>ML681996.1:31487506-31662755 GCA_007922195.1 Podocnemis expansa
GTTGTTTCGAAATAAGAGGGCTGTGTGAACACAGCCTTAGTGTCTAGGGATTTAACACAAGGTATGGAAAAAGCAGTCAGAGGTGCACAATGTAATAAATGCACAAACTATGGCCTTTTTTTTCTTTTTTTTTTTTTCTTTTTTTTTTTTGCAGCTGTTTGCTGCTCCTAAGTAGTCAGGGAGGGGATTCATATGACAGAGCCATTGTTTCTGGGTTCTAATACTTGCAATGACTGGAAAGTGAAATTGAATAGTCATGAAAGGCGTATTGACTTAAAAACTGATGCAGGAGCAGACTTCCCAGTCATTTCAGAAAAGACTTACAATCATCTTATAGCCCTCCCATAACCAAAGACACCTGACACACTCTGACTAGCCTTGGAGGTATTCTGAATTACATGGACCAGTTCACCACAGAAGCATAGCTTTTGTATACATGATTAAAGAACCACAGCCCAACAGCTTTCTCAGTCGCAACATGTCATGATAGGCCTAGTGAGAAAGGTGGAAGAACCCAATAAAATATTTGGTAATACTGGACTTTTGAAAGGAGATCCAGTACAAATCATGCTAAGAAACAATATTGAATCATATAATGCACTACAGAAAATGCAGCCCAGTGTGGAGACCAAGGTGCAATCTGTAAAGATGACAAAATTGTTGGGGGGTGGTTATAATAAGGAGGCCAAATCACTGCTTAAGGACCATTTGAATCTCTTAGTAAACTGGGCACAAGCAAATATGCATTTTAATATACCTAAATGTAAAAGTAGACATCTAGGAACAAAGAATATAGGTCATACTTAAAAGTTGGGTACTCCGTCCTGAGAAGCAGTGACTCTGAAAGATTTGGGGACCATGGTAGATAATCAACTGACTATAAGCTTGCAGTGAGATACTAGATCTGGGAATGCATAAAGAGGGGAATCTTGAGTAAGAATAGAAAGGTTATTTTCCTCTATAGTTGGCATTAATGTGAATAGAATACTACTTCTGGAATACTGTGTCCAACAGTGGTGTCCAGAGTTCAAGAAGGATGTTGATAAAGTGAAGAGGGTTAAGAGAAGAGCCATGAGAACAATTAAAGGATTAGAAAATATGTCTTATAGTGGTAGACTCAAGGAGCTCAATTTATTTAGTTTTACAAAGTGAAGGTTAATGTCTGACTTCATTACAGTCTATAAATATTTGTTCCTTGTGCAGATACTTAACAATGGGCACTTCACTCCAGCTGAGGAAAGTATAGTGTGATACAATCACTGAAAGCTGAAGGTAGGCAATATAATGTTGAGTACAGTGGTGCTTAAAAAATCTGGCCCTTAGTCTTTGTGTCTGTTCTATAAAATGGAAATGATACTTCCTTACCTCAGAGTGGTGATCAGTTAAAAAAATTAATTGATTGTGATGCATTCAGATGCTATTTTGATGAGGGCCATATGTAAATAGGTTCTCCTCCATTGCCATATTAGAGACACAGCAGCCCCGGTGTTCCCCAACCTCAATGGCTGAAATTCTGTCTAGCTGTAATGCAAACTGCTTCTCTTCTCAAGGGGAAGAAGCTCTGTATCTTATCTCCTGATTGCACACTCTTATATGGGTCAGACACATTCTGGTCTCAGGCAGAACTCCTATTGACTTCAGCAGGAGTTGAATCTTACTTGGACTTGAGTGCAGGATTTGGCCCAAGGTGCTTTCATTATAATACTAAGGTGTGAATAATCCAGAGTTAACATGTGAGCATGCACTCTGTGGAAGAACTACAAACCTCCAGTGTTTGCCAACTTTTCTATTATTTGGCATGAAAAATTAAGCCACCTTGAATAATTATCTCAGAAAGGCTACCTGTGCAGGCAAGGGATGCTGAGGACCTGTGTGGCACACTGAGATCCCTGCCCCTGCTGCCCAGGATGTGGCAGTGATGCCAGGCACCCCTGATCTCTGCTCTGGTGATGGGGAAGAGGGGTGCCCCTGATCCCTGCCCCGCTTCCTGGCCAGTGGCAAGGAAGAGGGGCACCCTGATCCCTGCCCTGCCACCCAGCCGGCAGCAGACATGCAAGGCACCCTGATTTCTGCCCTGCCGCCCAGCCAGTGGTGCGGAAGCAGGGTACCCTGATTTCTGCCCCACCGCCCGGGAAGCGGTGGGGATGCAGGGTGCCTTGATCTATGCCCCATCGCCTGGCCAGTGGCAGGGAAGAGGGGTGCTCTGATTTTTGCCCTGCCGTCTGGCCAGTGGCAGGAATGCAGGCAGGGGCATCCCTTGGGTAGGGTGACTGAGGCAGCTGCCCAGGGCCCTGCGCTTTGGGGGGCCACACACAGCCACACTACTGCCCCCCGTGCCAGGGACCGGGCAAGTGACCACAAGGGTGGCCTGGTGCAGCGCTGCTGGTCCAGCCACCCCCCTCCCGGTCACATGCACTGCTCTGGGATCTGTGCCAGAGCAACAGGGAGGGGACGGGAGGCAGCACAGAGCCAGTATCGCTGCCCCCCACCCACCCTGGCCACGCCGCCTCCTGCCTCCTCTCCGCTGCTCCGCTACAGAGCCCAGAGCAGCACACATGATGGGGGGGGTGGCCAGACCAGCAGCGCTGCAGCAGGCCACCCTTTTGGCCACTTGCCCAGTCCCCAGCATGGGGGGGGCAGTGCAAGGGTCTGCCCCTCCCGTGCCAGCCAGCCCGACTCCCCCAATGTGGGGGGTGTGGGGAGAGCCCTGTGGAGGGCCCATTTGCCTGTGGCCCCGCAATCCCCTCGGGACATCCATGGATGCAGGGCGCCCCGATCTCTGCCCCGCCGCCTGGTCAGTGGCGGGGATGCAGGGTGCCCTGATCCAAGCGATGGGGGAAGAGGGGCATCCTGATCTCCCTCCCCCCACCGCCCGGCCAGTGGCGGGGAAGAGTGGCTCCCTGATTTCTGCCCCACCACCTGGCCAGCAGTGGGGATGCAGGGTTCCCCCAATCCCCGCCTCACCACCCAGCCACCCTCCCGATCTCTGCCCTGGGGGCTTTTTTTTTCTCTGCCATTGGCTCTGCAGAGCCAGTGGCAGGGGACTGGGTGGCAACATGGCCCTGCCAGGGAGCCATGTTGCCGTACCTCCCATGGTGTGCCTCTCCTGAATCGAAATAGCAAGCCCTGTGTCTGGATTTGCTATTTAGGTTTGGTGTTTTTCCTTAAATCAATTCAAGTTGAATTGATTTAATGATTTTTATTTCGAATTAGCTTAAATCAATTTAACTTAAATTGATTTAAGCCTGTACATGTGGACATAGCCTCTTTGTCTCTGTCTTCAATGCCAGCACAATCCTTTGTTCATACACAGAGATCTCTGGCTGTCCCGAGATACATGCACAATGAAGGTGTGACGGATTCTGAATAGAGGAAGCAGCGTAGAAAGCTGAACAGAAATGTAGACGCTCAAGGCGGCAGACTGGAGCAGCTGGCACTAGGGTAACAGGATTTTATTGTCAACAGAGGAAACCAAATACCAGGGACAGAATACAGCTGACAATGGGAAAGGGAGAAAGGCAAAAGGAGAGAGATTTCCTTCTCACTGTTGCCTTGAGGAAAGAGCTTCCTTATGGGGACAGGACAGCAGCTGACTGAACTTCTTTGGGATCTTGGAACTTTCTGAGTTTTCTTCACCAACCGGAAGAAGACACTGCTGCCATAACGCCCTTTTTCTTAAAAAGAAGAAGTGGGAGAGCTACTTTGATTTTTTTATTTTCTCTGCTGGTTCATTTCCCCCTTGCTCCTGGTGGGCTTGTTTCATTTTCTTTCTCCTTTTTTGTACACCTGAAACACTTCATCTTCCCATATACACTGCACAGGTGTTACTGGATTATTGAGGCACTGTGCCAGCAGCTAGATTTTCATATCTCACCAAAATGTTTATGAGAACATCCTCCCAATAATCTACGTTCACTCATTGTGAAAGTACAGTTTCAAATATGCCTTTGAAATGCAAAACAATCAGTGTTGGCAGCACTTATTCTTTCCCGTCAAACATGTTACTTCTTTCTGGATTCTGTAAAGAGCTCCACAGTAACTTCTTCTGACAGCAACAATAAAATGCCATAGGGTTTTCTTTGCTTTCTCATTTATTTTGCATTTGTTCAAAGCAAAAGGTAAAGAATGGTACTAGATATCAGTAGCTATATTTGTCTTAGTCATGCTATCAGCAATTTCTCCAGTGATCAGTGCAGACAATCAATAGAGAAGATAGCTCTAAGATTCTAATGACTCTATGTGAAGGAAACATCCCTTCTGCCTGTTATCCACTCTGCTTGGCCATTGACATGCTCTCAAGGGGTTTGTCTACACTGGAGTTTTAGGTCGACTTAACCTCTCTTAAGTTCCCCTAAGAAACTCCATGGCCAAATTGGGCTTGTATTAAGTCAACTTAAGCGCTTGCTTAGGTCAACTTAATAACACCAGCTCCTAAGGTCAACTTAATAGTTAAGTGAACCTAGAAGCTGGGGCCCAAGCCCCGGCCCCACCTCCTGCCCTGCTCTGGGGTGTGATCCAGCTTCAGGGCCCTGATCTGGCCTCAGGAGCTTGATCCAGCTCCTGCCATCACCAGCAAGCGGCTTGGAGCTGGATCTGAAGCTAAGTCACCTGTGGCAAGCAACTCAGGGCTGGATCAGGCCCTGAGCCACCTGTCAGCAGTGGCAGGAGCCGGACCGGGCCCCTGGGGCTGAATGGAGGCCCCAGGGACAGATTGCAGCACAGGAGCTGGATCAGGTCTTGGGGCAGGGCAGGGGACAGGGCCTGGGCCTGGGACTCAGGGTATGTCTACCAGTGTGGATATACGCCAAGTCCACTTAACAAGGTCAACTTTAAGTCAAATTAAAGTCAGCCTTGTTAAGTTGACTTAACTGAGCCCCCGCCCCCCCCCCCCCAGTTAAGACATAGCCGAGGAGTCCTCACTACAAACAGGGTATTTTAATTAAGGGTGAACAAACATTGCAGACTGCATAAAGTGTCTAGACTCAAAATAGCCCATTCACAGGAGCCAAACCAACACTTACTGCTTTGCTTGGAAGTTTGTGGTCTACAGAATGTGAGCCAGCAAAAGGCCCTCCTCACACCCTTCCCTAACAAGTTCTCATCCAAAGTATTTTAGTGTACATGGAAGATGCCAGAGTAACAACCCCAGAGATAATAATCCTCTCATTTGTGCCCGGAATGGGTACAGCAGTGTGAGTGCAAGCATCTCCATAATGCCCTCTGTACATGCTTCAAACCTGACATGGAGGGATTAACTCAAAGGGTGGCTCAGTTTCTAGGGCTATTTAGTTTTTGACCTTTCTTCCAGCAAGGGTTATGTTTAGAGTATTCATGTCCATACAGGTGACAATTCTTCTAGTGGTACAGATAATAGCTGTTATTTATCTGAGGTTAAATGTAGCACTCATGACTAGTGAGATTAGTAGCATTAACTAGAACCCAATATAGGAAGAACAATGCAACTCCTCCCTGGAGTCTGCCAATATATCATTGTCTGCACCTGCAATTCTACTGCTGTTCTAAATCTGTGTATCTCTTGAGCAGAGATTCCTAGCAAATTGTGCCAGATCCTATGTGGTTCAGTGATATAGACAATAATATGTAATATGACCACTAACCTGCTCCACTGCTTCTTTGTCTGAATAGGACATCTGGGGGATTTTTACCACAATTTTTGCAGCTAAAGTCTTCATTTTCTAAAATTTTGCAAAAGTATCATGCGCAAAGCAGGTCTAATGCTGGGAAAGTATAGTTCTGAAAAAAAAATCCCGTTCATAAATAGTCCCACTGAAGTCAGTGGAATTGATCTCAGAATTAGGAATTATTTAAGTGAGTAAGAGACACAGGATGAAGTCCCAGATCTGCTGCTTATTAGCAGCAAGTTGCAGGATAGGAACAATTGTTCCCTCCCATCCTTTTTTTTAAAAGTTCTTAGTGTCAGCGCACATGTAGGTGGATTGTTTCTTTTACTAACTCAGAAAACATTCCAGAATATTTTGACCTAATTCAAGCATGGGAAATTCCAGTGAAGACACTTGTGTCTTATTTGCTTATGTTAGCACTGAATGAGGTCACAAGGGCTATGTTACATTACAGAGAATTAGTTTGAACTTGTTAGTTCGACCTAATAAGTTTGAGGTTAGTTCGAACTAACCTCGGGTTAGTTCAAACTAACCTCGAACTTATTAGTTCAAACTAACAATGTGGACTAGTTTGAATTAATGTTAGTTCAGACTAGTCGACGTTGTTGGTTCAAACCAACTGCCCTTAGTTCGAACTTAGTAAGTTTGAACTAAAGGTTACTTCGAGTTTACATCATGCTTAGTTCAAACTAACCTCTGGTACTTACTAGTTTGAACTAAGCGTTCCTTAGTTTGAACTAAGGAATTTCTTAGTTCGAACTAATGAAAGGCTAGTGTGGTCATGGACTAAGTTACTTCAGATTAAACCTACTTAATTCAAACTAACTTGCCAGTGTAGACATGGCCTTGGTGACAGACTTAATTTGTAGTCATCACATACGACAAAACCAGAAGTCCTATGAAATCTATTTTATCAGTGCTATCAAAGAACAGCCCATCATGTAATGGTTTATAGTCTATCACAGGTAGTGCCAGAAGATTTTATAACACAGATAAGGAATTTTTAAAAAGATAAATAGAGAAATCCAGTAGATGTTTAGCTTCATTTGCATTTTATCTGTGTGGTTTATCTGGACAACCCCATCTGAAAGACCCCCTATTTTTATTTTTTTCATAAGGACAAAATGCTGAATTGACTGGGGGGATTTGAACCCACAGCTTCAGCAACTACAGACATAACAATCCTGAGGTATAAGCTTCTCAGCTAATGCTAAGACAATTGTTGATGGTTAGGTTGGTTTGCAAGAACACTAAAGTCTTCACGCTACAATCTGCAACATATTTCTGGCCTATGTGAGTAAACTTCAATGTAATTTTCAATAGATTAGACCTTTTTGGACAGCTGCTCTCCCTCACTGACTTGCTTGCTATTACTTCCATCCTACTGTCTATGATAGGATGGTTAAATATAACAATGCTAAACAATGTGGACCATTTGGTGGGTCCATTATGCCTTTTTTCTCTATAAACACCTCATTCTTGTATATAATACATAAACCTTTGTGACTGGGTTCTTTCATATTAAAAGCCAGAGCTTCTGCACTTGGTTGCTTTTGCCATTATTACAAATTACCAACATCCATAATCTTGCTAGGCTTTATAGAGTGTACTAAGTATTATTTTCCTTTGTTGGACTATATTGTTTTTTGCAGTGTAGTTGTAGCTGTGCTGGTCCCAGGTTATTATGAGAGCCAAGGTGGGTAAGGTAATATCTTATATTGGATCAACTTCTTTTGGTGAGAGAGACAAGCTTTCCAGTTACAAAAGAGTTCTGTAGCTTGAAAAACTTGTCTCTCTCACCAACAGCATTTGGTCCAATAAAAGATTTTGTCAGTTTGCAAAGGGATAGCCGTGTTAGTCTAGTCCAGCAAAAAAAACCAAGGAGTCATGTGGCACTTTAAGACTAACAGATTTATTTTTTGCATGAGCTTTCGAGGGAGAAAATCCCACTTCATTGCCTACAGACAGCCATCCAATCTTAAACAGATACTCACCAGCAACTACAGATCTAACAACAGAAATATTAAAGCAGGCACACACCCCTGCAACAAACCATGCTGCCACGTCTGCCCACATATCTGCACAATAGATACCATCATAGGTCCTAATCAAGCCTGCTGCTCCATCAAAGGCTCATTTACCTGCTCATCTACGAATGTGATTTATGCCATCATGTGGCAGAAATGCCCCAACACCTTATACATTGGACAAACAGGACGATCGCTCCGTAAGAGATTGAATGAGCACAGAGCTGATATCAGAAATCACAAAACAAAGAAACCAGTTGCTGAGCACTTCCATCTAATCACTCGATAAATGATTTCTTAACGACTGTCGTCAGAGATGTGACTGGGACATCAAGACTTCAAAGAGAAACAGCTGAACTCGAATTAATATGCAAACTAAATTCTGTGAAAGCAGGATTGAATCGAGACTATGGGTTCTTTTCCCATTATAAAAGGTAATTTGACTTCAGGTTTCCCAGGGTTTGAACCTAACAACTGCTCTGATTTGCTGTAACTATATGACCTGATCCTATGTTTTACACTCCCTTGCATTTATTTTCATTCCATTCTGTAAGTTCACCCATCTTCGAAGCATCTGATGACGTGGGATTTTCTCCCACGAAAACTCATGTGAAAAATAAATCTATTAGGGTATGGTCACACGGAGCTTTTATTTTGAAACAACACTAGTTGTTTCGAAATAAAATTCCCTATGTCCAAACGACATTTTCTTGTTTTGAAAGGAGGGAGCTCCTCGTTTCGAAACAAGAGCCCTCCTTTTGAAACAGCTTAGAATCATAGAATCATAGGGTTGGAAGGGACCCCACGAGGTCATCTAGTCCAACCCCCTGCCAAAAAAAGCAGGACCACTCCCATTAGATCATCCCAGTCAGTGTTTTGTCCAGCTGGGACTTGAACACCTCCAGAGATGGAGAATCCACCACCTCCCTAGGCAACTTATTCCAATGCTTCACCACTTGCCTAGTAAGGAAGTTTTTCCTAATATCCAGCCTGGACCGCCCCAGCTGTAACTTGAAACCATTGGTTCTCGTTCTGCCCTCTGTTACTACTGAGAACAGTCGAGCTCCCTCCTCCTTGGAGCAACCCTTCAAATAGTTGAAGGTTGCTATCAAATCCCCCCTCAGTCTTCTCTTCTGCAGGCTAAATAAGCCTAGTTCCTTCAGTCTTTCTTCATAGGGCTTGTGCTCCAGCCCTTTGATCATTTTGGTTGCCCTCCTCTGGACTCTCTCTAATTTGTCCCTGTCCTTTTTGTAGTGGGGAGCCCAAAACTGGACACAGTATTCCAGATGTGGCCTCACTAGTGCAGAATAGAGGGGAATGATCACATCCCTTGATCTGCTGGTAATACTTCTTTTGATGCAGCCCAGTATGCCATTGGCCTTTTTGGCAGCAAGAGCACACTGCTGACTCATATCCAGCTTCCCATCCACCATGACTCCCAGGTCCTTTTCTCCAGGGCTGCTATTTAGCTGATCACTCCCCAGCCTGTAGCAGTACATGGGGTTTTTTCGTCCCAAGTGCAGGATTTTACACTTATCCTTGTTGAACCTCATGAGATTCCTCTTGGCCCACTGCTCCAATTTGTCTAGGTCTCCCTGAATCGTGTCCCTGCCCTCTAGGGTGTCTACCGTTCCCCCCAGTTTGGTATCATCTGCAAACTTACTAAGTGTGCAATCTATCCCATCATCCAGATCATTAATGAAAACATTGAACAGAACTGGCCCCAGGACTGACCCCTGGGCCACACCACTTGTTACTGCCTGCCAACTTGACATGGAGCCATTGATTCCTACACGCTGAAACCGTTGTTCTAGCCAGTTTTCTATCCACCTTACAGTCCACGCATCTAACCCATACTTCCTTAATTTGCCAATGAGAATGCTGTGGGAAACCGTATCAAAAGTCTTGCTAAAGTCAAGGTATATCACATCAACGGCTCTTCCCGCATCCACAAATCCAGTCATCTCATCATAGAAGGCGATGAGGTTGGTCAGGCATGATTTACCCTTGGTAAATCCATGCTGACTGTTCCTGATTACTCTACGTTCCTCCAAGTGTTTCAGGACGGATTCTTTGAGAAGCTGCTCCATGATTTTTCCAGGGATTGAGGTGAGGCTGACAGGTCTATAATTCCCTGGATCCTCCTTTTTGCCTTTCTTGAAGATAGGTACTATATTTGCTTTTTTCCAGTCCTCTGGCACCTCCCCCGTTCGCCACGAGTTTTCAAAGATAATGGCCAACGGTACTGCTATCTCATCAGCCAGCTCCCTCAGCACCCTCGGATGCAGTTCATCCAGCCCCATGGACTTGTGCATATCTAATTTCTTTAAGCAGTCCCTAACCTGACCTTCTGTCACCAAGGGCCTCTCTTCTTCTCCCCAGTCCCCCGTACCTAGTGTAGTGGGTTGGGAGCTGACCTTGCTTGTGAAAACTGAAGCAAAAAAAGCATTGAGCACTTCAGCTTTTTCCTCATCCTCTGTCACGAGGATGCCTGCCCCATTCAATAAGGGACCTACACCATCCCTGATCCTCTTCTTGTTATTGATATACTTGTAGAACCCCTTCCTGTTATCCTTCACATCCCTTGCTAGTTGCAACTCCATTTGTCCTTTGGCCTTTCTGATTTTATCCCTGCAGTCCCAAGCAATGTCTTTATATGCCTCCTTAGTCATCTGCCCTAGCTTCCACTTCCTGTAAGCATCCTTTTTATGCTTCAGCTCAGTGCAGAGCTCTCTGTTAAGCCACAGTGGGCGCCTTCCACATTTGCTGTGCTTTCTCCTTATCGGAATTGTATCTTCCTGTGCCCTTAGCAGGGTTTCTTTAAAATGTACCCAACTCTCTTGGACACCTTTCCCCTTCAGATCAGCCTCCCAAGGGATCCTGCCCATCAGTTCCCTGAGGGAGACAAAATCTGCTTTTCTGAAGTCCAGGGTCTGTGTTTTGCTTCTTTCCTTCTTTCCTTTAATCATCAGCTTGAACTCAATCATTTCATGGTCACTGCTACCCAGGCTGCCATTGACCTCTACTTCCCTGATAAATTCTTCTCTATTTGTGAGCAGCAGATCGAGAGGTGCAAGGCCCCTAGTTGGTTGCTCCAGCATTTGTACCAGGAAGTTGTCCTCAACACTCTCCAGAAACTTCCTGGATTGCCTGTGCACTGCTGTATTGGCCTCCCAGCAGATGTCAGGGTAATTGAAGTCCCCCATGAGAACCAGGGCCTGTGCTCTAGAAACTTCTGTCAGTTGTCCACAGAATGCCTCATCCACCTCCTCCTTCTGATCTGGTGGTCTGTAGCAGACACCTACCACAACATCCCCCTTGTTGCTCTCCCCTCTAAACTTAACCCACAGACTTTCAACTGGCTTGTTTCCACTTTCATAATGAAGCTCTGAGCAGTCATAGAGCTCCTTTACATATAGTGCTACTCCTCCCCCTTTCCTTCCCTGCCTGTCCTTCCGGAACAGTTTATACCCATCTATTGCAGAGCTCCAGTCATGCAAACTATCCCACCACGTCTCTGTTATCCCAATCATGTCATAGTTCTTTGTCTGCGCTAGTACTACCAATTCCTCCTGCTTGTTTCCCAGGCTCCTTGCATTTGTGTATAGGCACCTAAGATACCCAGCTGATTGCCCTACTTTCCCATTTTGATTTTCAATTCTATTGTATCTACCTCCCTGGATTTTCTTTTGGTGTTGACCTCCCCCACCTGCCTCAGGCATTAGGGCTTCATTAGAGCATCTAAGAAAGTTATTTGATTCCCCCTGCATGTTCCAATTATCCTCTCTTCTATCCCTGGAGTTACAGTCCTGGCACCCCCCAAGTTCCATCCCATCCCCCTGGTCTCCCACATAGTCACTTACCTGTGGGCTTTGGTCTCCTTCCCCCTTCAGACCTAGTTTAAAGCCCTCCTCACTAGGTCAGCCAGTCTGCGTCCAAATATGCTCTTCCCCTTCCTCGAAAGATGGAGTCCATCTCTGCCTAGCAGTCCTTCTTCCTGAAACAGCAACCCATGGTCAAGGAAGCCAAAGCCCTCCTGACGACACCAGGATGCATCTGTCTCTGCTCAGGCCTCTACCCTTGACTGGAAGAATCGAGGAGAACACCACCTGTGCGCCAAACTCCTTCACCGCGCTCCCAGAGCCCTGAAGTCACCTTTGATCTGCCGAGGATCACCTCTCGCAGTATCATTGGTTCCTACATGGATGAGAAGCATGGGGTAGTAGTCAGAGGGGCGGATGATTCTCGACAATCCCTCCGTAACGTCTCGGATGCGGGCACCTGGCAGGCAGCATACCTCTCGAGAGATCTTGTCAGGGCGACAGATGGGTGCCTCCGTCCCCCTCAGAAGTGAGTCCCCAACCACCACAACTCTACGTTTCCTCCTAGCTGTGGTGGCTGTGATCCTCCCAGCCTCGGAGGTGCATGGCCTCTCCTCTTCCACCTCCTTCACCGTCTCTAGCACCGCATAACGATTCTTCATCACAACAGAGGGTGGGTTGTGGGCAGGGGTGGAGTACTGCCTACTGCCAGAGGTAACCAGCTGCCAGTGTCCTCCCCCTGCCACAGGCTCCCCATCCAGCTCCAGTGTTGTGGCAGTAGTCTCTGGTACCTGGTCAGTGCCCTCCATCTTGCACCCACTTCGATTTCAAAAGGAGGGTTATTTCGAAACCAGTGGTTTCGAAATAAGCTGCTTGGACATGTTATTTCGAAACAAAGAGTGTTTTGAAATAACAAGAACCTTCCTTCCAGGGTGCATAGCACTCTGGGGGGAAGGTCCCACCCCCCCTCAGCACTCTGGCCAGGGATCAGCACCCTGGCCAGGGTGCTGAGTGGGGTGCAGGGGGTTGGAGGGTGCCCCAGCTGGCTTCCCCCTGCTTCCCCTTGCTGGGAGCAGGGGGGGACTGGAGGCTCAGCCCCCTTTGCCCACCTACCCCCAGCAAGGGGAAGAGGGGGAAGCTGGCTGAGGCTGCCCCCAAGCCTGGGTCACCCCGCCCCCAGGCTTCCTCTGCCCCCCCCCGCGGCCTCTGCCCAGTGCAGGGGGGCTTCCTCCGCCCCCCTGCGGCTGCTGCCGGGAAAGCCCCCCTGGTGCCAGGCAGCAGCCGTGGGGGGGTGGAGGAAGCCCCCCCGTGCAGAGCAGCAGCTGTGGGCGGGGCAGAGGTAGTGCCCCCCGCTGAGCAGCAGCCATGGGGGTGTGGAGGAAGCCTCCCTGCCCAAGGCCAGACCCGTGGGGGGGCAGGGGGAGCCCCCCTGCCCCGGGAAGATGTGGTGGGGGGCAGGAGAAGCCCTCCTGCCTCCTGCAGAGGCGGCGGGGGGCAGGGGGAGCCCCCCGTTGCCTCTGGCCGGAGCCGCAGGGGGCAGGGGAATCCCAGGGGCGGGGCTTCCCTGGCCCACCACAGACACTCCCTCCCCCTCCCCTCTCCTATTTCGAAATAGCATGTCACACTGGACATGCTATTTCGTTTCCCTCCTTTTCCCTTATTTCGAAAACACTTTTTTTTTGTTATTTCAAAATAAGGTGTTTCTAAATAAGACTTCATTTCGAAACAGCTTGTTTCAAAACAGCTTGTTTTGAAACAAGCACTTTGTGTGTGAACATAGCTTTAGTCTTTGAGTGCCACATGACTCCTTGATTTTTTCCAGTAAAAGATATCTCCTTACCCACCCTGTCCTTCTATACTGTTTTTTGACACTGATAATAATTATTAGCTTTTGACTAAAAAAGTGTGTATTATCTTTTTTCTTAACATATCCAAACAGTAACTTCCATAAGATAAAAATTTATGACTAATGAAAAAGGATCCCAGTTTTCTCTTGTTTTCAGGTTCATACAAACATGGCTATACACTAGTGTAAAGTTTGTTTCACATCTTAGATCAACTGAAGGTTGTAAGTAAAATGAAGTCATTTATCTAAGTCAGTACCTAAAATGAAGCAGAAATGGGTTATTCCATGGGGAGTTACTTGTGAGCTGCTAAAAGTGTGTAATAGTCTATTGCCCAGTGCAAGGGTGAGCTCAGAAGAAAGTAGATGAAAACTTTATATATAAATATATGTTTTATATATATATAGCTATAAGGTTTAAAGGTTATCAGTCGGCATTCATTTATCCAGACGTTCAGTACTGTGGCCACTTATCTTTTCATCAACAGTATCAGATAACATGAAGAAATTAATAATTTACAGAGGGCAGGCAGTACTTTTCCATTAGAAGCCGTGCACAAAGGAAAAAAGAACTGCTGGCACGTGCCAGACAGTTCCCTACAAGGTCATTCCGCCTCACTTAGTAAATGTGTTTCTCTTTAACCCTTACAGAATCATGAAAAAAATACACAATTCAGAAATACATTTCTATTTTAAATCCATTAAATGCAAAAACCCAAACCAAGCCATATATGAATGCTACAGTAGGGTTGCACATTTAAAATGAAACAATCAGGAAATGATAAAGGATAGTGTTTTTATATCATATTTTCTTCTGGCAACAGGGCAACAGAACCTTTAATTCAGAAAGTCAAAATAAATATTTAGAATTTAGAGAAGTCATCAGAAATTGTGGGGAGACTCTAACATTGTAAGATAGACAATTTATAAACATTCATGAACTTTCTTAATTCTCGTGGGGGTTTCTGAAGAACTGTCATGTGTGGTGGTGGGGAGGGGCAGGCAGTGGGGGGAATTCTGAAGGATTGTATTGATGTTTCCAGTAGACATTTATAATGCAAATTGTCCCAGTTGCAACTTGAGAGCAGCGTCAGGTGCATGAAAAATGTGCATCATGATATCATCAGCAACAGGGTAGGGCTTACCTAGGCTCTCCTGAAATGGCAGATGCCATCTGAGCATGCTCAAAAGTGTACCGAGTGATAACTTCATGATTTTCCAATCAGCGTTCTTGTCTCTAGCTTTGTCATTCAAATACACACTCATGAGTTACAGGATATTTTTTACATCTCAGGTTTTCCTCCTGAAGATATATCAGGTCTCCATTTTGGGCTTACCATAGATCCATCTTCCATTTACATATGAGTGTGTAGAATGTACGAAGAGACTTATGAAGGTGTGGGACACATTCCAGGGTTAAGACTGAACTGAAGTTTGCCCTTAAAGTAGAGATTCGTCTACTTTGTTATGTAAGAAAAGTATAGGATATCCTTACAAAATTAAAGAACTTACACACTGAGTATAAAATGGATTTTCTGAGATTTTATAATTAATGACTTAACTATTTTATAAATTAGAATTAACTGAAATTGGGTCTTCTAAGCAATTTTGCACTATGTAGAAGACCATTATTTGTCTCTAATAAACTCAGTAATGAAATTATACAGACTCTTCATCTTCCCCTTCAGTTAAACATCCTGAAATCTTTGCAATGGATACATCTGAAGAAATTTTTTAGGATTTATGGTGTTTTTTGCTTTTATTTTTCATAACAGCTTTCCTCCTTCAGCTGAGACTGAAGAAAAATGTTCTGCCTCAGAAAATTCCATGAAGACCTGTCCTCCTTCAAAATGACTGCCATTTCCTATTGTTCTTAAGGGGACAACTTTGCTCTGTTGTGATACGGTAAGTTGGGGAAAATGTCATCTGCCTTTAAAAATCAGTTAAATCTAATATGAGACTATAAATCCTAAAATGCTTTTTCATAAACATATAGTTGCTACTGCTGTCACTAGAGGGCAGAATTAAGGTTGTTTACATAGCCTAATGGTGCATTTCTTACTCTAGTATAGTTGCATTTCTTAAACTCTGAGTTTCTTGGACAGTGCTTGTTTCTAAGAAAAGTAGACCACCTGATAGTTTATTTTACCTCAAATGATGGATATGTATTATTGATCTTATTTCTATCTTACTGTAGTTTTTCCCTGGGAATGTACATTGGTTGCCTTTTAAAAGTCAACATCTGTTTAGTTACCTAGGGGAAAACTCTGGCATCTCACACAATGCTGTCTGCTAACAGTTGGCAAATATTGACTTTTTATTGACGTTACCTATACTAGATTCACCTTGCTATCTCTGTACCAGTGGTTCTCAGCCTTTCCAGACTATTGTGCCTCTTTCATATGTCTGATTTGTCTTGTGTACCCTAAATTTCACTTCACTTAAATACCATTTGCTTACAAAATCAGACATAAAAATACAAGTGTAACAGCACACTGTTACTGAAAAATGGCTTACTTTCTCATTTTATTTGTATGGAATTTTAGTTTGTACTAACTTTGCTGGAGTCTCTTCTATAGCCTGTTGTGAAACTAGGCAAATATTTAGATGAGCTGATGTACCCCCTAAAAGATCTCTACGTACCACTGGTTTAGAACCATTGCTCTATACCATTCTCATAAGGCAGCCCAAACAGAATATTGCCAATTCTCACATTAGTTCAGTTTGCAACATGTATCATTCTAGTGTCTTATCAAATAGCTTCAGACCATCTACCTGTGAAGGGGAGACCAACTCCCATGGGGCAGATCCCTGGATAACAGATAGGGGAACAGCCTGCAGATGTAGGACAGCTGCAAGTATCCTATAAGCAGTCTCAGACCAACTGGTGGATCTGTCAGCAGGACATGGTAGCATAGCTGGTGTTGTAGCCATCTCTGTAATATGCCATATAGGCCTAATGATAAAGTAAATAAATACCACCTTAAAAATAAGCCAACATATTTGGTAACTGTAGTAAGCAGCTAATGTAGAAAAAGGGAAACTCATTTCAAACCCAGAATGTCAGTCTTGGACAGCCAACCTATAAAGCTTTTGTCTAATGGTCATATGAATTGATAAAAAACCAAGGAGTCGTGTGGCACTTAAAGACTAACAGATTTATTTTTCGCAAGAGCTTTCATGGGAGAAAATCCCACTTCATCAGATGCTTCGAAGATGGGTGAACTTACAGAACGGAATGAAAATAAATGCAACGGGGTGTAAAATATAGGATCAGGTCATACAGTAACAGCAAATCAGAGCAGTTGTTAGGTTCACACCCTGGGAAGCCTGCTTTCACAGAATTTAATTTGCAGATTAATTCAAGTTCAGCTGTTTCTCTTTGAAGTCTTGATGTCCCTGTCACATCTCTGACAATGGTCGTTAACAAATCATTTATCGAGTGATTAGAATGATGGAATCAAGACTATGGGTTCTTTTCCCATTACAAAAGGTAATTTGACTTCAGGCTTCCCAGGGTCTGAACCTAACAACTGCTCTGATTTGCTGTTACTGTATGATCTGATCCTATGTTTAACACCCCCTTGCATTTATTTTCATTCCATTTTGTAAGTTCACCCATCTCTGAAGCATCTGACGAAGTAGGATTTTCTCCCACGAAAAATCATGCAAAAAATAAAAATGTTAGTCTTTTGGTGCCACACGACTCCTTGTTTTTTTTTTTGCTGGACTAGACTAACACAGCTATCCCTTTGGAAATTCACATGAATTGATGTCCATGTCAAGTCAGAGGTCTAGCCTAGGACATTTCCCACAAGCAATATGCAACAACCTGGCCTGACTGTTATACTGGGATAAG
This sequence comes from Podocnemis expansa, assembly GCA_007922195.1. Taxonomy (NCBI): domain Eukaryota; kingdom Metazoa; phylum Chordata; order Testudines; family Podocnemididae; genus Podocnemis; species Podocnemis expansa. Next base: position 31,504,699 of record ML681996.1, read on the forward strand.
GCCACTAAAGTTAAAGAAGTAAGTGGAGGGAGCTGAGATATGCAAGCTGGGACATACGAATGCTCAGCAAATATGTTGGTGTGGATATTTACAGGGGAGACCCAAGAAATATATTGATAGGATGGCTTTTGCAAAGATCATGGATGGAAGATGACTAAGGACAAGGCCAAAGATTTGGTACAGGACTGGATATAAACAGATCTTAGAGCAGGGGTCTCAAATTCAAATCACCACGAGGGCCGCATGAAGACTAGTAGAGGGCTGCATAAGGACCAGTACATTAGCCCAAGGGCTGTACACGGAAACCTTTTCATACAACTATATTGCAAATATTGGTAACAACAGTGTTGTTAAGGGCTGCAGGACATATCCTTAGGGACTGCATGCAGCCTGTGGGTCATAAGTTTGAGACCCCCACCTTAGAGAGATAAACTTGAAGTGGATCTCAGAAGAAGGCTATAAAAACTGCCAAACCTGAATAGGTAAGTGACAAGAATGAAGAAGAGCTTGAAGCTAGCTAAACAATTCAATACTATGCAAATTCTAGTACATTTCAACTGAGCATAAAACATGTTCAGAAAGTGTCTGCTGTCAGCATGCTACCTAGTTTTTAATGCACTTCTGCAGCAGTAGCTGTTATTGTATTTATTTTCATTAGGTGCCAGCATCAAGCTGTCTGGAGAAGCTCACACGAATGAGTGCCAACCTAGGAAGTCACGCACAAACCCCAAATCGGTTGTGTATTCTATGCTTAAATTTCCCTAGCCAAGCATCAAAGGAGAACTCCAACAGTCTTAACACAGACTCCTCTTGGCTACTTTGATCTATATTGCTACCCAGGGAAGCTGGTCTTTGTGACAGGTCAGTGGTTCCCAAAATTTTCACATTACATCCCCCTCCTGCCCTGTCTGGGAGTTGGGGTTGGGAGCAAGCCTACAGTTGGGGCTAAGTGCAGAATGGGGCCTGAGGACAAAGCCAGGGCAGAACCGCTGCTGGGGGTGGAGTGATAGGACTGGGAGCCAGGGGCAACAGCTAGGTGTGGCTCCGGGGAGTGGAGTGTAACAGGGGCAGAAGCTGGTGGGGGGCGCAGGAACCAAGGGCTGCAACTGGCTATGGGATTGGAGCCAGAGCAGAGCAGGGCCGGCTGGCACTCCCTCTCTGGCCTGGTGCACTTCCTGAAATGTTCCTCCATACCCCACTACAAGGACATGCCCCCATAATTTGGGAACCTCTGTGATAAATGCTCACTTACTAAAACTCACAACTTGGCAACAATGTTCAGGTTGCTCTCTGTCCCAAAGGACCAGTCACATACCCCATGGCAGTCATAGCTCAGATCTCACACCAAAGTCAATACTTGCAGCCTATCCTATGGTAAACTAATTAAAGATGTTTGAACTAGGAAAAAGAACTGAATTATTTACAAAATTAAAGCAAGCAGAAATAAACACACATACATGTTATAGTCATGTGTCAAAACATAAGAGAAGCTGTTATTAAATGCAAGCTCTCTGTGTCCTTTAGGGCTAACCAAAACTAAAGACCCTGGAATCTCTTGATTATTCTTAGAGGTCTTGCCCTCTCCCAGAAGTCCAAGTATCTTAGGGATAAAAATTTCTTTTTGACAAGTACTTTTATTCCCTTTCTCCAGAGGTCAGGCTGTTGGGACTGGTATTGTACACATCTCCTCTTCATGTGTTCAGGGAGAGCAATCGATAAAGTCTTTTTACCACTAACGTTCCACAACAATTTTTCAGGTGTCTAAGGGGTTTCTTTTGTTGAACAGGAAATGACATCTCTGGTAGTAAACAAGCATTTTGCACTTCTTAATGCTTCTCTCCTGAGTGTGTTACACTATAGAGTAAACACTTTTATGGTTGTAGAGCAAACATTTAAATATTACCTTATAATACAGGATTTTATAAATGAAATTACTGCATTCAACATTTCACAAGCATTCAAGAAAGTCAAAACATGTTTTTAGAAATCTAATACCTATTTTAACAAAGCTAACACATAAGTGAGCAAGACTGATTTCCCACCGTGCATTTCTCAATGTTCAAGAAGGCCTGGTGGCCTTGGCATGAGCTGTCACATGGTCTCTCAACATCACTGCCAGAAACACAATATTGTCTTGTACCATACAGCTGTTAGTGTCAATGACAGCATTCAAGCTCAGTCAAGGCTTTTACTTTTATTGAGTACAAGCTGAATCATCTTTTCTGTGAAAAGAATGTTCTGGGAGATTACACATGACTACTGATTATTAAAAAGAAAACCATTGCATCCATTGACGTTAGTTACTGCAAAGTTGAAAACATGGTTTTAAATGCCAACATAGTACCTCAATCTTTTAGAAAGTTCCTTCTAAAAAGATTGTACACAACAACATATGATGTCCCTTGTTGTAGCTGTGTAGACTAAATAGAATGGAGTTTTGTATCTCAAGAGAATGTTGAATTTTGAGTCATTTGTTACAACTTTTAAAAGAACATGCATTATCTGGTAGTCATCAAAGACCGTGTTGTACCCAATATGAAGTGGGCATCCAAACTTATGGGGATCTGAGTAACTGTAATTCAACTGAGGAGGAAAAATCTCATGTATAAGTAATGTATGGTGGGAAATACTGTTTAGGTGGCAGTACTATAGGGAGTAACTTTAATTAAATAACCACTGGTGTTCACAAACCCCCAACTCTGTCACTGAGCTAGAGGAAGCAAGCATGAAAATGTCTCTGTAGCCAGAGGGTTAGAACACTAACCTATGATATGGGAGTACCAGGATCCATGTCCCCAACTGCAATGACTATCTGAATTGGGAAAGTTCTGACAGGAGAGATTGAGGGACACTACATTAGACGATCTCATTGCCCAGTGGTTAGGATACTCAGCTAAAAGCTGGCACATCCCTGTTCATATCCTTTTTCCTTTTGAGACAGAAGAATTTCTTGGCCTGGGGCTCTCCCACCTCTTGAGTAAATACATTACCTTCCTACCCACTTTTTGCAAGAAATGCCACCTGCATCTGGAGGTTCATGGTTGAGGCTCTCAAGCAGAGTCAGGTGCCAAATTCCTTAAGAGGGGCAAGACTTAGGACACACCTCTCTCCATAGTATCTCTGACTGGCTAGCATAAATGGCTCTCCACCAGTGTTCTGGCTTTGGTGCATCCCATTCTTAGGCATGTATCTCTCCTCATGCATTGTGTAGGAAACCTGAGTGCCTGTCTCAGGCTTTGTGGATTGCAGTGGTGTTCTGATTTTCACAGGCACCTAAAAGTTAGATGTGATGATACTCAGTACAACTGTGCCTATCTCTTTGTGAATCTAGGCCTACAAGATATGGCCAAGGTCACACCCAGTGTCAATAGAATAGCTCTCTCTTGATTTTGAACAAAAAACCTGTTATGTTTCTTACCCTGCACCATAACTTTGTACTTTGAATTATCCTTCTCTTCTAAATTACCTGAAACTCCAAAGGGTTTTTCTGTACATCCTGAGCCATCATCAAGCAGTATTTAGCGAGCTTCTCTATCATGTCTAATACTGGGCTGAATAAGTTCGGCTGAAGGGTTGCTCTTGAATTCTTTCAGAAATCACTCTTCAGCCCAGTAGGTCCCTGCGTAAGAGGGAGGCAGTCTAGATAAACCGTTGATTTTGAAAGATTATTCTGGCATAGGAGTTATTATTAATATATTTTAATATTTCCAGGCTATTAGTACTTCTCAAATATAATGCTAAGCATCTATAATTTTCTGCTGTAGATGTTGTTTTTAACATACCATCCTTTTCATCTGTACAACTGGGGTGAAATCATAGGATACATTAGTTAGGTGGGCTAACTCTGCTCTGTTTAATGATAGGCTACTGTCTCTGAATGGTAACCTAGATCTATCTATCTATCTATCTATCTATCTATCTATCTATATATGACACCAGCTTCTTTATTTAAAGTGGATATTAAATGAGTACTAAGCAAATATCAAGTCATATCTGTTTGGTATATGTGTGAAATATCACTGTGGGTCACTGATTTACATATTGTTGCCAGAGAGTATCTTCCCCTTTATTAACAGCATCAGTGTTTCAGCCTTCTGCTGGTGTTAAGCTTGAATTTTTTCTAACATTTTAAGCCTTCTTGGTAGTACTTTATACAGATCCAGGGACAAAGATCCTGTTCATTTTTATTGTCTCTTTAAAAAACACATTTAACTTACACTGAAAGTGGAAGAATTGTAACTTAAAAGCTGACTAAATCAGACCCAACAAAGAAAATGAAACCTTGAAATTTCAGGTGTAGTCTTCAGAACTCTAACTGGTAGCTCAGCTGCTGCCTTTCCAGTATAAACCTTCACTTCCATTCCAGAGCAGAAACAAAAGATAATGTAAGGGCCATATTCTGCCAGGAAAAAGAATGGATGGGTCCGCACAGTCACAGGGGAAGTATCATGAAACATACTGCTTTGAGGAAGGAGAATAGCTGCCTGGAGATCTCAGACATTTGAAACTATGTCTACATTAAGAAAAATTAGGTTGAATTTATTAATTTGAACTAATAAGTTTGAGTTTACTTTAAACTAAACTCAAACTTATTAGTTTGAATTAACAAAGTGGACTAGTTTGACTTAACGTTAAGTTGAATTAGTCCACTTTGTTAATTCGAACTAACTGCCCTTAATTTGAATTTATTAAATTCAAACTAAGGGTTAAACCTAGTCTATACCATCCTTAATTCAAACTAAGGATCGAACTAAGGGCTTAGTTTGAGCTAACCCGCAGATCTTACTAATTGGAACTAAGCTTTCATTAGTCCGAACTAAGGAATTCCTTATTTCAAACGAATGAAAGTTTAGTGTAGACAGGTACTGAGTTAGTTCAGATTAAGCCGGCTTAATTTGAACTAACTTGCAAGTGTAGACATACCCTCAGAGAATGCATAACTACTGCTATATACCTCTGTGGGATGCAGTATGCTCCCTCACCCACTTTGACGGCCAGTCAGAGCAGAGACCGTGGAATTATGGCCATCTAACCTTATAGCCTCTTTAGGCCATCACACCCTCCTAGGGATACAGCAGCTTCTGCACTCTACAGAACACAGGGGTTGAAGTTCTGTCTCGTATAAGAGCCACACAATGTAGCATCAGCCATACTACCTGAAAAGGAACTATTCTGCCTTGTGGCAAAATACCTCCTGGTACTTCTGTGGCCTATCATGACCTCCACTGCCCCTGACTCTGATGTGGGCCTAACTGGCACAGTCTAAGCCTAAAAGAGGAGGATTTTCAAGGAACACAATTTCTTTTGTGAGGCACAAGTAAACAAAACCATGGAAGCTAAATGGAGAAAGCTGCATATGACTCAGCTGTGCTGACCCCCCGGCAGATAAGGAATCCTTGTTTAGAAGCAGGAAAAAATTGCTGCTGTCACACATTGCCATTTCATAACGCCTTGCCCTCATGGACAAGAGCAGCTGTCGTTATTCATCATTGTCGTCATTTATTTTTCCTCAGGAACAGAAAGCTTAATAACATTTTGAAAATACTATTGTGCTGAGTCTTTTAAAAATGATTACATCAAGCTTCATGAGACTTGTTCTGGTGTAGTGCCATTTATTGGGTTCAAAGTGCTGGAATACAGTTACCCTAAGGACCTGTTTCTAGCTCTGCTCCAGGTACAGTAGCTTTCATGACCCGTTTGGCTGTTGCTGTTATTCCAGCATGAGTGAACAACTGCCTTTAAGCCCTGCAGAACAGAGCACTGGAGTACTGAAGCCCCTTCAGCTGAGAATTTGGGGTCAAACTAAGTGTAAAATTGCTTTAGCAGTTTCAAAATTACATCAAAAACCTTGTGGCTTGTTTATAGCATGAAGATTTTGTTGGTATCCATTTGGGCTGAGTGGAGTAACCCAAATGGCTTCACCACCTTATGAGTAACTTCCTCATCTCAAATTCATCTTGATAAAACCTCTAAAGCACACCTCATCTGTGTATATTCCTTGTGTTTCCCTGGTAGGGAGGCATCTCTGCAGCACCCCAATAAAGTAAGGATAATATTTGCGTATGAAGTCTGTATCTTTAATACAACCAATGTGGCATCCTATATTATTCTTTGCAAGAAAGTTCTAAAAAAAATGTTAGATCTCAAAGAATTCTGAAAGGGTCCATTTTAAAATGCTCATTGCTAGAATAAAGTAAGAATCCTACTTACCTGAAAATATTCATTTGTGCTCAACAAGTATAAACCATGCTGATATAATTGCTCTCTATAAATACATCAGAAGTATAAATATCAGGGAAGGAGAGGAATTATTTGAGTACAGCACCAATGTGGACAATAGAACAAATGGATATAAACTGTCCATCAGGAAATTTAGGCTTGAAATTAGACATAGGTTTCTAACCATTAGAGGAGTAAAATTCTGGAATAGCCTTCCAAGGGGGCTTTGGGGGCAAAAATATAACTGCTTTCAAAACTTAGCTTGATAAGTTTATAGAGGAAATGGTATGATGGGATGGCCAACTTTGGAAATTGACTGATCTTTGATCTATGACTACTGGTGATGGATATGCAAGTGGCCTAAGAAGGGAGGGTAGATGGGGTGGGTTCTGAGTTATTAGAGAGAATTGTTTCTGGGTGACTGGCTAGTGAGACTTGCTCACGTACTCAGGGTTTAACTGATTGCCGTATTTGGGGCCAGGAAGGAATTTTCCCCTAGGCAGATTGACTAGGGCTCTGGGGTTTTTGGGGTTTTTTTTGCCTTCCTCTGTAGCACAGGGCATGGCTTACCTGCCAGTGAATTCTCTGTATCTTAGGCTATGTCTACATCGGCAAATTAGCCCAGACTAAGCTTAGTCCAGATTAATTTAGCCCTTGGCCACACTAGGCTTTGGCTAGTCCGAACTAAGGAGGCTCTTACTTTGGACTAGGCAAAGCTTAGTCTGGACTAGTAAGACCCAGTGGTTCATCCAGACTTGCTCAGTTAGCTCAGACTTAATAATACAATAACTCAGTCATAGGTTAGAGGCTTATTGCTGGAGTGGGTGGGTGAGGTTTTGAGGCCTGCATTGTGCAGGAGGTCAGACTAGATGATCATACTGGCTCCTTCTGATTATAGGGTCTATGAGTCTATGCTGCCAACTCTCATTATTTTTTCAGGTGTCTGATAATATTTGGTGTGAAGAGGTTAAAGTACCTGTTGCTGGAGTCGTGTTATTACATGAGAATCTGAACTTTCCTTTTAAAAATAATAATAAAGTAGCTCTTAGCTCTGACAGTTGCAAAATAAAGATTGAAAGTGTGACCTATGGGGTCAGAAATCCCCAAGGCCAAAATCTTGATTTTAAAGACTCTTTCATGGTTTGGGGGCCTAATTCATGATTTCTGAATGTATGAGGTTGGTGATACTGTGTGAGTCCTGTAAATTTGAGATTACCTGACATTCACAGCAGAAAATGAATCCCTGAATTTTGCATTCTTAATGACACCTTACTCATTCAACTACTCTGGGGCTGATCTGCATTCTGCTTACGACCCATTACACCACTCTGACAATGTAGAGGAATCTGAAAGAGCATTGTAAAGGGATCTTAGTGAAAATGAAAATCAGACAGTGAGAAATTAAATTATGGATGTGTAAAGGGACCTCTCGGTAAAGGAGCATCAGGCACTCTTAAGTTTTCAAGACTGCAAAATAAATTTTTGTTAAAGCACGGCAAGAGAGAAATAGAAAAGGAAGAAAGACACTTCTTATACAGGCACAGCAGCCATTTCAGCTCTCTTAATTAACCATAAAAATGCAGAGTAAAGCCTCCTTAGACTGGATTAAATTCTCTTCAGGCAAAACTCATGTTCACAAAATCCAAATGCATCAATACAGGTGAAAATTTTCTTTTTAGGTATCTATATGAACATATTTTACCTTCCCAGAAAGGCACAGAATGTGGCCTAAAATCTATATACATCTGAAGAGCACTTTTTCTAACTTAGCTTTCCTTATTGTGCAAATATTTGGGATCAGATATAGACATACGGCGGTCGCTCACACAATACATATGAGATCAATATTTCATTTTTACAACAAGATTTTTCCACCAGCCTGCCACTTTATCTCTTCTATTCTTTCATCCTCTCTGTCAAATCCCAAACACAGAAAAGTAATTTCTCTCTCATTTTAGATATAGTAATAGATTTATAGCTGCTGTGTGTTACAAATGGCATGGTTCAATATGTAACTAGGTAGAGCAATTGACAAACTAGTGCATCTTGCTTTGCTGTTGTGCTATGACATTTCCTAGCCAGCTTTGCTCAAGAACCCTGAAACTCTCCTGATCTTAGAATCTGAACCTGTGGTCAACCCCTAGAGGAAACATACTAGGAAAAAATAATGGAAACCTAGGTATTTCATGCTTCTACAGATAACAAGATAACATTATTGTTTGTTAAGCGGAGAAAGTTTCCTACCTACAATATCACCCTGTAAGATCAAGTACAAAATCTTTATTTTGAAGTTAAAGTTGAAATGTGCCAGAGTGGAATTGAAATTTAAAAATTCAGTGACGATTTGTATCCATCCCACACTAGATTAGAAAGGAGCTAATGTGGGGAGGTAGCCCTATTAGCCCCACAGACTACACCTAGAGGGACAGCCAGGGACCAGAGAACTGGCTGTAAGCAAATTCAGCTGAGCAGGAAGAGGTAAGAGCTTATATACCTGCTTCTGGGAAAGGCTACTCACTCCCTGGCAAGAGATAGAATCATAGAATCCTAGGGTTGGAAGGGACCTCATGGGTCATCTAGTCCAACCCCCTGCCAGAGGCAGGACCACTCCCACTAAACCATCCCAGTCATGGTTTTGTCCAGCCGGGCCTTAAACACCTTCAAAGATGGAGACTCCACCACCTCCCTCGGCAGCTCATTCCAATGCTTCACCACTCGCCTAGTAAAAAAGCTTTTTCTAATATCCAGCCTCGACCTCCCTAACTGCAACTTGAGACCATTGCTCCTTGTTCTGTCCTCTGTTACCACCGAGAACAGTCGAGCTCCATCTTCCTTAGAGCATCCCTTCAAGTAGTTGAAGGTTGCTATCAAATCCCCCCTCAATCTTCTCTTCTGCAGACTAAATAAGCCTAATGCTTTCAGTCTATCCTCATAGGGCTTGTGCTCCAGCCCTTTAATCATTTTGGTTGCCCTCCTCTGAACTCTCTCTAGCATGTCCCTGTCCTTTTTGTAGTGGGGAGCAATGGAAGTTTTGGCAAACCTAGAGGAGTGGGGAAGGGGTTTGGAAATGGCTCAAGGAAAGGCAACAAGGTGCAGGGACTGGCTCTTGACTGTTGATTTGAATATACCTGAGCTGGAACTCAAAGTACAAGGTAGGCCTGGGTTTCCAAGTTGGCCACTGCAAGAGTGATATAGGCTGGCAGGGAAATGAATGGGAAGATTGCCTGAGTCACTTTGGAAGTGCCAAGGAACTAAAAGATTGCACCCTGGACATGGGGGGGGGGGGATACTGAGACAAAGAGGATGCTGAGGTTCATGGGACAAGAATGGAGTTGCAGACTGAAGAGAGAGCCCATGATGGTGTGCAACCATAAAAAGAGGTGTCAGCCTCCAGAGCTAAACCCTATAATAGCCAAAAGGAGGTGCCTGATAAGTAGTGAATGGATCATTCCATGACTGTACCCTAGAACTTTGTGTTGACTGACTGTTTTTAGTATGCAGTGGTAGAAACTCCAAAGGGCTAGGATGATGGTATGCTCTATGTGGCATGAGAGAGGGTGCAAGGAACCTTTCCAGATCTCCCTACCAATGGTCCAACCACAGACTCATGTCAGAATGAGAGATGTTTTCGAAAGAAGGAAAAGTGAATAAAATCACTCAAATCTACAGCCAGTTACAGGTGAGAGATGGCACACACTGAAGCTCCCAGTCTTCCATTAATTTCATAAAAGGGAAGTTCGCAAAGAGCTTTTTCTTACTTGGATACTTATCTTTGTCATTGCTCAGTAATGAGGGACTCGTATCTGGAAAGGCAAGTAACTATTTATTTTTGGCATTTCTGCTTGATTAATTCTGCTCCTTGATGTTCTGATAACGTCAGAGTTCAGAATAAGAACACTCATATAGCACTTTAATCATCTAATACTCGAAGACTCAGAGACACATTTAGGTTAAATTCCCCAATCCCCCATTTTAGATTTTCTAAAATTAGTCTTTTACAAAACCTAAAACAAATATATTTTCATAATTTTTTAGAAGATCCCAATGGCAAGAGTTATTTTTTTAACCTATGAACATTCCCTTGCACTAGCATTTTGCAGTCTATTGCAACACTGTGTTAGTGAATGAGAAGTGAAAGTGAAATTGACTAGAAACAAAATGTAAACTGAGAGGCCTTTCAGATTCACACTGGAGAGGGAGTAAGATGTAAGGAAATAGTTTTAAAAATGAAAAGTAAATTGCATTTGTAAACTTATAATAAAAGACTTCTTTGTAAATAAATGCTTTCTTTAACCTCATTTAAAATAAGAAATTAAACCTTACACACCATAAAATCAGTTGATTGGAATAAACTGAATCTATAAAGTTAGTCTGCTAGTACAAACCTGAGGGCAAAGGTACAACAAACTCAGTCATTAATTCACTGCATTATCACTCTCTGCAAACAAACACTGGAAGAGTGGTACAAGTTTCTTTTGTCTGACCCCAAGGACACACAGTTGTAGGATAGGAGAAGGATGTGTACATGGGGTCCTAACAAACTCAAAGGCACAATGCTTTAAAAAATAATCAAACAAAAGAAGAAACAGTTTCATGTTTCTGTTGGATCAGTCTTTCTTCCCTTATTCCCCTAAGCCTTCTCTGTCTTTTCCTGATTATGAAACATTCAGCTTCTCACCAGGATGGGATAAATTGACACTACCAAAAAAAAGAGGTAATTTGAACTGATTCTGAGTCCTACCTTTCTGCAAATGTTTGTCTGTTGTTGCTTGTCGAATATATTAATATCCAATATTAAAAAAAAGAATGTCAAACCAACTGAATAATTAAACTGTACTTTCATTTAGCATATTAACACTACTCCATTACTCTAGCACGTTGTACTTGTTTCCTTCTGATAACTTTCGCTCTGACCTCAATCCACTTAATATTTTATGATTTATTTGTTTTGTACCAATTTGGTGGGTGTCTGTGGGTGCACACGCACATGTTACAACAAAGATCTCAGAAGACCAATATCACTCTTTCAAGACCAAAAGGGGATGAAAGACAAAGGTCAGGTGCCTTCATAATGAATGAAAGATGAAAGACAAAGTATGTGAAAAATATATAGAAACTTTACCATTTCCCAAATACACCAAGAGGACACTGGATCATAGATATCTCCTGGATTGGAGTATTAACACACCAGATTTCATGGGGTTGATTCATCACTAGGATACAGGTCACTGGAACATAGCTGGCATCAACTCAACCTGGAGTGAGCATCATAGTGATACCATGTGCCCACATTCCTTCTCTGCCACTGGCTCCTAAACAACCTGCCCCACTGCCAAAAGTAACTGCACTGGCAAGGAGGAGACCTGGCCCATGTTTTCAGGTTTTATCATCTGTCCAGAAGATGAAAATTTCATTGATGTGTCTCAGTTATGCCACTGGTTTTGTGGTGCATTTATCCAGAAATAATTCTGCAAAGTGGACCTTGTTCCCATGATTTGGACAAAGTATTTGTTGATAAATGTAAAAAAATTATGGGTGAGCGGGACAGAATGCTGAGTAATATCTGCCAAGTCAGTCTTTTGGTCACTGCAGCCCTAATTAATTTCTGCAGAACAAATGTTGTTAAGAAGAACTGTGCCTACTTGATCAATGGGAGAGCTGAAAGGTTAAGAAAGTCATAAGGCAGAGGATACAAAAAAATCACAGGTAGGAAGTGAGAGAGGGTGAGTAAGTAGAGATAATGGGGTGGTTGTTTTCTGCTTGCCTCAGGACCTAAAAGCTCCATAGAACTATGGCTGTGTTCACACAGCCCTCTTATTTCGAAACAACAGAGGTTGTTTCAAAATAAGATTTAGGCTGTTCACACGATGCACAGTTATTTCGAAACAACGGGTCCCGTTGTTTCGAAACAATGGCGTTGTTTCAAAACAAGTTAAACCCCATGCAGGGGTGAAACAACGTTGTTTCGAAATGATTGTTTCGAAACAACGCTGTGCGAACATGTTGTTTCGAAACAATGGTGACTTGTTTCGAAATAACTGTTAACTGAAACTGCTATTTCGCTTTTAGCTTTTTTCCTTAATTCGAATTAACAAACTGTTAATTCGAATTAAGTTATTTCAAAATAAGGTGTTATTTCGCTACAAGTTGTTTCGAAACAACTGTATCGAAATAACCCCCTGTGTGTGAACACAGCCTATAGCTATAGAGCATAATAGTGTATAAAGGTGGTGGAAACCAATATTGTAAATAAATTGCACTAGGTGGTTTACCAGCAAAAAGTTGTCTGAAGTGTTCATGGACTCAAGATGGGACAGGAACTAGTGTATCCTGCCACACTGTGGATGAAATGGATGAGTTCTGGCAATGTGTGTGAGGTGGATATTTGAGGGTTGTATATTTTCATGTAAATATGTGAGGGAAGCAGCTATGCTGTCATTGTGAGATGTTAGTGTCTATGAAAGTGACATCCATGGTGGCAAGGGTGGTGTTCAGAAGGAAACTGTTCAAGTGGTGGAGTTTGTGGAGGAAATCACTTGTGCCCTGGAAGAACCTGATCTTTTATATGGTAAGTGGTTTGAGGATGATTTCTACTTTCCAGGGGTCTGATATTCCTTCAGTAAGAGTGCTGTGACCAGACATGATGGGTTTCCCTGAGTCCCCTTAGTCGTGTATCTTAGGAAGCATGTAAAAGATCCTTGACTAGGTTCCTCGGTTTGGGTTTGTAGAGTTTTCTTAGAGTTATCTGGGGAAGAATTTGAAACTGTCCTCAAATTCCTATGTAAATTGTGGTATAGGGTCTTTGAATTCTTTATAAGAGAAGGTGTTGCAAAGTTGTCAGTTGTCTTTGTTACTGTAATCACCATAGTTGAGGACTATATTGGTTTGATCAACATTGGTTTGATCATTATCTGGTGGTTAGCTTTCAGGGATAGCACAGGAGCCCTCTCAGTGGTTGAGAGATTGTGGCAGTTGTAATATTTGTTAAAGATTTCACAGTCTATTTCTTTCTTGAAGCAATCAACATAATGATCAAGGAGGTGGTTTCATCTGTACTGTGATGTCCAGTTAAATTATTCTTTTTTCTTTTAATTGTTGGTGGGGAGATGGTAATTGAGTGATGTCATCATTTTTGTGAAAGAAGTCAGCAGAAGAATTCTTTCAGTTCTCCTAATGTTATTATTGTGTCAGGTTCTGTGGTGGGGCAGAAGTTCAGTCTCTTAGGGTATGTCTACACTTACAATTTAATTGGAATTAATGAGGATCAATTTGATTTAAATAAGTGCACGGCCACACTGGCTTTCATTAATTTGAACTACGGAATCCCTTAGTTCGAATTGATGAAAGCTAACTTTGAAGTTATAAAACTTTGTTTAACTTTGAAGTGATGGTTAATTCAGACTCCTTAGTTAGAATTCACCCAATGTAGCTGTGTTAATTTGACCTAACTGTTAGTTCAAATTAGCTATGGCTTGATTTTCCCTATGCAATAGTCTCCCCTACATAATTCGAACTAGCAAGTCCTATGCATGGACATTCTAGTTCAAATCAGGGTTTCTAGTGTAGCCATTTTAATTCGAATTAACTTAACTCAAACTGATTATTATTAGTTCAAATTAGTTAGTTTGAATTAAGTTAATTCAAACTAACCTTCTAAGTGCAGAAATAGCCTTAGAGTACGAAAAAAAATCTGTTTCAATTAGGGTAGTCTTGATAAATCAAGGATAATCAGATTTAGAGTATGTGAAGGTCACTGGTATCATGTTTCTCCTGGAGATGGTGGTCTATGAGTTGTGGAGTAGTTGTAAATAGTTCCATTTTTTGTATTGTATGACTATCATCAGATTTTTTTGATAGTTGTTTTGGATTTCTTGCATGATTTCCAGGAAACTTTCCTGATTTTTTTTCCAGTGAGTAATTTCTTGTTTGAGGTGGTTCTTTCTGGATTATGTGAGGAACTGCTTACTGCAGCTCATTTTTTCTGAAGTCTGTCTGCAGAGCTTCTCAGCATATTGGCAGTTGTATATTGTAACAATCCTGTGATGGGATGGTCACCCCATATCACTCTTGAAGGGATTAAGGTGGTTCATAAAGGGCTAATTAACCTAATAGGCTGCACCAGTGCAAAACAGGCTTGATAAAGTTTGCCAGTAATACCAAGCTGAGAGGGGTTGCAAGTGCTTTGAAGGATAGGATCACAATTTAGAACGGTTTGGACAAACTGCTGAAGTGGTCTGAGGTAAACAGAATGAAATTCAATAAAGACAAGTGCAAAGTACTTCACTTACTTAGGAAAGAACAATCCATTGCACATATACAAAATGGGCAATGACTGCCTAGGAAGGAGTTCCGTGGAAAGGGACCTGGGTGTCATAGTGGATCACAAGCTAAATATGAGTCAACAGTGTAACACTGTTGCAAAAAAAGCAAACACCATTCTGGGATTTATTAACAGGAATATTGGAGTATTGTATGTAAGTAAGACATGCGAAGTAATTCTTTTGCTCTACTCTGTCCTGATTAGGCTTCAACTGGAGTACTGTGTCTAGTTTTGGGTGCCTCATTTCAGGGAAGATGTGGACAAATTGGTGAGAGTCTAGAGAAGAGCAACATGAATGATTAGAGGTCTGGAACACTTGACTTATGAGGGAAGACTGAAAGAGCTGGGTTTGTTTAGTCTGGAAAAGAGGAGAGTGAGAGGGAACTTAATAACAGTTTTCAAGTACCAAAGAGATTGTCATGAGGAGGAGGGAGGAAAATTGTTCTCCTTAACTGCTGCTGATAGGACAAGAAGCAATGGACTCAATTACAGAAAGGGAGGTTTAGGTTTGTTATTAGGAAAAAATTCCTGTCAGGATGATTAACCACTGGAATAAATTGCCTGGGAAGGTTGTGGAATCTCCATCATTGGAAGTGTTTCAAAGCAGGTTAGATGAGCACCTGTCAGGAATGGTTTACAAGGGTACTTGGTCCTGCCATGAGTACAGAGGACTGGACTTCATGACCTGTCATAGTCTCCTCTAATTTCTACGATTCTATGACTGACAAGCACTGGGCAGGAGTAGCAGGCGTTCATATAGAATTCAAGAGGTGGGAGTATGGAGGCCTGTAGTCATTCTCCAACCTTAGTGTGGAGAGAAGGAGGAAACTTGGGAAGAGAGCAGAAGTGCAGGGATCCTGGTGCTGAAGAAAGGGTTACTTGGAGGAATGGTGGCAAAGAAGGCCTGCAGAGGGTAAGGTAGGAAGAAGCCTAAGGAAATGACAGTAAATGTTGAGATGAAGCAGGCCATGGCTGCTGATTGTCAGTTCTCTGACTTGGAACCTAGAGTTATGGTCAAGCCCAGATTTCTCTACTAGACACTAGGGCTATGTCTACACTGGAGGCTTAAGTTGACTTAAGCAGCTCCCTGGCCACATTTGGAGTTTATTAAGTTGACTTAAGCACTTACTTAAATTGACTTAAT
This sequence comes from Podocnemis expansa, assembly GCA_007922195.1. Classification (NCBI taxonomy): domain Eukaryota; kingdom Metazoa; phylum Chordata; order Testudines; family Podocnemididae; genus Podocnemis; species Podocnemis expansa. Next base: position 31,520,382 of record ML681996.1, read on the forward strand.
AACTCCTGCCCTGAAAGTTGGCTTCAAGGGTTAAGTTGATTTTATTAAGTCAGCTTAACACAATTGCCCATTAAAGTCAACTTAATAAAGTCAACTTAGTGCACTAAACCAGGGAACCCACTTAAAGTTGACTTTATTAAGTCAACTTTATATGGACTCCTTGCTTAATTCAACTTTATAAAGTTGACTTAAACAAACGGGGCCTCACTAAGTTGAATTAATAACATTGACTTTAAGGCAACTTTATTAAGTAATTTACCCGAGCCCTGTAGTGTAGACATAGCCTAATAAAGTGGCACAATCTGGAATCAGAAGATTGCCTGGGATGGCACCTGAACAGTTTGATTGCAGAGGCTTTGTTACCTCAGGAGGACCTAAACACTGTTAGTGACCTAACTGGAGTGCCCACCTACAAAGATGGAGACCCATGTCATGAAAGGAAGCACTGCAACTCCTATAGCATAGGAAGGACTTCAGAGTGTGTGAGTGATGGAACAGAGCTAATCCCAGATGCAGTCACAAAACAGTGCCCACTGATGAGCACACCCCATGACAAATTATCTCACATGCTGCTTTCATCTCTTCATGAGAGTATAGGAGACTGGTGCCTTAAGGGCAGATTGTGTTTTGTTTGGAATATTTTACTACGAAAGATTTTAAAAACTTGAGTGTATACACTTCAAATGACCATGAAAGAGGAAAGTCAATGGGAAGCCCTGAGCCAGCACCAGGGAAGTGGAGAGGCACATTCACTGCAAACATGAGTGATGAGCAGTGAGGGTTCTTTCTGAACTAATTTGGCCCATCTTTTCTATTCTGCTGACAACACTAGCTTCAGGAGCCTTCATCAAGTCTGACTTCAGACCAGGAACATCAGCAGGAAACTTAGCAAATAATTAGCTACTAGGAATTTACTGTGAAATCAGGCTGTGTAGAATTGGGTTTTTTTCTCTTTTTTTTTCTTTTTCTTTTTGGCATCTCAAGATAGAAGCTTAGTAATGAGTGCTTTTAATCTGACACAAACATCTCTGCTTTCTTTATAGAACTTTTTATGGAACCTTCCATTCTTATGGGCTAGGATTTTGTTCCTTCATGTTGATGAGGGTACACAGCATGATTAGTAGGCTAATTACTTTTTCCCCCTAGTTCTGTGCAAGACTTATTCTTTATGGGCAGAACACTGATGGTCTGGACACCGGGCAAGTTTAACTTTGTAATGGGCCACCAAAATGGCTCCTCTCAGCCTTCTCTAGTGGAGAATGTAGATGTCCCCTCCTGCGAAGTACAAGGCAAACCTGTAACTCCTATTAAGCTCTTGGAGAATTACAGGTGATCAGCTCTACCCAAAACAGAACCTTCTGTGTGGCCTTTAGTGCTCGATTTCTGCAGTACTACCAAGCAGAGGATGCCTACAGTTTAAACTTCATTACAAGGTTCTGCTCGTCTGTCCTCACCACTTTACTCTTATCAGGAAAACAAAGAGTGAAATTATGGCTAAGTACAAACCTCAGTGTTCTGTTTAAGAAACTGTTTGAAACCACAGCAAGGATGTGACACCAGTGCTGACTGTTGTACTGCTGAGTAATCAGATCCTCTGGAAAAGTAGAAGTGTGAGGGGTAAACCAGTGTTTCTGCTGGTGTCCTGGGTACTAGTATCATTCTAGAATGGTGACGGGGGCAAACTTTTTGGCCTGAGGGACACATCAGCATCTAGGCAAGCTCGTGAAGGGTGAGGGAGAAGGGGTGGGGAGGGGGCCACCATGCTCCAGCAGGTGCTACTGAACCCCCATGGTGGGGGAAAAGAAGTGCAGGGGGAGCAACTGCTGCACTCCCGCCAGGGCACCACTGAGCCTGGGGGGAATGGACACCATGCTACAGTCAGAGTACCACTGCTGGACACATACGGTGGGAGGGGATGCCCAGCCAGGACACCACCGCTGCACGTGGTGGGCAGAGAGGTGCGGGGGCAAAGGGGTGGGACCAGGACAGGAGAGTAGCTGCTGATCTCCTGCCAGCAGTCTATGTGATGGCAGATGTGTGGGGCTAGCTGGTGGTAGCAGCTGCCAAGCTTGGGACGGGACTAGCTTGAGGGCCTGATGAAAGGTTTCCCTGGCTAGATGTGGCCCATGCACATTAGTTTGCTGACTTCTGGCCTACAACCAAATGATGAAATCCTGGCCTTGTTAAACTCAATCACAAAATTCCCAATGATTGCAGTAGTGCAAGATTTCCTCCTATGTAACCATCTACTGCAGATCTACATATTCTCAAGAATATGCACCTGAACTAGGAAACTAGCAGTATATGGTTAGGATAGTGATAGTTTCACCCCAAAATAGATCATCCTCACTGATGTCAGTGGACTATTTGTAGAGCACTAGCGAGTGTGATAAAGGGCTTCCATTACATCTTGCAGTGGTTTGTTACAACTTTGGTTTGGAGAAAGGGATTGGCTCAAGCAGCATAAAGGACTCTGGCATTGGAGCAAATCACTCTTAGTGTAGGTGTTGTGTTGAAGTGGTGGAGAAAAAAGGGTTTGAGTTTCAAGTATTTCTCTTTGTATAGAACTCAATACAATGTAGATAAATATTTTAAATGCCCATTGCGTTTTGCCTAAAACTTGATGATGAGCTAAAGTAATATGCTAAAATAATTTAAAGACAAATTCATGTACATGATTTTGATAAATTATACCAATAATATCCAAAGGTGCCTTGGAGTCTGTTTTTTCTTTTGTTAGTAAAATAGAGCTATTTATTATCTTATGTAAGTCTCATGTTGTGTTTTTCAAAATCCAAAAGAAAAAATTGTATCAGGACTTCAGTGAAGATGCACTGACTTACACCACCAGAGGATCTGGCCTAAAAAACTGATTTGATTCATGTTGACTTTGAGTACCATTACTATCAAAGTTGAACGCTTGATTTTAGGATTATTTGTACTGATAGCATACCATTCACCAGGGATCTCAAATGAATTACTTAAGAACAACCTTGCTGGGTCAGATCAGTGGTCTATCTAGCCCAGGATCCTGACTTCTGACAGTGGTGGGTGCCAGATGTTTCGAGGTAATGAACTGAATGAGGCAATTATTGAGTAACCCATCCGTTGTCATCCACTTCCAGCTTCTGACATTTCAAACCTTAGGACAGCCAGAGCATGGGGTTCCATCCCTGACTATCTTAGCTATCCACTATCGCCAGATCTACCCTCCTTGTGTTTATCTAATTCTTTTATGAACCGAGTTATACTTTTCACTTTCACAGCATCCCCCGGCAACAAGTTCCACAGGATTACCATGTGCTGTACAAACAGGCACTTCCTTTTTGAAAGGTGTGGCCTATTAATTTCATTGGGTGTCCCCTTGTTCTTGTTTTATGTGAGGAGGTAAATAGCACTTCCTTATTCACTTCCTCCACACCAGGCATGATTTTATAGACATCTGTCACAGACTTCTTTAGTCATCTCTTTTCTGACCCAAACTGCCCCAAGTTTTTAAATCTTCCCTCACATGGAAGCTGTTCCATATTGCTAATCATTTTTAACTGACTTTGTGACTTCCCTTGTCTTGTGGCCCAAACAGTTGTTTGGCAGCCTTCCTGTTTCTGATGTACTTAAAAAAAAAATTGTTAACTTTGGTCTCTTTTGAGTTGAGCTTCACATTCTTTTTTGTCCTGCCTAATTATACTTTATACTTGAGCTTCCAGAGTTTTTGCTTCCTTCTGTTTTCCTCACCATGATTCAACCTTTTCTTAAAAAAGGATGTCTTTTTGTTTCTAATCACCTCTTTTACTATGTTTAGCCATACTGGCATTTTTGTTCCTCTTACTGTTTTTATTTGGGGTATATATTTAGTTTGAATCTTTATTATGATGTTTCTAAATAGTGTCCATGCAGCTTGCAGACAGTTCACTTTTATGACTGTTCCTTTTAATTTCTTTGCAACAATCTTTCTCACTTTGTACAGTTTCCCTTTTAGAAATTAAATTGCACTGTGGTGGGTTTATTTGTTATTGCCCCACCCAAAAGGGTGTTAAAATAGCTTACATTATGGTTGATATTACCAAATAGTTCAGCTATATGTACCTTTTGGACCAGATCTTGTGCTTCAGTTAGGACTGAATCAAGAACTGCCTCTCCCCTTGTGGGTTCCAGGATTAACTGCTCCAAGAAGCAGTCATTAATAGTTCCTAGAAATTTTACTTCTGTTTTCTGTCCTGTGGTGACATGAGCCCAGTCTGTATGAGGATGAATGAAATCCCCCATTGTTACTGGGTTTTCAGTTTTAGTAGCTTCTTTAAGCTTCCTGAGTATTTCTGGTCACCATCACCATCCTTGTTAGGTGGCTGGTGGCATATTTCTGCTCCTATGGTCTTAGTATTTACCTAAAGGTTATTCAGAGTAAACAATATAGCCTTGTGCTTTGGCTTTGGAAATGAGATCCAAAGTTGGAAAATAGGCTCAGCATATCAGTCTTTGTGTGGCTGTCTCTTGGTATTTTCTCTCTCTCTAATCCATTCCCACTCTTAATCATCTCCTAACTGGTGATATAAAAAAGTGCTAGAAGAAAGAGCACTTAAAGGGAACAGACTTCTGTTTCCTAAAGCCACAGACAGTGGTTAAAGTATTATTTGACAGGCCATGAACATTCCTGATCTCTGGGCCCTCTTCCCATACTGTCCAGGCCCCCTTCATGCATGTGTGGGCCGCAGTCCAGGTAGGATGAGGGCATGGGATGTGGAGGGAGGGATGAGGAGGAATGGAGCAGGGGTGGGAGGGGGTGTTGAAGGGGGGCAGGGGCAGGAGATGGGGACAGTGAAGGGGAGGGTGGGAGGCAGGAGGTGTCAGGATGGTGAAGGGGGCCATGGGCAGGAGATGCGGGCAGAGAAGGGGTAGATGGTGGCAGGAGGTGAGCACCTGAGGCTGGGGCAGGAAGTAGGAAATGCAGCAGAGAAGGGTTGGATCAGGGGAGTTGGGGGCCTGGGGCAGGGGGACTACCACTATATGAGAAGGGGACACTGGGCCACCCACCCAGCCAGTGCCCCTCTGCGGCTGCAGGGAACTCGGGGACCCTGATTAGGGCTGGCCAGCAGGAGAGGGTCCGCCCCGCTGCTCCCGTGCCAGCCCCTGCCCCAGCCCACCTTGCTTCCCCACTGCCTGTGGAGCCGATCCAGCCTCAGTGCTGCGCCCCAGGCTCCGGCCCTGGCCATGGGTGGCTACTGCAGGCCTGGTTCCCAGTCCTTCTCCTGGTCCAGGCCCCCCCCACCCCAGGACCCCCTCATCTGGCCACTGGAGCAGAGTGGAGTGGCCATGCCATAGGCTTTTCCTCCCATCCTGAGTGTGCTCAAGGCAGGAGTCTTAAAAACTCCCAGCCTGGGGAAAGCTCCCTGCCAGCCGAAAGACTGTGTCTTCTGGTCAGGGAGGGGCCACAGCCGCCAGGCATGTGCAGCTGGTGTCTGCTTAGGGGTAGTAGGGGGAACACTGTGTTCTTCCCTCTTATTTTATTTTAGGGGCCCTGGAATGCTGGTCCCTAAAAATCGTGGGCCCCAGAATGGCATTCTGGTACATGCCCCCCCACTTTAACCCCTTATCACAACATAAGTAGATCTGCAGCTCTGGATAGAGAGAAGAGCAGCCAGCAGAGGAGGCAGAAATACCTGCAGTCCAGAGCTCAAGGACACATGTGAGTTTAGAAATGGACAGAAAAAAGCAATTGCACAATCTCTCTGTCATTTGCCATGGAGAGAAGTCAGGAAGTCTGCTCCAAAGAGGACTACTAGTTTGGGAAATGAGGGCAAAGAGGCATATCCCTTGCCTCCAAATGAGCATAAAGCTGTCTATAGAAAAGTGGGAGTATCAAATGCAGGCAAGATAAAAATCGTCTTTTCCTACAATCATCTTTTTCTTTTCCTTACTATCTGGCACATGAGTCTCTTTTAGTGAGCTGCTATTACCTATTTGATCTAAAGAACCCATTCTGCATTCCTTAAGAAAACACCAGAACAATAGATCAGATGCATGACAGCAGAGAAGCTTTTCAGCAAAGTGAAGTGACAGAATGTGCCAAGAGTTTGGAACTGCTACATTCGAAAAGGAGATATAGAAGAACATGCAAAGGAGATTAAAAAGGGAGGGAAACATAAGTAGCGACAGATTTAAGGCTACATGCAAACAAGGCTATTTCAGCAAAAACGTCTGAAGGGAGATGATCTATAATGAAAGCAATGTGCATGGAGAAGAGGAGAACAAAGAGGAAATAGGAGATGCAAAGTAAAATTGCACAAAAGAGTTTAGGCTTGTACTGTATGGCTGAAATTTTGCTAGAAAGGCGTGGTAACACTACAGTACAGAAGGCTGGAGTGAAGACAGGATGGAGAAGAGGGGAATGGAAAGACATTCAGCAATTGTGTACTTGAAGAAAGTGAGCCAGAATTTCAATAACACTAAATTAAATAACCAACATAAGAAGCTGCTGTAAGTGAAGGATGGTGTTCTAACACAATGATAGAGTCAAATGCAGACTCCTGGCATGACATGAGCATGCATGTCTGCCAAACAGGCATAAGTTAGTGCTATTCTGGCCACCCTTGTCTGATGCACAATGCTACTGGCAAATTATTCTTATTCAAGTGGAATGGCTCAAGAGGGGATACAGAGGGATGAGCTAAAATGAGTTAACTATATGACTGACTTCCTAAGGTATGTCCCAGAAATCATCCATGGATCTTCTATCAAAGTGTACACAACAGCTTTTTCCATGAGTCTCAAGCGGAGATAAAATCAGGGCAGTTGGTTTCTATGCTGTGATCTCCTTCTGGTATGTTTGGCCCAAAAGGAGCAACACGTTGTATTGAGTATTAAAGGTCTGTTACTGTTCCCACTGAAGTAAATGTTAAAACTCCTATTGACTTCAGTGGGAACATTACCAAGCTCCAAACAAGTAAGTGAATGAGGTGAAAAGAGAAAGCCCTAGTCTTAAGAAAGAGAAGCTAGCTAAGAGAAGCAATCAAACACCACTGCTGGCTCCCATCTCCTGTTAGGTGATCCTTTTTGTGTCCCTCTGTATTCACCAGCTATAGCCTTATGTCAGAACAACTGCCTGGATAGGACACTTTTTGTCCAGCTGTCTTGACCAATACTGATAGGCGATCATGGTTCCACAGACTCTAAACTTTCACATCTCTTTTTAGAGATTACAGGATTCTTAACTCTTTGTGGTGCTCTGTGTGATGTTGCCCACACAATAGCAATTGTAATGGAACCATGAGTTTTTAAAACAAAGAATGGAATTAAACCAAAAGAAAATGTTTGAGTAATATCTCAAGATCTACACTCCTCAAACTAGATAAGACACCACCTCTTAGGGCATACCTATAGTGCAACTTTTTGCTGCCACTAGCTATGTCAACATAAAGCCACCAGAGTGAAAGGTAGACGTGGAGCAGCTTTCACCTGAGTTCATACAGCCAGACACAAGGGCTATCAGCAGAACACGATGTGGACCAGTACAGCTCAGGAAGTCTTTGAAAGCGCACTATAACAATAAGCCACAATAATGTCTTGTGGTATATTATGCCCAGGAATTGTGTGGCATTTGTACATCCATGAATATAGCACTGACCATGCATCTATTAATTTTTGGTGCATTTGCATATTTATGATTACTACATGGTATGTTTCTTCTCTTACAAATTGTGTCATAGAGTACATCACAAGTCAATGGGTGATTTCACTACCACCAGGCTATCTACAGCATGTTTTTGCAATTAGTGAAGATGAATTATTTTTCACAGAAGAGAATTTTTCTGAATAACAAAAATGCTTCAAGAGAAGAAAAAAAGCTGTACAAGTTAAAAGCAAATGCATTAAACCTTAATAAGTTTATGGAACAGAACTTAAAGAAGGGGAAGGAATATTCATGTCCATTTTAGTTACACATGCACAGGCCTGTGAGAGTTATGGTTGATGTATAGTTCCAGAGGGGTAGCCATATTAGCCTTGTTCTACAAAACAAACAAGAAGTCCTGTGGCATTTAAAGACTAACAAATTTATTTATTGCATGAGCTTTTGTGAGAGAAAATCTCACTTTGTCAGATGCTTTGAAGTTTGGGGAGCTTACAGAATGGGAGCAAAATAAATGCAGGGAAGTGTAAGTCATGGGATCAGGTCATACTGTAACAGCAAATCAAACAGTTGTTAAGATTCAAACATTGGGAAACAGCACAGAGAGCAAGGTGAGGTCATTGTCCTAATCCCTCATGTGGTGTAGTAGGGATCAGGATGTGGCCCCCAATGCCATGCAGACTGTTGGAGAGACTGGGGTTCTAAAAGCGATATAATGGACGTCTCTATGGATTTTAATGGGAGGTGAGCCCAGGACTGTTGCACCTATAGGTCCACAAACATCTTCACCCACATGTTTCCTGCCAGAGAAGCCCCATTGTATCCTGGTTTATCTCCTTCTCTTTCTACTGCTGGTCCTTTCTCTTGTCTGCTCTTTCCTTCTACATTCCATCTCCAATACTTATGCTCCAGTGCTATGTTTACAGACTGAAACAGCACTGGCTGGCAAGATCTCACTGAATATGTCATCTCAAATCCTCTTCTTTCGCCTCCTCTTCTGGCTCAGGTGTTCTATGCATGCGAAGAGAGAAGTGCTTAAGGCCACAGTGGCAGCAACTACAGATAAAACACAGAGGCTGTGTTCAGACATGAGTTTTATTTCGAAACAACAGCTGTTATTTCAAAATAAAATTTCTCATGTCCACACGATGTACCATTATTTTGAAACAACGGGACCCATTGTTTCGAAATAACGGCCGTTGTTTCAAAACAGCTAAACCTAGCAGGAAAGCGAAATAGCTGTTGTTTCAAAACGGTTGTTTTGAAACAATGGCGTTCGGACACGTTGTTTCGAAACACCACCATTGTTTCAAAACAACTGTTTTGAAACAACATGTCCGAACTGCCCCATTTTGAAATAACCATTTTGAAATAACAGCCGTTTCGAAAGCAGGCTTTCCCTTAATTTGAATTAACAGACTGTTAATTCAAAGTAATTATTTCGAATTAAGGATTTTATTTTGAAATGAATTATTTCAAAATGGGTTATTTTGAAATAACAGTTACCATGTAGACATACCCAGAGATACCATTGTCAGTCTAGTCACAAGGGAAAGGGACAGTTCAGATTTAAAATGTCACTCCCTTGCTCCCCTAAAATCTTAAACAACACATGCTTATTGACATGGAGGGGTTGTGCATGGTGTCACTCACAGTACTAGCCATTCTGACTGTGGTCCATCAGCTTGAGGGAAATGAGAAGGAATAGCTAAGTCACACAGAACTATGAGTATAGGGCAGGGCTGTAACTATGGTGGGGTGAATGGGGCTTTGCCCCAGGTGCCCCGGAGCAGCTGCATTGAGCCACTCTATCAAAGGGCGCATTGTATGCCACTCCCTCCAGGTGCCGATCATTGTAAGGGGCATGCTCCAAACAGAATGCATCCTGGGCGCTGAAATGACTAGTTATGGCACTGATATAGGGCCCTGGTACTGAATGTAGGTCCCATTTCCAAAAGATGGTGGACCTGAGGTAGCAAAGGTGAAAAGAGAATAGTTGCTGCTGATGATGATGATAATCAAAGCTCTCCAAAGGTATCCTCATTTGGCATAGGAAAATGACCTACGGCAGAAGAAGAAATAAGGCTGCTATCCCTAGAAACCTTCAGCAATGGATTGCAGAGAAACCCTATGGAAGTTTCATCAGGATCTCTCAGGTGGATTCAAGAAACATCTCTGTGTATATAGACAAACTGCTTTACAGTGCCACTCTCCAGCTAACTCTAGAAGGGAGTGAAAAGGAAATAACAATGCTGCCTGCCTGTGTTGTACCACTACCTTTTCTACGATGAGCAAATTAATGAAAAGTCAGTAGCTGTGTCATGCTAAGCTGAAGGTGTAATCACTACAATGGAAAACAAATTTGCACATTTACCTGTAGCTCCTTCCCCTACTTCTGGTTCAACCATGCTCAAGTCCTAGGTCTGACTGGACTGAAGTGGAGTCTCAAAAAGTTCCTGGCTTGTGGCTTAGCTGTACTCTTGCCCATATCACGTATTTTGCACAACCCCCTCCTTTTCCTTTTCTTCATCTGCTCCTTACTGCTCATCTCAGGCTTCTTAGTGACATCAGAGTGGTGAGCAGGGCAGTGGTGAGATCCCACTAAATACAGCATTCAGGTCTTTGTAAAAGCAGCAGGTCTGCACCAGATCAACTATTGGCTTTCCTGGTCTTCTGATATGCATGCCACATTTCCTTTGCTTGTATGCAGCACCCCTCTGAGCCCTGTGTTACTTCTTATCATGCATCCTCTGTGCGATCTGTTTGTAGATGTCCACATTTCTACGGCTGACCTATCATGTGCTTGCGTAGGTTCTTTTTGTCAGAGGCCCAGGAGATCTAAAACATCCTTTTTACTCCAGCACATGACTGGGATGTTCAGCTGCACAGTTGCACACAAAGGAGTGCTGCTACATGTACTTATTAAGATACACAATCAGGAAAAGGCATTTAAAAAATGTGGAGTGGAGGGTTAAGGTGTGTGAGGGTGTCTTTTGGTCCCTGTGACTTCCAAGTAATGAAGTTCACAATTATCACCACTTCACTCAGCATCAGGCATTGTAGAACAGGTGCTGCGGGCCTGTTCGGGTCAATATGGGTAATGCAGTGCCTACATTCTCACTGTGTCGATCTTAGCACATTGACCACAGATCAATGCCAACACTATTCAGGAAGGTGGTGGCGTTATGTCAGCATAATGAAGAACTTTACATCAGTGAGAGACAAATTGAAGCATAGATACATGCACAAGTAGGATGACTCACTGTGGCTTATGTCAACCTAGCTTTGTAGTGTAGACCAGGCCTTAGTGACAGAGAAAAGAGAAAGATCTGACATGTCTGAAAAGCAAGACCCTGCTCCGATGGTGTCCTGTCAGAATCAGCTCCTGCTGCTCTATTCAGAGAGATGAGTGATTACTTCCCTAGCTCATCTTATTAAATTCTGCATCTGCATGTGGCTAGCATATCTGCTTTACATGCAGAAGGTCCTGGTTCAAACCTCAGGGGGTAGGACTAGATGATCTCATGAGGTCCCTTCCAACCCTATGATTCTATTCTGTATGCCCAGAAAAACCTCTCTTTAGCAGGGAAGACACCTCCACTTTCCAAACCAGCTTTCTCCAGGACATTTGCCTACTTGCACTTCAAGCTTTAGGTTCATTACTCTCTCTAAGAGCTGGGCCACTGAGAATACAAAGGCTCTTTAATGATGATTAGTAGACACTTTTCACAGGCTTAACAATCTACCTTAGATTCTACCCTTGCTCATTTCTGTATTGTCCTTTAAAACAGACAGATTGACATTTTCCTCAATAATCCCATCATTTTCTGTAATGAATAATGAACTAGGGACTGAGTTTGTCACTGAATGGTACTACATTAGGAACTGAAAGAGCCTGGAGAAAATAGAGAATGTAGCACGAAACAAGAGAAGGAGCAGAATGTTACAGGAGTTCGTTCAGTATACATATTGCACACTGAAAAGTCAACAGTCAGCAAGTCAAAGCAGTAGTTACACCGGGGATGAATTTGGTCCATTGTCTAATTAAGACATCTGCTGGTAGTTACCACCTCACTATGGCTCTGTTAATCAACACTGTGTGATGTCTTTTTACATTAACTTCTCAGGCAATAGGCATTACTCTAAATAGAAATATTACTTAAATGAAAAGCTAGTTGTAAATGGGAATTTCATGGTGTTAACGTGTTAGCATAACCTCAGCACCATTTAAGCACATTTCCATTCTTCTAATGAATATTTATAGATAGTGAGGGACAACATGAATGCTTTGCTAGTTAGGTAAGACCCGTTTTTCTCAAGTAATTTAGGGTTTGATTCAAACCTCCACTGAAGTCAGTGAGTGTCTTTCCACTCACACCAGTGGGATTTACATCCGGCCTTCAGTATCACAGTGACAGCTGCTTTAGCAATATGATATAAGTTAGTGATAAACATAAAAATTGCCATACATTCAAAGGGTCATTCACTTCCCTTTCATGCAGAGATAGAGAGATTTTCTGAACATGCTTAGTATACTCTTCTGAATGTTAAAATTGACCATTATACACTATCTGATTTTTCACTCATCATCAGCTTTAGCTATGCAATGTATATTCAAGTACCCAAGTAGATTGTGAGATTAGGGACCCAATAAAGGAACTAAGGGCCTGAATTTCCATTGCCTTATGCCTGGTAAAATCATTTACATTTCAGCACACTGAATTCAAGGCTGATATAAACCTATCAGCTGTATTTTAATATCAACTTTATAATGATGTAAATGACTACACTGCAAGGCAGTGGAGAAATAGGTAGAGTCCTGCAGATCCACGGATATTTGCATCTGTGAATGTTGGTGCAGGTAGCCGCAGACCCATTGTTGCAGATTGGAGCACAGATGCGGATTCTATTTTTATCTGTCCAGGGTGCGATTGATCACTGCAGCTGCTGATGTGATCTCAGTCAGTGGCACTCAAGGGGACAACAGAAGCACTCCAGCCAATCTCAGCTCAGCTCTGATTGCGGTCTGCCAGCCAATCAGAGTCTCAGACTGTCAGTCAGTCGGCAGATAATAAAACAAAAAATATCACAGTGCCACTATACAAATCTATAGCATACCTAAACCTTGAATGTTGTATGTAGATCTGGTCACCCCATCTCAAAAAAGATCTGTCAGAACTGGAAAAAGTACAGATGGGCAAAAATGATTAGGGGTATGGAACAGATTCCGTATGAGGAAAGATTAAAAGACTGGGACTGTTTAGCTTAGAAAAGAGATGACTAAAGCAGACTATGATAGAGGTCTATAAAATCATGAATGGTATAGGGAAAGTGAATAAGGAAGTATTATTTACTGCTACACATAACACAAGAATGAGAGTCATCAAGTGATATTAATAGGCAGCAAGATTAAACCGAACATAAGGAAATACTGCTTCACACAGTGAATAGTCACCCTGTGCAACCCATTGCCAGGGAATAGTGTAAAGGCCAAAAGTATAACTGGGTTCAAAAAGAATTAGATACATTCATGGTGGTTAGGTCTATCACCATGTATTAACCAACAAGCTCTGGGACAATGCCATGCTCTGGGTGTCCCTAAACCACAAACTCTCAGAAGGTGGGACTGGATGACAGGGGATGGCCCACTCAGTAAATGCCCTGTTCTGTTCATTCCTTCCGAAGCATCTGGCATTGGCCACTGTCAGAAGTCAGGATACTGGGTTACATGGACTATAGGTCTGACCCAATATGGCTCTATGTTCCTGGGAAGAAAACAACTGAGATACAGACAACAAAAAGACCATAAGTTCCAAAGGTGCAGTCATATTATTCTAGTCCAGGAAAACAAACAAGGCCTCCTTGTTTGTTTAGCAAAAAGAGCATGTTCTCTGTATAACACTGCATTGATGCCGCTGCAAAAAAAGAGGCAGCTGCCTCTAAAGTTTAACTGTCCTGTACAAAGAAAACAAAGGCATAGCCATTACACAGCTACATTGTCAACTAGGATAACAAGAAATAGCAGCTTAGTTGAGTGAGCTCTGCTGACATGCAGAACTGGACTTCACTTATAAATCTTTGCATACGTTGGTCACTGGAACTGTGACTGAAAACTCAGGCCACTTATTTCAACGTCTAACTGTAGTCACCTACATTTTAATGTTTTGGTTCAGATGAATACATAATTGCATCTTGAAGGGTTCTGCGCACCTGTACCTCCCACTGATCTTGTCTCCCACCTGCTGCATGGTAGCAAATGTAACCCTTCTTCCAGGTGCTATCTGTTGAACAAGGGCTGCGTTCCAACAGATGGGCATTTCACTTAGCTCTGACGAACACCAGGAGCTTGAGCCCTCATCCAACACTGCTGGACTCATTAAATACCTTCCCTGGCCACACTTTAATAGGCAATGCTGTCCCATGCCTGGGCTCTGAGATTGTGAGAAAAAGTTCATTGGGGTGGCGGGAGGGAGGGAGTGCCAACCTGAGGAAGCACAACAACAATATAACAAAATAAATGGCGATAAAAATATTCCTCTGTGGTAACTATGGCAGGAGTCCATTAACTCAGTTCTCTACCTGCTGATGTGAACATCCAATAGGCAAATATCCCTTCCCCACATCCCTCCCTCTTTGCTAGCCACTTAACCCAACTTCTGGTTTGGTGTCAGGGGTTACTGTAGTCCCCACTCCTCTAATGCACTCAGGTAAGCCTATCTGCAGTTCCTTGGAAGCACTTCCTGGTCCTGTCCTGAGACTTCAGCCCACCTAGCCCATCTCTAGTGATTCCAGCTTTATTAAGTGGCTAGGTCAGAGGGGCTCTGCTACTGTCCTGTGTGTTGCATTCTCTCCCATTCATGGGACTCTTAACAATACAGCATCCCAAGCGGAGGGGAGGCAACAGCATATGAAGACCTTGAGCAGAAACCTTGGCATCAGGGATGCAGTCCAAGAATTGGCTCCCCTTTCCCATCCTGTGAAGATGGGGTTTCTGCTCCTCTCTCTTTCCCTCTGTGTGATGCAGTATGATTGAATATGGCCACTTATATAATTGATGTTGGCTTTGTTATAGAATTCCAGCAAATCTTGCACAAAGTCTATTATGAAAGGTGTTTAATGGAAAAGTTGTGATTTGTCAAGTATGATTAATCTGCTTATATGCATGTTTCATCTTTGTACGTAAAGTTATGAATATTGGCTATGTCAGGGGTTGGCAACCTCTGCTCCCTGACCCTCAGTCAGTGCTAGCAGACCCCTCCACTGAAATAAAATGGCTTCCACCTGGAGATTCAGTGGTGGCCCTGGTTGAAGTGTGTGGTTCCCAGGAATACTGTGGAGAGAAACTGCTCATAGTGACTGCTTTCGGTGGTGGCTGGGCAGGGGTCAGCAGGGACGCCATGGAAAGAGGCTGCCTGGAGCACCTCCTGTCCAGGGTCATGACGAGAAGTTTTGGCACCTGGGCAAGCAGCCCCAGATGTGCCCCCCCAGCATCAGCCCCCATCCAGGAGGGATCCAGATCCCCCTGGTCTGCAATAGCAACAGTGTCCAGCACTGAGCCCCAGCAGCGCTAAATGTCCCAGGCATGGAATTTTAAAGGGTGCAGGGGATGGATCTATCTCCCTGCGGTGGCCGGGCATGGATCAGGATCCATCCCCAGCTGCTGCTAGGAGCTGGATCCATCCCCTGCACCCTCTGAAATTCCGCTCCTGGGGCATTGCCCCATTCGCCACAGCCTAGTTACAGCCCTGCTCCTGTCAATGGCAGGAACAGCAGTTTTGGTGGTGCGGAAGAGCGCACCATGTGCCACACCAGATAGCTTCATGTGTTATTATTGGCATACATGCTGAGGGTTGCTGACCCCTGGGCTATGCATTGGTATCTTATATACATGTGGTATTCCATAGAATTTATATTAAAGTCAGAAGGGGTTTTGACCCATTAAGGACATTTCACACTAACAATGGAACATAGAAAGAACTCCTCCTGCCCAGCTTGGTCTTCTTTTGGATGCCTCAGATTCTGAGAGGCAAATGGCTACCCCCCATGAGTCATCAAAGCATGTAAGGATATATGATATGCTCATGTGATCCTGGACTCCATCTTGAGCTAGTAATTTTCTCCAAACAGGGGCTGCAGGCTTAGTATAGGACAGTAAAATGTTGTGCACATGTCAAAGGATATAAAAAAGGCACCTGAGACATCTCCATTTTGTCTTCATTTCTCTGGATTGGATTTTTTACAAGGAAGTGTTAAACAAGGACTGATGAGAGGGCCCCTCACCCCACCCCTACAACATAATTCCAGCCAGGGACTTTTGCAAGCTCTCAGTTTATTCTATCACTGCTATGATTCTGATCTATGAACAATGAAAAATCACTTGTATCAATACGATTTATTAACCATTTATTTCTTCTTTTCTTTTATTATTAAACCATTAATTTTAGCTACTAAGGGATTATCTCAGGGGGCCCAGATGATCTCCATCCAAGAATATTAAAGGGACTGATACATGAAATTGCAAGCCCATCAGCAAGTATTTTGGATGAATCCATAAGCTCAAGGGTTGTCTTGAATGATTAGAGAAGTGCTAGCATCATTCTTATTTTGAGAATGGGGGGATGTGATCCAAATAACGACAAGCCTGTTAGTTTGACCTCAGTAGTATGAAAGGTCTTGTGGGAAAAAAACTGAAAGAGAAAACTTCCAGAGGGGTAGCCGTGTTAGTCTGTGTACAGCAAAAAGAGGAAGAGTCATGTGGCACTTTATAGACTAACAGATTTCTTTGGCCATAAGCTTTCATGGGCTCCAACCCACTTCATCAGATGCATCAAAAGGCCATGAAAGCTTATGCCTGAAGAAATTTGTTAGTCTTTAAGGTGCTACAGTAGGACTCTTGTTTTTGAAAGAGAGAGTAGTTAAGAATATCAAAGTTAATAGTAACTGGGATAAAATACAACATGGATTTACAAAAGGTAGATTGCACCAGATGAACTTGATCTTCTTTTCTGAGATAACAGATTTTTTTAAACAAAGGGAAATCAGCGGATCCAATTTACCTAGATTTTGGTAAGGCATTTGATATGGTTCCACATGGGAATTCTTAGTAAAATTGGAAAAGATGCAGATTAATATGAAAATTGAAAGGTGGCTAAGGAACTGGTTAAAGGGGAGACTACAGTGGGTTATGCTGAAAGGTGAAATGTCAGACTGGAGGGATGATACTAGTGGAGTTCCTGAGGAATCGGTCTTGGACTCAAACTTATTTAACAATTTTATTACTGATGTTGGCACAAAAAGTGGGAATGTGCTAATAAAGTGTGCAGATGACACAGAGTTGGGAGATGTTGCTGATGCAGAAATGGATCGGCATACCATATAGGAAGAGCTGGATGACCTTGTAAACTGGAGTAATAGGAACAGAATGAAATTTAGTAGTGGAAAGTGCAAGGTTTTGCATTTAGGCACTAATAACAAGAATTTTTGCTATAAGCTGAGGATGCAGCAGTTGGAAATAACAAAGAAGGACCTGGATGTACTGGCTGATCACAGGATGACTCAAAGCCACCAGGGGGATGTGGCAGTGAAAAAAGCTAATGCTGGATCAGATAAGGTTTTTCCAGTAGAGAGAGGGAGTTCTTTGTACCATTATACAAGGTGCTGGTGGGACCTTATATGAAATATTCTGTGCAGTTCTGGTCCTCCATGTTAAAGATAAATTCGACCTGGAACAGGTGCAGAGGAGGACTGAAGGGATGATTGACGGAATGGAAAACCTTCCTTATGAGAGGAGACTCAAAGGGTATGTCTACACTGGAGCCTTAGGTTGACTTAACCTGCCTTAAGCTGACCTAAGGAACTCCCTGGCCACTTTGGAATTTATTAGGTTGACTTAAGCACTTGCCTAAGTCAACTTAATAACTTAATAACACCTACCCTGAAAGTTGGCTGAAGTGTTAAGTCAACTTTAGATGGCAAGAAGGGTTGGGACCTGGGTCCAGGCCCTGCCCAACCCTAGCTCTGGGGGCCTGACCTGGCCCCAGCCACTGCCAGCAAGCAGCTGGGAGCCAGATCTGGCCCCTGCCTTTGCTGCAAACAACAAGGGGCTCAGATCCAGCTCCTGGTGCTGCCAGCAGGCAGCTTGGAGCTTGATCTGACCCTGAGCCACTTGCTGGATCTGGTCCCTGCCCTTGCAGCAAGAAGCTTGGAGTCAGATCAGGCCCCCAGCTGCCTGCTGACAGCAGCAGGAGCTGGCTCCAAGCCCCTTGCTACTTGGGGCAAGGGCAGGGGCCAGATCTGGCTCCCAGCTGCTTGCTGGCTGTGACTGGAGCCCAGTCGGGCTCCCAGAGCCCAATTGGGCCACAGGAGCCAGATCTAGACCTGGGGCAGGGTACATCTACACTGAGGCTATGTCCATACATACATCGGTATTTCAGAATGAGTTATTTTGAAATAAAGTCCTTATTTTGAAATAAGTTAATTCGAATTAAGAAAATGTTAATTCAAATTAAGGGAAAGCCTGTTAGCGAAACGGCTGTTATTTTGAAATGGTTATTTCTACATAAGGCCATTTGGACATGTTGTTTCAAAACAACATGTCCAAACAGCATTATTTCGAAATAATCATTTCGAAATAACAGCCATTTCAAAATGAATGGGGTTTAAGCTGTTTCAAAATGACAGTGCTTATTTCAAAATGACAGAGCCCATCATTTCGAAATAAGAAAACGTCATGTGCCCCTAATGTTTTTTATTTCGAAATAACCAGTGTTATTTCAAAATAAAAGAGACATGTGGACATACCCTGAGAGGGACACTGTAGACATACTCTTAAGTTGACTTAACAAAGTTGACTTTAAGGAGACTTAAAGTCAACCTTGTTAAGTCAACTTAAAAGAGCCCCCCAGTGTAGACATAGCCAAAGAGCTTGGCTTGTTTATCCTAATCAAAATAAGGTTGGGGGGAGATATGATTGCTCTCTATAAAGGCATCAGAGGGATAAATACCAGGCAGGGAGAGGAATTATTTAAGTTCAACACCAATGTGGACATAAGAACAAATGGATATAAACTAGCCAAACTTTTAAACTTGAAATTAGATGGAGGTTTCTATCAGAGGAATGAAGTTCTGGAATAGCCTTCCAAGGGGAGCTTTGGGGGCAAAAAGCATAGCTGGCTTCAAAACTGAGCTGGATATATTTATGAAGGGTACAGTATGATGGGACAGCCTAGTCTGGCAGTTGATTGGTCTTTGACTACTGGTGGTAGATATGTCAATGGCCTGAGATGGGACATTTGATGGGGTGCATTCTGAGTTATTTACAGATAATTCTTTCTTGTGTGTCTGGCTAGTGACTTTTGCCTACATGCTCAGGGTTTACCTGATTGCCATATTTGGGGTTGGGAAGGAATTATTCCCCAGGGCAGATTAGCAAAGGCTCTGGGATTTTTCACCTTCCTCTCTAGCAGGAAACATGACTCACTTGCTGATTAATCCTTTGTACCTTAGAGTCTTTAGACCATGATTTGAGGACTTTAATAATTCATCTGAGAAAGTGGGTTGGAGCCCACAAAAGCTTATGCCTGAAGAATTTTGTTAGTCTTTAAGGTGCCACAGGACTCTTGTTGGGTTTGTTTTTTTTTAATAACTCAGTTTCAGGTTAGACATTTATTATGGAAGTGGGTAGATGAGGTTCTGTGGTCTGCATGGTGCAGGAGGTCAGACTAGATAATCATACTGGTTACTTCTGAACTTGGAATCTATGAAGATTATTGAGTAAGATCTGAGTTATATATTGATTTGTGTGGCTGATGCTTTGGTTAGAAGGATCCTATATTTGATTAACTTAGCTTTCAGTAACAATGCCTCATAAAATATAGTGCCTGCCCTGGGTGATGAGCCAAAGGCTGGAATGCCTAAGGAGACTGCATTTTTGACTTCTTGCTAAGCTGAATGATGAGACAGAAGTTCACTTATCTTAGTGGCCTGGTATAATCAGCAGCCAGAATAACCACCAGTTGGGGCAAGTCTGCCCTAGCTCTCAACATTTTGGCATCAATTTGGCATCTTTGTCTGTGACCTACAGAGGCATGGTGACACTGCTCTGGGAAGCAGGTGATGGGACCCTGGTGTAGCTTCCTGTTCTCTCCACACAGGGCTGGGAGAGGGGGGTGAAGAACACCTGGAGCTGCAGGAAGAGCATATGTGAGGGTGGTGGAATCAATGCAGGCTGCTGGGATTCAGAATTAATTGCTGGGAGGAAGGAAAGATGTGGGACATAGAATGAAGTTTGGGTGGGGCTAGATGCTCTGTAGCAGGGGTAGCCAAACTTACGGAACTCAAGAGCCACACAAGTTGATTATTAAAGCTTCATGAGCAGCACTGAGGCATATAGCCATATACTTTTACCTACTCCAAAATTACTAAGTTTAAAATTCATTGCACACTTTAATTTGATCGTAAAAAGAGGACAAATATTGATCCTACTAATGTCAGATTCTAATAATTACTATAATTACTTAAGGTTACCATGAAATTAGGCCTATACAGTAAAAACTTAGCTGCTGCTTGATGTAGAAGACAGCAGGCTAGTGGTGAGTTTCTTAAAATCCCAACCATGCCGCACTTCTCCCTGCCATCCCCGACCATGCCACGCTTCTACCCACCGTCCAAACCTCCTCCTGAACTGCTAGGCTGGGGCTGCTTTCCTAAACTGATTTGCTGAAGTTCTTCCAGGAGCCACAATTTTTCATTCAGTTTGGCCACACCTGCTCTACAACATCAGATATTCCTTGAGAGATCCAGCAGTGAAGGCCATAATCACCTTTCTCACTAACTGTGGAGAGCTGGCAATGTGAACTGTCACACATATACTGGGGGTAGACAAAGGAAGCTTGAAAATCAGAAACCAGCCAAATAACCACAGTGTGGATGCTTCTCAAAAATTAGGGCTCATTTCATGACTTTGGAGCTACTGGGCTTGGCGATACTGAGCCCATTCTCCTTCATCCAGCTCTGCCTCTGCTTCACGATGCCTGACTCTGCCCTGCAGTCTAGTCTCACTGCAGATTCAAATGTGAATGATGCATGCCGGGTTGGATTAAGAGGACTCGGGGTCTCTGACTTCCCACTACTGTGGGCCTTCCCCCGCCCAGGCAGGGGACCCAGGCCTCCCACCACTATGGCCTGCCCCTGCCTGGGGCTCCAGACCCCATCATAAAAGCCTGCAGGAAAGCTGGCACTGGGGTTGCCCCGAGGCTAGAGGCCACTCTCTATGGCACTCCCTCCCCAGCCCGAACCCCAGTCCAGCTGGTCTGCCCCTAGGGGCAGGACTGACTGGTATGCGATGCAGCCTCACGTGCAACCCCACTCCAGGAGCAGAGTGAGCACATCAGCCCACCCCAACCCTGGGGGCAAACTGTCAGCCCAGGGGGCAGGGTGAGAGTGCCATGGAGTGTGGCCTCTGCCTCGGGTCTCTGCCCACCTGAACACTGGCAGGGGCCCTCTGAGCATTCCTCAGGTCCCATCGGCATTGTGTTGGGCTGAGTGGGGTGGTAGGGGCTGGATCAAGACAAGAGCCTAAGAGACTGAAGCCCAGGGCCCCTTTAGACAGATGGCTGGGGCTTCAGCCCCTATGCCCCTGCATTGATCCAGCCCTGGACACATGGGCTTTAACAGCATAGTCCTTTGTTTAGGTGAACAGTTTATTCAGACGCCTCTTACAGTTGTGATCATTTGCTCAGAGGAAGAGTCCTGCTACTCAAAGATTGTTGGTAATTACCTAAGAGGGAAGTAATGAAAAAATGTGAAAAGCAAATGAAGTTGGTTTTTGATTTAACAAATACTCCCCTCTATTTGAAAGTCCTACAATACTGTGGTGCATGTTTTTTCCTAATCATCTGATTTGACTGTGAATGCATTACGAAGTAAAACTATTTCCTGATTCCTATAGGTGCTGAGCCTTTACCCTGACTTCTAGGACATGAATTACCCTTACCCTTCATTTACCTAGTTTCAAATATTTGCAGTGGTCACAAAAGCCAGCAGTGAAGAATATACAATGGGGGAATATGATTGAGATCATA
Source organism: Podocnemis expansa (assembly GCA_007922195.1). Taxonomy (NCBI): domain Eukaryota; kingdom Metazoa; phylum Chordata; order Testudines; family Podocnemididae; genus Podocnemis; species Podocnemis expansa. The sequence continues at coordinate 31,542,087 of ML681996.1, forward strand.
TTGGTGAGCAGCCACATATATTTAAGGTAGATAGGGTGACCAATATACTACTCGACTATGCTGGGGTTAATGTTAATTAACATATTGCTCGCTAATAATTGATTACTGTATCAATGTTAATATATGTTAATCAAAACTGTGGTCGCTGTTATATTTTAAAACACAACCAATTTCCCCTGTGCTGATAGGGCACATGAATGGTAAATAAAGGACAGAGCTGGCCTTGCTGCGACACGTTCTGCAGTTTCAAGATATATAGGTATTTCACACTGTGCCATTTCTTCCAGGTACTTTTGTATGCAGTATATATAGGGTTAACCAGAAAGAACTCAAGTGTTCCTCTCTGAAAACGGACTAGAGAAATTACTGATTCTTGTCTATGGATTTTTTTTTAAAGTGTCAACAATGTGAACAGAGGACCAGACAGATTTAAACTTACCATGATAATAAAATGTAAATGCATAAATCAAACAGTTTGTCTGAAGCAATAAATACTAAAAGATGCAGCTCAGACTGGCAGTGTAAGAGAAATTACATAAATAGTTGCCCATAGAAAACATGGCATAATGAATAAAATCTGCCTTGAATTATTTATTTTTAGTGCTTTATTTTATCTCCTCTATCTTGGAAGGCTTGAAAATTATTCCTGATGAGAGCTTTTGAGTGCCTGAGTTTCAAATTAAAACAACGCATTAATGTCTTCCATACAATATGGTGGTAGCAAGATTAGAGTGGAGTGCTTAGAAATGCATGGGTTTCAACACTAATGGAACCACTTGTGTGTACTGCTTTAATTTACTGCCTTAAATGTATCCATGAGACACAACATTCTTGGATGTAAAGCAAACTGTATAAATTGTAATATATACAACAGTGGCAGAAGCAGAACTAAACCTCTCCCACCTACTGGCCTGATATAAACTGTATTTATCTTGGAAACTGATTAAAAATATGTCTTGCTGCATTAGCAAGATCTCACAGAGAGGGAAATCAAATGTATGTGGGCCATCAGAGATTTCAGATGACCAGATCATCTATAATTGGATCTTTTTTCCATCCTTACTGAGGAAGTTTTCTTTATCAGAGCCTATGAGTTTTTAAAGTACCTTTCTGAGCCAAGCTTCATTGCCTGGCATTGCATTCTTGTAGCCAAGGAAAGCAAAGAAGAAGGTATCCTACTGAGCATATCTGTGCTGTTCCTTACTTTTGCCAGAGGGAGCATTTGAAGCAAGATGTGAACCTTCCACTAACCCATCCACCATTGAGAGGGCTGAGTATAGGATACCACACACCCATCCACTGCCAGTCTAAGGAGCATGAAACCTGCCTGGCGAACAAAGCTCAGTTCTCTCATATACTACTGCACAGTGCTCTCACCAGGTTTCTAAACATTTTATATAACAGTAAGTAATACTCAGCTCTTACCATACAAATAATAGTAATAAAAATATTCAGCTTTCAGACTTTTCTCCATAGCTCTCAAGCCAGTTCAAAAATGTGTACAATTATCCTCATTCTTTAGACACAGAAACTCAATTACTACAGCTCATGTTTTCCAAAGTGGCCACTGATTCAGGCATTTTTGTTTTTAGAGGTTAAACATTTGACACACACAGGTCATCTTTGTCAGAAGTGCTGATCACCCACCATTCCAACTAGAGTCAATGAAAGCTGCAGGTACTGAGTCCTCTAAAAATCAGGCCCAAGGTGATTTAAATTAGGCATCCAAACAGACAAAAAAAATTTTTTTTTGTATTGGTTACATGCGTAGCATCACACAGTTGGTCAGTGGGAGATCCAGGAGTACAACCTGTGAGGTTATGTGTTTGTTTCTTTAGGCTGTAGCAAGAAGACAGGCTCGGGGGGTATGTCTACAGTAGAGCCTTAGGTCAACTTAAGAAAGGTTAAGTCAACCTACAGACCCCCATCGCCACACTGGGCTTTTATTAAGTTGACTTAAGTGCTTCCTTAAATTGACTTAATAAGACTACCTCTTAAGGTTGACTTAATGCTTAAGTCAAACTCATTAAGTCGACTTAAGCCAGTGGACATGGGGAATATCCCTTGTCAACTTAATTGACCCCCAGGCCCTCTCCCAGAGTTCCTGGCCATCAGGAAGGGTTGACCTAGTACCTGTCAATGTGGACGCAGGCAGTCAACAGGAGGTTTCGGTGTGGATGCTCTAAGTTGACTTAAGAAGATCGACTTTAAGTCAAATTAAGGTCAACCTTATTAAGTTGACTTAACAGAACCTCCCATGTAGACATAGCCTTGGAGCATGGGGAGGTTCTAAGCAGAAGCTTTACAACAAAGTGGACAGAGATTAAGACCAGCTTTGGAAAGAATAGTGTTTCATCAGTCTAATAAAATTCCTTACTCGGTAAGAAGAAAACAAGTCTCTCTGGAATTCTTTGCCCTTGTCACATGATATAACATAGGTTTCCTGACTCCCAGCCCATACCCTGTCCTCTGGTCCATCTGACCTCTAAGATATTAACCACCATATTGTGTGGTATGTAAGACTTAGTTTTGTGTAAACTAGATATAAAAGTGGGCAGAACGGGCGTTCAGCTGAACTGTCCTCCATTCATCTCAATATTTTGCTGACACAGGACACCCTTTGTGTCTACATTAAAAGGGCAGTGTAGAATAGCAAAAGATTTCTGTTAAATATAGAAAAATGTTTTTGCTGCTGCCAGGTTGCTGCAGCTGCTTAATGCTTTTGTTTTTGGAGCTATATGTTATCAGCAGTAGTAGATAGCACAGACTGCTAATTTAGCTGGTCTTGATGTTACTTATAAAGGAGGATCACAAATATGGTCTGGTGACAAAGGCACTCGGCCAGGTTTATTGCCTTTAGGGCACAGTTCTAGCACCCAGCTCTGTGGTTACAGGTACACTAACATCTGAGGACCTGGTGACAAGTAGTGGTTCAGTCAGCAGTATGAGTCTCTGCTGTCTCCTAGGCCATCCAAAGTGCTAAAATGTAGTACTCTGACATTTATAGATTGAGACAAACAACTGGGATATAGATTTTAAGTACCATTTTACATCTTTTTTACCTCTCCTTGTTTCTGATATCTCGGACACAACACCTTTATTCATTGTTCTATCAAATCATCTTATCTTGCATTTGTACTAGCCTTCTAAAATATATTTGCATAAATACCCAGCGCCTCTTACACTAGCAACAACTTTGTCAAATTCATGTACCGGTGAGTGTACTTGTAAGTATCTGCTTTAATACGTGGCCTGATTTTGGTTCACACCCTCTGGGTCAAGCCTCAGATCTTGGTACCAGGCACAGCACTGCAAACTCTCTTGCCCTTCTTTTTGTCTTTTTATGGGGAGCATGTTTACCTGTCATCCCAGAAAAGCAAAATGCATGAAGTGAAGCTGACCCAGTCAGTTGAACACTGTTTATTGGCCATTTTGCTTTATCGATCCACACATTCATACCCCATGCTCTAAGTGAACCCTCAGTTGGGGACTTTTCCACAGCCTGGAGACTACTAAGTAGCATCTGAAGAGCTTCATGTAGGTCCACCACAAGATGGGATCCAGAAGGGTCAAATCAGCATCAGATCCCTTAGTCCCCTTCTCAGTCAACAATGCCAAAGTCACCAGGGGCTACCACATAGTTCTGCTAGAGTAGATTACAAAAAGGGTGCACTCCTCTCCTGCCACTTTGTCTGCATCCACATCCACCCTTGCTCAGTAGAACTGCACAGATTCTTTTGGAAGCCCAAAGAACATCAGATTGGATTTGTCCCTCATGCCACCTTTCATCTAAGTGAAAGTGCTTTACAATCATTAATTAGTTCAGGTCCATGGTATTCCTGTGAAGTTGGTAACTATTATTAGCCTCATTGCACAGCTGTGGAAACTGAAATTTAGTAAAGCAATTCCTTCCTTAGAACACACTGATTTAGTGACATTTAGCAAGCGAGCCCAAGATTCTTGACTTGCCTTCCCTTTTTCTAACACTTCTTGCTGTGCTGTGCATATTGATCAATGTTCCTCAGCAAATCTGCTTACAATAAATGTAAATAAAATCCCACTCCCTATGTACATTATGTTTAAGTAAGTCCCTCCATCCTACCGCTTTCTTCACTGTGTGCCCTATAAGATCTTAGGTCAGAGAAGAAATAAAGGATCTTGTTCCATCTGTTTGGCTATGTCTACACTAGGAATTTGGTTTGAATTAAGCATGATTAATTTGAACTAAATTAGTGCACGTCCACAGTGGCTTTCATTGGTTCAAACTAAGGAATTTCTTAGTTCAAGCTAAGGAAAGCTTACTTTGAAATATTAAAACCTGACTTTAATTAAAAGGAAGGGTTAGTTCGAACTAACCCATTGTAGATGCATTAGTTTGAACTAACCGTTAGTTAGAATTAAACACAGTTTGACCTTCTAGGGAGGAAGTGCTTTCTTCTTTTTATGGGACTGGATGCGGGGATGGCCCTTCTTGGGTGCCATGTTCCCACACTTCCCATGGTGCCCCACTTCTATGCCAAACTAGCAAGTCCTGTGCATGAATATGCTAGTTTGATTTAGGTTTCTAGTGTCGACATGCTAGTTTGAACTAAGTTAGTTTGAATTAATTGAAATTAGTTCACACTAATTAATTTGAACTAACTTACTTCGACCTAGCATTCTTAAGAGGAGACATAGCCTTTTTGTTTTGTATTCCTGCTCATGATTTTAGTGTGTTGGAGTGACCAGTAGTGTTTAAGTTCCAAAGGGGTAGCCATGTTAAGCAAAACAGTTTGCTAGTTCAGCAAAACAAGCAAGGAGTCCTGTGGCACTTCAAAGCATCTGATGAAGTGTGATTTTCTCCCACAAAAGCTCATGCACTAAATAAATTTGTCTTTAAGTGCCACAGGAGTACTTGCCAGTAGTGTTTCATGACTTTCTGGTTGTCACTCTTGGGCACTGAAATAACTTATCCTCATGTTGACATCTGGAGACCTGGGCCTGCTTTATCTCCCTGAAGGCAGTGGAGGCAAGAGAGGCTCCTGTGGGGATGGCAATTTTTCATATCATAAATGCCAAAATCAGAAATGAGAAGACCTCATTCTCTCATCAGATGTTAGAAAACTAATCAGTGTCTCTGCATGAAATCTTGATAGAGGCTGCCTCTCTGTTACTTAAAATACTGTGTGTATTTGACAGGGCTTCTGACTTCTTACATGGTAGAAGACAAAAGAAATCATTGTACCTCCATATAAATGCCACACTCAACTGCTTTTTAAAACCTATAGAGGAAAATTAATCAGGCAGCAAGACACACTAATAATATTATTCCTTAAAATATATCTGATTACATAACAGATTGTTGTATTAAAAATTAAATAAATCTTAAAATATACACTAACTTGCAGGCATGCACGACCTGACTAACAGAAGGGAAGGCATTAGCTGCTCCTATTTTTTAGAATCCAGTCTATAAATATCATACCATCTTTCTGTTTGCTGGGAAGGCCAGACTTTGTGAACCTGCTTATTAAAATCACTGCTGACTTAATTTTGGCTGATTGGTCTTAGGTATAGTGTAGTCTTAATATTTCTTTAATTGGCATAGAGTCATGGATCCCAAGGCCACACAGGAGAATTGTAATCATCTAGTTTGACCTCTTGTGTAACACAGGCCATGGAACTTTCCCAAACTAATTCCTAGTGAATATCTTTTAGAAAAATATCCAATCTTGATTTTTAAAATAGTGATAGAGAATCCACGAGGCACATTGGCAAACTCTTCTAATGGTTAATCACCCTTCTTGTTAAAAATTTACACCTAATTTCCAGTAGGTCAGTTCCAGTCCAGCATATAGCAATTGATATTCAGCTTCCAGGGGATACTCCTCTGAGTGCATTTTCTATTTGTGTTCTGAGTTGGAGGCCTAAGCCTAACAGCAAAGCAATGGGAATTTAAAGTGCCCCTATTGCTCACCCTAGGCACTTAGCATTTTAGACGACTGGAAAATGTTGTATTACTCTTAGTAGTGGTTACTCTCAGTTTCCCCATCTCTAAAATGGCAGTAACAATACATACCAGACATAGATGTCAAAAAGCTAAATAATGCTTCTAAAGTGTTTTGAGATCCTCAGATGGCAAAGTGCCATGGAGTAACTGGCTCCTTTAAGAAGTCCAGCTCCACCTGTGTCTCACTCAGTTCTCCTCTCTAGGAGGGAAAAAGTACCAGTCACATGACAGGTGTATCAGGTGACATATTTAGGGCAGGATGACAATAGAGGGGAAGCCTTTAGGAGAGCCAAAGCCCAGACAGGCACTTCCCTCTACAAGCGACCTATCAGCCAGCACAGTCCAAGAAGGGGACCTCTGGGACTTCTGGAGCAAGAAGAGGAGGGGTTGGGGCATAAATAATTAATGGATGGACCACATTAATAGCCGGATCAAGTCCAGAATGTTAGACACTATTGAATAGACTACAAAATTCTTTAATTTCTTTTTATTATTATCATTACTAATGCTTCATTATTTCCTCTGGAGTCTAGATCTTGACTGTATCTCAACCAAGAAAGTTGGACCTTGATGATATGGATGGATGGGAGATGTTATCAAGTGGCAAAGATGGGGAAGATGGTCAGGTCATTCACTATACTGGGTAAAAGAAGAAATGCCAAAGGCTTGGGATCCAAAATAAGGAGCTCAGTCATATTTTGTCTGAGTTGTTGGCAAGTCATGAGGATGGTAGGCCAGACAGATGGTCCTAAAGAAGAGGCTGAAAAATGGGAAAAGTTCAAGTTTGGAAAGGTATTTGTCATCAGCTAGGAAAGTACCAGTATATGAAGAGGTTATTAGAAATATTGATGAGCACCCCTTCAAAGTAGTAGAGGGGTGGAAAGCCAGTTTGTAAGTGATTCAGGGGGGAGTCAGAGGAGAAAAATTCCTGGCAATGGTTATAAATGGCCTAGCTGAAGTGATTACAGTAAAATGTGATTTTGAGTGTTTACATTTTTGTTCCATGCTTTTGTTGCAATTATATGTTTTATTTTATTTCTCAGAAATGTTTTGAGGTTTTTTTTAATAATCATTCAGAAACTAAATCCTTGGAGTTTTGGCAAATAATCACAGTTGTTTTATTAAACTAATTTGCCACACACATTTAATCTCTGACATATAGCAGTTCTCTGCCTCCATAGTGCATGAGATCTTATTGCAAGTTATCAATATGGCTGCAGTTATATGTCATATTAAGAGTGTTGTGAGGCATTTTGTTCATTCAAATTTATTTCAAAAATAAACTTTCTGATTTAATTCAATACTATTCTAGGAAACAGGATATTGCTCCAGTTTATAACAACAAGAGGTGGCATTAGCCATTGGTTCTTTCTTATAGGAAATGTACTTAGAACAACAAAAAGACTGTGCCAAAATGAATTCTTATCATGCATTTGCCATGTGAGAGTTGAAGGGCACAATGAGTCTATGAAGGCTTCAAAAGTCTAAAATAGGAGGGAATCCAGAAGGCCAAGGGGGTTTGTTGATTGGAATGTGGAACCCTTCTCCTGTATATCTCTGATTTCACTCAAGCTACGGTTGATACCATCCAAGAATCACTATTAGAGTATGATGAAATTGGCCTATGTAAAATGAATTGGTGGTTTCGGTCAAGAGCCTGTTGCATGGATGTCTATAATCACAGTTGATAATTTGTAGTCTCAGCAGACCAGCCAAGAACTGAATGTGTATAGAGACTGAACTAACCACCCATGCCTAGACATACTATGGTTCCTTCAAAAACATGAAGCAGATTGTTGGAGTATTGCAGATATGAATGAACTTCTCATGTTCATATTGTGCCTGATCTATGGGTATCTCTGGCTTTCTACTAAGAATTTGCTTGTCTGTCACATTTTGAAGCACTTCATTAGTTTGTTTTTTCCATAAGAATAAACATGAAGGGTTAGGTAAAATGACTACATATTACAGAATTTAAATAAAATAACTGTAGATCAAGTTTCTTCAGCATCCCTTCTGCCATGACCAGTGCAGTAGCAGCCCTAGTTTGAGCACAGATTGGGATAGGTTGTTTAGCTTATCAGATATTCTGTACTCACTTTCCAACTTCTCCTTGAAAAATAAAAACAGGGGCCCTAATGAGCATTAATTAAGTCTGATTTTTCCACCATTTTTTTTTTTTTGTATTTTAGTTTTCTTTAAAGCCTTGTAGGGGAAAAATCCTATTACTTCTCTATGCAATAAGGCAAACATAATAAAAAAAATGAATGCATTGTAATTAGCTTCCCCATTAAGTGTATACCAAGCATAGGCAATAGCAGTCATACAGTGCAGATTACAGACAATACCCTAGCTAATTTTTTTTTTTACTGTTCAATCAACACTGCTAAATAGAAACCTCAGTGTTCTATATTTTAAGACACTAACTTGAAGTTACACAAAGATGCCTTATACCATGTCATCTGGCTTCATGCCTGATTCTCATATTATCTGCCTCCCTTGCCTTCAACAGCAATATGTATGGTTGATTAGAGGAAAAATGCAGAAACTACTTCCTTTCCTTGCTTTTTTTCCTCCAGCTTCAGGCCTTGAAGAGAAAATTGAATCACATTTGCTAATTTTACTGTCAGAACTTAATGTGAGACTGGGAAGCAATTCTCTTTCAACCCAATTTAAGTTATGTATAAATTCATATATGAACGCTGTCCGGCATTAGACTAATTGATTAGTGTTTGATTTCAGTTTTTGAGGGATATATTGTTTACAATTATTATATAGAAATGCTGTAGCAAATTCGGTGAGATAAGTCTGGCTTTCCCTTTTTGTTCAAAATAGAGAGATTCTGGGCCTTATGCTACATCCAACAGGGTCTTAATGAGAGCTCTGAAAACAGTATTTCAGGCTGACAGTGGTGAGAGCTACAGTGACTATAGAAAACAGCTTGGCACTTCTGGTGTGATGACATTTGCAAATACTGTAGAAGCCTGTAAATAAGGTCCAAGATCCTGAAATTGCCAGCAGCTGAAAGGGATTGTTGCCCCCATCCTGCAAAGAGAACTAGGAAGATGGCAACCTAGTCCACCTGCATCATTAGGGCTCTGCATGAGTATGGGACTCTACCCATGTAGTCAATTTTGCACAGACTCTGTGGGGACCAAAGTCCCATGGTCAGAGTTGGTGCTTCATGGAGGGTCTGCAAAAGAAATGTTTGTCAATCCTCACTTATTTCTGTCCTCCTATTCATCAGTAAGCACACATCCAATCTAAGGATATAAGGTTAGCCCCCAAAATTAACTGAATCGCATTACATAAAGAGTAGGGGAGAAGGGGGCAGGGCTAGAAGTAAGCTTTGGTCTCACTCTGCCCCTTGATGTAAGTATAGCCTAGCTCCTTGCTCCTTTCCACCACAGCAACAGCCTTAGATCAGCTGATTTTGTCAGTATCACACACACATCAAGAAAAAGGACTAGATAGTAAATGGAAACTGAAATGCCCTTTTATTTCTATTTCTTAAAAATCAGAAAGGCCCACAATCCAAAGGCCAGCTCTTCAGATTCCCTATCACCAAGGCAGACAGGCTGCTGCACCTACCACAGCTTACTAGTCTAAATAGGAATAGCAGTGTGGTGTTGCCCCAGATCTACCACAAACTGCTCCTGAGCTCCTCAAGTGTTCACTGTCCAAATTCTGCCTGATGTAGAAATTGTGAATAGCCGCAGTTATATGCTGGAATCTAAGGCAACAGCAGCCCCAAATAAGGCAGCACTATGGAGTCATGTAATTTTAATTAAAAAGTTGGTGGTGCAAATTTGTTTTGGCAAAATATTTGTTCCCAAGATAAATTGCCCACCATTCAAAGAGCAGTCTGACACTATCTTCACTGCTACAGGAGTTATTATGAAAGGCTGAAAAACCACAATGCAGACAGAATTGAGTGCTTCATTTTCTCAAAATTGAATTTATACCCTTCACAAATTATGTGCTTGTCCCTCTAATTTACTTACACTCTAGAGGACATGACACTGAAGAGGGAGGCCTTGGGAATATTTCTTGTTTCTGTGAGCAAGGACAATAAATAAGCATGAATCTTCCGTAAAATCAGGCTGCCTCTGGCTATTAAAGTCAAACACCTGTGTGTGAGCTATATAAAGCTTTGTGCATCTCTGGTCTTCCTGTGCCATCACTAAAAGCCCCTTGCTTTCTTCAAAAGAGACTAGAGGTGGGTTTGGGTAAGGAGTCTTTAGAAAAGTGAAAACAATGAGAGTCCCATGGCACTTTAAAGACTAACAAATTTCTTCAGGCATAATTTTTCGTGGGCTCAAACCCACTTCATCCAGTGCATGAAGGAGAAATTACACATGCCATGATGGAGAAGAGCAAGCGTTAGCAAAGTCAAGTCAGAGGGCAGATGGGGCCTATTCATACCAGTTGTTTAAAGGGAGTGAATGTGTGAACAGGGACAATCACTTTTTGTAATGTGCTAGCCATTCCTAGTCCCTATTCAGACCCAGTCAGATTGTGTCAAGTTTGCAAATAAGCTCCAGCTCTGCAGTTTCATGCAGAATTCTGTTTTTGAAGTTTCTTTGTTGACAAACTTTTTTGACATAACTATCAACAGTTGTATGTCATCTTTGAGGTTGGTTAAGTACTAGAACAAACTATGAAAGGAGAGTAGTGAATTGTCCATTCCTTGCCATTTTCAAATCAAGACTAAATGCCCTTTTGAAAGACGTTCTTCAGCCAAACAAGTTATTGGTCTCAATACAGGATTATCTGCATGAATTTCTTTGTTGTGTGATACACAGGAGGTCAAACTATGTGCTCTAATGGTCCTTTCAGGCCTTGAAACCTATCAGTCTTGCATGTAAGCAGACCCAGAGACATGAATTAAAGTAGCCATGTTTTCACTCAGTTACAAACTTAAGAACTGGCATATAGGCACAGGCTAATGCTCCGTCTAGCTCAGTAGTCTGTCTCATACAGTGGCCCACAGAAATTTATGGGGAATGTATAGAACAAAGCAGCTGAAGTGATCTACCCCTTCTTTCTTCCCTTTCTGGCAGTCAGATGTTAAAGGCTGACCTGAGAATGGGGTTGCATCCCCCTGACTATCTTGGCAAACCACTGTGGATGGACCTATGAATTTAGCTAGTTCTTTTTTGAACCCAGTTATACTTTTGGCCTTTACAACATCCTGTGTCAGTGAGTTCCATGCTACTTTATAACTTAAGTGTTCATGGCATTGGGGCTCTGTGTTCCAGACCGGTGCTACTAGCGTCCATGTTGGTGGTTTTGTCGCAGCAGGGGGGGCTCTTGCCCTGCACTACCACAGTGGAAGCATTTCAGTGGCTGGGACCCCACCAACTTGCCACACACCTAAGTGCTCCAGATTTGGGACTAGCACCTAGGTATGCAGCATATTTGTCAAGGTCTGCATTATGACATTTTCTGTTTTATTTTCTATCCCCTCCTAATAGATCCCTACTTAGATTGTTGTAAGTCCATAACAACTTGCTGAGGGCAATTTAGCTCATACATCCAACCTTCTTCAACACCTCAGATTCTTCATTACCGGTTCAGGCATTTGCAGAGGATCTAAGAGAAGATTACATAAAATCTTCCCTCAAACATCATGGTATAGTCAAATGGTAGCTTAGAGAAGGTTCTATAAATATTGTCTTCTAGAAGTACTCCTTCCAAATGCCTTGATCATTGGAAGCAGTCTGGATTTGCAAAACCCAAATCAAAGAACAGAGGTCTCTGACTTTTCATATGGAATTTATAGTGGGCCTGTTACCTGTGGTCCATGTGGCATATTGTGGCCTCAGACTGGCTACGCATGTATAGATTACAGGGACTATTTCAATCTATTGATGAAGAGAATTTGGAAGTTAGTACTAATCTCGCCTTTCCTGGATTCCAAACAATTTCTAACTTCATTCTCCTGATCTGGTGGTTATTACTTCAGTCTTTTCTCCATCGTACTGTCTCCCATTTCAACAATATTATTTCAGAAAAGATTCAGTAGTTATATTTTACTTAGATTTGGGTCAATGTCACATAAATATTAACAAATATTAATTGAAGATCTACAGTAGTCATGTAGTGATGGACTATGTTGTCATCTTATGTGTTGTATTCTACCTTTTATAGTGACTTTTATGCCTTGTTTTCAAATACCTACATGGTACAAAGTGGAACATGATGTTGAATTTTGTGTGTTTCCTTAATAAGACATTGCACTAACACCAATAACATAAATTCTACAAGGATTATTTGGTGCTTTAAAAAATGGGCAGAGAAAGGTAAAGGTACCCCTATTATCTGTACAGAATCTGATAACTGTGTAGATTCTATCCAAATTGTTATAGGACAGTGGTTCCCAACTTGTGGTCCAGGGAACCTGGGGGGGGCCGCAGAGTTATTGCAAAGGGTCCGTGACTACATCTGGCCCCAGCTGCTGCCAGCCAGCAGAAGGTAGCCTGGGCCCAATCCAGGCTCAGTGCTGCTGGCTAGTGATCCATGTTGGAGAGGGCTCTAAATTAGGGGTGTCACACTTATGGCCCACCTAGCCAGATCCAGCCTGCCAAAGGCGCTGATCCAGCCCACGGAGCTGCTGCCTGGGCTGTGCCTGGGAGCTCTCTGCAGCAGTGAATGGCAAAGACAGGCTTGGGCACAGCAGGGCTAGGCGTGTTTCTGACTCACTCACATGATCCAAGTCACAGAACAGGGGAACAAAGGGAGTTCTCCAACGAATACTGGCTCAGCTCTGCTGTGATGTGTCAACCAATCAGAGTTTCAGTCACAGCAGGCTAGGCTGGCTTGAGGGAGCCATGGCACTGCCATCCATCCCAACTGTTCACTGTCAGTCTGTCAGCAATGCTAATTTGATTGACAACACTTTGCATGAATCACAAATAAAAAAGGAAGGAGTGGCTGGGACCCACGTGGGAACAAGCCAATTAAAGCCGGTTGGGACTGAGCCAACCAATAACCAGCATTCTCAATGACTGACAGTGAGTGGGCCGGGAGCAGGAGAGGCAGGAGCCCAGCCTGCCTGTGAACGAGACTGAATTTTTTTGCCTGCCACCAGGAGGTAGGGGAAGGGGAAAGCGGGGGCTGTCAGAGAGCCAGCGTGGGTGGGGGGGCACAGGACATGGAAAAGGGAAGGTGTGGGAGAGCCTGCAGGGTTGAGAAGGGAGATGGGGAGCCCATGTCATAGGAGGGGGAAAGGGTTGGGAACATGGAGGGGGAAAGGGTTGGGAAGGCCATGCAGCCACATGGCCCATGACAGGTGTCTTGCCTTCCAATGTGACCCCACACATTGAATGAGTTTGACACCTCTGTATTTGCCTGCTATGATCAGCCTCAGCCTGACTGTGTCCCTGTCCCTTGGGAATAGGAAGGGGCCAGGTGCATCACTGCCCTTCTGCTGCACCGCTACCTGCGGTCAGTCCCAAATAACAACTCTTGTCATTTGGGAGTCCATGAAATTGTTGACATTAGGAAAGGGTCCTCATACTTGAAAAGGCTGGGAACCACTGTTATAGGCAATTCTGCATCCCTTTATTTTCAAGCTAAAATAATGTTATAGTTTATAAACTACAGAAAGGAGGTAATGAACTCATAATGCTCAGGGATGATGTATTTTATTCCTTGGCACAAATCAAATGCAGTAGTTTAAGATCTGTAATAAAATCTTCCATCTTGCCATTTTGTCAGCTATTAAATTAAGGGTCTTTTAAGATACCATTAAGACTTCTTTAAAAAAGGAAATAGAGGATATACTTTGAATATGAGTGTAAAGCACTAAAAGACCCTGCAGGGTATTTAAGGGAGATCTTTGTATCAAGCAGACAAGGACACATTATCCTGACAGCCTGTTTTCACAGTGGCAAGGAAATTCTGATGATATAAGATGAGCTAATGCCATGTGATAATATTAGAAATCTTAGTGACAAGAATTTCTAAATACTGCCCAACTTGATAACCTACCTTCCAGATTTTCAGTTGCAGACATTCATCTTTATTTGCTCTCCTGAAACACTGGTATGGTGTGTTGCTACTGCAAGAAAAACTACTTCACTACCACTAAGCTCTACATAGGGAGAGCCTGATGCTTTAATCTTTCTCATATTGAGTAGTGCACATCCAGGGGAGTAGCTCCACTGACTGTACATATGGGTAAGTGCTACTTGAGGTGAGGAAAAGTTGCAGAATAGGACCCAGAGTTTCTACCCAGAGATACTTCTGGATGGAAAACAAGATATGTATGCCACATCCATATCATGCATGTATATTTATGCAAAAAGAGCAAAAAGGAGAGCACCATGAGCAGTTTATGCACCATTTCTACAATTATTACAGGCAATTCTATTGACAGTTTTGTACAATTGTACAAATAGTGATCTAGAATCTTTGTTTCCAGAGGGGAGCTGTGTTAGTCTGTACAGCAAAAACAACAAGAGTCCTGTGCCACTTTATAGACTAAGAGCTTTTTGGGGTATCAAATTTGTTAGTAAGGTGCCACAGAATCTCTGTTATATCCAGTGCAAGCAGAGATGGGGGCTATCAGGGATCTTATTCCAGTCCTCTGATTCTCTACTCAACCCTGGTCCCTGGCACTGAGGGGCTGCTCTACCCTACATCAAACTGCAAAAGGGCCATCCCTAGCTAGAAATTTTCCTCCCTCTCCTGACACATATGCTGCACCAGGGTCTATCAGAAAGGTAGCATAAACATCAACTCTGTTCACTCCAGGGTAAGTGGCACAAAGGGAGTATGGGTAACCTGGAGGTGCAGCTCTTCCAGCAGCTGCAGTGATGAAAGCTTTAGTGTAGACAAGTTTCTTACCTCTTTATCATCCAAGCACTGCTCCATTTTAGTATGATATGCTCCATGACAGCACTGCTGTCATGTTAAATGACATAAATAATGAATCCGCCAATCTGCTGTGCACTTCCCCTGACTCTGACAGAGCCCTGATAGTTTCACCTTGAGTTCAGGCTGCAAAGTCTGTTGTCTTCCAGTCTTTCTGTGGGAGAGAAGATGATGAAAGGCTGCCCTGGATGAGAGGAAGAAGCTGAAAAATATCGTGGGAGTTTTAGTTTGGAACAGTGGCTCAATTTTTAGGTCATAAAAATTCCTCAGAATATTTTGTATGTATAACCAAAAATTTGGATGTAAGCATTTCAAAATACATAACTTGCTGCTTCCCACTGGTGATCTACTTATGATGTCAACATCAGGGAGCACACAACTGGTTAAAAATTAATTCATTTTCTCATGGGTCCTGGATTGATCTATCATTCACCAGGACCCTTCAGCCTCCCAAAGAGTACGTCTATACTAGAGCCTTAGGTCGACTTAAGGAAGCTTAAGTTGATTCACAGCCCCCCCCCCCCCCCCCATGCCCACACTGGGCTTTTATTAAGTTGACTTAAGCACTTTCTTAAGTTGACTTAATAACGCCACCTCTTAAGGTTGACTTAACATTTAATTCGACATTGTTAAATTGATTTAAGCCAGTGTAGACAGGGAATAGCCCTTAAATTGATTTAATTGCCCCCTTCCAGAGTTCCTGGCCACCAGGAAGGGTCAACCTAGCACCTGCCAGTGTGGACACAGGTAGTCAACAGGAGTTTCCAATGTGGACTCTCTAAGTCAACTTAACAAGGTTGACTTTAAGTCAACTTAAAGTCAACCTTGTTAAGTTGACTTAACAGAGCCTCCAGTGTAGACATATCCAAAGATAGATTAGCAATGCTGGGGTGGAGGGGGGGGCAGTTAAAGGATCAGAAGTCACTTTTCTAAGAAGACCAAATAAATCTGAGTCCTAAAGCTGGTCTAAGGGGATCACCATAAAAAAACTGAAATGTTTCCTTGTGAATATTCACTGGAGAAATTTTGCACTCTTTTTCATTACGTATCTTATTTACAACTTGTTTTTAATTTTTTATTTGATATGTTAGATAGTGTTGAGTTACAATTATTGGTTACAGGGATTACAAATTATACACCAGCTGTTATTTTTGTGAATCCATTTCTCTGTCCACACCCCAACCCATTGGTTTGGGTCTCACAGACTCATAGAATTTAAGGTCAGACAGCACCATCATGATCATCTAGTCAGATCTGCTGCACATTGCAGGCCACAGAACCTCACCCACCCATTTCCATTATAGACTTCCAACCTCTGGCTGAGCTACTGAAGTCCTCAAATCACATCTTATGCCCTTCAAGTTACAGAGAATCTATCATTTACATTCATTTAAACCTGCAAGTGACCTGTGCCCCATACTGGAGAGGAAGATCTAAACTTCCATCCTAGGAATGAACTACCTTTTTTCATGACTACATTACATTGACTCATAGTCATCATATGATCAGTCAATGCACCCAGGTTTTTCTCTTCTGTCATATCCAACAGATAAATCCCCACCTTATAACAAAAATTCTTGTTCCTAAATGCATGACTTTACACTCTGCCATTGAATTTCATCCAATTTTTTTATTACTCCAGGTTATGAAGTCATTCATTTCTTCTTGCTTGATATTCTGGTCCTCCTCCATATTGACAATACCTCCCAACTTTGTGTCATCTGCAAATTTTATTAGCACACTCCCACTTTTTGTACTAAGCTCAGTAATAAAAATGTTAAATAAGATTGGCTCCCAAACTGATCCTGAAGGAACTCCACTAGTAACCTCCCTCCAACCTGACACTTCACCTTGCAGTAGGACCTTTATAGGCTCTCCCTTTTAACAAGTTCCTTGTCCACCTTTCAGTTCTCATATTAATCCCTATCTTCTCCAATTTAATAATTTCCCATGTACAATGATATCAAGTGCCTTAATGAAATCCAATAGATTAGATCTACTGCATTTCCTCTAACAAATCAGTTATTTTCTCAGAAAAGGAGATCAGGTTGGTCTGTCATGATTTACCATAGGTGTCATTCACTTCACTTATGATCTGTAGGTTCGAAAGTAATCTCTTGAGGGTATGCAGTGTCATTCCCGATGGCTACACAATGTATTGCACTAAGAGGTCCTTAACTGCTTTTAGGGTGGGTCACCAGGATCCTCTTTAATAAATTGAAAAAGGACGTACATTATTAATTCAAAACTGAACCAAGGGTTATGAAGCTCACTCTCAAACTTAATTTGGGTCCTGGCCAAAAAAGGTTAAGAACCCCTGCCTGAGTCACTGTTGCAGTGGGACATTAACAAACAGAGGTATTTTTCCCCGCTAAAAGCAGCAATTTGGTAAGTAACCATGTTAATACATAAACCAGAGGAAATATGGTTGAAAGAACTGGAACCTCTTTACTTTTGGCAGCTGTAGATAGGCTTTTGAAAGTGCAATTTCAGCTGGACTAGATAATCCATGCAGTCTGCAATAGCTCCAGGGCATAATGTTTCATCTAAATTGTGGTGCTTACTCAGCACTTACAAGGGAAATTGTGTGCATAGGAGGTTTCAACAGATACTGACCAAGCAAGTAGCTTATTTGAGTGTTGTGGGGGAGGAAACTGGGTTCATGCTGAAATGAAGGAAGCCTGTTCTTTCTGCCTTCAGTATGAATGGGGAGTAATAAACTTGACAGGATATCTTTATTCACTAATCATTGGCTTGCAGCAGAATGACTGTATTCAAACCAGTTTTTTCATATCGATGGGATGTTATCTTGCATCCTTAAACTTTTACTATGCACCTTCAATACCACAGTAGTCACTAACATTGTTGTTCTGCTGTTTTAATCACCATCACAGCTAATCAGAAGGGAAGAATGACCTTGTGATTAAGGAACAGAACGGGGATTTAGGTAAGGTGGCTCCAATTCCCACTTTTGTCACCAGTATCCTGTGTGACCTTGGGCAAGATACTTAAGATTAGATTGTGATATACTTATTCATGCTGAATAAAAACTTACACCACATTGTTGTGTATCGAGGAGCAGTTCCACTGAAATAACTAGGACTACTTGTGGCATAATGGTTGTCAAAATCAAACCCCATATGCTAGTCTTCATCGGTAAAAGTTAGATAATAATAACAAATATCTTCGTCTGTTTTATATATTTAAAATGTAAGCTCTTCGGAACAGGGACTGTCTCTTACTATGGGTTTGGAATACACACAGTCTCCAAGAGTCCTGATCACTCTTGGGATGTCCAGGCACTACTGACATACAATAACTGGTATTAACAGTCTGGTGGCCTTTTCTCAGCCTTTGATTTCTCTGGGAGTTGTATCTAAGGAAGAGCCAAGATTAGGCCCCCATCTGGGTAGCATACAAGTTTGTGAACTTGTATAGCAACAATTGCATACATGGGCCTGAGTGACAAGGTTTGGATGTATTCTGCTCTGGAGACTTGGCACCATTTTTGTAGCAATGCATATAAGAAATTCATTGATCTGATTTGTTTTTTAATAAGAATGCCATATAGGTCTTTAGGTGGAACCAGGAGTTAATATGCAACCAAGGTTGTAGAGAAAAATGAACACTTTCTTTCCACTTCCACTGACTATGAATGTTTGTCAATTTGTAGAATCCAGTTAAAAGTCTGAGAATCTGACAGTTTGGAAAAATGATCTTCACTTATAGTTTCCAGCTAGGACCATCACTGGACTTGACCAAAAAAAACCTACAAGGGTATGCCCACACTTACTCTTTAAATTGAAATAATGCTGATTGTTTTGATTTAAAGAAGGGCAGGTACATGCTCATTTTCCTTATACTGAAATGAAGAGCTCCCTCATTTCACTGTGAGGAAAGGTCATTTTGATATAATAAAACCTAGTTTTATATTGAAATGATGGTTAAATTGAAACATTTATATTGAAATAATGCGAGGTAGCTGCATTATTTTAATTTAAATGTTATTTTGATTTTCAGCCAGGTTTGACCTTCTCCCTCCCAGGGGACATGGCACCCTGGAAAAAAGGGCCAGGCTTCAGTACCCTGGCCAGGGGAGGTAGGGGGCAGGGGACCCCCACGCCTGGCTTTCTGTGTGCTGGCCAGGTGGCAGGGGAGAAGGGACCCCTGCACCCAGCTTTCTCAGCATTGCCCAGATGGTGGGAGAGAAGGGACCCCTCATGCCCAGCTCCCTGAGTGCTGGCCAGGTAACAGGGGAGAAGGGACCACCCCCCCATGCTCAGCTCCCTGAGTGCTGGCTGGGTGCAGAGAAGGGACCCCCCACGCCCTGCTCCTGGCTTCCTGGCTGGACACAGGGAAGGGATCTCCCATGCCCAGCTCCCATAGCACTGGCCAGGAGCTGGGTGCTGGGGTCCCTTCTCTCTGCCACCTGGCTAGCACACTGGGAGCCAGGCACGGGGTTCATGCCCTGCCACCCAGCTGAGCGCTTCTATAGATGGGCACAGAAGTCCCTTCCCCATGTCTGGCTGAGCACGTGGGGCTGCAGGCAGGTGTGGGGGGTTGCCTTATTGCCCACTAGGCTGAGTGAACCCAGAGCTGGAGAGGGGATGCTTTTCCCCGCCACCCAGCTCACTAGGAGAGAGCCTGGCAGGGGATTGAATGATGGCATGGCCCATCTTGGGGGCCATGTTGCCACACCTCCCATGGTGCCCCTCTCTTAAATTGAACTAGTAGGTCCTGTCCATGGGCATGCTAGTTCGATTTGGGTTTCTGGTGGGGACATGTTAAATTAATTTATCTTAAATCAATTTAATGATTTTTATTTCAATTTTATTAAATTGATACAAGTTAAATTGGTTTAACCATGTAAGTGTAGGCATAGCCCAAGAAAATTTATTCTTGTCAGCATCCCGAAAGCAAACCAGACAGGAAGTGCCTGTGGTCTCTGGAGAAAGGCTGTTCAGCTGAGATTCCATCCCAGTTTCACAAACTCAAGAGATTCAGAGGGTTCTACTAAGACTATAAGAAAGCATTTGAACTCCTTGGCTTGATTGTCCCAATACAAACCTGAGTATCTCCCAGTGACTTTAGTTAGTTACTTGTGTCCAATCTTGATCTTAATTATGGCTCTTTTTGCTGATTCTCTAAAGAGAACTTCTGAGATTTGCCCATCACTACCAGGGAAAAAATAGCACTCAGTCTGTGTCAGGGTTGAGACCAGGAAAATTCAGGCTCAACAGTTCATTGCCTGACACCTCTGGGCTCTGCAATTCAAAGTCCCAGCACCTGCATCACTTACAAACATGAAAAAACTGTTTGAGCACAAGCACCTATTTTAATACAAATTAAGCACTGTGAAAAAACTCTTCATCCCCCACACAGAACATTGTAAGGTGTCAGAGAATTATAGATGCTCATTCATATATTTTTCAATCAGGATCTCATCTGCCCTAAAGATCAGAATTCTTAACCACATACCCGAACCCTTGACCTCACATATATTCTTAAATTAACATCCTCGCTCCTTGAGTTAAGAACACTTGTTCCCTACATTTAATCCATTAAAGTTTAAACAAAAAACCCTTTGGCATTTTTCAGTCTCTTTTACTTGCAGAGTAATGTTGGTTTTGTTTAAAGATTGGCATCTTACAGATCATTGATTAGTAGGAGGAAAAGTGTGACGAAATTTCAAGAAGGAAATGGTATGGCACAGATCTTGTATTTTATAAGGATTCAGATTTTGCTTTGCTTTTAAAGAGTAGACAGGTCCTACTACATTTACCAGCTGAAGAATGGAAATGAAAACATTTGGTGTTTACAGAGAAATGTCTTTCAGTCACAGTGATATGCATCTTTGTGTAAATATGCAAGTTTGTATATCCTTCACTAATCCAGGTGCTGTGTCCAATGTCCTTGCTAATTTATCATAAGGTTCTGGATAGGTATATGTAAGCAATTTGTTTATTATTGTTAAAAATAATAATAAATAATAATAAAAACCATTCTTTTAAGATGAGCAGACCTGTCATTCATCCCTTTCCATACTATGCCTTCTTGTGATAAGTGGGTCTACAAAAATTTACCTTACTTTGACTTCAGCTGTAAAAAATGAGTGAAACTCCTAAAGTGTCACAATAACATAGAACAATAAATTTTGTTGGAAAGAGATGCAAAAGCAAGAGAGACTGAATTAGTCCAAACAAAACATCTGCTAATATAACTGAAGGACTGTGTTAAAATCATGCTTGGTAAACAAAATGTGGGACTGGAAATTAATGAACCATAATTATTGTGTCAAATTTTAAGCCTAATTGGTGGACAAAATAATGAGGCGATTGGCTATTCCACCTATTACTCTATTTCAGGGTCATTAAAGAAAGAAAAAAACAGCAATGGGGGAAGAGGAGGACCTCCTTTATAACTTTAATCCAGTGGTTGGGGTGCTCATCTGGGATGTGTCAGATCACCAGTTCGACTACCCACTCTTCCTGGGCCCTAACAACTGGACCACAGAGTGACTCCCAATCTTTATATGTCCCTGTTTCTACTTAATTATTTAATTAAGTAGCACAATTTCAATAGAAGAGATTAAGGAAATCCACATCAACAATATCCCATAATCTAGTGATAAGGGCATTCACCTGAGAAGTGACAAATCCCTGTTCAAATCCCTTCTCCTTAGCACATGGGGGTGGGGAGGAGTTGAAGTAGTAGTCTCACATATGAGCACTATGACAACTGGCTAAAGGTTATAGGGGAAGTCCTTCTCCTTATAATGCTCAAATCTCTTTGGGGACCTAGGCATCTGTTCTCCAGTCAGATCCAGGGCATCTGACCTATGTAGCTAAACTATTTTTAAGATAGTCTTTTTCATGATACCTAGGCACCAGACTTTCTGATGCTCCTGGTCTTCAAGCACTTGAGCTGTTATGTCTCCCAAAATTCACACAGTCCATCGGGTTTTTTTAATTTTTAGTGGCAAAGATTTTAATTAAATCAAATTATCAACAAGCACAATTGGACAAGCATGATTTAAAATACCCACTTTGTCACATAATCAGCATTTGGTACCATTTCATTCTTGAATTCAGTCTCCAACCTGAATCCATTTGCCACTGCTTCCAACTGGCAAGACTTTGAAACGCTACCATAGAGAATGTCCCAGACCGTGAACACATAATAATCCAACAACACAGTCACCACAATCTTTAAAGCTCCAGGCATGATGCACGCTCAAGTGAAGGTATTGTTAGTGTAAAAATATGCCTGGTTATTAAGCAGTTCGTTTAGCTTTGGCATAAAGGAGCTTCAGATTTATAATATACAATTTGCATTTTTTTCCAGCCATCAAGCCTTTTGATGCCTGCTAACTAGTCATAAAATTTTAAGGCCAGAAGTGACTATTCTGATCATCTAACCTGACCTAAACAACATAGATGAGGTCACAGAATCTCACACAATAATTTCTGCATCAGACCCATAACTTTTGGTTGAACTAGAGCATATCTTTTAGGAAGATTTGATTTAAAGACTTCATGTAATGGAGGATCTGCAGTGCCTCTAGGTAAATTATTCTGATGGTAAAATGAAACACTAAACTGCTCTCATCATTTCTCCCCTGGGACAAACCATGCAGGACAGATGTTTGTTGTGTTTCTTAATACACGTAGATAGTAATGGTGATGATTACAATGTAAGAACCTTTGCAGAAATAAAATTTACCCTCACTGTTAATAGTCCCTGCCTTATTTTTAGTCAGAATTTATCTAATAAATATACTAAGTCTAATTTATTTTAAGTCAACACATAGTGACATTAATTATCAGTTATTCCTTTCCCAATCTACCTTGCTGCCTTTGCATATTTCAAAGGGGCTCCCCCATTGCCCATCTGTTCAAACACAGTTCTGTGGAACATCAAATCCTGCAACACTATAATGTAAAATTTTTTAATTTAAACAATCCCCCATAATTTTCCTAAAGAGTCTATTGAACACCTTCCAATTAGCAAAAATTTATTATTACTGCTATACATCAATCACGATTTTTAGGTCTACCGTGTGAAGCAAGAAAGAGTTCCTTGTGTATTGTGAAAGCTAGTTTGTTGCTTTGCAGTGGGAAAAAAAAGTATACATATCAAAAGTATGGATATGGAAAAGATTAGAAGTCAGAGTTTGCACACACTGTGAGTGGCCAGGTAGGCTTTTTTTGATTATGTTTTTAGCCATGTACCTGTTTCTGCTGGTACCTCATCACACTGCAACACATAAAAAAAGATCTTATACCTATTAATCCTAATTGGCCACTGCGTGGGAAACATTAATGAGAGAAAGCCAAAGGTAAAAACTAACTCTCTGGAAATTAGGGTAAAAAGGGGTGTGAGGGAGGGTGAGGAGAGTCAAGCTGAAGGAGTTTTTCTACCCATCAACCACTTGCAACACATGTTCTACCATAAAAGCTAAAATGGAAGCATTTTAATAGTGTTTACAAAAGGACATAACGAAATTTGACCCTGTGACAAAAGGAAGCACAAGGTCTACAGACCATTTAAGAATCTCTTAAGCCTTCAAAGTAGAAGTAGAGGAAAGACTCAAACACTTAGGCCTGGTCCAGACTACAAAGTTAGTTTGATGTAAGCTGCCTCATATCAACCTAGCTGTGGACATGTCTACGCTAGAATTTGTCTCTCATTAATGCAAGTGCCCTATTGCACTGACAGAGCAACAACAGCTCCTCAAGCAGAGTTGAGCCAAGGTCGACATACAGAGATCAATAGAGCACAAAGGTAAACACTGCAGAACATCTAGCTGTCTCACAATACCCAACACTGGCTACTCTGGTCACAATTGTTAACTTTACTATCCAGGAGTCAGGCATACCAGAAGATCCTCTTCTTCTCCCCACACCACCAACCCCTCTTTAAAATCTCCACAATTTTTTAAAATGTCTTTTCTTGATTGCCCAACTTGGTGAGCACATCTCTATCTGAATACTTCTGAATGCACCTTTCATGGAGGTACACCGCAATCCTCTGCTGACAGTTTCTAGGTAGGGCTACCTTGTTTCTTCCTTCCTTGTATCCTTTGCCAATCATCAATGACTTAAGTAGGCACCATTGCAGTACATAGGTTAATGGCATGTGGGCCTGGGCCACTTCAGGATGCCAGAAGCAGCTGCACTCTCTGGGGGCCTTTGTTACCCTCAAGAGTGAAAAAATTAGCTAAAAATCACCCCTGCCTGTGCAAAATGGTGCCAGTATTCAGTGTCATTGCTCTATACGGCTATATAATTACATGTAACCAAGCAATTCCCTCTTTGTTTTCCTGATTCCTGGCTCATGGGTCATACTTAGCATGGCTAGAGCTGAGAGTGGCATTGGGAAAAAGCTCTCCAAAGCAGCAGAGGGGAGCATGGAAAATCACAGCTTCACATACATTGGCCTGTGAGAGGCACGAATGATGTATGTATGTGTAGCTACACTGGACATCAGTGTTCATTTCCTCAAGAGTCTTAAATTTTTTTAATGTTAAAATGAATTTACTTTTGCTTTTCATACATTTTGGAGCTGTTTTCATGAGACAATAAAGCTGTTTTGTTTTGCAATTAATCTTCACTAGTTTACAACAGAAGGCATAGATCAGAATTCATGTTGCACTCTGTATCAATAACAGGCCCATGTCAGGCAGTTAATGATCCAACCAGAAAACTAAATATGGTGATGAATCCTGGTCATGTGCCACATTGTGCATATACTAAGACGTTTGCTACATATGGTGTATGATGCCTGCTGGCAGTGAAATTAATGGTCTTGTGCAGTCACACCCCCTAGGATCAGTGCCAAAAGATTAGGTGTCATAAATGAAGAGTAAACACCCCAGCATTACTAAGTGCATTGACAGAGACAAATACATATATGTGCAGCAAATACCACACAATTCCTAACTATCCCCAAACTGTCACTCCAAGTTAAACACTAGCTCTCTGTTAAAGTGCTCTTTCAAAGCGCCTCATTGAGCTCATCTGATAGTCTTTGTATCTAGCTATTAAAACTCAGCAGACAGTTATTCCACCTCCACCCCTGT
Source organism: Podocnemis expansa (assembly GCA_007922195.1). Classification (NCBI taxonomy): domain Eukaryota; kingdom Metazoa; phylum Chordata; order Testudines; family Podocnemididae; genus Podocnemis; species Podocnemis expansa. Next base: position 31,567,037 of record ML681996.1, read on the forward strand.
GGCAAGGTTTCCCCCTTTGATTCACAAATTTATGCAGGACACAACTGGCAGCTATAACTTTGGGGTGGTTTTTGCACTGAGAGCCAATATGATGAGTAAACAACACCAGCATCAACTCAGTCTACCAAAAGTACATTCAACTGTCATTCTGCACCTGCTGGCTATGTCCACATGAGGCTTTTATTTCGAAACAACAACCGTTGTTTCGAAATAAAAGTCTTGTCCAAACAACGTTTCTTTATTTCGAAATGACGGGATCCCCGTTATTTTAAAATAATGCCCATCATTCTGGAACAATAAAACCTCACCTGAAAGTGAAATAGCTGTTGTTTCGAAATGGTTGTTTCAAAACAACACCGTTTGGACATGTTATTTCAAAATAACCGTCATTTTGAAATAACACTTTTGCACTTCTCCTTCCCAGGGTGCCTTCCTTTCTGTCTATATTGGGTGGGTGCATGGCCCAGCGAGGGGGCCATGTTGACACACCTCCCATGCTGCCCCTCTCCTAAAGCGAAATAGCAAGTCCTGTGTCTGGACATGCTATTTCACGTTGAGGTTTTCCCTTATTCTGATTTAATATTTTCTTATTTTGATTTAAGTTATTTCGACACAAGGATTTTATTTTGAAATAACTCATCTTGAAATAACTTATTTTGAAATAAGAGTGTACATGTGAACATAGCTGCTGAGTCTACAGATGAAGCTTTCCATGCGGCCATCAAGGTGGCCAGTATACAACTTCCTGAATGAGGGAGTAAGGAGTAGGCTGGATCCCCAAGATCAATACTGGTATTTCAACATCACCAGTGGTAATCTGTCAGTCAGGAAGGAAAGTCTGTGTTTGTAATTTTCTGAACAGCCCTGGCATCTTAAAGACATAAGCATCATAGAACTTACCAGACCAACTGATACTGATGCAAATGAAGTGTCCCCTGCGATCAAGCAGTATTTACATAATCATGGAAAAACAGCCTTTTTTTTTAATCTAGTCTGTGACAAAGTGGGCTGGGGCCAAAATAGGGGTAGGAGTGCCAACTATTGTTGCACTGCAGTTTGGGAATGCCAATGTTGCACATCCATCTGCTATGTTTTGCACATGGTTGAGTGCCACAGTCCTGCATAGCAAGAAATGATTAATGACCCTGCATGCTTACATGACAGTGGATTTTCCCAGTTGCAAAATTACTTGCCAATTGCCTTTAACAATCCAGTATCAAAAGTTTCCAGTGTCATCACTACTGACTATTTCACTGTCAGTGCAGTTCTGAGTTTGGTCTACCTGCACTGGATGATGGGTGCAAGCTCTGGAAACAGCTCCAGGAATATGACTTTGCACATCCAAAAATTTTGCACTCGCTGCTCATCATCCCAAGCCTGTATTACCTCCAGTCAGTGCTCATTTCTCAGATCCAGAAGGCATGCTCCATTGTCTGCAGCTGCCCTGTGAATGCTACAAACAAGCTTGAACTGGTTCTTCTTATGTCCCACAGCAAAATGACCTCCAGAAAACCATCATAGTCCTGGATCTTCTCACAGGTCTGCAAATACTGGAGCATCATGCATTCTGTGCATGCAATGCTCATGACAATAGTGCAAAGCTGGGCAGGCTCCATGCTTCTATCAGAGATGGTGGACAGAAACAAGTCTCCCAACGGTTTGTGGAAAGTTGAAAGTATATGCAAAAATTACTGGTTAGAGATATTATGTAATGGAGAACATTGAATTATGGGAAGGTGACCTCTTGCAGAGTCACCCTGAATGACTCATTCCTCCCCACCATATGCTACCAAAACTATCCAAAGACAGTGCACTTGGCGTGATCAAATGTCCCCATTTTATTGGGACAGTCCTGATATTTGGGGTTTTCCTTATATAGGTGCTTATTACCTTTGAACCTCGGCTGAATTTCTCTCACTTGCTATCTAGTGACCTTACATGCACTGTATGGTGGTGGGTTGCATACAAGAATATCTGCTCGTGGTGCAACACACTAGACACAAGCACTCCCAATGAGGATGTGTGGCACAGATGCAAGAAGCCATGTATGCATGTACACCAATGACATGCCAACTGTGAAGGCTGTATGATGACCTTCTTGCACTGGTAAAACTTGGTAGTGTAGATGCCTTAGCTAATTTTTGTCCTTATTATGTGCTGTCTACTGCCCAGATGCAGAGTGTTCCACTGTGTTTCCTGGTAAAATCTGATACTGTTTTCATTTGAAGTGATGTTGTAGACATGTTAGTCCCAGGGTATAAAAGAGACAAGGTAAGTGGGGTAGTATCTTTTACTGGACTAACTTCTGTTGGAATTTACAAGCTTTCAAGCTCTTCTTCATGCTTAGGGAAGGAAATAGAGTATCTGAGCTAAATAGAAATTGAGATGGATTAGTAAGCAAAAGGGGCAATGCAAATTGGAAGTGCTCGCTTGAAAGGAAGTGAGCAAATGAACCATTTTTAGTGTGATTAGAGAAAAGTGCCAAACATAGCTTTGCATTGCAGCTGTGCCACCATAAGTGGTAATTTCACCAGACATCATAAGCTACACAAGGTGTTGGTCAGGTTAGTGCATGGGAGGGATATTACTGGGAAAACCCTACTGGTGAGACAGACTTGTTAGTTTAAACACAGGTGGTCATTTAAGAACCATGGCATTTTTCAAAAGAGTAGAGAAGGATAGTATTTGTATTACTAACTTGGTCAAATTCAACTGTCACTCCCTAAATCCCCTGCATAATATCAGGGTGACACAATGTTCATCCTCTCTGACCAAAACTCTTATGTGGTGTTGCTATGGGCTGTTAGGCAATTGTTGCACATCACATCAAAGGTAGCTGCATCTCTTTGTCATACTTCAGTTAGTGCCAAAACACTTAACACATTTTAGTATCTATGTAAGATTCCATGATTGTCATTCCATGTGTGTCGCTCTGAAGCCTAGAATGTCTACTGAACTAGTGTGAAGCAATGGAAACAGCTACAAATATGAATGAAAGCTCTTTTTGTTTAGAATATCACCAGATTCAATCATCACCGGGATTCATAGTCTATTATTGCCCTATTTTTCCTCAGTCTTTCTGCTTTTTACGTACTATGAATCACACTCATAGGACAGCACGGGCTTTCACCTCATATAAATGAAAGATCATTATCATTACTAATAGCTAATTAGATTCTAGTCAATGCAGCCTCAAGAAAGGTATTTATTTATTTTGTTTAAATCAGTCTTCAAGAAACAAGATGGTACAATGCATCAAGGTCTGAGTGCGAAGGTTCTGTTCCTATTCAGGATCATAAAAAGAAAAAGTGACATGGTCTGGGAAATCAGCCCAAGAACTATTTAATTGCTCATGGACTTTTAACTTGACTGAACTCCAGCTAAATTCACCCTCCACCCTTTTCCTTCCCCCTCACTTTTTTTTAATCCTGGGAACTAGTATCAACAGGTCCCAAGCATACTAATATACCTCATGGTGTGTTCATAGACCATGCTTTAAGTGGTGCATGACTGAATGTTTTCAGTTCTGGCTGCATGTTCTGATAATAACTGTGTTTGTCATGCTACATAAGGACTATGATCAGCAGCTAGCCTCAGGCAAGAGAAAGTAATCAGTCTTTTGGAGAACTTTTTTAGTGGCTGCCAAGAATTTTCTGCATGAGGAAACCTATTAACAAGCATCATGTGAGAGAATGTTTGCAGAAAGTCAGAAAATGCTGACCTAGAATAAGGAAAATGTCCCCTCTCAATAGTTGCACAGTTGATTAACTCTATGATATTTCATTGATGGGATTTATAGATAAGGGTTACTAACTAACTACACAAAAGTGTTCTAAAAAGACGTTAACATCAACTATAGCTTAGGTTCATACAGAAACTCTCCAACACACCCTACGTTTCAAGGGGCAAAGGAATGTTCTTTTTGTATAAATAATATTTATGCAAAGCAAAATCCCACAGCTCAAAGGGCATATATGACACACTGCGCTGCTTAATTTTTATCTGAACCTCATGACTTAGTGAACATGGTGATAAATATATGAAACCCTTATTCAGAAATTAACTCACAGAGTTCTGGAACAAAACCAGATATTAATATCAGTAATGTAATGAAAATAATCTGAAAAATTATGTCATTTATATGACCATTAAAAAGCAAAAAGGAAAGGGACCTTTTCTGATGTCTCAAACCACTTCTAAAAGTTTTGCCAGAGTGGTGAATGATGGATAATACCAATAGAGTACTAGCTGTAATACCCTAGTCACTCGGGTAACTGTGTAACAGAGAAGATTACAGGCTTAACTGCTAGCAAGGAACCTATTGAGGGGCCAATTGTTGACACTTGGAGGCAGTGGTTGGTCTAATGAGGTAATCAGCTCATACACAACTGACCGGAACAGGAAGAGAGGGAGCTCAGAGAAGGATGTGCGTGAGAGAGAGAAAAAATTGAGTGAGAGAGAGAAAAAATTGAGTAGATAGCCTTTTCTACTTTCTGTGATGCTTGGAATCTCAAGAATAAAGAAAAGTATGTGAGGAAAAAGAAACGGAATTGCATGTACGCTATAAACAAGAGATAATGGAAACAGGCTGGGCAGTGCAGCATACTGGGTAGCTAAGGAAGGATCCTGTGACAATAACATAGAAGATTCTTTCCAATTCTGGAGTCAGAATGGAAATGTAGAAGATCTTAATCTTAGAGGGGAATATTTAGTTAAAAAAACAAACAAACAAAAAAAACAGATTGTCAAAGATTTTTCCTGGGGCTAATATTCTGGTATTATTTCAAATATGTAGTACAATGTACTTTCCTCTGAATTTCTACAAAGTGATTTTCAAAGTTACAGTTGGGAACCAACAGTGGGTCACAGACCTTCAGGTACTGGGTCATGGTGCCCCCTGATACTGCCTCCACCAACAGACTGAAATTGTTGGGTCATGAGCATAAATGATTTTTTTTAATCGAGTCCCAAGGGAAAAAAAAATTTGAAAACGCTGTTCTAGCAGATTGAGGTAGAGCATATTTCTGCTTCTCTCCCAGTGCTTGCAGGATAGTCACAAGTGCAAATTGTAATGCCCTAAGCCTACTAATTATTTACAAAGCCTTAGCTATTCTTTATCTTCTGTAATATTATGCTGGCATATTACTGGAACTAGCTACAACATGATCTTTTCCCTACTGACGTGTCCACGTGTCATAATGTGAGAGTCCGGTCTTCATATCACTTCTCCTGCCACTTGTGCAAAATTGTTGGAATTTCCATACCCTGGACAAGCTACACTTAACACTGAAACTTGTATAGATGATAAAACAGTGGTGTAATTAAGTAGAACCTCCAACATCACATGTGTTTGATGGTAGAGACTGGTCCAGACTTACTGCCACATGACACACCTGCCCCTAGTACTTTGAAGTAACAGAATTTCCATGCTTAAAAAAATCCATGAATCTAATATTTATAGCATAGGAACTAAACCAATCTGTAGCTGAGATTCTATCTATAATGGCACCTTGCACAAATTGTAAACAGGGAGAATTTCTTCTTTATATACGTGCCTTTTTAGCAGATAGGTTCCAGAAAAAATTATGCTTTACCTGCAGCAGTATTAAAATTTCTGTCTGTCTGTAGAAAGTGATGCACATATATTTAAATCCATACATTATGTATGCATGTTTGTGATGGTGATAATTGTTAGGGGAGACACTGGTAGCACAGTACAATGCCCAGGCCAATTGCAGTACTGGACTATTGATTATTATGTCTATTGGCAAAAGCACCTATAACGCCTTAGCATAACTAGGCAGACCAGGAGAGGCAGGCAAGTGACCATGAAAATTGACCATGATCCTTCGCCATCTTCTTGTTTCTTTCAAACATCTGGGTCAAGCATCTGTGGGAAAATGGGAACTCTATCTGCAAAAACACATCTGTATAACAAGTAAAAGGGGCTTGTTTAATTGTGCTTCTTTGATTGACATGTTGCTGATGTAATCGTAGCAGTTTCTAATGTAAAAGGAGGTAGACAGGTCTGAGGAATTTGGATTTGACCTTCTGGACATCTCTTGAAATTGCCAGTGACAGGTGGATAGCTGGCCAGTTGGTGGTACATATTGTTTGGAGGTGACTTATAGCCTGTTGTGCTTGTATGTGATTGAAACTAAAGAAATCTGAGACTTTGAGTAACAGCATTCTTGTGAGAGTGCTGGAGACTAATAAAGTGAAGGCTTTAAGTAAAAGTACTTGATTCTGTGTGATTTATGCCAGTCGCGTAGCAGATGGAGGTACTGCATTTCTCTCGGTTTATTTATGGATACTGCCTTGCAGAGAGTAAAGTTACCGAGAGCTCTGGGTTTGAGGAACGCTGGGTAATAATAAATTTCCATAGCCATACCATAAGCTGTATTTATTGTGCACCTTTGATCACTTCACTTGAGCTTTGCCAGCTACTTGTGCCTGGTCTGCGTCTAACACCCCATTCTCCATCCAAACAGAAAAAGTTTCAAACAATAAATAAAAATGGCTCAAGAAATGTTTCTTTTTTCTTTCCTCAAATTTGGAACTTACACTGGTCTAATTGTTCAAGGTTTTGTTTTCCTTAAAAAAGAAACAGAATAATTGGATTATGATTAAGTGAAATATATCTGGTAAAGTATTTAACACTGTCTCTCACAATCCTACTTTTCAAAGCCACTCCTACATGACCACACAGTTGGGACAGGTAATATACTCTCCTGCACCAATTTCTTGTATCATAGGTAGCAACTCTGTGGAGCAGTAGCTTATATAGATTCACTAGTTCAACCCTTACATGGGTTGAGGAGTGTGTAGAAACTTGGCCCTGTCTCCCCAGGACTTTTGGGGTATGTCTACACTGGAAACTCTGTTAAGTTGATCTAACAAGGTCGACTTTAAGCCAACTTAAAGTCGACCTTGTTAAGTCAACTTAGAGCAGTGGTTTTCAAACCTGGAGTCGCGACCCAATACTGAGTCACAGACTCTCAGGTACTGCGTCATAACACGCCCTGCTGCTGCCGCCAAAAGCCTGGAATGCACTGCTCAAAGATGTAATTGTTGGGTTGCAGGCCTAAATGGCTTTTCTTCTTCAACTGGATCCCAAGAAAAAAAGTTTGAAAACCACTGACTTAGAGTCCACAATGAAAACTCCTGTCAACTGCCTGCATCTACAGTGGGAGGTGCTAGATCAACAGAGGAGTGATGCATTGTGGGTAGCTGTCCCTAGTGACCAGAAACTCTGGGAGGGGCCCTGGAGGATAATTAGGTTGACTTAAGGGCTTTCCCTATCTACACTGGCTTAAATCAACTTAATAAGGTCAACCTTAAGAGATGATGTTATTAAGACAATTTAAGGAAGTGCTTAAGTCAACTTAATAAATGCTCAGTGTGGCTGCAGGAGTCTGTAGGTTGACTTAACCTTCCTTAAGTTGACCTAAGGCTCCAGTGTAGATGTACACTTGGTGATGAAGTTATCCGAGTCTGTCAGGAAAGTATACTGGACCAGGTATACAGGTGGTTCAGACTATATTTTCCCTTTCCTGCTGAGCACAGAGGATATGAGAGCTCACACACTGTTTCCTGGGCTATTCTGGGGGAACACCACAACAAGGTGCACTGTACACAGAGTTTGTGGCATAGTTGAGCTCAAAGTTAGTTTAGATCCTTTTGGCTATACGTCACATAGACTGAAAACCAGTTGAAGAAATGTAAACCAATGACTAGCATAAACAGCAAAACATTGACCTGTGGGGAAGTATCTAGGCATTGGTGTTAGTGCTTGCCTTGATTAATAACTACCTGAATGACCCAGAGAAGGAAGTGAACAGCAATAAAATCACAGATGAAAGCAATGCAGACTAAGTAGCTAGGATTAGAGATATCATATCAAAGGCCTTGAAGACTAGAGGTGAGAAATATTGGCAGAAATAGCAGTCCAACTATCAACTTGGAGAAATGAAAGATTAATGTATCTGTTGAGAAATTATTCTAAGCACGGACATCCAATGAGATGGAGAAACTTGAAAACCAAGGTCCAAAGAGGTGCAATTGTGGCAGTGTAGCAGAGGGGAACGGTTACCCAGTAGCTGGGAGGTAGCTGAGCACCCGCACTCCACATACTGGCCGGAAGAGGCCCGGCAGAGTAGCCTGGCCGGAACCAAAGGCAGGACCAAAGGGAGCAGGAGGACCATAAAAAGGGCCAGACCAGATAGCCATGGAGGGAACATAGGGGAAGGTGGTTGCAACCACTACTACTGACAGACCTCCTTCCCCAGGAGCCAGAGAGGCCTGATAGACAACGAGATTCCCCACCCCACAAGAATCAGTGGGAGGAACTCTGCCCGGCTACACCCCTGGACAACACTTGCCCAGGGGACGACCTAGACAAGCTTCCCTCTGCAGAGAGCCTGGGGATCAGCCTGAGGCTGGGGAGGACCTGGATGAACTCAGGGGGAAGGCAGTGAGCCAGCTCTCCCGGACCCGTGTGACCTGGAAGAACTGGCACTGGCTGAGGAGGCTGAGTTCCCTGCATTGCCACCCGACGACAGCGAGGGCCTGATGGGAATGCCCTGGGGATCCTACCCGGAGGACTGTGAGGATGATGTACCCCAGGTATCGTGGGGAGAGGTGAAGGAAGTAGCCCAGGGGCAACGGTGAGTCAGTGCGTTTCGGCGGGAGCCCCACTGACCCAGTGGCACTTTGTCCTTGACACTGCTAGGGCCCTGGAGCGGATGGGCCTGTGTTCCCCTTCCCTCCCCTGCTACTGTCCGGGCTACGGGGTGCTTGCCTTACCCCTGCCGGGGTTGAAGGCCCTGAACTCTCAACTGGGTGTGTTTGCCTTACCCCTGCTGGGGTTGAAGGCCTTGAACTCTCAACTGAGTGTGTTTGCCTTACCCCTGTCAGGGTTGAAGGCCCTGAATTTTAGACGGTGCTTGCCTCACCCCTGCCGAGATGAGGCCTCGACTACAGGCAAGTAGTTAGAAATGAGCATGTGACATGATTTGACAGCAAAAAGGGTTGACATAACTGAAGGTTGCAAACACAGAGTTGTCATAGAAAAGGACCGGGAGACAAAAATTACTGTATGTAGCCCATATGGGCAAAAAGCTCGAAGACTGTATTCACTTCTGGCACTTTTTAATCTGGGTTCCATGTATGTAGCCAGGATAGGTGGTTTTGTTCATGTGTTTCTGCAGTTGGCCAGCTATCCCTCAGCATGCACAGAATGTTTTCTGCCAGTGCATAAAGCTAGTCAAAAAATACCAATTATTTTTCATGGAAAATTTGAGAAGTAATTTTTCGTTCAAAGTTTAGTATGAACTTTTTCTTGGGGGAGAGGGACCAAGATGACAAATGCTTCTTTTTAAAAACTCTTTGCAGTAAAATTTGTTTTCCAACAGACTGAAATGAGAATTAAGAATTCTTATTGAAACTTGAAAGTCTTTACCAAAAAAAAAGAAAGCTTTATCAGAAAAAAAAACCACTTTTAATGAACATCTGTTCTTTTTTTTAACAAAAAACAATGATTGGCTTGAAAAGCCAACTTCTGAAGGAAAAGTGTTGCAACAAAAACTTTTTAACTAGCTGTAGCAAAGATAGACTAGCCTTTTCATGAGTTTTCTATACTACTAAACCAGAGAGAGATGATTTCTTTTCTGTTTCTGACAGGCACAGGACAGTAGTATCAGCTAATAACATCATCCTTGTCACTTTAACATGAGTGCAAAACAAATGTGTGTGGGTATTATACAACTGATTGTCCCCATCTAAGTTTCTCCCAGCCTTCATAGATTTCTCATCTGCAAGTTCTTCAAGGCACAGACCATTCCTACATCTGTGTTTGCACAACACATATATTATAACAGAACCTCTATCCAGAATGGGAGTGAAGGATCCTGCTGTAATGTAAACAACAATAATAATCATCACGTACCAACTTCACTGAAGGACTTCAGGATGTCACATACACCTTTATTACTAGGCTATGTTTCTACGACCAAGTTCAGGCTATTGTTTTCCTAGGTCCAAGCACAGCAGTGCAGATGCAAATAACTCAATGCTACTTGCTGAGCCAGTCCAGAATATGGATTCTGCAATTCTACTGTATCATGCCCTCCAATTTCACTAGTAGGGATTTTGATTCTCCATCTTAAATTCTCAGAGAAGATAATCTGCAGCGTATAATGTGCTGATGTGGCCACAGATCTTTCTGGCTGTTGTGTGTCCAAGATCTCACTACTATGGAGAATTCCTCACTTCAAATTTGAAGCAGTGCACAGAGCACAATGTGCATGGATTACATGCTGCCTTCCCTACTGTCAGAGGCCATGAGCACAGAGGAGAGAAAGGGCTCTGCCAGACAGTCTTCTGTAACAACCCACATTTTCTCAAATATACTGCTGCTTGCATGTTTTTATTTTAATCCACACATGCACAGAGTAGTATGCTAGCAAGTGCAGCAGACCTAGGGAATTAACATAGACAGTGGTTTGTTTACTACACCACAAGTCTATAATAAAATGGAAGCTGTCAATTGACAAAAGCATGTCCTAGTGGTGCCTTCGGAGAATGGTAAAGCTCCATCACAGCTGTGGGTGCAGAGAAGAAAGAGAATCTCTTCTCAAATGGCACCATATAAGCGTAGCAGCCAACAATTCCCAGAAACTCTCTCTCTCTCCAGATGCAGGGAGCCAAGTGCTCATGTAGCCTTTAGATGGGCTGGAGTTTAGTTATCTACCTTTCCCCTGCACCTAAAGAACCCAATTCCCATATAAAATCACCTGAAGACCCAGAATTCAGTTACTGAGGATTTTCAGCAAGGATTGCAAAGGGTCTACCTCCTCACAATCAAGTCCAAAAAAAGAACCAGGTGTATTCCTTTTGTATAAAGCTTTGTGATAAAGAAATATAAAAATAACTTAATTTTCACAACATAACACAGCTACTTTATAAGCCACATACATGATCTTCACAGTTAAACAAAGAAAAAAAATTAAATCAAAACAGGTCAGTCCCCGCAAAGACACAGTGAGAAGAAACAAGAGTGCCCAAAAGCTTAGGATGAGTTCACCTGGGTCTCAAAGTCTTTGCTAAACAAATCAAGAGTTTACTGAGTCAAAAGCAACACTGTCCCTCCACTTCCTTTTAGAAAATTCAGCTGCAGTCCATTGAGATGCCTTCTTTTCCTCTGCTGAAATCACTCACTTAGCTAACCAATTAACTAAGCACTCAGATAAGTGTATAGATATTTTTAAAAGTTCTGTTACAAGAAAAATATAAAACTCAGAATGACAAAATAAATGACTCCCCATTATCACATATAAAGAAAAGTTGGTGAATCAAACTGGTTACCACAATTTAACTGAAACAGTTTGGGTTAACTCAAACAACATTCAAAGCATACAACTGAAATAAAATATTTTCCCTTCCAATTTTCCTTTCACACAATTAACACTGCCAGGACTTGTGAGCTGGAAGGGTAAAAATATCACTGACCTACAGCAAAACTGCTTCAGCCTTAGGGGGAACAGTTAGCTCCTGGGCTCAGCTTTTCCCAACTCACACAGGGCACATGGCCTTCTGTAAAATAGCTGCCATCACTGCTCAGTCTCATAGGCTGTATTCACACACAGATGGTTATTTCGAAACAAGTGTCAAAACAACTTGTTTTGAAATAACACCTTATTTTGAAATATCTTATTTCGAATTAACAAAATGTTAATTTGAAATAAGGAAAAACAAGGGAAACGAAATAGCAGGTTCGCACTGCGAACTTGCTATTTCGTTTCCCGCTGCAAGGGGCTGCAGCCCCCTGGGGGTGAGCCGCTGCGGTGGCTCACCCTGCAGCCCAGAAAGGGCGTCGTGTGAACATGGTTTTTTTTGTTTCGAAACAACGGGGTTGTTTCAAAACAAAAGTGCTGTGTGAATACAGCCATAGAGATTGAGTTCAATTACTACAAGAAAGCTATTAAGCATTTTCAAAACTGCTCCACCCAACTGCAGAAACTTCTGGATTTGGAGTACTAATTGTATATGTCCTTAGCAGCATTGAGCCAGATGCAACTCCTTCCAACAGATCTCTTAAACAGATATCTCCCTATTAGGTATGTGGGTTACACTAATATCTTAACAGAGAAACAAAGAAAGAATCTGGGGACATCTTTAAAGACTAACAAATTTATGTATCGCATGAGCTTTTGTGGGAAAAAAATCCCACTTTGTCAGATGCTTGAAAATGGGGCCCCATCTTCAAGCATCTGATGAAGCAGGATTTTCTCCCAAGAAAGCTCATGTGATAAATAAATTTGTTAGTCTTTATGGGTGCGTCTACACTTTCACTTTAAATCGAAATAATGATTATTATTTCAATTTAAAGTAGTGCATGTCTACACTAGCTTTCCTTATTTCAAAATGAGGAGCTCCCTCATTTTGAAATAAGGAAGTCATTTTGATATAATAAAACCTTGCTTTATATCGAAATGATGGTTAAATCAAAATTATTTAAAATAACGCAGTGTAGCTGCATTATTTCAATTTAACTGTTATTTTGATTAAACACTTTTTTACCCTTCTCCCGCCCAAGGTACCTTTCTCTTTCTATATATTGGGTGGGGGCATGGCCAGGGGCGTCGCTAGTGCTGGGCACATGGGGCTCATGCCCCGAATCCCAGTGCCAGTGCCCTGAGTCCTAGCCCTCAGCCCCCTGCCTCTTCCGGTCTCCAGCGGGAGATCTGGGGCCTGGCTGCCCGTGGTGGCTATGGCTGCTTCCTGCCCCGTCCTAGGCTGGGCTACCCACCGCAGCGGCTGCTGCTCTCTGCCCTGTCCCCGGCCAGGGATCCAGGGCCAGGCTGGCAGCAGCAGGCGCCTGAGGCCGAGTCGGCCCAAGCGCTGAATCAGGGCTGGGGGCATGCCCCGCAGACAGGGGTCGTGGCCGAGGCCCGTGCCCCAGGTCCTTCCCCAGGGCAGCAACGCCCCTGGGCATGGCCCTTCTTGGGAACCATCTCGCCACACCTCACATGGTGCCCTCTCTGCCCTGTCCATGGACATGCTGGTTCGATTTGGGTTTCTAGTAGCAACATGTTAAATCAATTTAACTTAAATTGAGTTAATGATTTTATTTTGTTTCAATTAGATGGATTTAAATTAAATCAATTTAACAATCTAAGTGTAGACATAGCCTATAAATGTCACTGGACTCCTTCTTTGTTTTGCTGAATTAGACTAACACAGCTACCCCTCTGGAACTCTCAACAGAGGAAACGTTCAGTAAGTAGGCTTAGCTTTGTACATTATGATAATTAATGGCTCAGTGCTCTAGGCCAGGCGTTTATAAACTGGGGGTCCTGACCACTCAGGGGGTTGCAAGATTATTATGGGGGGGTTGTGAACTAACAGTCTCCTGGGCAGGCTTGTAAGGCTGTCATGGCATGGGGGGATCATCACTTTTGGGGGGCTCATCATCACAACCTGGAATATTTTCAAAGTGGTTACTACCAAAAAAACTGAGAACTCCAGCTTTAAGGCAGGGTCAGCTGGGAAATGAAAACTCAGGGCCAGCCCCAACTACAGCAATTCCAGGCCTCAGGGCAGAACAGTCTCATCCTACTTATTTTACCTACAGCCCTGTTCACAGTCCAGCCCTGTTCTGCCCCATGCTCTACCTCATGTCCCACCCCATCCTGCTTGACCCACTTGTGGCTCTCCCTCATCTCAATCCTCCTCTTTCCAATGCTCCTCCTTTCCCCAGGTGGTCAACAACAGCGAGGGGGGGGGGAGCTTAGCTCAGCAGGGAAAGACACAATGAGTAGCGGCAAGGGGAAAGTGGGAGAGGAGAGGAAAGATGCAAGCATCAAGCAATGGTGAGAAGGTGAAGCAAGGAGGGGAGAGAAGTGACATGGCAAGCAGCAAATTGCTGGGCTAGGAAGGGATGTGAGTAGAGCTGCAGGTGAAAGTGACCTGGGCCCTTTTAAATTGCTGGGCCCTTGAGCAATTGTTCTCCCTCACCCCTTTCCGTTGATGGGCCTGTTCAGGGCTTCTTAGAGACAACTGAAATTATACAGCTGCTGCTTTGCTTTCCCATCAGCACAAATACATGCCTTTACAGGTTGCTCAGTAATAAGGAAGGCTCTACTCAACCCACACAGTGCTGCTGCTGCTGTTCACTCTATTTTTCCTCCACTTGATGTCCAGACACTGAGGAAGGAAAAAGTTAACAGCATAACTGAGTTCTTCTTTCCTGTCCTCCCGAAACACTTCCTTATGGCACCTTACATAACTATGCTACTGCTCTTCTTCTTCCAAAGCCTGAAAAGGGGTAGGATTCTTTATCAAAGAATAACTCAGAAAACCGTGAGCACCAGACAATCCTCCCTTAAGAGGAAGTACCTGACCGCAACTGCAACAGCCTCCGATTGAACTAACTGTTTCACATTCTCTGGCCATGGACACTCTAAGAAGTTTTGCCAACAAAAGTCAGCTTGTGCTGACCAAGCAGTCCTGGCACACTGCACTCCCCTCTTTGCTGACAAAACTCCCCTGTTCTGCCGACAAAATAAAAGCACCAAAACGAATGGCGTAGAGCTTTGTCAGCAAAGCTAAGGAGGCACAGCATCAGTGTAGATGCTATGTCTCCTTAAAAGTGATGGAGAGCTGTCAGATTTGTCAAGTGCACTGCTCTAACAAAGCAGTAGAATTGAAAAGTAAAGGGGAGCAACTGGATCCCAGAGACAGCAGGAGACAGCCACCCAGGGCTCCTCCAGGTCCTGGGCAGCAGCAACGAGGGCAGCCACCCATGTCTTGCCAGAGGCCCCACTGGAGCAGGAGAGGGCAGCCACAAGGGCTTGCCCATCCCTGGTGGCAGGGGGGTTTCAGCTGCCTGGTGCTCACCAGAGTCCCAGGCAGCAGGGTGGTGGAAAGTTGCTGGGGCTTTCCCAGGTCCCTGGTGGCAGTTTGGTGCAGCTACCTGAGCATGCAACCCTGGGCATCTGAAGTCCCACTGCCACCATAGACCCAACAAGCCTGGTGGCTGCCCCTGACTGAAGCCATGTGGGGCTTCCCAAGGTCCCTAGCAGCAGTGAGGGGCAGGCACCTAGGGCTTGACTGGGTTCCAGGGGGCAGCAGGGAGGCAGCAACCTTGGGTTTGCCTCCCCCTCACCCTTGGTGCTTTCCAGGACCCTGATGAGCCCTGGGCAGCTGCTACCAACAGGGGCTCTGTGGCTGCAACCCCAGTGCCTGAGACCCTGGCAAAAAGCAGAGCCCAGCAAGGAATCTATGGGCTCCCTGCAGGGAGCTGAAAGATTGCACTCTCAGCGTGTCCACACTGCCACTTAAGTTGGTGGAACTGGAATAATGACTGTGACTGGTGTCTGCTGGCAAAACTTTTGCTAACAGGACTGTCTCGTGTAGTAATACCCTCTGGGTAGTTTAGATAACCCCCAAATCCTGTTTGTAAAGACCAATATTTCTATAAAGCAGATGCTGTGGCCTAAAATTAGCAGAAGAGCTATGTTGTAATGATGAAGTTCTTCTGGCATCAATGTTCAGACTGGCCCCTTCTCTCTGCCTGATGCCTAAACTTGTCTTTTTTTGAAAGCAAAGTTCTGTGTGTTCTGCTTTTATGGCTCTTTCACTTCATTATGTTCTGAATCAAGGCAGTTGAGATTTAAGGGCCACTGATTAATAAACCAGATAAAGAGCATTTTCAAAACCTCCCTCCAGAGCTCTGGCACTGAAGTAATTAAATGAGCTAGACCATGATCTGACCTTACCCTTCACAATGAGGAGCATGGAGACCACACATACAATTATTTTTTGTCAGTGACTGTGATGATAGTAGAAAATTACAGGGCAGAGTACTATGCAGTATGTATATTTTATTTTATCTGAGTTGGAACATGGCTTAACACACTAAGGGTGTGTTCACACAGCATTCTTATTTCGAAAAAACAAGGTTGTTTCAAAATAAGAATCACCATGGCCACATGATGCACGGCCATTTCGAAACCCCTTGTTTTGAAATGGCAGCCGTTCTTTCGGAACGGCTTAAACCTGGTTTCCCGTTGAAACAGCATTGTTTCGAAACAGCTAGTTTCAAAACAACGCCAATGGGACATGCTGTTTCAAAACAATGGCTGTTTCGGAACAGCATCTGACCCTTCCTCCCAGGGTGCTAAGCACCCTGGGAGGAAGGGCTGCCCCCTCAGCACCCTGGCCAGGGAACCCTCAGCACCCTGGCCAGGGTGCTGAGGGGTGTCCCCTGGCCAGCAGAGGGGGACTGCAGACACCCGCAGGGTGAAGCGCAGCAGCGCCTCACCCCGCGGGTGTCTGCAGGGGACTGCAGGCACCTGCAGGGTGAAGCTGAGCTGCGCTTCACCCCACAGGTGTCTGCAGAGGGCTGCAGGCACCTGCAGGGTGAAGCTGAGCTGCGCCTCACCCCACAGGTGTCTGCAGAGCGCTGCAGGCACCCGCGGGGTGAAGCGGAGCTGCCCACCTCACACTGCGGGTGTCTGCAGGGGGCTGCAGGCACCCGCCAGGTGAAGTCGAGCCACACCTCACCCTGGGGGCTTTAAACCCCGGGCTGCCCAGAAACGCTGCCGTAGGGTCGGGGGCATCCTGCTCAGCCCCCCCGCTGCAAGGGCCGGCGTGAGCATGGCCCCGGGATTCTGTGGACATGCTGTTTCACACCCTTATTTCGAAGACACTGTTTTTGTCTTTCGAAATAAGGTGTTTTGAAATAAAGAGTTATTTCGAAACAGCTTGTTTTGAAATGTCTTGTTTCGAAACAAGCCCTCTGTGTGTGAACATAGCCTAAGCGAGAGGCTTCCCAGAACTATTCATCAAAGTCATGGCAGAGAGACTTGTAATGAACCATAGAAGTCTCTGGCTGCACCTTTTGCATCTAAGACCACACAAGCACATGTAATGCATTATTTGGTGTAACCATGAGGGTTATATCTACACTTAGATTGTTAAATCAATTTAACTTAAATTGATCTAATTGAATCAAAATAAAAATCATTTAAATCAATTTAGGTTAAATCTATTTAACATGTCCCCACTCAAAACCCAAATCAAACTAGCATGTCCATGGACAGGACTTGCTAGTCCAATTTAGGAGAGGGGCACCATGGGAGGTGTGGCAAGATGGCCCCAAAGAAGGACCATGCCCCCACCCAATATATAGAAAGAGGAAGGTGCCCTGGGAGGGAGAAGGGAAAAAAATGTTAAATCAAAATAATAGTTAAATCGAAATGATGTGGCTACACTGCAGTATTTTGAAATAATAATTTTGATTTAACTGTCATTTCAATATAAAGTGAGGTTTTATGATTTTGAAATGAGCATTCCTTATTTCGAAATGAGGGAGCTCTTCATTTCAAAATAAGGAAAGCTAGTGTAGACATGCATTACTTTAAGTCGAAATAAGCATCATTATTTCAATTTAAAGTGTAAGTGTAGACATACCTGAGCAGAGAAAATTAAATGTAAACTCTGCGCCTAGCCAGTGAATCTTACAGAATCCTAATTTTTCCACAAATGATGCTGAAGGCAAAGCCTGAAGTGTCCTGAGGGAAAATGATGGATAATGTTTATTTCTAGATTGTACAGCAGCTGATCTTAGCAGGAAAAGCACTATTCACATCATAGTAAGCAGCAAGGGAGTGCTGAAGTAGGTGGAAGAGTGTGTTGAATGGAGATGCAACTCCTCTGTGGCCTGGCTAACTTGAGTGTCCTGCAGGATTATACCTTACAACTGCCTCTACAGCATGTGGCTACTGATAGTGGTGGGATTGTGGACAAGGTGGACCTTGGGTCTGATTCGTTTCTATGTTTGAGCAGTGCTTGTGGCACGCTAATTGCATGGTCCTACATATATTTTGGTCATGATGATTGATGGCATGCTTTTCTTTCCTATATCAGTCTTGTCAAATGGGAGGGAAGAAAGATTTCAAAGAAAATAGACAAAACAGGGGTCTGGTGGGCTGCATGACCCTATATTCCAACAGTCATGGAGGTTCCTTTATCCTGTGTTCTCCTATAGAATTTTTGGTATAAAATTGTCTGAGCCTGAGTTTTGCACCTGAGGTTGCACTATTTTTTAATTTGATTCTCCTTGTTAAGTATTGTAGTGTAGCATTTAGAGCTGTAAAGTATAAAGGCCTGTGTATAGAACTTTGGGTCTCCTTGTCTGCTTAAAAGCTGAGTATTTTTGAGATGCATATGTAAACAAAGAACCAAACAAAGACATGGTGGGTTGCTTTTGCCTACCCATAACTGCACGGGTTTTCTTTATTACTGTGAGAAAAGTTTTGAGTCATAATGGGGGATTGATATATGATTGTGCAAAAACAGACACCAGGACATGGTCAAACAACAGATTGGGAACAGAAAGTGGTGTAAAGAGAGATGTGAAAAAGAAATACCAGAAGGCCATAAAAGTGACAATGAACAAAATATGACCCTGCTACCAACCTCTCCCTTGAGGTAAAAAAGAGATGGTACTGAAGGCCCCAGACTCAAGAACATCCAACCTAAACTATGTCCATAATTTAGAAGGGGTGATACCAGGGGTGGGCACTAAAGTTATAATTAAGACATCCAAGAATAAGGAATGTAATAGGGGGCCCTATGGGTATATAGAGCTATGGTTATGGGAAAGGAAGTGCTACTGGTGTGAAAAGATATAGTTTTATCTTTGCTTTTTTAGCACCAATAAATTTGTCACATTGCCTGAACTTTGAACTGTGGCCTGCTGCATTCTGTCTGCAAACATGTCTGGGAACTGAGAGAGATGGGGCAGGAGAGCCCTGACATTCCTCATATTCCTAGAAGCAGGGAAATAATTAACTGAGGAAGTATAGTCAATTGTTTTATCTGCCAATGGAAGAGGAAATGTGGATGCTATACGCTGTGAAGCCAAACCCCAGTTCAGGCATGGTGTAAACTTTATTACTGGAAAGACAAAACATGATGACTCAGGTTTTGCCCAAATCAAACCTAAAATACAGCTGCTCTGGCACATCTGTAGTATTAGCTCCAATTACGTGAAATGTAAAAACAGAGTTGCCATGACTTTCTAAGTGACGCTTTCAGGATACTTGACTTTCCAGCTCCACCAGGGATTTATTATTCACTTTAAATTAATTACAGTACAGTAATTTAAAAACATTAAATCTAAAACCACATCTTATTAACGCTGCACACCTTCACGGCACTGCAGAAGTGGTGGCAAGCAATAAAAAATATATGCAGACTTTTAAAAAATGGGACTATTTTTTAACCCATTCAATTTACATTTTTAAGTGATCATCCTAATGCTTTTAAAAAATGATTAAAAGTTGTCATTTTATTTAAAGTAGGCTGGTGAATGGGAGATTAGACCACTTTGGATTCTGGAGAAGCATTGCCGTTTGCCTCACATCTAACTAAGCATTGACGTGCAAATAGTGTCCCTTTCTTTGCTGCTGAGAAGGCATTCAACTAGTGCAGTGCAGTTGAGGAAAAAAAGGACAAGCTTCCAGATGGCTGCATGGAGTGGGTAGACAACCCTGTATGACATGGTGTTCAGCCTCAGTGAGACAGTAACACACAGGCACAAATGAGCCACAGTCAGGAAATCTGCCACACAAGCCCCGTTAAAGCAGTGGTTTTCAAACTTTTTTCCTGGATCCAGCTGAAAAACGCCATTTATGCTTGCGACCCAACGATTATGTCTTTCAACAATGCATTCCAGTCTTGTGACAGCAGCAGCAGGGGACACTGCAACCCAGTACTTGAGGATCTGCAATTCACTACTGGGTCCCAACCGATACTTTGAAAACTACTGAATTAGAGTGTGGTCTTGCTAATCAGAACAAGCACCAGCAAAATATTTGCCCTTAGTCATGTCATTTGTTGCTCTCTATGTCATACACACTGTGAGTGCCTGCTCTATGCAGAATGTTTTCAGTTTGGGTGGGGGGGGGTTATTACACTATATTCTGATTACATTGCAGCAGCAATCTGCCCTACAGAGCCTCTGGGTGAAACTGATCCGATTCAAAGTACATTTAAATGGACTTAATGTATGGTATTTGGCTCCAGTACAAATGAATAAAATTGAAATAATGCTTATCATAAAAGCAACTGATCCTGTCAGATACTTTAAATACCACAGGGTCCTGCTTGATTCTAATTTAATCTTTCAAATGTCACACTGATGAGATACAGCCAGTGGGCATTTTCTGACAAAAGCTCTACATTTGGTGTAGAAATAAACATTGCAATGATTAACACCTTCAGTGCCCTGTGTCTCAGCAAGGTTTGTGCTTGTGTAACTCATCCATTGCACACGTATCACATTGACATCTGTACAGGACCATTCATTTTGTGATTCGGGTTTTGACACAATAATTTTAGAAGGACACTTCGAAGTTATCTTGATGAGAAGGAGGTGTTTTCTCCCTCCTTTACCAACCACAAATGAAATGCAGTTGGAGATCTCCAGTTTCAGATGCTCACAAATGGGCTGCTCTATTCCCACCTCACTGGCAGCCCTTCTGATGTTAATTCTTGCCATACCATCACAAGTCTCATGAGAATGTCATGAGTCCCAAAGTATTGCCAGGATCATAATCTTTTAGAGGTGCTATTCAACAGCCCATTCTTTCCTGATACTTGGTGCTATATACATAGTTTGCCTTTATACAGAACAGTTGGGAGATGCCTGGGTAATCTCCATGCCTGGTTTAACACTGAGAGGTAGGAAAATGAAAAAGGAAGGGATATAGCAGTGGGTAGGAGAATGGACATTAAGAAGAGGATGTGCATGGATATCAGTCTAATAGGTGATAGTGGTAATAGAATGACTGTGACTGATCATGTAAAGAACGTGAGCAAAGCCAAAAAAACGTAAATTAAGATGAATGTACACCAATGTGAAGAACCTGGGTAACAAAATGGAGGAGGTGGAGCTACTGGTGCAGAAATGAAGCCAGACATTATAGGGATAACAGAAACCGGGTGGAATATTTGTCACAATGAAGTACAGATATTGATGGGTATGGGTTGTTTAGGAAGGACAGAAATAAAGACAACAGTGGTGTATTCATTGTATATCATTGAAGTAGACCGCAAAGAAATTAGAAGTGATGGGCTGAATAAGAGAGAGTCTGTTTAGGCAAAAATCACATTGGGGAAGAAAGCTATTAGATTTTCCGATGGGATAGTGCTTGGGGTATGCTACAGACTACTGAAATCTGATCTAGGTATAACTAGAGACCCCCTTAACATTTTTAATGATGTAAATACTACTGAGAAATGTGGAATTATGGAAGACTTTCATTACCCAGGTATAGACTGGAAGATTAGTGCTAGTAATAATAATAGGACTCAGATTTTCCAGGATATGATAGCTGACATATTCCTTCACCAAACAGTTGCTGAACCAACAAGAGGGGATGCCATTTTAGATTTGATATTGATGAGTTATGAGGACCTTGTACAAGAACTTGTTGTAGGTAACAGCCTTGGTGCAAGTGATAATGAGCTAATTCAGTTGAAACTAAATGGAAGATAAAAATAGATCTCTGACTACAGTCTTTGATTTCAAAAGGGCTAACTTTAAAAAATTAAGAGACTTAGTTAGGGAAGCATACTGGATCTATAGGTCTAAATCAAAGGCCCCAGATAATCTCCATCCAATGATATTAAAGGAACTGACATGTGAAATTGCAAATCCACTAGCAAGGATTTTAATTAATCTGTAAACTCATGGGCCGCACTGTATGATTTGAGAATTGTTAACATAGTTTCTATTTTTAAGAAAGGGATAAAAGTGATCCAGGGAATTACAGGTCTATCAATTTGACCTCATTAGTACGCAAGCTGTTGGAAAAAAAATTTTGAAAGAGAAAGTAGTTAAGGACAACAAAGTTAATGACAAGTGGGACAAAATACAATATGGTTTTACAAAAGGTAGATTGTGCCAGACCAACCTGATCTTTTTTGAGAAAGTAACAGATTATTTTAGATGAAGGGAATGCAGTGGATCTAATTTACCTAGATGTCAGTAAGGCACTCAATATGGTTCCATATTGAGAATTGTTAGTTAAACTGGAAAAGATGGGGATTAATACAAAAATTGGAAGGTGGATAAGGAACTGGTTGAAGGGGAGACTACAGCAAGGCATATTGAAAAGTGAACTCAGGGTGAAAGGAGGTCACTAGTGGAGTTCTGCAGGGATTGAGCTAGGGACTAATCTTATTTAACTTCTTTATTACTGACCTTGGCAGAAAAAGTGGGAATGTGCTAATTAAGTTTGCAGATACAAAAAAATGGGAGGCATTGCTAATACAAAGAAAGATAAGAATATCAAACAGCAGAATCTGGATGACCTTGTACATTGGAGTAATAGAAATAAGATGAAATTTAATAGTGGAAAGCACAAGGTCATGCATTTAGGGACTAATAACAAGAACTTTTGCTATAAGATCAGAACTCATCAGTTAGAAGTGACAGAGGAAGAGAAGGATCTGACTGTATTGGCTGATCACGATTACTATGAGCTGCCAGTGTGATGTGGCTTCAAGCAAAGCTACTGGGGTTCTAGGATGCATAAGGGAGGGTATTTCCAGTAGAGATAGGGAGGCATTCGTCCCATTATAGAAGGCATTGGTCAGACCTCATCTGGAATACTGTGTGTAGTTCTGGTCTCCCATGTTTATGAAAAATGAATTCAAACTGGAATAGGTGCAGAGAAAGACTACTAGGATGATTCAGGGAATGGAAAACCTGCCTCTTGAGGAGACTCAAAGAGCTTGGCTTGTTTAGCCTAACCAAAAGGAGACTGAGGAGAGATATGATAGCTCTTTATAAATACATCAAAGGAATAAATACCAAGGAAGGAGATGAATTATATAAGATTAGAACCAATGTGGACACAAGAACAAAAGGATATAAACTGGCCATCAGGAGGTTTAGACTTGAAATTAGATGAAGGTTTCTAACCATCAGGGGAATGAAGTTCTGAAACAGCCTTTCAAGGGGATCTGTGGAGGCAAGAAATCCAGCTGGCTTCAAGACTGAGTTTGGTAAATTTATGGAAGGGATGGTATGATGGGACAGTCTAATTTGGGAATTGACTGATCTTTGACTACTAATAGAGTCTTTGACTACTCAAGTCCATGAGGGATGGGAAGAGGCGGGCCACACAGAATGTGCAGTGGGGGCTGTGGCAGGGTTGGCTTAAGTTCTTATGCAGTTAAGAGTAATGTCCTATGATGGGATGGGGTGGATTCTAAGTTACTACAGGAAATGCCTTCTGGGGTAAAGTTGCTGTCTCCTAAAGTCTGAAAAATAAGAAAGCTGGGCAAATACCCCCCCCCCAACACAATGTGTATTTTTGTAAACTTCACAATTTCTAAGCAGAGCTGAGCAAGAACTTTTTAACTAAACTTCTTTGTTGGAAAATGGTGACTTGTTTAAACCAAAATATTTCATGGAAGTATATAATTTTTAACAAGAAAGTTTCTCAAGTCCAGGATGAGATTTCTGGTCAGATTAAGACAGTGGTTCCCAACCTGTGGGGCAGGACCCCCTTGGAGGGGTGTCAATGATTCCAGGGGTCCATGAGGCTTCAGTAATACTGAGGCCATATAGTCCTTCTGCCCCCAACCCCTGAGCGTCAGCTGTGAGCTTCACTTTTTCTGGAGCAGCAGATCACCCCCCCCAAGTCCTGCACTGGCCAGGTGCCCAGCAGAAGAGAAGCAGCCCCATGCCAGTGGGGTCCTAGATCAGCTTTGGCGAAGCCACCTCCACTAACCTCAAGTCCATGAGGAATGGGAAGAGGTGGGGCCACACAGAACGTGCAGTGGGGGCTGTGCCAAGGTTGGCTTAGGTTCTTACTCAGTTAAGAGTAATGTATTAGTATTTATTATGTAATTAAGTGTCCTATTTTATTACTATTTTTATTATTAGTCTTTATAGGGGTTATATGGTGTAACTTGGCTGCTCACCCTCCTGAGCGGGGGGGGGGGGCTCAGGGTCTCCTGCCCTTTGGAGGGCAGGACCGCCAAGTCTCTAGCCCCTTGGCAAGGCAAAATCACAAAGTATGAGCCCTCTTCAGAGCCGAGTTCCAAGTCTCTAGCCCCTTGGCAGGGTAAAGTCACAAAGACTCAGCCTCTGCAGGGCTGGGTTCCAAGTCTCTTGCCCCTTGGAAAGGCAAAGTCACAAACTAAGTCTTTAGGGTATAGGGCGAATGGCCCACAACCTGCGAGGGGGTGCTCGGTGTAGAGAGAGGAATCAGTGGAGGCATAGGGTCACACAGCTCCATTGCGTCCCAGCCCAGATCCCTGGCTGAGCCTGGAGCTTCAGTACAGGGGCCAGTGGGGCCCTGGCCGCAACACGCTGACCCCAAGGGTTGGTGCTCATGCTCGCTGGTACCGATCCCAGCCCTGCTTCCCATCAGTACCTGAGTTGGAGGCTTGTCCGCTGGTTTGTCAGGGTAGTCTCCCAGGGGCAGGTTACAGAATCCTTCCATCTCGTCAGGCAGTGGCAGGTCTGGAAGCTCGTTGGACCCGTAGGCAGATGGCAACTCCTCCAGGTCACAAGTCTGGGTTGTCAGGGGGTCCTCAGCAGCCAGAGGTAGCTCTTTCAAGTCACAAGGTGTCAGTAAGACCTCAGGGTCCCCAGTGGGAGGTGACTCGAGGGGTCCAGTGGGCCTCCCTGCTAGCAGCTCCTCTGTGGGGCCCAGGTCTCGGGCGTTATCTCCCAGTTCCCAGCAGCAGGTGGCCCCAGCCAGAGGCCTGGGCCTGGATCTGTAGGCCACAGGTCCGCTTTCCTGCAGGGCAGCCCAGGGTTGGAGGGAGCAGAAATACATCCTTCCCCTTCCACGGCTTGAGCTGGACTGAGCTGGCTGCCTCCCTTCTTATACTTCCTGTCCCACCCCTCTGCTTCCAACCTGATTAACAAGCTGCTCCTGGCTCTGACCCCCTGCAGTCAGGTAGCTCCTTCCGGGCTATCTCTGAGGGGGGCCGTGCCTTCCTGCTACATATGGGTTGATGGCTGGTGAGGGCAGGGGTTAAAGTAAGGGGGAATGTCCCATAATGCAGTTCCGGGACCCCCTATTTTTAGGGAGCCAGCATTTCGGGCCCCCTAAAAATAGGGGAAACCTCTGGAATGCTGCATTCCAGGGCCTCCCAAAAATAGGGGCACGTGCTAGAATGCTGCATTCCAGGGCCCCCTAAAAATAAACAGAAAAACTGCTGCAGTCCCTAGTCAGCCAGAGGACAGTGTCTTCTGGCTGTCTGACAGCTCATCTGAGCCGGGAGCTTTTAAAACTCCTGCTCAGAGTAAATTCTCACTAAGCACACACAGAGTCCCTTGTGCATGCTCACTGAGAACTTCCTCCACCCAGATGAACAGCTGGTGGACAAGTGATGCTGCTCCAGCAGCCAGGTAAGGGGGTCACGGAGTGGGCGATCAGGGACAGGGCAGGATTGGCCCAGCTGGAGGGTGTGGGGGGGGTGAGATTGGGCCGACTGGGGGGGTGATGGGAGAGTGGGAGGGCAGAATCAGTCCAGCTGGGGCGGTGATGGGACAGCAGGGGGGCAGGATCGGCCTGGCCAGAAGGGGTGAAAAGAGGGCAGGGGGCAAGATCGGTCTGGCTGCTAGTGGTTAATGGGAGAGTGGAGGGGCAGGATCAGGCTGGCTGGAGGAGTGATGGGAGGGGGACAGGACTGGCTTGGCTGAGGGGGCTGAAGGGAGAGCAGGAGGCAGGATTAGGCGGGCTAGGGGAGTAAGGGGAGAGATTGGCCTGGCTGGTGGGGGGTGACGGAAGAGTGGGGAGGGCCAGAGTCAGCCTGGCTGGGGGGGTGGTGGGAAAGCGGGGGGCAGGATTGGCCTGGCTGTGGGGGTGACGTGAGATCAGAAGGCCAGGATCAGGCCAGCTGGGGGGGTGACCGTGAGAGTGGGGTGGGCAGGATTGGACTGGTGGGGGGGGCCACACCAGCGTGAGGGGGGCCTGTCTATTTAGGAGGGTTCCAGGGCCCCCATTATACTTTAACCCCTAGGGGGCAAGACCTGGGGTGTGGAAGGAGGGCCTGGATATGCTGGAGGGGTTCCAACCCTTGCCAGAGGGGGTCCTGCGCAATTAGGATGGTTCTGGGGCCTGACAAATTATACTTTAACCCCTGGGTGAGGGGATGGGGCAAAAGGGTGGAGGAGGCATGTGTTTTACTTAGTGTTTACAAGAGGGCTTTCACTCATAAAGGTTGAGGACCACTGGATTAAAAAACCAAGACCCATCACCTCAGAACAGCAAATAGTCCATTCCCCTAAGATGTGGGAGACCCAACGCCCTAGCTCTACCTTCGTTGGACCAGTGACTTAAACCTGGGTCATCTATATCTTAGGTAGATACCCCAGCCCCGGACTGTTGCTGTCTGTGTTCTTTTCTTTCTTTTTTTTTTTTTTAATGAAAGATGTTGAAAGATTTTGGTTTCACTCTGCGTGAGAACAAAGCCAAATTTGAAAACCCTGAAAAATTAAATTCTTACAATTTCATAGCCTCAAAAACCAGCCGGAACCACCTGCACACTGAAGGCCACAGAACCTGCTCCATCCCTTCCTATAATAGATCTCTAACCTCTAACTGAGCTACTGACGTCTTCAGATCATGATTTAGAGACTTCAAGTTATAGAGGAGCTACCATTTACACTAGTTTAAATTTGCAAGTGACGCTAAGCTGTAGAGAAAGAAAAAAAAATAGACTCTTTGCCAATTTTCCCCAGAAGAAAATTCTTTCCTAAGCACAATGTGGCAATAAGTTAGACCCTGAACATGTGCACAAGACTCGCCACCAAACACCTGAAGTTCTCCATCTAGTGTCCAATCACTGGCTACTGGAGATAACTGCTATCAGCAGCTGTGAACTGGATACATGCCATTGTAAGCAATCTCATCATAGCATCACCTCCATAAACTTATCAAGCTCAGTCTTGAAGCCAGTTAACTTTTGGCCCCTACTGCTCACCTTAGAAGGCCATTCCAATCAGTCCTCCAATAGTTAGAAACTTTCATCTAATTTGAAGCCTAAACTCGTTGATGGCCAGTTTAGAACCATTTCCTGTTGTGCCCATACTGGCAGTTAACTTAAATAACTCTTCTCCCTTCCTGATATGTATCCCTCAGACGTATTCATGGAGAGCAATCATATATCCCCTCAGTCTTCTTTTAATTAGGCAAAGAAAGCCATGCTTTTTGAGTCCCCACTCAATAAGCATATTTTCCCTGAAACCCCCATTTGAATGTATCTTTCTTAAACATGGAGGACCAGAATTACACACAGTGTTATAGAAGATTCACCAGTTGTTTGTATAGTGGTACTAACATTTCTGTGTCTCTGTTGGAAGAACCAAGCTGGCTGCATTCTGGGACTTCCTTAGCTTTTTTTTCATGGCTACATCACACAGGCAGCTTATAGTCGTCCTGTGATCAGTACACCCAGATCTTTCTCCTCCTCTGCTGCTTCCATCTGATAAGTCCCCACCTTATAGCAAAAATTCTTGTTGTTAGTTCCTAAGTGCACAGCCTTGCACTTTGCACAGATTTCATCCCATTTCTCTTACTTCAGTTTTCAAAGTCATCCAGATCTTCTTGAATGATATTCCAGTCCTCCAGTGTCTTGACAATACCTCCCATCTTTGGGTCATCCACAGATTTTATTACTACACTCCCACTTATGTACTAAGGTCATGCATAAAAATATTAAATAAGATTGGTCCCAAGACTGGTCCCTGAAGAGCTCCACTAGCAACTCTCCTCCAGCCTGACCATTCACCTTTCAGTATGACATGTTATAATATCCCCTTTAACTAGTTCCTTATCAACTTTCTGATTCACATATTAATCCCCATCTTCTTCAATTTAAATAATAATTTCCCATGTGGAACTGTGCCAAATGCTTAACTGAAATCCATACAAGTTAAATCTACTGCATTTCCTTTGTCTAAAAAAAATACTTGTCTTCTCAAAGAAGATCAAGTTGGTCTGCCGTGATCTACATTTTTTAAAATCATGGTGTGTTTATCCTAATTACCATTCACTTCCATGTCTTTAACTATGGTCTCTTTCAAAACCTATTCCAAGTCCATGCATACAACTGAGGTCAAACTAGTAGGTTTACTGTTTCGGAGCTCACTCTCTCCCCTTGCCCCACCCACCCTCTGGCCTTTCTTAAATACAGGTACTATTTAGCAATTCTCCAGTTCTGACTATAACACCCAAGTCTACAGAGATTCATTAAAAGTTCTTCATATTAGACTTGCAATTTCATGTGCAATTTCATTTCCTTTACTATTCTTGGGTTGAGATTACTCAGGCCCCCATAATTTAGTCCCTTTAAACTGTTTGAGTTTCACTTCCACCTCTTATGTGGTAATTTCTACTTTATATCCTGATCTCCATTACCTACTCTAGCATTATCTCAAAACTCTTCATTAACCCTATTACAAATGAAGGCAAATTATTTGTTTAGGTTTTAAGTCATTAAAATATCTCTAATCTCCACTCCATCCTCAGTGCTTAGCAGTCATACTTTTTCTTTCCTTGTTTTAATGTTATTTATATAAAATCTTTTACCATTGGTTTTAATTTCCTTCACATGGTCCAGTTTTGTTTGGCTTTTGGCAGATCTCACTTTTCCCCTACACTTCTCACCTCCAAGAGGCTGTTTTCCTTTCTGAGCCATCCCATTGTCCCTTCCTTGTAGGCTTTTTTCTTTCTCTTACTCACCTTTTTGAGATGTTTGCTCATCCAGCTTGGTCTGCAGCCCTTCTCTTTGAATCTTTCCCCTTGCTTGGGATGCAGACTTTAAATAGTTTCTGCAACTTACAGTGATTACAAGCTTCCCCCATATTCTGATCGTTGAGTTCTTCAGTCTAGTCCATTTTCCTAACTAATTCCCTTTAATTTTTAAAAATTTGCCCTTTTTAAAATAAAGGTCCCTATTGCAGGTCTATTTTTGTTTATCCTTTCATTTAGTTCAAACTGAATTAGCTCAGGATCACTCAAACCAAGGTTGTCCCCTACAGCCAGTTCTTTTATGAGGTCCTGACTACTCACCAATACCAAGTCTAAAATGGAATCCTCTTACTGTTTCAATAACTATTTGGTGATGAAATCCATCAGCTATCACATCCTGGAAATTATGGACCCAGGCCCTACTATTATCATTAACATTGATCCTTGAAGTTATATCTGGGAAGCTAGAGTCTAACAAAATCATACAATTACCAGTAGTGTTTACTTCATTACAAATACTAAAGAGGTTCCTATCCAAATTTGATCCCATGGGTCTGTAGCATACCTGAAGCACTATCCCAGGGGAACCTCTGATATTTTTTTCCTCAAAGTGATTTTGATCCTAACAGACTCTGCTTTTTGATTTCATCATTTCTTATTTCTTTACACTATATCTCATCATTACTATATAATTCTACTTCATCACATTTACCTTTGTTTCTCTTGAAAAGAACATACCCTTCAGTACCTGTACTCCAGTTATTCCTATAAATACCTGATTTCACTTCCTTCATCAGTAGCTCTAGTTCTTCCATTTTGTCACCCAGACTTCCTATATTGGTGTACAAACATCTTCGTTTTTCCCACTTGGTTCTTCTCATATTCCTTGCCCAATTGGGTATAGTCATTCTACTGTCAGGATTGCCTACCTGACTGTTGGCTTCATTCTTCTTAGTGTATGTGCAGTGTGCCTCAGATGTCACAAGACCGGATTGCTACCACCACTTTCTTTTCTCTTAGGGTATCTCTAGACTAGCAAATTAATCTAGATTAAGGAGGCTTAATCCAGACTAATTTGCTCCCTGTCTACACTAGCTTTTGCCTAGTTTGAACTAAAAAAATTTTTAGTTCAAACTAAGCAAAGCTTAGTTTGAACTAGTTAGTTTGACTTAGCTCAATGTAGCTGTGCTAGTTTGAACTTAGTTTGAACTTTTGTTTGAACTGGCACAAATGTAGCTGTGCTAGTTTAAACCAAATAAATTCAAACAAAGTGGTTAGTTTGAACTAACCACAGTTTTTTTAGTTTGAACTAAAAAGTTAGTTCGAACTAACTTTTTAGTTCAAACTACAAAAATGCAGTTAGTTCAAACTAAAAAGTTCCAGTTGATTTGAACTAACCCGCGGTTACTGCAAACTAACTCCAAACTGCTTAGTTCAGACTAAGCAAGTCTGAACTAAGCAGTTAGATGTAGACAAGGCCTTAATGTCCATTCTTCAACCCCCTGCTGTTCCTTCTCTTTCTAGATATTCCTTCTGTTCAATGTTAGAATCAGGCTTAGAGATTACATAAGTATCGTCAAGCCACAACCACAAACCTCCTAGTTTAAAACTCTTTTAATCAGTTGTGCCAGCCTCCATTCCAGAAGTCTCTTTCCTTGTTTTCTCATGTAGAGTCCAACCCATAAGATGAGTCATCTGTCCATGAATCCCTCCCACTGGTCAAACATCCCAATGCTCTTCTTATAATACCACTGCCTAAGCCATCTGTTGATCATCAGAATCTTGTCTTGCTTTCATTCTCCTCCTCTAGAGACAGGTAGAATCCCACTGAAGATTATCTGAACCTCCATTTCTTTCAGCAACTTCCCCAGTCTGGTATTGTCTCCCTTGATGCATTTCAGTGAGAATCTAGCTGTATTGCTTGTTTCCAAGTTAAGAACAATCAGTGGATTCTTTCCAGCTCCTATTAGGATCTCCTCTATTAGTCTATGAACTTGTTTGTGCTTTATATGTCTTTTCAACACTTGTACCCTTTTTTCTCTGTCATGCTAAAAAAGATTATTGAAGAGAACTGACCCAAGGACAGATGTGGAATGAGGCAGTTTTCAAATCATTTTCAGGGAAAGGTTACAAATATTTTATTCTATAGATTTGCAAAGTGAAAGTAGAAGGCTGACAAACTGGAAAAGGCCTTTACACTTGTGAACTGAGCAAAAGCAGAGTGCAAATGAATGAAAACACTTCCAAGGAAGCTAAATCTATTTTCTCCCTAAAAAAAAATAATATGTTTGCTCAGATAAGTTGTTCGTTTCTCACTATTGTTTTCTAAGTTCAGCTTAGTTAAAACTAATTGATTTTGTCTTGGTGCAATGAGAAATAATTGAGCAGGATAAAGTGAAAGTGAATGAAGAATGACCTTTCTTATTATAAAGCCCATTGCTGAGATAGGCAAGAAGAAAACTGGTACTGTGTATCTGAATGAGGCAATTTGATGGATGATAGCTTTCCCCCTAAGATCTAAGGACCAAAATGGCATAATAAGCAACTCACAGGAGACCCACTAATAGAAGCCCTAAAATGGAGCCCTCTGTGGTGAACCAACTCTATATTTCATGTGCAAGTCATGCAACTGAAATCTTTAAAGTTCCCCTGGAGAGCAATAGACCAGTGACAAGAAAAGTAAACAAGAGCTGAGGATGAAGATGTCCTTGAACTGGAAGTGCTTTTTTTACAGATCCCAGGAGAGAAAAAGAGAGAGAAAGAGGGAGAGAGAGAGAGAGAGAGAGAGAGATGAGCTTGATTGCTTTAAACTAGATAATATTTCCGATGTGTTGAAGGTATTTGTATTTTAGTTCAAATGTTATCTCCATATATTTGTGAGGACTCTGACTTCAGTTCACAGTGTATTGTTGCATGAAACACTCTCATATTTGATGGGGAAAATATGTCCATCAGACATGCTAACAAATACTGTAATAGAATACTGTTACTGTTGTATATTGTAGCAAAAGAAGAGTATCTAAAATGTTTCTCTACAAAAATATTGATTATGTATTTCACTGCCTATTTTAGATGTGATGGACTGTTAAAGATGGAATTGAATCCCCCAGTTTGAATCACGATGAGCATAGTGGTAAACCCCTCTCCTTTGGAAACCTGGTAGTATATCTTAAACTTACAAGTAAGTTAAAGTCACAAGAAGCTGCAGCTGCTCAACAGTTCTGAAACTCAGGCCTACATTATGACAAGGTAACTGACCAAAAACTTAAGATAAACATTCCCATAGATTCCATAGGCCCTGTAAATAAAACTAAATGAATATAGCACATGGTGGGCTCCCATACACTATGGGCTAGTGAAGAAGACCCTTTTACTAGAAAAGATTGGAAGGAAAGCCTGCAGATAGATACTGTAGGTAAAAAGTAATACAACTATCTACTCAGCTTGTAGCAGTGGTTTTCAAACTATGGGTCAGGACCCAGTACTGGGTCGCAGACCCTCAGGTATTGTGTTGTGGTGTCCCCTGCTGCTCTCACCACAAGACTGGAATGCATTGCTCAAAGATGAAATTGTTGGGTCACAGCATATATGGTTTTTTTCAGCTGGGTCCTGAGGAAAAAAGTTTGAAAACCACTGGCTTATAGAATCAAAGGCTGTATATACATAAATAAAATATAACATAATGTGATAGAACAAAAGTCAGTAAAATATAAAGTAATATTATAGAAAAAGAGCCAAGTTATAAGATGGGACAAGGCTAATTCACCCCTCCACTCTGATATGAGGGATGCCCCTCTAGTTCATGTCCCGTTTTGGGTGGTAATAAATTCTATGATTTGGGGCTTCAGTATCCTTACAGTTCCTTGAGATAAACCAAAAGATTTGCAGAAAGCCTTTCTGTGTCATGTTCTTGCTGGATATAGCAGCACTGATGGTCCCTTGGTTTAGGGCAGGCCTAGACCAAATGGCACCCCAAGTGAGGAGCATCTTTGGCATCCTGCTGCCTCCATTTGGGCACCCACTTCTTTTTGGCTTTTCCCCCCACTCACGTACACTTTCATAATTTCACAATAAAACAAGGCTTACAAAATTTAGAGCACTACTTTGGCCATAGCACTACTTTGCTAGTTGCTGCTTCTTTAAGCATTCTCAAGTCCTGCTAATCCTCTTCACCATGTTGGCTCGCAAGTCCCAGCCCGCTTCTCAAGTTATTTTCTTGTCAATTCCATCTCCTCCAGTTCACAGTTCTTTTACAGCCTCAGAGAATACTCTTCTTACTCTCAGGGTCAGGATGTTGGCCTTCTTGGATGTATTACTTTTGACTATGTTAGACTAAAATAATCTGCTGCAGAGGAGCTACAGCATATAACAGGGCACTGAGCCTATTAAAGAGCTAAACTTTGTTGTTAATTTGCAAAATTAGAGCCTTAGGCTCCAATACAGCCACAAGATGTGCACAGATGGACCACTGAGGGTATGTCTACACTGAAATTAGACACGCAGCTGGCCCATGCTGGCAGACTGGGGCTCACAGAGCTTGGGCTAAGAGGCAGTGTAAACATCTGGCCTTGGGCTGCAGCCTGAGTTTCTTGTTTGGTTTGCTGAACTAGACTAACACAGCTATCCCTTTGTAGCCTGAGCTCAGAGACCCTCCCACTTTGCAGGGGCCTAAAGCCCATCTGCAGCGTAATCCTGAACATCTACAACACGATTAAAGAGCCCCTTACCCTAAGCTCTGTGAGCGCCAGTCTGCAAGTGTCTAATTGCAGTGTAGACACAGCCTGAATCAGTGTAGGCCAGTGAAGTCAATTGCTGCCTGCAGGGGGGGCAAGGATCCACCTGCATGCATCTTAACTAGGGTTTTCAGAAGTGCTCACCATTAGACTATCTTCCCTCCCATTGACATGAAAGGGAGTTTTCAGTGGGAACAGAATTAAACCAGCACTGTGCACTGTCAAAAATCCCATGCTTCATTGCAGGAATGAGGTTTTAGGTTATAAATCCATTGGGGAGAATAGTCTTCAATTTATGTTTCATGGTGCATCAAGCACTGCATGTTAAACAAACAATAACTAATAATTCTGTGTTGCTGAAGGCAGGTCTTCAGAATTTTTTTTTCTGAATCATGCACGAATAGAGCAAGATGATGCACAGCATATATCTGTGGAGCCCTTCAAACGCTCTGTCATTAGACAGATGCAATAAGCCAGTGGCATTTAAGAGGTTAACTAGGGGGGAAAGATGATATGTGTGTGTTTAATCATAGGTGGAGTAAATGTAAGGGAAACAAAATGAATCATGGTATTGATATCTGGGAGAAGCAACATTATGACTATATGGATTTAATGACTGTTGATATCCAGTTCAGTGACAGGTACTTTTATCCACAGAGACAAAGTACACACTGTGCTTAGAGGAGACCTGAAGGCAATCCTTCAGCCCAAATCCCATGATAGGATAATGCGCTATGGCTCTTTTTATGCTGGAGGTGGAATGTTTTCCAGATCCTTTCTGAGTATGTCAGTTGGTGATAACAGCATAATTTACCTTAGAAATGTTAATTTTCACCCCCCTTCCTTACAAAGAAGAAAAGACATGAACATTTCCTTTGAGCTGTCCTGAATAAATACTTTAAGAATATTAAAAAGGAGAAGTGGATTAACGGCATTTCAAACCCTGTAGATTACTTTGTTAATTTAAAAGAAGGAATGTTATAACCTTCAGTGCTCATGCTGCGTAATGGACAGTCATCATTTGTACTAAAAACATGTACTGTAAAATCTATATTTATAGCTACAGCTAGATATATATACTCTGCAGGAACAAGGTCTGCCTTTTTGTCCCTTTTCATGCAGGAAATTTAGCAGGGACCAGGTAAAGCAATTTTGTGACATCATGGTTGTACTACAGGAACTCCTGGGTGTCATTAGCTGTTGCACTTTGTTTCCTCGTATTTTATATTCAGAATGCATTAGCATTTGCTTGTTTTGAAGTTCTCCAGGGTATTCTACAACCAAGTTGCCTGGTAGCAGAACAATCTGTGTTTCTCAGATATGCAAGTGACTAATTTTCCATCAATCAGAGATGAGGCTTAAATAAATAAAGGTACTTCATGGGGCTGCTGGGCCTAATGATAAGCAATTATATAAAGTCAAATTAAGGCAGTTCTTTGTGTGGGTCCTGTGAAATTGGTTAAGCAAAAAGAATAACTGCACCATTTCAATGATTCATCCTATTGCTCATTTCAGCGGGAGCATTATCTCAGTTAACTGATGCAATTAATATGAAAATGAGGAAATCATTGTTTAAGGAGATGAGGGGAAAGAGAGGGTCTTAATGCGGCAGCAGTGAAAAATGAGAGTCGCAGGGATAGAAATTTGCATAGGTCAATGGTAATGTAATGCATTTAGAACACATTCAAAGCTTAACTTGCGGAGTAATACATATCCATTAAATTCTCATTATGATGACCTGTGTCCAACACAATTTAATTTTTCTGAATCTTAATGATAAAAAGTTAATTACGCTGAGGTGAAAACCTTTTGTACTTGGTCTTAAAATAAAACACTGAAAGGGCATTGAGAGTATCTTATAGATATGGCAGGTAGTTTCATTTATGCTTAGTTCAATATTTTATTAAGCATGACAGGAATTGAAGTTTGGCTTCTGTGTGCATTGCATATTTTTAATGTAGTCATAGCAATAAATAAGGCTTTGTCTGTACATTTGTGATTTAATGCTAGTAATTTTCCACTTACAGGCTTCAGTTACAGATCACATTGTCACAGTTTATCTTAATTTTCTTACATTTAGTAACTAGAAAACTCACCCAAACTTGGGGAGTGGGAGGAGGAGATGCCTTTTCTCTCTGAATGCTGCATATATATTCCTGCGTTTGTTCTGATGATCTGTCTTTGTAGCCAATGACTTTTAACTTGGTACATTACAAGCTCTACAACAGCTGTTCCTTGTCATTACTTGATTTCATGTCTTACCACAGCTACAGGTGGAAGACAAGTGTCTGTGTGCAGCTGAGCCTTCCACTGTTTGTGTCCATTTATCCCACAATCTAGACCAATAATACTTAACATAACCATCTTACAGACTATATAAGAGCACTAGTTTGGTAATGCTCTGAGTCATGCATCAGACTACACAGAGTGTGGGGATATGCAGTATTCAGGGTCTGATAGATTTATTGCCCTAGAAAACAAATTACTCTCCTTATTGGGCAAAGAGTATGATGGGCCTTATTCTCATTTACACTAAGGCACCTCTATACCACTCTGGAAGTATATACGTGCTTTAAAGTGGGAATAAAATATTTTCAGATCCTCCTTAAGGTCCTTTTACACCAACATTAGATTAGTGTAAAGGGACTCTAGTGTAAATGAGATTCAGGCCTTTTATGTACTGCACTCTGATGTATTATTTTATTCTGCAGTACGTGCATTCACACGATACTGTTTTCAGTACATTATTGGTGCTGTTCAAGGACATCATCCAGGAAGGTACTCTGCGCTTCTTAGCTATGTCTACACTACCAATTTAGGTCGACTTAAGGGTCCTTAAGTCAACCTAAATTAACCCCAGTTCACACTGGGCTTTCATTAAATTGATTTAAGGGCATCCTTAAGTCAACTTAATAACTCTCAGTATTTAGGTCAACTTAGTTGACCTAGGAGTGGGGAGAATAGTGCCAGGGCTCCTGGCAACCCTGGCTGGGGGAAGGGAGCCATGGCTTCTCTGTTCCAGGAGCCCCAGAGAAGTGAGCCACTGGGGCTCCCCAGACAGGGAGCCCCAGGAAAGACAAATGCCAGGGCTCTGAGGTCAGTGGAGCCCTGAAGAAGCAAGCCGCTGGCCGAGCAGCAAGAGATTCCCTCGCTGCTGCAGCTCTGGCCAAGGGGGTTTGCGGGGAATCCCTCACCACTGCAGCTGGGACCAGGGAACCCCACACTGCTCCCTTCTTCCCAGTTGCCCTGGCTCCCTGCCTAGAATGGAGCTGTGGTTCCTTTTTTCCAGGGACGAGGGAACCATGGCTCCCTTCTCCACAGGAACTGCAGCTTCCTTGACCCTGGGGGGGAGTCGGGTCTCCCTTCTCCACACAAGCCACGGCTCCGAGGAAGAAGTAAGCCATGGCTCCCATGGAGAAGGGAGCCCCAATTCCCCCTGGGGACAAGGCAGCCACAGTTCCTTTGTCCCTGGCAAAAGGGAGCTGCAGCTCCCTTCTAGGCAGAGAGACAGGCTCTCAGGAAGAAGGGAGCCATGTGGGGCTCCCTGGTCCTGGCTGCAGCGGTGAGAGATTCCCCACAGCCTCCTGGCCAGGGCTGTAGCAGCGAAGGAATCCATTGCTGCC
The DNA here is from genome assembly GCA_007922195.1 of Podocnemis expansa. Lineage (NCBI taxonomy): Eukaryota > Metazoa > Chordata > Testudines > Podocnemididae > Podocnemis > Podocnemis expansa. The sequence continues at coordinate 31,604,186 of ML681996.1, forward strand.
GGGCCGGGGAGTCGCTTCTCCAGGTCTTCGCTGACCTTGGATCCCTAGCAGCTGTCTTTCCCAGGTCTCACTTCTCTGGAGCTCCTGGGACTGGGGATCCCCAGCAGCTCCCTTCTTCCTGGGAGCCCCAGCTCCCTGGCAAGAAGGGAGTCATGGCTCCCTGCTGAAAAGGGAGCTGTGGGTCCCATGGAGAAAAAAACACAGGCTTCCTTCTCTTTAGGACCCCCGTGGGTCCTGGGAAGAAGGAAGCCTCCACTGCCTTCTCCTGGGTCCCACAGAGCTCACAGCGAGAAGAAAGCCTCCACTTCCATCTCACTGGTACTTGTGGCTCCCTTCCCGCAGGGACCTTCTGCCAGGAAGCCGCAGGTCCCAGGGAGAAGGGATCTGTGGGTCCGTTGGGCTCCCCATGTCCGCACTTGAAAAGTTAAGTCAATTTAGGGGAGTCAACTTAACTTTTCAAGTGTAGACATAGCCCTTGTGAGCTACTTAGTTGTCTCATCTCCTATACATTGAATGGGAGTTAAAGGAAGCTGCAAGGTCCAGCTTTGTAAAGGTACTTAGATGCCTCTAGATGCAGATAGAAAAATTCCACAAGTTGCCAAAAGTCCACTGAAATCAATGTTTTCCCACTGGACATCCACCTGTTGCTTTAGGACCCTACATACATTTTAAAATCTTTCCAGGATCAGGCCCTTTGTGATTATTTGGCAAACCATAGTGTCATGTTACAGAAGTAGGAGAACAATATTGAGAAGAGTGTGAACAGTGATGTTTATCTTTTGAGTCTTCACTCGTGGAAAAGTCATACAGAATTAAATAGAAATCAAACAAACAGGGATTATATAGAAATTGCAATAAACGTGAAAGAATTTAATAGACAGTAAAATCCTCCCCTTTAATTCTATAAATTAGTGTAAATGTTTTATGGAAATCTTGTCATTCACTCATATTCTACCAGTGTTTTCCATTTTTTTGTGTGTTCTGGGTCTTTAAATGGAAAAATTGAATAAACCGTCTCGCTACAGAGACAGCTGCCAGTTTGTGTGGAGATAATGTTGCAGAGTTCATGCACATTTTGTGCTCTCCCATGGAAATTTGACTGTTCTTTGTTTTGTTGTTTTCTTAATGGACTAGAAAGGTAGTTCTGACTAAAGGAGCATGGTTTCTCTTTGTGGATGGAAAAACATAGCAAATGGCTATGTAGAACTACTGCGAATAGGAGACAGACCTTTTATGTCACTTGTCTTATTTAAAATCGCCTTTTCACCTAAAAAGCATGGTTGTATTTGATTTGGTCTATTAATAAGCATCAGGTAAAGAATCCATAAGGTAAATGGTATCTATTATTTATAGCAAATGGTGAGTTTAGGAAGGGAGAATGAAAAGAGGGTTTATTTACTGGGGCAGCTTTTAATATGGGTGAATTTTCTCCAGTAATAAATTGGGACCTCGTAAGGAAGGTGAAGTGTGAATCATTTCTAAAATCTTGACTTTGTGCTCTAATGGCACAAACAAGTTGAATAATTTAGCAAGAGTTATGGTGCATTTTTAAATCTAGAGTGGATGTTTTTCCACATAAGTTACTATAGGAATTATTTTAAGGAAATTCTATGACCAGTGTTATACAGGAGGTCAGACTAGATGATCACTTTGATCCCTTCTGGCTTTGAGATCTAGGAATCTATGGAAAGGTAATATCCAATGAAAGACTGATTGCCCTGGTTGCACATAAATTGCATCCACACAAATTTTGCTTGAGTACTTGCTATCTTATCTTAAAATAGATAAAATCAAGCTTCTAACAAAAATTACAGTGCATGTTGTTAAGGGAAGCTATGGTAAGATCTAGGTTACTTCATTGTGAACCATATGATCTTGTTGATATTACTCCAAGTCCTTTCCTTTCATCCTACCTGCTGTCTGTCATCTTGTTCCATGTGGGCTCTTCTAAAGCACAAATTTTAATAATTATTTTTATTTTCATGATGATGGCCCTTTGAATGTGCCAGGCATCCAAGTAAATCCACGAGAAGCAGTCTTCACCCAGATCCTGTAGACTCTGTTTTATGTTACTCTGATCTAATAAACCAAACCCTAGGGATCACACACAGCCTATTGATTCCTATTGCAAAATTCAGCTGTGAAGTCATGTTCACATTTCAAACACCCACAAATTTTAGGAGGCAGATCACAGTCTTTGGTCCAGCCTCCCTCTGTTATAAATGCTGTCAGGGAGCTAGAGATGAAGGTCTGTTTTCACTGCGTTGCCAGTCACCTGAGTTGGCCAGCTCCCTTCTAGTAATGTTTATATTCTGTCTTTCCCAAGGTCTCAGGTCACTAAGATCCACTCCAGAAAAATCAAAGTATTTTCAGCCAAAATTTTTTGCAAGTACCCTCCATTTCATAAACAGATGATCTGTGCTTCTAATAAAACCAGCCTAATTACTGGTCTTAGATAAGCAAATTAAATGAACAAATGGCATCTATCCAGGCTAAGAGTGCCTTTTTACACAGCATCCCAAATCCTTTGTTTTGGCAAGAACACATTCCCCTGCAGCAGTCGGACTGCCCAAAATTTAAGTAAATGCCTTAATAGTTTGCTAGCTTGAATTTTGCTGGATATGAGTTAAAGAATTGGAAAAGTTATTTCTGTTCTACAAATCATGTCCATCATAATATATTCTGATCTCAAGTATGCCAGTTTTATACTGCTATCTTACCAATGGCTGTCATGCAACTCTTGCTGATTTACACTGGCATAAGTGATATTGAATCAGGCTAACTGTAACCCTGAATTCCAGGAGGAGATCAGTGCAATACAAATTTTTACAAGCCTAATTTCTCTCTGTGATCATAAAAGACATTAATTTATACAAGCGATAAACCTTTTCTCCCCTTTCCCTTCACAGGCTGTGATCAGAGGGAGTGAAATGATTATTTGAATGTGAAGACTAAGGTCAAAGAGGACAGCAAAAGATCAAATGAGAGCCTGGGAGCTGAAACCAGGAGATAATTTGAAAAATGCAGAGTGGCCAGAAGATTGTCTATTGATTTATGCAGAGACTCAGGAAATCAGAACATTGATTAATAATATTTTATTAATAATGTGGTCAAATTCACTTACAAGTCAGAATGTGCAGACTATTTCTTTGCATTCTTAATTGTACTTGTTTCAATTTTATGCTGTCCAAGTCCATCTCTTGTATTTTAGATAGGAAAGACACATTTATATTCATTGTTTGACAAGGGGCTCAGTAAAAGTAGTTGAAAATCATTTTGCTTTATAGACTTACTCCAGCCTTTCTCTTTGCTCTGTCTTTGACAATTTCTGTTTGGCCCTGTTTTTCTAACACTAGCCTCCTTATTGTCCATTCTTAAAGATCTGATCAATTTTGGTGCAAAAGCCTTCTGCCCTACAATTTCTGCCATTTGATACATGTCTATATTTCTCCACTGCAGCACTTTTCAGTTTCTCAGGTTAAAACACGATGGGTGGAACTATGCCAGTTTATACCAACTGAAAATGCTGCCCTTATTTTCTCCATTATCTGTGCCTCTTTATTTCTTCCTTCCTCAGTCATTTTTTAAAACTGAGTAGTTCTGTTTAATTCCATAAAGCCTTTGGGGGACATTGTTTGTATGAAATATACAATATAAATTAAGTTATGTTAAATAAAGAGCCTTCACCCTTTCCTTTCATACATAACTCTATATCATGATGAGGATTATAGTAGATTATGTAGAGGAATCAACTCCTGTAAGCACAACTCCCCTGTGTTTGCAGCAGGAGTGAAATGACATGAGTTATATTGGGGAAGGGAGCTCAAACCAGAGGAAAGTATTTTTGAGAATTCTGGCTCTCATACACATCTTGGAACCAGCATCCTTTCTAGATAATCCCTACAGTGAGACTGAGATGTTTTAGCTGAAGCCCTGTCTTCCATCATTCTACTTTCCAAGATAATAATCCATTATACATGGCAGATTGGGGGAGAAGTACCTCAGAACAAGAAACTTGCAGTCAAATATTTGGAGTCTCCAACCACTGGGGCTAAAGAAAGAGAGTAGGGAGGGGAAAGATTTTACATGCAGTCATCTGAACTCACTCATTGTGAGTCTCACTTGTAATGGGAAAAACAAAAAACATTTCTGATCACCAATTTGGAACTTCCTGAAATAAAACTGTATTTGTCCTTGATTGCTCCTGCTTCAGTCTTTGCAGGTATTGAAATCATAATTCTAGTTTGACACTCAAAGATCTTCCAATCAATATTCTGGAAATGCCATTTGACTTTTCACTTGGACAAAGGGTGATGCTGACATTCTACTTTTTCTGTGTATCCCTGGAGAACATTTAATCTCCACAGCCCTGAAAGAACCGTTCACAGTATAGCATTGCCTTCTGATAGTTAGCAGGGACTTTTTTCACAGACAGCACTTTGCCTACAGGAACCATAGAAAACACCTGGATTCAGAGAGAAAAAGAAAAGGGGGAGAGCATATTATACTGTTCATTAGTATTACATAAACAGGGAGGTGTTACTATTCTGACCTGTTGGGAAATGGCTGTTGGAGTTTTTTAAGTGGAGTGACTATGATCTATGAATCTGACAATAAGAGATTATGACAGTAAGAAGATATGAAGAAGGTATATTATATTGTTAAACTCAGACCAGTCTCAGGCAGCAGTACTGGGGACTTAAGACTAGGCTCCACCCTTTGTGTTTCACTCCTTTGACAGGTTGGGTGAATGTACTCTGTTGATAGCAGTCACACTCAAGGATTGACAAAGCTGATAGACTATTTCTACACTTAAGAACACTAGTTTGAACTAAGTTAGTTCAAATTAATTAGTGCAAACTAATTTTGATTAATTGAACTAACTTAGTATGAACTAGCATATCCACACTAGAAACCTAAATCGAACTAGCATGACCATGCACAGGACATGCTAGTTTGGCTTAGGAAGGGGAAACCATGGAAAGCGTGGCAACATGGCACCTGGGAAACGCCATCCCCCTACCCAATCCCATAAAAAGGGAAAGGCACTTTCTCCCTGGTGCCTTGTACCCTGCGAGAAAGATGATCAAACCGCATTTAATTCGAAATAACAGTTAGTTTGAACTAATGTGTCTATATCGGGTTACTTTGAACTAACTGTTAGTTTGAATGAAAGGCAGGTTTTACTATTCTGAAGTAAGCTTTCCTTTGTTCAAACGGATGAAAGCCAGTGTCAATGTACACTAATTTAGTTTGAATTAATCCTCCTTAATTTGAACTAAATTCCCAGTATAAACATAGACATGGGCATTTATTAATCCAAAGGCTCTGAGCTGGTCATATCTGAGAAGCATTGATGTTGACCTTCACCTTAGAGGAACTTGCTTTCTTGCAAAGTGATATGAAGAGAGACGGATTAGATGGCAGAGGTCAATGGGTCCTATGGGAGCAGCTTTTGTTGGTCAGGTGTGGGTATAGAAGAAGGCAAATTAAATTAAACTCCTCCATCTGGAAAATAACTATGAACCAGTAAGTGAATTTGTGTACTTCATGAATGAGTGAGCAAGGCTTAATTCTCTAATTATTACCTCTATTCTACCTACTGAGATAAATAGCAAGTTAGGAGAGCTAATCAGAAACTAAAATATTTTTAGTGTCCTCTTGAATTTTGCCCAAATATAGCAGTTAGTAATTGTTCCAAAATTGCTCTACCTTTGTGAAAGATTTGTGATAATACAATAGATTTTGGTTTACACTTTTACATGTCAGTAGCAGATGAAGAAGAGCCTATTTTTTAAAATATATAAACTGCTTTTCATTGCCTATTCAAGCAACAAGTAACAGTTATGCATAACTACTGCAGAAAACTCTAATTTTACAAGGGATTCTGCATCATATTATTCTCAATAGTCACATTACACTGTCTCCTCTCTTCTAATTTAATATGGATGTTGTTAATACCACCCAGATGTCTCAATGCATTCACAACCTTTGTTTATGTCAACTGTGTATTATGTTAAGATTGATCAAAGACTTCTCTAGTTTAGCACTGAAGATTTTGTGTACATGGCTTATTTTTCAGTATAAAAGAGTTTTATTTTATGCAATATGGATAGAGGAAAGGACATCAATATGATAAAATTTCTAATTTCAGTTAGGTCATGTATTAGTTATTCCATAACACTGAAGAAAGAAAAATCTAAAAGCCAAACAACATGTTAATCACTTTTGAAAGCACTGTGAGAAGAGGCTCTTTCAGTCATTCAGAATCTGCATCTGGTGGGAGAAGAATTGCTACCAGAAAAGCACTGGAAGAGTCTTTAGCCTAGCAGATCATGAAGAGGGCAGTGAAAACCGATCATTTACACATTTGTATGTTGTCTCTTTATTCAGGAAACATCATTTAACAAAGGATCAAATTAATGGCAGGTACGCTTACCAGAAAAAGAGGGTATGCAACTTGATGTAGCTTGCTGTCATTCCGTGGAGTTCATTATTGCAGGAGGCCAGAGAGACAAATAAATGAGTAGAGTTGGATTTTGAAAGCGGTTGCCTAATTCTGAGAAATAACACTTACTATTCTGACAGACTGCTTTCCAATAGTGGACACAGTTGCATGATGGTTAGAGCCCTGTGTAAATACAAAATTTGTGTCCTCATTCAGTCCTATGAGCCTCAAAAAATGGTCCCCAGATGTGGCTATCCATGTATATGAAGGTGGATATCTGCAGATTTTCAAAGCCTTAGTTGTGGTTAGTTATGAGAACTCTACCTTCAGGAAGTGTTTGATGAGAAGGGACAGTCTGTGTGGAGGAAGAAATAAGCCAGAATGTTGCTCTATCACGGTGCTCTCTTCTTTGTACCAAAACAATGAACATCTGCAACGATAAGTCCCTTGGTAAAAGTAAACCATGGTTTCCAAGTGGAGTTTAAGGGGTTGATTATGAGCTAAAACATCTTAAGTAAGTTGGATCAAGTGTACCAGAAAGATCATGTCCTGGCATGAGCCACATTGCCACAGTCAGCAGGGCACCGTAGCTGGATCCCCTCATTCTAGGAGGCAGGAAATGGCTACCTTGAAGTGCTCTATGAAAGATCCATGACTCTGGGACTTGCTTTCCCCCACACACCCCTCTGAAATAGCTTCATTTCCAGGCATGCTGCAAAAGACGCCCATTTGATCAGGGTTTTGGAACAGGCCCAGGGTATCTGCCCTACACAATGAAGCGGTGGAATGGAGTTTCTGCAGCTAGTGTTCTGGCTGAGTTCCTGTTGGAAAAATTACTTTAATGCCACTAGGATTTTACTGTGTTATTAACACTGTGTTAGGGCACTTAGAACCTTGGATAGGTCTCTTTTTAATTATTTTAAACCTAATAAATAAGTAAATCTTCAGGGCCTAAATTATTTAGTGCAGAGGTCAGGATAGAATATTTCCCCTGTGCACAGCACTGCACAATTGTGCAGGTGAATTTTTAAACCAGCTTTTTCTGCAGTATTAGTTATTGGCCCTGCTTAAGGACAAGATTCTGACATCTTTTGCTCAGCATTTACTCAGTCCTTACTGTGGTAAATTTTTACTATCATCAGGAATTTGTCTGAATAAGGAGTGAATAAAAACAAAATATAGGTCTCAGAATTCACCTTAGAGCTGTTCACCTTAGAGCTGTATTGACTTTAACAGATCAGTCGTCTAGTGTGGGAAATTCTATGTCCCTATGATGATCTTCAGAAACTTGCTGGCTCATAACAAGTCTGATTCTGATGTTACTTGTGGCTAGTATAAAGCAGGAGTCATAACACTAAAGTCAGTGGAACTAAACTGGTCTCAGACTTACGTGAGATGAGAACCTACCCTATATTTCTTGACATGAGTGGTCTGACCTATCGGTCAAAACAGGAGTCAGGCTATGTTTGATACCAAATGGGCCAACCCCAGAGACAGGCCAGAAAGCAAACCAAGATGTCAAGAGGCAGGCAGGATAATGTGACCAGGAGATCAGCAGCAGGCAGTAAGAGCGGGTACTACAGTCCAATGCAGGCAGTGTCCAGTTGCATGGACAACTTCCTGTTCATGTGCTCGGTTTATATAAAAGCTGTGAACCTTTCAGGACCCCAGTATTTCGGATTCCAGAACTAGGGTCCTCTTTTTGAGTTCAGCTCCTAATCTAACAACAGTTAGCATCTGGCAGTTTGGAGCTTACTAGTGCCAAAGGAGCCCTGTGTTCAAGCATTCAAAAACCATGTTCCTTGACATCACCCCTTCCCATGGGGCACCCTCAGAGTGACATGTAACTAAGTTTTTCAGGGAGAGTCCTACAAAACGTTTGTACAAGTGCTGGGGCATGTGCCACTTTGTTCCCCACGCATAGGATTCCATGTGACATAAGAAAGTATCCTACAATAAGGGGAAGAAACACAGCTGCTTTGCCAAGGAATCTGAGGCAGAGAATCGAAGAGTACCTCCAGGAAAAAATGACTTTGAGTTCACACCAGAGGACACTTGTGGAATCTCTGTGCATTAATGTGCTTCTCAGTCATGCTGGCCAGCTGTGCAAGGGAATGGGAAGGCACATGCAAATATAGCAAACTCCTGTACATTTCTATCCCTTCCAGTACCTATATATTTAGACAAGCAGGGGCACCTCATGCCTCCTGTACACAAGTGGCATCAGCTTCCAAACACATACTAGAGCTCACCTCTCCTGCATCCTGAGCTCCAGAGGTGTAGAGCTAGGGCCAGCTGCGCCTTTTGGGGCAGAGAACATCTTCTGACTTCCAGCTTTAGTTGAACTGCTTCCTAGCTCTAGGTCATCCTCCTGCTCTGCTTCCTCTTTGATGACTTCTTTGTTGGGATTTAGTTCAGTACCCAGTGGACCTTGAGCTGCGAAGGTGTCTATGGATGTCTTGGGGGTAGATGTGGTGTTCTCGCTGAGGATGGCTTCCAGCTCTTTGTAGAATTGGCAGATTGTTTGCTCTGCACCAGGCCTGGTGGTAGCTCTGCTGCAGCATCTTGATTTTAGCTTGGCACTGCACTGGGTCTTGCTGATGGAGAGAAATCTGGCCATAGGTATCAAAGTTCTGATAGCTAGATTGGACCTAAGACTGCATGGCAGACTCCCCTCAAATACTGACCAGCTCCTGCAGCTCTACTGTGCTCCAGGCAAGAGAGCATTTGCTGCATAGAGCCAACATAGTCACCTGGGAAGATGAGACACAAGCTGTCCATGCCAACCAAGCAGGAAATGGAGCCAAAATATTTTTAAACTTCCCACAACTTTGAAGAGGGAGGGGCTGGTGGCTGCAAAGCAGTAGAGTGCAAACAGAAGTCCAGAGTGGTCAGGATAGGCATTGTGGGGCATTTCTGGAGGCCGTTTAGCACAACATAAGCATACACCAGTGTCTGCACTGATTCTTTTGCAAGAGAATTTTGGTGAAAAAAGCATTATGCCTCTCATCTAGGTGGTTTTGTTTTGTTGACAAAACATGGGTGTTTTGTCAACAAAATAGTTAATGGGGTGTATACACCAGGATTGTTTTGTTAATGAAAGCTGACTTTTGTCAATGAAAGCTGACGTTTGTCAACAAAACTTCCTAGTGTAGACGAAGTCTTACTTAGGTCACTGAGGGAAAGAATAGTGTAGTGCAGATGGATAAGTGCTAGTAAACATATGTGCAGATAATATAATATACTATTATCTACATAATCAGGAGGTGGAATATTTTTAAACACTTGATTAAAATTAAGTCAGGTTAGTTCAGTCATTAGATGGTATTTGAACATCTAAGAGCTGTTTTGAGCAAGCACATGTAGACTTCGGTGTCCTTTGTTAGATGCTCCAAACTGAAAATTGGTCCCAGAGTGTTCCCGAGCTAGTAGTTCCATTGACTTGCATAGCTGCCTACGTAGCTTTCAGTCTCTAAAGGATGCTGTGATAAAAGTTTTTCTCGGTTAATTAGGGTTACAACATTGAGTATAATGGATAATATGTCCATGTGATTTTAAATGTAAATTGTTCGATCCAAACTGTCACACAGGAATTTTAGATTACACTCCCTAGAAAGTTGATGCTACAGCCCTAAACTCAATACCGTACAGTTCAGCTGCACAAAAATAAATGAACAAATGTATTGGATAAAAATCAAATTCTTGCCTCAGTAATGATAGAATTCCCTAAAGCTTTAGATGCTGTCAGTCATTTCGAGATGATAAAACAGTTGGATGAATAGGACATCAGTGTAAAAAGATTGATATTGCTTCTCTAATTTATTGTTACAGACACAGATGTGTATTTCTGTTCTAGGTAGAGTAACAGAAAGACAATTTCTACTGCTAGGATGAAACATATTTTGCAGAAGAATACAGTAACAAAAGATATTGGTGCTGCTGTTTCTTTAAAATTGGCTGATTATACAGATGACTCTTTGTCTCTAAGAATCACTATAGATCTTTACTGAATCACTTAATCTCTAACATCCTAATGGGCACTTTCTTGGTGGCATATGTTGAAATCCAAATTCAGTCCTTGTTCCATGCAGAGAAAGAAAATATTAGGTAGATTGTGAGCTGTCTGATTTTAGATACTGTGCTGGATTTTTATTTTCCAACTCAGTAGACACTCAAGACACGTAATGACTGTTCTTAGCACAGCCTACCCAGCTTGCTCAGATGTCAACCTCTGTAAATTAGAAATGGAAAAATAAATTCTGACAAAATAAAACTCCCTGAATTTTTGCCTGTAAAATCAAACTTTTGACCAACTTTATTTTCTGTTGTTTTCCATCTTTGTGTATCACAAGCCAGGATAGAATTCAATGAAATAGGAAAAGGCTGCTACAATGCTTCTTGTAGCTTGACAAGATTTAGGGAGTTTCAGCACTCTCATGGGACAGCCTCTGCTGATGAAATTTCCATCCGAGATTTGCAGCCACAAGAGTTTTGAGTAGTTTGGACTCTCTTTGGAGAAATCTGTGAGCGAGCATGTGCTGCTTGTCTGAACAGACCATGGACTTTGATGCTTTTTGAGGTTCCTCCATTGTTAGAGTAGATCCAATACAATCTGCCAGATAAAATTAAGAATAATGTTAAATAGAAATAAAAAGTTCACATTAATGTAACACTAAGGCAGGGGTTAACGTAAGGGGGAATGCCCCAGAACACCATTCTGGGGGCCCATATTTTTAGGGAGTCAGCATTCGGGGATCCCTAATAATAGGAGAATGCCCCAGAATGCTGCATTCCAGGGCTCCCAAAAATAAGGGGACGTGCCAGAACGCTGCATTGCAGTGGGCCCTAAAAATACAAGGGCACAGCAGAACCGGCATTCTAGCACATCACCTCTGGGCCGGAGAAAGGAAGGGGCTGTGGGCTGGGGCCAGCTCAGCCACCTTCCCTCCCTTTCCTGGAGCCTGTGGAGGCTCTGCCCCTTCCAGCTGGGGCCTGGCTGTGCACACGGCCAGGCCCCAGCATCCAGCCTGGGCTCCTGCTTGCCAGCTGCCTGGCCAGCCAGTGCCGCAGCCCCCTTTCCCCCACCCAGCTCTTCAGCCAGGTAAGGGGGCTGGGGGAGGGTTGAGGTGGTTGGGCAGCCAGTGGGAAAAGCATGCAGGCAGGGAAGGTGCGTGGGGAGAGGGGAGAAGGGGTCAGGATGGTGGGCTGGGGAGGACTTGGGGAGTGCAGAGAGTGGTATGAAGATGGGGAGCTGGGGGAGGTTAGGAGGGCTGGAATGGGGGCAGGGAGCTTAGGGAGTGGGGACTGGGGCTGAGAATGACATGGGGAAAGGGGTCTGATGGGGTAGGTGTTTTGGGGGCAATAACTGGGGTGGGGGCAGTAGCTGGGGTGGGGGGGCTAGCATTTGGGGGACAGGACCTGGGGTGACAGAGGGGGGCCCACCCCTGCAGAAAGGGGGCCCACCCATGCAGGAAGGGGGCCTGCCCAATTAGGAGGGTTCCAGGGCCTGCCAAATCATACTTTAACCCCTGCACTAAGGTTACAAATATCAATTCTCCAAAATCAGGAATGAAAAAGTTAAGATAGAACTCAGTCACGAACTCTGTCCCTTTTTCATGTGGCTTACAATAGAGTATTTTATTTTTGACTAAATTCCAAAGGGTAGCCATCCTAGTTTAGTTCAGCAAAATAAGCAAAGAGTCTCGGGAAACTTAAAGACTAACAAATTTATTTATCACATGAACTTTCATGGGAGAAAATCCCACTTTGTCAGATGCTTTGAAGATGAGGGAACTTACACAATGAGAGGAAAATAAATTCAGGGATGTCTACATTTCCCCATCTTCAAAGCATCTGATGAAGTGGGATTTTTCTCCCACAAAAGCTCATGCGGTAAATAAATTTATTAGTCTTTAAGTGCCATAAGACTCCTTGCTTATTTTCTGCTATGTTACTTCAGTGTTAAGCCAATGGAGTGCCACTGACATAAATCTGGAAGATATTAGATAAAATAAAAATTTTGAAATGAAAGGTTACATTGAAATTGAAAATCAAAATGATTTAATCTGAAAAAATCAAAATGGAAAGTTTTCATCTTTTTAGATTGGCTGTTTCATTTCATCCTTTTCCAAAACAAATTTATTCCAAATTGACACATTTCTCAGAACATTTCACTTTTGACAAATTGGTACTTTGTAACAGAAAAATGTTGTGGTAGAAATTTTCCAACTGGCTCTATTCATAACACTTTTTTTTCCAGAGGTGATGTGTATGGGGTAGAGGGGCATGAGATCATATGCTCCCTCTAGATTTTTGCCAGCATTTATATGCAGTGCCCTGAACCCCACTGCATGCCACCAAATTGTAGTCCCCCACCCCAAACAGTTATGAGCCATCTCTGCTTTCTTCCTATCCCCTAATACAAGTGTGAAGCATCTAGTAGTACTAATACAGAGGTGCAAACATTCCCCTACACGTTCATATGGAAAAAGTTCCAAAGGGTTAGCCATGCAAGTCTAGTTCAGCAAAACAAACAAGGAGTCTAGTGGCACTTATAAAGACTAACAGATTTATTTATCACATGAGCTTTTGTGGGATTTTCAACTAGAACTTGGCTTGTGCCCCCAGACTCCTTCGCGTCACTTCCAGAGCCCTGTATTTACTGGCAGTCTGCCTATAAACATACCTGGCAGTATTTTCAGCACCCACATGTATTAGCAGCTTGAACTAGAGCTGAGAGAGGTGGATGACTCTTGGCAACCTTTCTGTAACATTTTAGATGCTGGCTACAAGCAGACAGCACACATGAATCTACCATGACAAATGGTAATATTATGTTCTGCAATAGCTAGCAGCTGATAAGGAAGTCTTGTTGTTTAAAAATAAAAACACACTATAAGGAAGATGAATGGTCCAGTGGTTAGTGTGCTAACTAAAGACACAAGTGATCCATGTTTACAAGTTTGCTGTGGCTCTAGGCAAGTCCTTAGCTTCACTTTCCAATCTGTAAAATGAAACTGCAGGAATTATTTGATGAAATGTTTTTCATTAGAAAATGTTGATTTTTTTCAAAACTGAAACTGTTTATGAGAAAGGTCAGTTTCAGCAGATTGCCCAATTTGAAAAGAAATTAGTTTCGAGATTGTTGAAATGAAGTTGTTTTGAATCATAAAATGAAACTTTTTATTTGGAGAAACTCAACACTATATATAAATTTAAGCTAATTTATACTAAGGACCTTTTTTAAAAAGTTAAAAATCATAAAATGAAATGTTTCAACTGACCTCATCCAAAAAAGTTCAGATAATCAGATCCCAAAAATTTGAGATTTTGATTTTTCATTCCATCTCAGGACATGAAAGAATTTAGAAATCCTAAACTCTCCAGGGTCAAAAAAAAAGTATTTACTATCAATCTCTAAAGAATAGTATTTCCCTACCTCACAGGGCTATTGTGAAAATAGAACATTAAAGACTGAAAGTTGTGTTGATAGTATGGTAATAGGAGACCATGTAACTACCTAAGCAGGTAGAAAATGACCTCAAGGGACTGAGTTCAGCTGAGCAGTTGCAGCTGTTAGGGGTGTTTTTGTGATTACTGCTGTACACAGAACAAGAATCAAGTAAATATGGATAAGAGGATGACAAATTGTCAGTGGCATATAAACACTCACACACAAACAGGAAAGATATAAGTTCCAAAGAGGTAGTCTAGTGTTAGTCTAGTTCAACAAAACAAACAAGGAGTCTGGTGGTACTTTTAAAGACTAACAAGTTTACTTACCACATGAGCTTTAATGGAAGAAAATCCCACTTCATCAGATTCTTCAAAATATAAAATATGACACAAATGTCTCTTATAACATAAGTATAATGTAAAAGTAGAAACAATAAATTTCCAAATGAAACATTTTGAATTTCCTGAAACTTTTCAACTTGATATCAACAAATTTGGTTTTGAATTTCCCATGCATTTTTTGTCAAAAATCAGTATGCCCCTATGAAACATATTGGCTTAGTTAAATCAGTATTTTCCAAAAGAAGGGGAAAGAAAGTTACACTGGAAAGTTTTTGACCAATTCTGTTTCCAGACCTTGTTTGTATATTCAAAAGAGACTAGCAAAATAAATAACAAAGTTTAAGGACATTGCCAGAGGCTGGTTCCATAGTAACTTGACCTCATTGGATTAATGGGCTGCCACATTTTTTACAGAATGGCAGTTTTGCACTGGTGTGTGAAATACAACAAAAATGAAAGACAAAATTCTCTCACCAATGTAACAAGATTGTTGGACTGTCATTCAGTCAAGGAGGTGCATACTCAATTGCACAATGACCTAGTATATGCACAGTCTGAAATGTGTGCACGTCAGGTACTGTGTATACTGTATATTTGGTGATATGGTTAGATGTGTTACTATTTAGCATTTAGTGCACATAAAACCTCAGAGCTTGTTTATACTCATGTTGTTCCACATCTTCGTCCACAATTATGGACTGCAGACTCAGGCTCCTGCAAAGGGAGAGAAGGGGCAGGGCTGGATGAGTGGCAACAGCAGGAAAAGAAGTAGAGTTCAATACAATCCATGAACTATTTAGATTAAACCCAAGAAGTGTTTTAGGAGTAAGTTGTATAATCCTGGCTCCAGTGTAGGAAATGGGAGTTTTGCTATTGACTTCAGTGGGTCCATGATTTCAATCCTAGAAAACAATTTTAAGTTGGATTGTCAAGTGAATAAGAAGTCAATAACTCTTCTGTAAGGATTAGGTACATATGACTTTCTGCATGTGCAGGAGTCCTGAGAACATAGAATTGAAGAAGGCATAGAGAAAAGATTTGCAATAATCAGTACAAGAGAGTATAAAAGTATAAATGAGCCTTTCATCAGTGGTGGAGATGGGGCAGTTGTGTTGATGAGCAATAGTGAAACCTGAAACTGGTGTTCCTTGAAATGTGTTTTTCCTGGCCATTCCATATTATGTATACATGTGCTGCATGCACAATCAGACAGAGAATTTTTCCTATACAGCACCATAGGGTTGGCTGTGGAGTCCCCTGAAGTGGTGCTGCTGCCACTCACCACATAAGGCTCAGCTGACGCTACCCCCCTCAGGTCCTTCTTGCTACCTATTCCAAAGAGGGGAAGGCGGGAGGGAAGTAGAATGGCCAGAAGAAACACATCTCAAAGAACACCGGTTACAGGTAAGTAACCTCCTCTTCTTCTTCGAGTGATTGCTGCTGTTCATTCCATATTAGTTTATTCACTAGTCTTACCTTAGGTGGAGGGTCAGAATTACAGCCTCATGGACTGCAGCACGGCTCGCCCCACCGCCACATCAGCCGACATCTGCTGAGTGATCGCATAGTGTTCTGTAAATGTGTGAGCTGACAACCAAGTGGCTGCTCTGCAGATATCGATGATCAGCACTCTAGCCAAGCAGGCCGTCGATGATGCCTGAGCCCTAGTAGAATAGGCCTTTAGCACTAGAGGGGTGACCTTGGCCAGTGTATAACATTCTCAGATGCACAAGACTATCCAGGAGGAAAGGCACTGAGCCGAGATAGGCTGGCCGTTCATCCTTTCTGCCACTGCCATGAACAGCTAAGTTGACTTCTGGAAAGGCTTCATTCTCTCAATATAGGAGGCTAGGGCTCGTCTAACATCAAGGGTATGCAGTCTGCGCTCCCTCTCAAAGGTGTCTGGCTTCAGATGGAATACTGGGAGGATGATTTCTTGACTTAGATGAAATTGGGAGATCACTTTGTTCTGAAAAGCTGGATGCAGATGTAGCTGCATTTTGTCCTTGAAAAGATGATGTAGGGAGGACCCAATGTTAAGGCCTGGATCTCCGACACATGCCTAGTGGACATGATGTCCACTAGGAAGGCTACCTTCCATGAGAGGTAAAGTAGTGAGCACGAGGTGAGCAATGCAAATGTCAGCCCTGTAAGTGTCATCAGGACTAGGTTCAGATCCCATTGGGCCACTGGATATCATAGCATTGGAAATAAGCTATCTAGACCTTTCAGAAATCGCTTAACTGTCGGGTTGGAGAACAGTGGGCCCTTGTTGGTCACTTCATGGAATGTTGAAACTGCTGCCAAATGCACCTTGATCAAAGAAGTTGCAAGGCCTTTAGATTTCAAGGACCACAGATAGTTCAGGACCACCAAAAGTGGAGTTTGCACTGGTTCAAGCTGCTTGTCTGATGCCCATGCCACAAACCTTGACCAATTGGCCTTGTATGTGGCTCTGGTAACAGACTTCCTGCTACTATGTAGGACTTCCTGAACCTGCACAAAGCACTGCAATTCCACTTGCATTAACAATGGAGGTTCCATGCTTGAACGTGCAAGGACCTCAGGTTCAGGTGGACCAACTGGCCATTGTCCTGGGTGAGCAGATCTGTTAACAACAGCAACTCTACCAGATCCCAGACCAAGGGATTCAGCAAGGTTGTGAACCAATGCTGCCTTGGCCATGCCAGGGCTATGAGTATGACTGCAGCTTTGTCCTGCTTGATTTTTATGAGCACTTTCAGAATTAATAGGGTTGGTGGGAAGGCATAGCATTTCAGGCCCAGCCAGGAGACCTTGAATGCATCTGCCTTCAAGCCTGGACTGCATCCTCTGAAGGAGCTATATTTCCTGTTCTGATCTGAGGTGAACAGGTCTATTTGGGGATAACCTCACTCGGAAAATGGACCTCAGGACATCCCACTTCAAGGACTATTCATGGGTCATGAATTTCCTGCTCAGGGCATCTGCCAAGTGATTCTGTTGCCCAGAAAGGTAGGATGCCATGAGGTGAATTGAGTGGTGAATTCAAAAATTTCCACAAGGTGAGAGCTTCGCAGCAGAGGGGAGTGGAGTGGGTCCCCCTTGCCTGTTTATATAAACCATTATGGCTGTATTATCCATTTGGACTGACACCACCTTCCTTTCGAAGAGCTCCAGAATTGTCTGACAGGCTAGATACACCGCCCGAAGCTCCTCGATGTTTATGTGGAGCTGCAGATTACTGCCCTTCCATAACCCTTGCGTCTTGAGGTGACCTAGGTACACTCCCCACCCCATGTCCAATGCATCGGTGACTAAGAACATAAAGGGCTGGGGTGACTGAAAGAGAAGACCACTGCACCTGGTGCCATCCTGACACTACCAGTTCAAGGTTTCCAGCACCTCCACAGAAATTCAGACCATTCCATAAAGACTGTCCTTGGATACTCTTACACTAACCACACCTGCAGCAGGTGCAGCCTTAACCGGGTGTGTGCCACTATGTAGGTGCATGCTGCCAGGTGCCCTAGAAGTCTGAGGCAGGTCTGAAACGTGGCAAGAGGATATTTCTGCAGGTCTAGAATGAGGTCTCTGGCGGCCTCAAATCAAGACCAGGCAGGGGAAGCTTTCACTAACCTTGACTCCAGAAAGGCCCCTATAAACTCTATCTTTTGCGTGGGGAGGAGTGTTGATTTGTGAACATTGATCAACAGCCCTAGAGAGAGTCAAAGGTGCTCCGTATTACTTGCAGGCGGTGAGCCACCTCCTCTCTGGATCGACTGCACACCAGTCAGTCATCCACATCGGGAAATAGATGGATTCCTCGGCATCTGAGGTGGGCCACTACCGGGGCTAGGCACTTCATAAAAATATGAGGGCCCGCCGCCAGGCTGAAGGGAAGGACTGTGAACTGATAATGTCTGTCCTCTACGAGGAACCACAGGAACATTCTGTGTCTGGGGATAATCAAAATACGAAAATATGCATCCCATAGATCGAGGGCAGCATACCAATCTCCTGGATCCAAAGAGAGTATTATTGAGGACAGGGAGACCATCCGGAAACAGATTTTCTGCAGGAAACGATTCAGTCCATGAAGGTCGAGAATGGGATAGAGGCCTCCCTTCACTTTGGGAACTAAAAAATAATGGGAATAAATTGCCCCTTTGCTCTCGAGGTATCTCTTCTACAGCACGTTTGTCCATGAGTGACTGAACATCTTGGGTCAGCAGCTGTTCATGAGAGGGGTCCCTGAAAATGGACAAGGAAGAAGGGGAGTTTGATGGGGGTAAGGAAGGAAACTGAAGGGAATAAACCTGCTGAATTGTCCACAGCACCCAAGGGTCCGAAGTGATGCTGGACCAAGCAAGGTAGAACTGGGACAGTCTGCTGGCAAAGGGAGGAAATGGATCCGGCTCTATTGGTTTGTTGCCCCCAGGTGCACCTCTAAAGATTTTCTTGGATCTTGAGGGTTGACGCAAGGTGCCCTGCAATTGGTTGGACAGGCACTGGTTGTTTTGAAGCCCATTCCTGTTGCGTTGCCTATTGTAATCCTGGCACCATTGATAAGAATGGGATGCAGGTTGAGGTTTAAAGGCTTTCCTCTTGGCTGCAGGGGTATGCAACCCCAGCGATTTTAACAGGGCCCTAGAGTCTTTCAAAGTTTGGAGCTTTGATTCAGTCTGCTGAGAAAACAGCTCCAGTCCTTCAAAGGGAAGGTTCTGTCTAGTATTTTGGACCTCCTGAGGGAGCCCTGAAGCCTTCAATCAAGAGCTCCGATGCATAGTCACCCCAGAAGCCATCGCTGTCTTTGCTGCATCCCCCGCATTGAGGGCTGACTAGAGCAGTGCCCTAGAGACTACCTTGCCCTCCTTGATTGAGGCTGCAAGATCAGTCTCAAGTCCTGGTCCAGCTTATTGGTAAACTTCTCTAGGAAAGACCAGGCATTGTAGGCACATCTGCTAAGTATTGCCTACTGATTGGCAACCAAAGAGCTCCAGCTTCTTAGCATCTTTGGACTTCAGCGTGGGGCACTGATGACGCTGTCTCTCTTTTTCATTAGCTGCAGCTATGACCAGAGAGCTCAGAGTGGGATGCAAATAAAAGTGCTCATGCCCTCTAGTTGGCACAAAATATTTTTTCTCCACTCTCTTTGTACTGGGGGGAATAGAGGTCAAGGTATGCCACAAAACTTTAGTGGTGTTCTGGATCATCTTAATCAGAGGGAGAGCTACCCTCTCTGGGCCCTCTGGGCCCAAAATGTCCACCAGCGGGTCCACGTCTTCTACAATCTCTTTTGCCGGGAGGCCCACACCTCAGGCCACTCTCCTAAGAAGCTCCTGATGAGCTCTACCACCCTGCTAAGGAGGTGCTGGCTTTGGCCCAGCTACTGCTTCATTTGGGGGAGAAGAGGAAGACTCCCCTGATGGTTCTGGGACCCTGCTCTTTACCACTGAAGTGGCTCGGGTATCTCCTGCACCTTGGTCCAAGTGTCCCTGGGATTCCCTTCCAGACTCTGCATCCAACAACTCACCCGTGTCCGGGCGCACACCCAGCGAGAAGGAGGGTTGAAGTCGAGAGCTTGCAATAGATTGAGCTCTGCTCACCCTGGGCAAGGTGGTAAGCCCAGGGAGTCCAAAAGGGCCACTGTGATGGCACTGGCCATTGTGGGGGTCATTGAGAAAGAGGAGGTGGTGACTGTGGCTGAGATCTTCAGCACTGAGCCCCACTGACTTGCAATATTGATGAGGCCCCGTCCAAGTCTGAGAAGAATCTGCTCCTGGGGGACCAAGGTGGTGTGGTGCCAGAGGGGCTTGGCAAGTAGTGCCATGGGCTATAGTCCTTCTATTCTGAGTGCAGTACCGATGACCAGTGCTGGTCTGTTCTGGTCAGGGAACAGTACCAAGGTGCTCCCTCTGCCGCTACCACTGCTGGTGGCACAGGGGAATGGTGCTGGATCGGTGCTGCTGAGGCAGTCGGGGACCTTCTCAGTTGACCTTGCACTGGGGATCTAGGCCCACTTGGCACCGGAGATTGAGGCAAGGCTGGTCACAGCAAGGGAGGCTTGCTTCTTGACAGCCCCAATCTGTTGGGTGCCAGAGACAGCAAGGGGCCCAGGACACTCAATGTCATCTGCTCTATAAGATCCTGTGTCACTTCATAGGTCTCAAGAGTGGAGGGAAGGTGAATTTCCTCTTCCAATATGTCCCGCGTCGGAGAGTACATGCACACCAGACTTGACAGACCCTTCACAGGGGTTGGACTCAACAGTGCCATTGTTTGGTGCTCCAAAGGTCTTCCAACTCTCAGGCTAACCACTCTCTCCTGTCGTCTTGGGGACCAACCCTTGTCGGTTTTCCTTTCTTTTTTTTTTTTTTTTTTGGAGATAGCGAACAGAGCCATCGGTGCTGTTGTGGCACCAGTTCCAGAACCAGTGCTGCTACACAGTGCCATGGCTCCTTAGATGAGTCCTGAGGTCCAGAGACTTCACCGGTGGCAGAAGGGATGCTGCTCACAGACTGCACTGCACTGGAACCCACTTTAGAGGAAGAAACCAGACAGAGCCTCCTCCATCATGTGAATTCTCAGTCTTTGTTCCCTCTCCTTCTGGGTACAAGGGGGGAAACTCCTGCAGATCTTACACTTTTCTTTTAAGTGTGCCTCCCCCAAGCACCTCAGACAGGACTCGTGCAGGTCATCCAGGGGCGTAGGCTTCCAACAGGACTCCCAGGTCTTGAAGCTTGGCATGCCCCAACCCTGAGTCCAGGGAGGGCAACAGTGAATCTAACTAACAACTGTAACAAACTCTAAACTAAAACACTTAACAGGTATTTAACTTTAATACTTAACAGGTTCTCAACTATCTAACTGAGGAGCCTGCTAATAATAGCAACAAAGCACTCCAGCTACCATGAGGGCAGTAAGAAGGAACTGAGAAGTGTAGGGTCGGCTGAGCCTTATATAGTGAGTGGCAGCAGCATCACTCCAGGGTGCTCCACAGTGGACCCTACAAGTTCTCTAGGGGAAAAATTCTCCAGCTGACTGTGCACATGGTGCGTGTACACTTAATATGGAATGGACAGGAGCAATCACTTGAAGAAGAAGTGGTAATAGGAAGATCTGTATTCCCTGGTGATGTGGGAAGAAAAGGAAAATTCAAGGTCAAGGGTGATACTAAGATTTTGGGTTGTGGAGGCTAATGAGAAGTCCAGGGAAGAAGGAAGCAGAGCAGTGGTTCCCAACCTTTTCAGTGACATGGCACACTTCAATGAGACAAACAATTCCACAGCACACCCACTTTTTTCAGCTGAATTGATTCCTCATAAAAATCACATTTACTTACATTTCCTATGGTTACAGACTTACTAGAGAGGTTTGCAACATAGTGCATGCAACAAGCTAAAGAAGGATCAAATGCATTAATGTTTCAGATTCACTGGAAAAAAATACATGTCATCTCAACTTTGCCCTTTGGCCACCTGCGTTTAGAATGTTCACATTTTAGAATCAAAAGACCAATGCCTCACTTTTAACTTGATGATTAACTTTCATGAGTTTTATGAGTTGTAAGATTCATTGGCTAGAATATTGCTTAAGATGAAACAGTGTTTGTTTCACATTGATTTTCATTACTATTGTACCAAATTTCACAGCAACTCAGACAGTTCTCACAGCGCACCAGTTGAAAACCACTGAGATAGAGATCAAATCGAGTTTCAGGATACCCAATTTAGAGATACCATTTCTTCATCTGAAATGTTGATACCTTGAAGGGGAACAGATTAGTTCTTTCACTCATCCAAGCCTTACCTGGAAATTAAGTGACAAAAAACAAATTAGCAGCGGCCCTTTAAGTTTTATGGGTTAGTTCCCATATATTGGGCACCAAAAATATGAAATACTTACATTTATTTCAACTTAGTTTCTTTTTATGTGCTAAAACTAAGTGAAGCAAAATAAAGCAATGAACTAAGTGGAAGAAGACAGACTAAGATTATTAACAAGATAACAGTTTGGTCATTGCCTAAGGCTCAAAAAATTTGAAGGATGACATAACAATCAGCAGACAAATACTCATTACAAGGGTGAATTCTGCATCACAAATAAATTATTCTCTTTGGCTATGTCTACACTAGCCAATTAGTTCAGACTAAGCAAGCTTAGTCCAGACTAATTTGGGTCATGGCCACACTGGACTTTGCCTAGTCCGACTAGGCAAAGGTTAGTCCAAACTAATCAGTACCCCTGGTTAGTCCAGACTAGCCGGCTTAGTGTGAACTTTAGTTTGAACTAAGCATATGCAATGCTCAAAGTAATGCCTAGTTCAAACTAAAAGGTTAGTCTGAACTAGGAAGCATGGCTAGTTAGAACTAAAAAGCCATGGTTAGTCCAAACTAGCCTGAGGTTAGTTTGAACTAACCTCAGACTTACTTAGCTTGGACTTGAAAGTCCGAACTAAATTTTTAGATGTGGACATAGCCTTTGATATCACCATTTCGTTCAACTTATTCAGCAGCTATGCTACTGCCTTTTGGTTTTAGCTTTGTTTGCTGGGTATGTGTCATTAACACTGATTACAAGCTTGAAGGTTGCCACCATGGAAGTCAAAAGTGGTTCTGGGGGAAAAAAATCATAGCAATGAGATCAGAGATAAGGGTCAGGTCTTATTTACTGGTCCAGTTGCACACTGAGAAGAAGCACTATAGTGCTCATGTTTTGTGTCCTGGCTAATTCCCCCCCTCCCCAACACAAAGTTTTTAACACTGATCTTTGCCACTAAAACCATGGAAACAGATACTTTTGCTTTCACAGAACAAACAAACTGTAAAAGAACATTAAGACTTTAAAGCAAGACACTCAAAAGTTTCAAAATGCCAGAATTAAGTATACTCAGGGAAACTATTTTCTCCACTATTTTCCTCACTTACGTGTGGGCAGTATGAAACTTGATATATACTTCTTTAAATGCAGGGTGGGTTTTCTTAGATTGTAAATAGATTACATAGAATAAAATGATCAGTGCCAATTTCCAATCTGCTGTAAACTCCTTAAAGTCAACAGGCTTTCACCAGGCATGAATTTGGACTGTATTTGTTGAACTGCTTAAATTTTCATTTTTACTCCACTCATATACATTCTGGATGGGGGCTTAATCCAAACTGATTCTTGTTGAAAGCCAGATTAATTCCATTTTAAATTAAAGTAGTGAGGATGACTATTTAGATGCTTAATTAATGCAACAAGGAGTTGTGTGGCACTTAAAGACTAACAAATTTATTTTTTGCATGAGCTTTCGTGGGAGAAGATCCCACTTCCTCAGATGCTTCGAAGATGGGTGAATTTACAGAAAGGTATGAAACTAAATGCAAGGGGGTGTAAAACATAGGATCAGGTCATACAGTAACAGCAAATCAGAGCAGTTTTCAGGTTCAACCCATGGGAAGCCTGAAGTCAAATTACCTATTGTAATGGGAAAAGAACCCATAGTCTCGATTAAGTCCTGCTTTCACAGAATTTAGCTTGCATATTAATTCGAGTTCAGCTGTTTCTCTTTGAAGTCTTGATGTCCCAGTCACATCTCTGACGATGGTCGTTAACAGATCATTTATCGAGTGATTAGAAAGATGGAAGTGCTCAGCAACTGGTTTCCTTGTTTTGTGATTTCTGATATCAGCTCTGTGTTCATTTATCCTTTTGCGCAACGATCGTCCTGTTTGTCCAAAGTATAAGGTGTTGGGGCATTTCTTGCACATGATGGCATAGACCACATTAGTAAATGAGCAGGTAAATGAGCCTTTGATGGAGTAGCAGGCTTGATTAGGACCTATGATGGTATCTGTAGTGCAGATATGTGGGCAGACTTGGCAGCATGGTTTTTTGCAGGGGTGTGTGCCTGCTTCAATGTTTCTGTTGTTAGATCTGTAGTTGCTGGTGAGAATCTGTTTAAGATTAGGGGGCTGCCTATAAGCAAGGAGTGGTCTGTCTCCTAATGCTTGAGAGAGAGAGGGATCATCTTTTAGAATAGGCTGTAGGTCCTTAATGATCTTTTGCAGAGGTCTGACTTGGGGGTTGTATGTGGTGACTAGTGGTGTTCTGTTGCATTCTTTCTTGGGTCTCTCCTGTAGTAGATGACTTCAGGGAACCCGTCTAGCTCTGTCAATTTGTTTTCTTACTACCCCAGGTGGATACTGTAGTTTCAAGAATGCTTGATAGAGATCCTCAGGTGGATACTGTAGTTTCAAGAATGCTTGATAGAGATCCTCAAGATGTCCGTCTCTGTCTGAGGGATCAGAGCAAATGCGGTTATATCTTAGGGCTTGGCTGTAGACTATGGATCGTGTGGTGTGTTTAGGATGGATGCTCGAAGGATGTAGGTAACTATACCAATCAGTAGGTTTTCGGTATAGGGTGGTGGTGATGCGTCTATCCCTGATTTGTACTGTAATGTCAAGAAAGTGGATCTCCTGTGCGGAGTGTTCCAGGCTCAATTTGATGGTGTTGTGAAAATTAGAGATGTAGCTGGGACATCAAGACTTCAAAGAGAAACAGCTGAACTTGAATTAATATGCAAGCTAAATTCTGTGAAAGCAGGACTTAATCGAGACTATGGGTTCTTTTCCCATTACAATAGGTAATTTCACTTCAGGCTTCCCATGGGTTGAACCTGAAAACTGCTCTGATTTGCTGTTACTGTATGACCTGATCCTATGTTTTACACCCCCTTGCATTTAGTTTCATTCCTTTCTGTAAGTTCACCCATCTTCGAAGCATCTGAGGAAGTGGGATCTTATCCCACGAAAGCTCATGCAAAAAATAAATCTGTTAGTCTTAAAGTGCCAAACAACTCCTTGTTGTTTTTTTACTGGACTAGACTAACACAGCTATCCCTTTTGAAACTGATTAATGCAAATTGCCTTCCCTGCCAAACCTATGACTAATGCATTCAATATGTCTCTCTTTACTGATAAATCACCATATATTTCCAAGCATGCTATAATTAGATAATAGTGCAGAAGCTGTCAATCTAATTCAATATTTATTGATATACTTAAACCTTACATTACATCCCGTGGGACTGCTGAACAAAACAATAGCATTATTTTTGTATCTTTCTAATTTTGGAAGAATGCATACACTATATTCACAGAGGTCTGTTTGCTTTAAGGTACAATATGTTATTGAATGCATTAACTAGACAGCTCATACTATTTGTACAAGTTTTATTTCTTTACATTTTTAACTTACTTTAGCTCATTTTTCCATTTAATTTTAACTGTGAACTCACAAGGCTCTTGTAAGATTGAGAGCTAAATGGGAAGGTACTGTTTTCATTCGTCTAATATTGGTGGTTTAGCTCATGATTTGCTTTTATTTGCATCTAGCTTCAGCTCACCGACACAATCATTGATTTGTTAAATCTTCCTATACAGTATTTGTGTGCACTTTGGAGGAGGAAAATGACCCAGCTACTCCACAACTTACACTAAGTTGAGTGAGCAGTGAAATGCATTGTTTTCAAAATAAAATGCAAAGATTACACTTAAATTTAACTAATACCAGATTTACATGCTACATTGACCACTGAAACAAGGCTTGGTGGTATTTAGCCCATTAAAAAAGTTTCAGCTGATGTTTTCTTAAATCTTCATTCTTTTTGTAAAATCCACTGGCATTACTTTAATGTCTTGGGGAATGGGCAGTTTTTGTTTTGTTTCACTTTGTTCTGTCCTCAGCCAACCCTTCTTCCCATGTTGCTCTGAAGTTAATTTAAGAGCAGATGCTTAACTGGCAAAAATTGATGTAGTTCCCGTTGAGATTAATGGAGCTAACCCAGTGTTTCCCAACCAATGTGCCATAGCACATAGGTGTGTCATTAGTCCTGAGCAGGTGTGCCATGGAATTTTTGTGAAAAACTACTTGAAGAGCAATGGATTTGCTCATGAATATTCATGAGTTCATTTGGAGACTATATGGTTGTGTGCCTCAAAATAATTAAAGGTAGCAAGGTGTGCCATGGCAGAGAAAAGGTTGGGAACCACTGAGCTAACTCAATGATATACCCCAGCTGAAGAACTGGCCCTTACTGAACTTTTATTTTCCTTATGCATGGGACTTTTAATTTCCAAAGGAAACATATAAAATATGATTTGACTGAATTAAGTTCTTAACATTTATGACAAATTGATATTTCCTTAAAAAGGTATATTCCAATGTTCAATTTCTGACTGTCCAACTTCTCTCTAAAGATTATAAACAACTAGTATTCATCTCTTACATGAGTGCAAAAAGTTGATTTTAATTATGTTTGTGGAACCAGAGATTTTTATCCTTTTTATGACAGGAAGAATGCTGAAGACTCTGAGATAAACCTCTGGCTTCTTTGGACAATGTGGGTATATTTCTACAATTTCATTCCTGGTCAATAACTTTGTTTATTTAATTCACTTGATATGTATCAAGTGCTACTAGTTTATTATCCTTTTGGACCTTTAATGCTTATGTCATCACCCAGTTGAGTAAACTGGCCTTCGTTGGTTGGTTTATAGTAGGTCTGATAGTCTTGAAAACCTTTTGGTCATCTGCCATCAAAGATGTTTTGTTCAGGGTCACTGAAATTGTGCTGTCTTGTCCTGGTTTTTCCAGAAGTTTCTGCACAGAAATACATGGTTCCCTAAGTCGCTGGTTGTCAACTTTTTTCAGGTCTTGACATACTTGGCAGGGGGTTGTGACCATACAGGACGCACCAGTGTACCTCTCCCAGGCTGAACCCAGCCATCTCCCCAGCTTTCCACAACATCCTTACCATTGTGAGGTGACACAGTAATGTGCTCTGACACAGTGGTCAAGAACCACGGCCCTAAGTTATGAAATGACAGATGCTGAACATGATTATTGGTATAAATAACAAGCTACTGACAAGATGGCCATTGGCAGAAACAATCACCATTGCATGTAAGAGTTAATAATTTTTAACAATGTGGAAGAAGGAAGGTTATGGCATAGGTGGGAAATAACATGTTTATCTGCCATTTTATTCTCTGGCTATTGTTTCTTCAAGACTAAAGTGCATTGACAAATGCTGGCAATAAAATGGGACTGGAAGTTTTAAATATTATAGTCAGACTTTTATTATGACTTTCTCAGTTTCTAGAAGAATGGCTATGTCTACATAAATCACAGTCTTTTCCCTAACTAAGGGAAGGACATAAATGGCCTGCCACATAAGCTTTTTAAAGGAATGTAATAAATCCACAAGAATCTTTTCACTGTCAAACTAATGACACTGGATCACTTGAAAAAGACAGATGTTTTCATTGGATTAACTGTTAATAAACAGGGCAAATTCTTACAAGCTGTATACCTCTGCAGTATTTTATCATTATTACTATAACATTCTTTTAATACATCACCAGATATATCACACAGACACTCAGTTATACAAAGGTAGTTTGCTGTTAAAAGTGTTAAACAGCTTTTCTCAGGTGGCAAAGTCAATTTCACTTCAGAAAACATGAGTTGATTCTCCTTTCATTTATGCTGAATTTACACACATATAACTGCACTGACTTCAGTGATATTACTTTTCATTTACACTGGTATAAGAATCAGAACAGCTGTCTTTATCTGAACTGCCAGAGGAAGATGGAAAATTTGGGGTATCAAAAGAGAAGTTATTTTTCCCCTCACTGCTGTTTGGGCCAGACCCCCTCTGCCTCAATACTGACGAAAACAGGCCCTAAGAGAGGAGATCTACTATTAGGAACAAAAACTAGATTCTTTATAACCTTTAATTACTATTACTATTGGTAGAAGTATGTGTTTTCCATTGCCCAGAGACTCCAGTAATAGGGCCCCATTATGCTAGAAACACAGTACAAACACACTGTAAATTCTTTGGAGTAGGAATGGTCTCCTTCTACATCAACTGACAAGACAGAAGAAAAGTCAGAGAAGACAGAGGTATACAGCAAAGTGAAGGGACTTGCCCGAAGTCACAGCAAGGCAGTGGCAAAGCCAAAAAAATGGAATCCAGGTCCCTTGACTCCCATTCAACTGTCCTGTCCACAATCCCACTGTGCCTGCCTGTGTTAATTAGTCGTTACTAATGAGTTTATTTGGACAAAGACATAAAACTGTGCTGGTTCATAAGCACCCATTACTTATTTCAAGTCTTCCAACAAAACAAATAGTCGTTTTAGCTTCGTTCTTACTCTTAACTGCTCTTCCTCATACAAGAGGGAGTTACCAGCAGCGAATTATGCAATGTTAACCTTTTAACACCATCTGCTTTTTCTACTTCATACGCTGGCTGACTTAAGATATTACCTCTTAACCATTAGAAGGTTTCACCTCCACTGAACCCCATGTAAAAGATACATAGGTCAGACATAGTGAAAACACTATTGAACCTAGTATGTGTCATTCACGTTATATGTACAGAAATAAAAGACACTGGGATATCTTCTGGTATCATGTGTCTCTGGGTGCATGTCTCCACTGAAAACTTATTTCAAAAAAAGGAGGCTTATTTTGAAAAAACTTTTTCATGTCAATGTAGGCATTTAGTTATTTCAAAATAAGCACTTTGGTATTTTGAAATAATAAAGCACTATTTTGAAATAACTAAGCCTGCTTTTATTTCGAAAGAGAAATTCTTTCAAAATAGTTATTTTGTAAAAAGCCATTCCAAGCCATGGAATTGGCTTTCTTCAAACTAATGGAAATGGATTCCCCAGTAGGGCTGCTTTCTGCCAGGGGACAGATACCCCCAGCAGGACTCCCTTCCCTGCCAGGTGAGAGATTACTCCCTTCTCTGCCAGTGGAGAGGTTCCCAATGGGGGGCTCTGTTCCCCACCAGGAGCAGGGAATCCCTGCTGGGCTCATTTCCTCCTCAGGGACAGGGAACCCCCAGCAAGCTGGTTTCCCTGCTGGGGGCAGGGAACTCCCAATGGGACTGCTTCCCCCCACAAGGCATGCTGATCTGGCCCCCACTAGCCCCTCTGTTCAGGCTTGGGGGGCTAGGAATGGGCTAAGAGCCAGATTGGGCTCTGATCAATTTAGTTCCCTGTCCCCAGCAGGGAATGAAGCCCTGTTGGGGGTTCCCTGTCCATGGTGGGGAAGGGAGTCCTGTCAGGGGTATCCCTCCCCCAGCAAGGAAACCATTCTGCTGAGAAATCCTTTTAGACTTAGAGAGTCTATTGTCGACTAACTCGAAATACTAGTGCCTACTTTATTTCAAAATAGGAGTCTTGTGAAGGCTCACTATTTTGAAATAGTTATTTTGAATTAATATCAGCAGTTATTGTAAAATAACTATTTCAAAATAACTTTGCCAGTGTAGACACAGTCAACGTTTTAAAATGGTAAAGCTCTTATTTATATGAAACACAGTTTAATAACACCAAGCTTTCATGAAGCACATTTCACCAGTAGAGTTCAAAGCCCTTACAAAGCAGGTAAATATTATTATCTCCAATTTATAGCTGGGGACACTGAAGTAAAATGACTTATTCAAGCTTGCCCAGGGGCCAAACCTGGAAGAGAGTCCAGGTCTTCTGGATTTTAGTTCAGGACTTTATCCACTTTAATATCTTGTGTCTTTTTTCTGCTTTTACTTGTGTCACTTTTAAACCAGCGCATTTCCATTTACCTCTGTGGAGTCACTTGATTTATATCACCATGAGATCAAAATCAGACCATAGAGTCCCCTGAGCCTAACTGTGGATAAGACATCCCCCTTGTTTTGTGAAAGCCTGGTTTTATATTAGGTTCAAGCATCTCCTGAGAGCTTTATGAAATTGAGATTGTACTGCAGCGCCATGTTTTGAGATAACCCCTTGCCATAATAGTCACAGATTATGTGTATCATGTGAGATATTAAATCTGCCAAAATGTTGCTTTTAATATGTCTGTTAGTTAAGATCATATCTAGACATGAATTATTCCTAGCAGAATCTCTCACACCCTGGTTCAGCAAGCAATCATCCGCTACTTCCATCATTTCCATTGCTGTCTTTACCATGTATCTTGGGAGGGGGTAGGAGATTCCAGTTAATCATTTAAAAAGACAGAATTACATAGCAATTTCTAATAGCATTGTCCAAAGCAAGACTGGAGTTTCAGTAATGAGTTGAGTTTGATAAGATAAAATTAAAGTCAGCCTAATATTTCATGGCTAGAAAATACCAGTTATAATCTCTTGCCCACTCTCTCCAAAAATACATTTGCAAAAATTGGTTTTATATTATCTTAGCAAGAGACTTCTGTTGATAATGTTTCTAACCTTAGGCAGCCCTTGGCTGCCGTCATATTCATCTGTTTGACAAAATGGAAAAAAACAGTGCCAGCCCACTAGTGAATGTCCCCATAAACAAATTTGTTAGAGGCACAATAGATGCTGTGCTTGCAGTAGTGAGATTAGCAATTGAAGCTTTAAGGTCTTGTGACTCCTACAGGCAGTGGGTAACGTAGTGTATCAAGAGTCAAGACAGGACATTCAAACAATAAATCTTTTGTTTTATGAAGAGTCTGCTTTCATCGGCTAGGGCTGACTATGAATTAACCCACAGAACAGTGATAACATGTAGGTTGCTGTTGGCACTACTCTGAAGATGCATATAACGTAATAAACAATGGCCTTGTTGAATTTCTCATTAACTTTCTAGCAATATGAAAATTTTCTCACAATATTGGGAATTGCCCACAACAAAGGCATAAAAGACACAATTCCAGAAAACAGAGAAAAGTCCAAATAAAAGCCCTGCACAAAAGTATCAAGGGATTAAAACATAAATTTTTCAACACTGATTGATCAGGGTGTCTGTGCAGTCAGGGCATCTGATGAGATGAAATGAAGAGCAATAGCAGTTGCAATCTACAGCTCCCCCTCTATCCTGAGGATTAGTTGAGTGGATCTGTGTCATTCACAGACTGGGCTATTCCCTTTGCATTTCCTTCATCAGTAGTGAGTTGCAGAAACCCACTACTGCTATCACCATGGCCACCACAGTTTTTATCTTAATTACACTCATACATAGCCAGGGCATACTTTGCAAGTCCCTCCTGTCTTGGGCCTTCTGTGCTCATTCGAGTCAACTCAAGATTTGACTCTTAAAGAATACAGAGAAGCACATTTAAGTGATAGAGTCACCTTTAGTTTCAACTGGAAATCCTGTATTTATTCAGTAATGCTGCCTCCAAGGCTGGCCCTACACCAAATAGCACCTGAGAAGCCTCCTCCCATTTCTCTTTGAAGCAAGATTTGCATGCATGATTTATCCTTATCATATCAGATGATAAATCTGCATGCTAGGATCTGAATCTGTATTTATTCATGCCATGCATAAGCAAATAAAAACAATTTGTTTCTTCTAAGATTACAGAAGTTAATTTTAAGAATAACTGAAATGTACTAGCATTAAGAAATTAACAGCGCATAGACATTGGGTGAACCACTATTAAATAGCGTTAGGGTAGGTGACAGAATCTCATTAAATATATCCATTACTAATCATTAGTTATACTCTTCAAGTCTTAAAATACAAATACACTTCACAATTACACAATGAAACAAAGTTCACAATATCGTAGCTGGGCTCTCATTTCACTTTGTTCTTATATCTCACTGACAGGCAATGCCCCACCCCTTATATACCTGCAAGGGCATGGCTGACAACATTCTAAAAGATTTGAGGAAAGTGTAGTCTTCAGAAAATTTGGAAGGTGCCACAAAATTCTACAAAGGTCTAGGAGATTAGTGAAAAATGAATCCACAGATGAAATACCTGAAACATTTTACTTCAAACATTCTATTTTCCCTTTTGTTGCACCGTGAGCACAGCACAAACCAGGCTCTGCACCCCAGGAAATCTCCTGGGTCACCTGCATCTAAATCCAGCCCTGGGTGCCTCCTTACGCAGAGGGCCCCAAGCCAGCTCCACTGAGTGTGCCATGGCAGAATGAGACCTAAGGACTTAGTCTGGCCTGCAAAACAGTCAAGTTAAACCCCTTGTGAGCAAGTTACAAACTACGCTGGAATGTCCAGGTGGCTTTTCCCCCTCAAACTCATTGCATACTACAAATGACTGAACTACTTTACTGTGACTGCCTCCACCGACCTGCAAAAGGAGGAGTGGTGATCAAATGCTTGTGACCAGCAGCGTAAGCAAATTGCTTGTAGCCACCCTGTGCTACAATGTCTAGACACTACTAAGACATTTACCCTGCATGCTAATACTTTGGGATTGGGCCTGTAAAATGATTTGTCCCATGAGTGTGACTGTAGGGAATTGGAAAGTCGTGTACTTCAGCCACAAACTCTTTCCTAAAACAAAACATATTCCATTATCGATAAGGAACATTTAGCTATCAAGTGGGCAGTACCAACTTGGGTTTATTCTTCTTTCTTGTTACCAACTATGTGCAACTCTAAGGCTGTGTTCCCACACAGCTGGTTATTTCGATACGGTTGTTTCGAAACAACCGTATATCAAAATAATGCTTATTTCGAAACAACTTATTTTGAATTAACAAAATGTTAATTCAAAATAAGGAAAAAAAGCTGGAATCGAAATAGCGATTCCGGACAACAGTTCTTTCGAAACGACTCACCATCATTTCAAAACAACATGTTCGCACGGCGTTGTTTCGAAACAACCATTGCGAAACAATGTTGTTTCGCCCACAGATTAGGTTTAACTTGTTTTGAAACAACATGGTTGTTTCGGAACAACAGGAACCTTTGTTCCGAAACAACCGTGCGTCGTGTGAACAGCCAAAACCTTATTTCGAAACAACCTCCGTTGTTTTGAAATAAGGAGGCTGTATGAACACACCCTAAAGGCGCTTATGGCAAAGTGCATGAATCCCTGTGCACACACTGATGTTTGGTTTTTATCAATATTTTCCTTCTGGATGTAATAACTAGGCCAACCCAGGGTTCCTTTGCCTGTGTGGGAATTTCACCCATACTGTTACAGGCAGGTGCATATTTGGGTGTACAGGCGTATACACCTATGTAAGGCCTTCTCTAACAAAGAAACACAGCTACTTCTCCTTGTTACAGGGTCACAGGATATGGTTAGTTGTGAGGGACACAGTATTGCTCCAATCGCCTGTTCAAGGACAAGAGACTGATTCGAGGGAAAGAAAAGGTTGCTTCTGGGCTGGAGCCCAAAGCTACTGCTAGACCTAGCATTCCTGAACAGGAAACGGCAAACCTAGCTCCTTTTCCCCTGTTGAACGTATCCCAATTTGGAGGAGTTCATTTATATAGCCCTTACAGGGACAGCACCCTATTGTTGATTCTGTTCATTACTTATAAGAAATCACTGTCCAAATCTATATTTTATTTCCCAGTCCTACTACTCTAGACATCTTCTAGTCACCTTAGAAAGAGAAGAAGGTTTAACAGAAAACACAGATAGTATGGGTAATTTGTGTCAAATGAAGATGCGTTATTTAGTGCTTGGCAGGTCTTTGGTCCAAACCCTCTGTTCTTCATTTGTCATGGACTGTGGCATTGAATGAGGTGATGTACTGCTGGAAAAAGAACTAAACCCCTTAAGACCTGCATGATTTGTTCTCCTGCCACGTTTATCAATTGACTCATTTATATGCAGCTGCTAACTAAAATACTTTGTGAGCAACTGTTGTTTCTACCAAGTCCATTGTTTAAACTGCTAGTTTAGTTTAGTTGTTACTTTTGTGTGAAAGGTTTCTTAGAGGAAGATGAGACAAGTTATGAATTATGACACTGTATCTTCAAATCACAAGATTTTATTCCTCAAAATCCTGACAAATTTGTGTGACCATTGATCTTTCCACAAATGTACGGTAAAGAAATATTAAGCATAAGTTAAAGAGAGGCAGTGTAACAAAGTGTCAAAGAGAATGACAAAATCAGGATAAGACATACAAAGGTCATAGGAAAGATCTAAAGATATTTGCTAAAAACATGTCTGTTATATGCCCAGAACATCTCTGGAGCTACAGAAATAATAATTGCTTATGCCATTATCAGAAGCATTTTGTGTCAGCAAACATTCGAATTAAGACAGCAGTCTCAAATAAAAAACACAATTTGCCATCAGCTACTTCCTATGCAACAGTAGCTGACATATCAAAATAATTTCTCATTTTAATTACAGGAAAATATCTTGAATATTTAGGCAGAGTTGTTCAGAAAAATGTTTTCTTTGAAAAAAACTTAAATGAAAGTGAAATGATGTTTTCTGTGAATTTTTTTGTTTGTTTTCATTGAAAAAAATCACAGTTTTCATTTTTCAGCAACTGGGTTTTCCTTTTTTTCCCAATCAACACCATAGAAGATTGACAATATTGAAAAAGCTTTCACAAGAAATTGCTTAGTTAAAGCCATTCCCTGTCAAAAAAAAAAAAAAAAACCCTCAAGGTGGAAATTCTTAATCTCTGTTTCTGAGACACTGTAGTGCAGTGGCCATTGGTCAAAGATAATTTTTGACATTGACCAAAGTATTCTTTAGACTTTGCAGTTCACTTATAATCCCAATTTTAGAATCGCAAAGTCTTTTAACAGCATCAGTGATTTATCCACACCTCAGGATGTAAGATAATTATACCTATCCCCTAATTACAGGAGCTGAAATTAAAACACAAGGAGAGGAAGTGGTTAAAATCAAAGAATTTCAAAAGTGTCCACTAATTTTTGGTGCCCAGTTTAAGCTGCCTAAAGTTGGCCACACAAAAAAAGGAGGTATCCACCATCACTGGATATTGTTGGCCTCTGTGAATGCCTTAACCAGGTCACATAAGAAAGTAAACAGGGGAAACAAACATTGTCACCACACTCTGTGCTATGGCCAAATCATCTATCCCCATCTCACTATTTTATAGCACAAAGGCCAGCTAACAGGTACATGGAAATAACACCTCACCTACCTCACTGCTGTCTTTTAAAGATTAGCTAAAATTTATTAAGCACATTGACGGCAGCAAGTGCAAACTTATAAAGACATTAATAAAAAGTTTCTCTGACCTAAAAAAAAATGCCAGTCTGGTTGTCTTCGTACTATAACATACTATTTTGAGTTACTTATATTCCAGTACCCTTTAGAGGTAGCCAAGTTCTATACCCTGTTGCTGTATGTACTCTGTCAATAATTTGTGAAGATAAAGATTGTACCTACACCAAAGAGTTTACATTTCTGGACTTAAACTATTTAGGTTCACTGGTGTGCTGAGATAATTGTCTGTCATTACCAAGGATTGTATAGTTCAGGGGTTGGCAACTTGCAGCACATGTGCCAAAAATGACACGGGGGCTGAGCCTGAGTGGTCCCCTCCGCTGGCCCCACTACCCCAGGCCCCTGCTGGGGAGTGCAGCCAGCAGGGACAAGAAAGCTGCAGCGCGCTGGGTTAGAGAGGAGCGGGGTAGGGTTGCCAGCCCAGAGCTGCCTGCCAGTGGGGGGGGGTGCCAGCCCCAGCCCTGAACCGAAGCCTGACCCCACCCCCTTTTTGCCCCACCCCACTGAGGCTGCGGTGGACAGGGCTAGCATGGGGGTCAGCAAACGCTGCCAACTCCTGGTGTCGGTTCTATATCACTGGCAAGTTTTAAACCAAAGATGGTATAGAAATTTTCAGACTAAATTATCACAATGTTTCCTTCTGGTCTTGGAATCTATTAATGTTAACCAAGAATTATCTCACTGTTTCCATGTCTGTCTCCTGTTGTCTCTTGTCTTCTAGATTGACAACCCTTTCCCAAAGAGTTTACAGCGTTTCCCAACCAGTGTGCCGTGGCACACAGCTCTGCCGTCAGGGCTGAGCAGGTGTGCCACAAAACTTTTTGGAAAAAATACTCAAAGAGTTCTGGATTGGCTCATTAGCTCATGAATATTAATGAGTTTATTTGGAAAGTGTGCCTCAAATTAATTAAAGGTAGCAAGGTGTGCCACGGCAGCAAAAATGTTGGGAACCACTGGATTAGATGATCATGATGTCCCCTTCTCACCTTAAAATGTAGGAGTCTCTGAGTCTGGTTATTTGTTCTGTGATTTTACAGCACCTAGCACAATAAGCTCCTTGAACAGATCTACATGGTGTTATGGGTTTACAAATGCAACTCCTCCCTCTTATTTTCTTACTTTAAATAGCAGCACCTGCTTGCTGCTGTAGTCTGTTGATTTTCCTCTAACCCTCTTCCCCTGTGAAAATTAAAGTATTATCAACCTATGCTTACAAACATTCCTGCCCTACAGATTTTTCTTTGCATTGAAACTGCCAATATTTTATCAGTCAAGACAAGATGCCAGCCAAAAAGCAACATTATTTTCTTTACAAAAGGTGAAAAAAAGAAAAAAAAAGTGGAGGGGTAGGGGGTTGCAAATAAAACTAGATAGTTTAGTCACTTTACTAACTTATGAGTTCACTTTAGAATAAAGGTCTTGTATACTATTTCTTTCCTCTCCTCTGTTTCTTCACTACAAAGACTAGAATAATCTATGTTTCACCTAGTATGCACTACTGGGAACTGATCGTTAGAAAATACAAAGGATTTGTTTGATGGAGAAAACCTTTTAATGTTATTTTACTATTTAAAAGCAGACCATTGAAACCTCAGCAACAAGCAGCTAATCTGTGATTCTTAAAGCCTAAACAAAAGTTTCAAGCTGTTATTGGTTGTGTCTTTGAAATTTAAAGAATAACAAAATTAAGATTTGAAGAAGAAAATGCAGAAGGCAGTAAAGAGTTCAGAAACTCATTTTTATCGCATCTTAGTAAATACATTTACATTTTAATTTTCATTTTCAATTTTTGTCTATAAAAGGTCATATTTCTGAACTGAAAAGTGCAATAATGTTCTCCAGATAATAATTTTCTTGTAATTCACAGAGATGATCCAAGGGCATATAGATCACAACAATATATCATAATATTCAATGCAGTGAATATCATGGTTAAGGCTGCATCGCAATTTCATATGTATGTATATTAATGAAGTCTTTTTTGCTTCATTAGAAATTCCTACTGACTTTTTTTTGCTGACATTGTACCAGCTCTTCTGTAATCTTACAAATCTATGAAGATTCATTCAGAACTGGGCGTCTTATGATTTCATTAAGTCAATCAGTATATAAATAGCATGTTATATATTCCAATTTTCCAAGTCAATGCCAGTTATCTTGCAGAAATTCCTGCTCCAATCTTTTCTTTTTCAGCCCATATGGTTTCACAGATTATGAAATGCACCGAACAAGGCATGCCTTCTGTCATTTGGAAAAGCGACTTTGCTTTATTAATAGTGCAAAACATACTATAAATCCTTTTATGATTTTACTACACTCAGTTTTCTTCCTACACTGAAGTGAAGATGAATAAGATTTTTCTAGTGTTAAAAAGACCAGGAACAGTATTGAAAGTGCTACAAAGACTACCTTTAGACTGTCTATCTGTGCCATGCAATGGGAATTTGGATGGATTTTAGCTACAGTCTTTAATCATTTTGGATATTACAAGAAAATGGAACAGAAAAATATTGCAGTAGATCCAACTTGCCAAACAGACAACAACATCCAAAGTTAACAGCTCTTCCACTAGGTACCTAATATATAATATAAGATTGCTGTGCAGAGCTATAAAACTGTGCAGAGCCTATTTTGAAAAATAGCACATCAATAAATAAGATTAGTTGAAGAAACAGGGAGTAAGGAAACACATAAAACTTTTAGGTCAGCACAGGTCTAGGAGATAGAGCTCAGTAGCTAGGGGAGTGGGAAAAGGAACAGAATGGAGAATGGTTTTAGTAGTACACTGAAGAATACAAACAGACTTGAAGTTATAACTAGTGTCCTTCAGAAAAAGTAGGTTTTTCATCTCAGCGGAGCCAGGTCACAGTCATAAGTAAGTGTTCTCCTGACCATACTAAGAAACCCCAGGGGGCTATTTTAAAGCTTGCTCTCTTTAGAAGTTACCTTCTTCTTTCTTGTAGATGCTGTTTCCTTATATCTGCTGCAGGCACTCAGCCTTCTGCAGAGTTTGTTTTCTCAAGATGCAAACCATGTCTTCCTGGCCGTGTTTTCAGAAGCTGTACTACTTTTCCCTGCTCTAGTTTAACTATAATTACTTGATAACCCTAAATGGGCCCCATTTGAGGATTTTGTTCTCCCTTATCTCCTTTAGAATAGCAGGCCCTACAACTTCCATAGCAGGAAGCTTGAAGGTCCTGAGATCCCTTGCTCAAGCTAGGGTCTTCATGGCTTCAAGCTCCATGATAAGAAGCCTGGATGACTGGGGGTCGCTTGCAGCCCCCCTGGAAACCCCACAGGGTTTTGACAGAAACATCTGCAATTTTATGAAAATTCATTAAACCCAAGATATTTACGTGACAGACATCCTGGGTTCAACAAATCAGCATTTTCTGATGACACAGACTTCCATCTAGAGGTCTGTGACCAGCTCTAGTTCATCCCCAGTGCTACATTCAGGATAGAGACTGATTGCCCTGCTTTCTTTGGCCACTCTGTCAGCCACGCACACTCTGGACCTCATGCTCTGAAGACATTTCAGATGGGTAGCCATATCAGTCAATTTCAGCAAAAGACTAACAAATTATTTATCATGTAAGATTTGTGGGTGCAAAAGACAAAGCAGCTCCAATTGTCACAGGCATCTGCTGGCTTTGAGTTGCAACAGGAACTGGAACTTTGATCACTGCCATTGCTGAAGCATCTCAGTGTCTCTGATCACTCATAAGGGAGAGTTCGAGCAAGAAGTAAATGCTGACTTTCCAAAATCATATTCAGTATTATAAATGCACTTTCTTATACATGTAAATAGTTAACAGGTAAGATGCTAGTCAGTTGTGCTCAACCATGTGTCATAAATCCTGGGTTTTGTAGGACTGTGACAGGGCATACCACCCACACCCTGGCCTGGCAAGGGTTAATGATGCACTGCAAACTGAGAAGGCAATGCACCTCCACCTCCACTGGGCATGCTCAGCCTGGAAACCAGGTTTAAAGGGAAACAACTGGCTCAGTCCTGGGTGGACTGCTGAAGAGGAATGAAGAAGAAAGTCTGTGCTCTTAGGGAGCTGCTGCAGATTTTGACCCCGAACCAAAGCCATGCTGAAACCCAGATGGACTCTAAATGGATGGATGAAGTGGGGGAAAGGACCAAGTCACCAGGAATAGCAACAGCTGAGGATGCTGGAGGCACTGGACAGTCAGGGACCATTGCCACAGGAAGGAGGAGAGGAAGAAGCCCAAGGAATTGAGATGGTGCTATGATGGGAGGAGTGGAGAACTAATCAGTGTGTTTTGGGAGGATCCCTGCTGACTCAGGGGGGTGTACCCTCATGATTGCCAGGGCTTGGAGGAGCAGGAAGGGCCTGAACCCCATTACCCAGAATGCTGCACATCCCAAGACAGTGCCCTTACAACCCCAAAATACCAATGGACTGCCTTATTGCACTGGGACGGGCCTCTAGGCTACCCCAAACTGAGGGCTGCTCTACTGACTGCAGCCATTAGGCCACCCTGCCCTGGGAGCCACTCTATTGATTGCAGCCATCCATCCATGCTGCCCTCAGTGGAAGTACTTATGATTCCAGCTACTGGAATATGCTGCCCTAACTGAAAGGGCAACCTTATTGACCCTTCTCATTGTGTGGTATTGCCAAGTGAGATAGTCTGGGGTTGTGAATGGGAAACCCAAAATGGTGGCTCTAGGTCTTTTCCCCTACCTTCCCAGCTCACAGCCATCATCTGATGCCCATTATGTGGTATAACAGCCCTGCACAAAGGACAGATAAATGGGTGTTATGCAAAATGGCACATGGGGTAGCTCTTCGCAAGTACAGACCTGGACCACACTTGTAGCACTGCAAATCTCACGCCCAACTGCTCCTCCACCAGAACTGCTTACTGACTCCCTCTCAGTTGTACTCACTCCATGGAGCCTTACCTCCAACAGGTTCCTTAGGGCACTTCCTTGCAGCCCTGCCCTGGCCTAGAGAGGGTTAATGATGCACTGCAGGCTGAGGAGGCCATGTTCCTTTGCTCTTGTTGGGCATGCTCAAGTTGAAAGTCAGGTATGAAAGGAAGCAACCCAGATCAGTCTGGTTGGGCTACTGAAGAGGGATGCAGACTGCCTGTCTTCTACAGGGAGCTCCTGCAGAGTGACCCCAAGTCTCTCATCACTTCAGTGAAACTGAAGAAGAGACCTTAAAGTGTGCTGGGTTGCTTGAGGTGGCAAACCAGACCAAGAACAAGCTCTGTGGTGGGACTCAGGAAAACTGGTGACTAGTAGGAAACATGGTACACTGCTTCTTTACTAATAAAAGGAATCAGGAAAATTGTTATTTATACTTGAACAAAAGCCATCAGTCCATTATGCTAGTGCAACACAAGAGGAAGACACTGTCATTGCTCTGAGGAGCTTATAGTCTAAAACAGATAAACGATACGACAGAGGTTCCCAAACATTCCCTTTATGTGGACCACTACATTGTCATCAAAAGCTTTTGTGGACCCCCATGAAAACAAACCATTTTAAATGTTTTTAACATAGTCTATGGCAGACAGGAGTCAAACTTGTATATCAAGGGGTATTTAAAAAGTTGCTATTCCTAATAATTTATTATGCTCACTCACATACATATTGCCCTCATCACAGTACATTTACCTGCAGTAATTGCTCCCCACCATACACACTATGGACCACCTGCAGTACCCTTATGGACCACCAGTGGTCCACAGATGACAGGTTGGGAACTAAGGGGGTACAACATACAAGCAAAGGAAGCTGGATGAGGGGGCAACGGAAGTGGTCATTTCATTTCCTCTCTTGTTTATTCATAGTATGTTGATGGGGAAAATTGCAGGAGGGAACAAGTACATTGGATCTAAAAAATATGACTGGGTGGGAAACAATTCTTGCCATCCTGTCAAAATTTGACAAGTCAAAGATTTATACCATCCTTACCTGAAATGAAAAGTCAAATGTCAGAATTCCTTGAATCTATTGTCTGAAAAAAATTCAGGTCTGATCCACTAAAAAAATCATTTAGAGTTTTTGAAATATTTTGTTCACATTTTCATCTTTAACTTTTAAAAAAAATCAGAAGTGTGAATTGTTACATTTCAAAACAAATGTATCTCTAAAACCTGAAACTTTCCATTTAGAAAATATCAAAATGAGATGTTTTGACAATTTCAAAGAATATTTTTGTCTAGATGGGTGAAATACAGCTTTGATGGGATCAGCTTTTGGTGATGAAACAGACAATATCTTGGGTTGAACACTCTCATCACTACTCCGCAAACAAAAATCTTTTGACATTTTTCAGATTGGGAAATCTGTCAAAACTAGCCCAGTTTTGCTAATAATTATTGTTTTAATGAATTGCCATTTTTCTAATGAAAAAATCTCTCAACATTCTGTGCAAGCTCAACTAAAGAGTGCAAAAGAAGCTGGAAGGGGACAGAAGAGAAGGGGAGATGGAGACAATATAAGAGAAAAGAAAGCCATGCTTTTTCCGTCTCTGACTTCCATGACACCAGCCCTTAATGGAAAGACTCTGACAGGAACAAGAATTTGCAGAGTGGGACTTTCAAGGTTGCCTAAATGGTTTAGGAGCATATGATATTCCACATTCCATTGAAAATCTGCCCTCCTCACTTTGCTGTTTTGCTAAAGAGGGATTAATCTGTTCTGCTACTAACCAGCCACACTATTTCCCACTTAAACCAATTATTCTTCTTGTCCCCTTATGCATTGTCAACTAGATCACAAGACAGATGCTAGTTTATATGTATTTTTTATGTTAACTGAAAAGTAATGTAAATATTTTTTTAAATGGGAGGGAAGCCTGTTCATTTCTGAAGCTGTTTTATGGCTTAATAGATTTCTCTCTCTATTATACTGAATGTGTTTATGTTTATAGGGATATAGAATGTGGTGTAGCTGATTGTTTGAGAAACTGGGATTTACATACTGAACCACCACGAGACTCAGATTCACCTAGTGAAACTGAAGAAGTCAGACTTGTTCCTCTTATGTCCTTCATGGTTTTGGAAAGTGTCAGAACTGTTTACATCCCTCTGTCTAGCTTACCTTACCTTAATTCTGTAGCTGAGTGTACACTGGTTAAACCAAAATTAATGCATCAGACATGAGAAGAAATGCCTAGCTGCAGAGAACAGTTTAGTGTAATGGCTATTTATAATCTCCATGGTTTCCCCAAGATGTGCTACATTAGCAATTTATGGCTTTCCTCTTCAACTGAATTTTTCAAAGTTTTGTAACCGCTTTCTACTGCTAAACCAAATCATCAGATTTGTCTACCTGGCACTGCATACATTTTAAAAAATGAGAATTCTAGCAATTATGTTAACAGAAAGAAGATGCATTTCCCCTACCCCACAACACAAAGAAAGTGAATTTCCCTTCTAAAGATTTGTCATACTTAGCATAGTGAGACACCCTCTAAGGCTAACCTTGAAGTCCATGGATGTTTCGCCTGAGTTACAATTGCAGGACTGGGCCCTGATCTGGTAAGTGCCAGGAAAATGCACTGAATTTTGCTACTCCACTGCTTTTCTATGTCCATTTTTTCCCTAACCCTAGCAGCTGTATGTGGCTTCCACTGTCACATCACACTGCATGAGATGAAAGATCCAAGGAACACCTTCTTGGAGATATTTGCTGGGTACATGACTAAACATAAGTTCATCAGCTTTAGATAGGTATTAACTGGTAGCTCAGTATATGAGACTGCACAGTGGCTTTCCTAGAAGTCCAGTACTTCCCCAATTAAATCTCTTCATCTGATAACGAAGACCATGGCTCCTTGTGACCAGCTACAAAACTAATTCATTATCATTCTTCTTAATTCTCCTTAAAATGTTCTTTGTTATGATGCCTACAATAATCTTGACAAAAGTTAGGCTACTCATGTGCTAAGACCAGAACCTATCATGCTGACAAGTTCTGTCTCATTGCTATATTTCACTGCCCTCTTTGGTCTTTTTTATCCATCTATTGTCCCATCTTATATTTAGATTATAATCTCTTTGGTGCGAGGACTATCTGTGTGGAGGGTTCTGAGGTACCAATGATAACACAAAACAGTAGGGGGCTAGATACATAATGCAATGAAATTAAACATCAAGCATATGTCTACCTTGGAGCGTTAGGTCCACTTAACCTTCTTCGAGTCAACCTAAGGAAAGCTCTGTCCACTTTGGGAATTTATTAAATTGACTTAAGCACTTCCTTTAGTCGATGTAATAGCATCACCTCTTAAGATCAACTTAACACTTAAGTCAAACTTAAGTCGATTTAAGCCAGTATAGATGGGGCTTAGCCCTTAAGTT
This sequence comes from Podocnemis expansa, assembly GCA_007922195.1. Lineage (NCBI taxonomy): Eukaryota > Metazoa > Chordata > Testudines > Podocnemididae > Podocnemis > Podocnemis expansa. The sequence continues at coordinate 31,647,767 of ML681996.1, forward strand.
GACTTAATAAGGTCAACTTAAGCATTAAGTAGACCTAACAACTGCCGGTGTGGATGTGGGCAGTCTACAAGAATTTTGAATGTGGATGCCCTAAGTCAACTTAACAAGGTCGATTTTAAGTCGACTTAGCCATAGTCTACACTTGAAGGGCTTTTCAGCAGCAATCGAACAGCAGATATGCAAGGCATGTAAAATGCCTTGTGTATCTGCCAGCTACTTTCTAAGCTGCTGGGGCACACTGTTGAAAGCCGACCACAAATGGCTTGCAATTGGCTTTCAGCTGCATCTGTCATGGGGCAGGCCTTCCGATGCCAACCTTCCAAAGCAAAGCAGCGAGTACATACTTGCTGCTATTTGCACCCCGAACATCCAGCTGATGGTGGCAATTTTGCCACTGTCAGTAAAGACATTTCCTTGAAGTCAACCTTGTTAAGTCAACTTAACAGAGCCTCCAGTGTAGACATAGCCCAAGGGAGCGCCACACTAAAGGCTTTAGCATATCTTAAGACCTAGACTATTTAAACATGACAATGTCCTGGTGAGAAGCAAAGAACTTAAAAGACTAGTTGATGAATGGAGACTTTGCTTTTGTAGCCTGATATTCACTGTTGAATCAGCATTTCTTCTACAATCCCTTAGTGCATCTGCTGTTACTGTATGAACTGATCCCATGTCTTACACTCTCTTGCATTTATTTACATCCTATTCTGTAAGTTCCTCCCTCCCTCAAAGTGTCTGACAAAGTGGGATTTTCTCCCATGAAAGCTCATGAGATACATAAATATCTTAGTCTTTAAGTGCCACAGGACTCCTTGCTTGTTTTGCTGAACTAGACTAACACAGCTACCCCTTTGGAACTTGGCAGCCAAAGAGAATGGTACGTCAGATACTCCATTTGTAGGGGGATGATAAAACTTCTTTGTTTTTATGATCTGACACCACCACATTTAAGAACTAGATATTTTATGTAGTGTCTGTGTTGGCTATTAAGGGAATGGCTAGTTCTTTTTACTCTAACATCAAGGACCCATAGATAGGGTTAGCTGAAACTGCTTGGATGAAAAACGGGTTCTAACAATTTTTCCTCTCATAGAAAATGCCTGCTTGCAAAAGAAAAATGTTGACTGTTGAAATAAAAAAATACTTGAAGTTACTGCATTCAGAGAGAAACCAAGAGATAGGAAGACAGGGAGATGTAACCACAGCCTTTATTCTTCTCGAAGATCAGACAGAACTATCTGAGCTATCCCATAATAGTCTAGTTCTGTTAGCTACAGCAAGCTAGGCAGGACACGCAATATGCAACAGATGAAGCAGAACTAATAATGAAAATGACTACTGTGGTCCCTACTATTCCATGCCGATCAGAAATGCCTTCCTGTTGAGTCAGCATTAATCTTTTTGTGGGTGGAGATTTACTGAGTTGATTTCCAGATCAATTGAGCAGGTCTCTACTGCTGCTCAGTTGATCCTGACATATCAATCCAGCAGTGCTAACAGTGCCTCCCTGAGTGAAGACATACTCTTAGTCTGCCTGCAGCCTACAGAATCAAGCCCTGATGGGTCACAGGTACAAAATAAATGAATAAGACTTAAAACCAAAACCCACTCTCTTTGTCTGTAGCAGATAAACTTGTGGGCTTGTCTCCTTACTTTCAAACTGAAAGTCAGAGCAAATGGCTCAGGTTATGTCCTCTGTGCTCCGAGCAGGGATTTCTCATTTCATACATCATTTACAACTTGCTGCACTGATTCCAAAAAGTCAATATCTCTTCATAACACAGAGATGAGAAGGATGGAAAATATAGCTGAAAAAATCAGGGCAGATGCCTGCAAATTGCATTTATGATCAGATCAGTGCTGGTCCCACAAAGCTTCTATGGCAATTTTATGGAAACCTAACAAATTCAATATAAATAAAATTGCAGTTTAGGAAATGTATGTGTATATTTCAGTGCATCACCACATAACCATTTAGCAACAAATCTAAAAATGGGAACAATGTTAAAAAAATGTAGTTTTATTTTGTCCTTTCAGACATCTGTCTGTGGAACATCGGGCACAGATTTCACTACTCAGCCCTCTTAGAAGCTGTGATAATAGTGAAAATCACAGGTAGTCAAAATCCACTTCTGCAAAGATCATAAACATTAATCCACATCAGATGGAAACATGTTGTCATTCACTCATTATAACATAACAGACTGCCACAGCATGCACATCTGTGCATACTTGGGCCACTCACTTGTGCAATGTAGGTGTATAGTTTAATGCAACATGTGCCATGCAAGGTCCCCATATGAATGCTATGACTTATTGTTGTGGTATCATGTTTCCTGCAGCATCGTGTATGTGTACAGGTGTGAAGCATGTTACATAGATGAGACCCTCAGGACTCCTCTCTGACACTAGAGGGTTACATGACAAAGGCAATACAAATTTAGCTGCCTAGCTTACATTGAAGAAAGGAAATCACTGCAGCCCAGGAGGAAGAAGGGCCAAGGGGGAAAGGGAAAAGAATGCAGATGCTTTGAGAGGGGAGAGAAGCCTCTGGCTATTGCCAGAGAAACACCATCTTAGAAGTAACTGCAAGATACTGAGCCTGGTCACATGGCCAGGAGGACCTGAGCTGGCTGAACGACACCAATAGTCTATATTGTGGGTAAGAAAGAGGAGAATAGATTAAAGAGCAATCTTGGAATAGTGTTAGCAGAATAGCATGTGTTTTATATCTTTTATTTGCTAATGGTAACTCCTGACTCCTTTATTAAATGATTGTGCATTGATTTGCTATATATTTGTTTAAAATCATAGGGTATGTCCACACGAGGCTAAAAACCCAAATGTCCACACAGCGTTTTCTTGTTTCGAAATGACGGAGCCCGTCGTTTCAAAACAAGAGCCGTTGTTTTGAAACGGCTTAAACCCCTTCCTTTCGAAATGACGGTTATTTTGAAACCAGTTGTTTCAAAATAAAACCGTTTGGACACATTATTCCGAAACAGCCATTGTTTCAAAATAACGTTGACCTTCCTCCCAGGGTGCAGAGCCGGGGGCTAGGCTGGGAGCTCCTTGCCTGGCAGACTGCAAGCAGCTCTCAGCCCCATCGGGCTCCTAGCCCCCTGCTTCTGCCTTGAGGCTGGGGTGGGGAAAGGGGGTAGCAGGGAGCTAGGTGACCCATGCTTAGGGTGGTGGGCCAGAGGGGCAGCGAGGGAAGCCAGGGGTAAGAGGGGCTTCCCTTCTGTCCCCCCATCACCCCCACATTTTTTCCCCTGCCACTGGCTCTGGAGAGCCAGTGGTAGGGGATTGGTTGGCAACATGGCCCCACTGGGGGGCCATGTTGCCACACCACCCATCATGCCCCTCTCCTCAATCGAAATAGCCAGTCCTCTGTTTGGACATGCTATTTCAATTGGGGCTTTTCCCTTATTTCAAATTGGATTTTAGTTATTTCGAATTAAGTCATTTCGAAATAAGGGCTTTATTTTGAAATGACTTGTTTTGAAATAACTTATTTCGAAACAAGTCCCTGCGTGTGGACATAGCATAGTCTAGTCAATAAACTAGAGTTTGTTTTACCTGAAGTTGTGTGGACTTTAGGGGGTGAATCAGGCAGACTGGGCCAATCCATTTCTATATCAAATGGACGGATGAGGGCCTATGAGTTTACAGTAATTAGGAGAAGGGCCTCCCAATCCCTGTACGACAGGAGTTCCCAGTGGGACGTCTGAGGGTGTTCCCTTGGAGACTGTCCCTTAGGTGGCCAGGAGGTATAAACCCACTGCCTGGGACCAGTTACACGCAGGAGGTTAGTGTGGACTGACTCAGGAGTGAGTAGTCACTTGGCAAAGTGGGGTTAGTTGGGTTCAGGAGTGGAGAGTGGGGGTCACAGCAGCCCACTGGACCAGATTCTGGGAGCAGTCTGTTTCAGAGATTACTGTCTGATTGGACCTCAATGAATTTTGTGTAAAATCCTGATCCTACTGAAATTAATGGGAAAACTCCCACTGATTTCAATGAGACAGGATTGCATCTTTTGTATCCAGTTTGTACTGTCAACAGCTGTCTAGATGGTAAGAATCTAAGGTTAGAAACTGTGAGCCTGATTCTACTCTCACACCTGTGTAAATCAGAAATAACTGTTTTCAAATCTATGGAGTTTCAGCAGAGTAAAACTGGTGTAATTAAGAAGAGAATCAGGTCCATGCTTCTTTGTATTTTGTACAGTACAGAACACATCATTTGCATCTAAATTCCTGGATGTCTGCCCACCAGGAATTAATAATAGTCAATTTGTCGTTCAAGTTCAGTTCTTGATACCCATGTGCCCATACAAAAAAAACCCCATCACCTTCAACATTTAAAGTAATTAAGGAATAACATAACCATCTATATTTACTCGTGCTTAGGCAGATGGATTTCATTTCAATGCAATACACACCTACCAGATAGAAGGTGGAGTATGAGTTTATTGTCTAGTATTCTTTCCTTTGGAAGAACTATACAAAGATTTAACAGCAAGCACTGGCTTTCTTCTTGATAGCACTGAAGTGTAAAATCCAACATTAAGGCTGAGAAATCAAGTACAGAGGTCAGGCATTTTCAAAAGTAAAGGGGTGAAAATTCTAGATCTGTTGAAGACATTTGCAAAACTCACCATGACTTAAATGAGGACATGATGATTTCTTCCAAGGTACTTAACAAAACATTAATTGACTATATCGTACATCTTGTATATTTTACAGATTACATTAACCTACAGAATAATTTAGGAAGAGCTACATTTAGCAAAGGAGTCATCAAAAGAAAACACATCTGTGGAATGTATCTAAGCCAGGAGTTCCTAACCTTTGAGAGGCCCTGCACTCCCTATAGCAATACATAGTAACCTTTCACCCCCACCCAAAAAAATTCATCTGTCATGATGACATCAAGTTTGAAGTACATTGGGTGGGCATTCTATTTTTAAATTATATGTTAATCCTGTATCCCTTGGACTCCCTTCATGCAGGCACCCCAGGTTAAGAACCCCTGATCTAAGTCAATATGATGATCATTTTTTAGTACTATCAGACTTCTTCATTTCTCAACTTTAATACAATATTAATTTTGATATCCCAGTTTTTCTTTATACAAAATTATAACAGAGGCAACTTTAAAGCAAGTGCCTAGTAAATGTCTCTTTAACAAACAATCTTAATTTCAGAAGACATTAAGGCCCAAATCCTGCAAAGACTTTAGGTATGTGGTTTCGTTCTTATTTTTTGCAAACCAACTCAACCATCCTGTTTGAGAGCCTGATTATAAATATTCTGGTTCCGAGTAAAACTAGCACACCAAATTTTCTGTTAAACAAGTGATTTAAAAAAAAAATAACTACTCATGTTTGAAATCTATCCTGAATTTCTGATATCTTAAATCAGGTATCTTTTTAAATTTAGCTACCTTAATTAAGTAAGTCAAAATCATAATTCTTTAAGGTCTAAGGAAACACCTCCATGATCAGATATCTAGACTCAAGATCAATATGACTACTAACATAATAAGGGTGAAACCAACAGAATCCTATACATGTTACTCTAAATCCTATAGCAATAAACAGAATTGTCATTCTAGAAATTTTGAAAAAAATCTTATAGAATTCTATAACAGGGCTTAGAATTATCTATTAAATTGTATATTGTGGCTAAAGTAACTATAAGCCAGGGGTTAGCAATCCCCGACACGTGTGCCAAAAATGGCATGCACCCCTATTTACAGCAGCATGCAGGGCTCCTGGCTCTGCAGCACTGCAGCTGCTTCCCCCTACTGACCCCACCCCCAGCGAGCCTTGGGGCCACAAGAACTGCATGTGCGCCATGGCTCTTGTCCCCTTCTGGCCCCACTCCCCAGCTGGATTGGGGATCTGGGGCTGGCATGGGGACCAGCTAACATTGCCAACCCCTGCTATAAACATCATTTTGAAGTGAACCTCTATGGTATTTTTCCTTAGAAGTTCCTTTGCCAGCTAAAATAGAATTATAAGCATAATTTCCTCTAGCAATTTCATGACCTCTCTGGCTTTAAAAGCACTGAGGTGTTCAAAGAATTCATGAAACTCTGAATAAGCTGTATACTAGATTTCATCTTAGCATCTTGCAAAATCCACACTATTATCATAATTTATATTCCCCTCATACATTTCTTTTCATATCTCATATCAATTTCTACTAGGATGGCATAGGAGAAATGCCACCCCTTCTTTTGAAGAAATTCCCCCAGTTGACCAGGCAAACATGTTATAGGATATATCACTATGAACTTCGTGTCCTAGCATGGCTTTCATATTAGAAACAAAAGTGACTATTAGCAGATCCTGTATGCATTCCCAATAATAGTAGAAATTTCCAGAGGGGAAGCCGTGTTAGTCTGTGTACAGCAAAAATGAGAGTCCTGTGCACCTTATAAACTAACAGATTTCTTCAAGCATAAGCTTTCAGAGCCCACGAAAGCTTATGCCTGAAGAAATGTTAGTCTGTAAGGTGCTACAGGACTCTCACTGTTTTTCCAATAATAGTAGTAGTCAAGGTTTTACTGGCTAAAGGTAATTTCCAAATGGAACAGATGACATTAAAAATGAGCAGTCACTTGCCTGGCACACAAAAATTGCATTAGCTATTTTTATACTACAGTATCACTGGCTTTGTATGAGTAATAAGCAATGTTGACAAATTTCATGGGCCAGACAGGGTCAAGAGGGAAAAGAAACTAATTTCATGGAGGTTTTTTTTTTTCTTGGATTAATTAAAATATATTAGTTTGTGTAGATATTCATAGATAACCTAAACAAGTGAGCAAAGATTAAATTGTTTTTTCTGAATGGTAAAAATGTATCTCATCAGTGTAATAGATAAAAGGAATGTCTTCTATTAATTACATGGCACACACCACTAATTTGGCAAAATCTCTGAACTATACTCAATCCTTTAAGGGCCACTTCTATCTCAAAAACCTAGACTGCTACAAGAGGGTCTTACCTACAAGGAATTTAAATGCAATTTTAAGTAGATATTTTTGTTCTGCACTATTTATCACAACTTCTCCCTAACTGTAAACACTACAATAATATTCAAGTTTGAATCACCTTCAAACTCATAATTTTTTTGTGTCAGATGTCAAAATTAGGCAAAACAAGTTTACGTATTCTCAATTCAAAATTGTGATTGCTTATCTGAGCCAAGCCCCTGAACCTAACAAGATGTCCCACATTCTTTAAAAACAATGCTCAAGAACAAAACCAAAGCAAAAACCTCTAGAATGAATCCATTCATACTTACACTGGAAGAAAATTAAAACATTCCTATTTAAGCTAACGAAGTGTTGGCAATGAAATAACCGTCACCTGAATTCACTCACCTTTTCCACATATAATATAGCAAATAAGCTTTAATTTCTAGAACTATTGCACACAAAAAGTGATGCTTCCAAGTGCCAAAGTCCATATCACCACATCAGTCATTTGTGGGAACAAAAGTGTTTATGCTAGTTGATTAAACAATGGATACATTCAAGTGGTGCCTCCAGAAATGTTAATCAACAACCCACCCCAATAAAGAGACAGTTATAGTTTCTGCAAATTATAAGTATGGTGTTCCTTGCTTAGCCACAAAATAGTTCTCCCTATTGCGCTATACTAAAAACGCATAGAACTATGCTCTCAAGGCTACAGTAGGACACTGGTACATTTAAATTAAGCCTGAGGACTTCAAAAGACTTTCAAAGAAAGAAATCCATGATTTTCCACAACTGGGTTTCTGTCTTGATCTTATGAATAATGAATTTGCTGTAATTTCATTTAGAAAGGAGTAGAAAAAAGGTCATTTCAAACATAAGAAATTAGGCAATGTGATTCTATGAAGAATTATGTTGAATGGCTTAGTTTCTTCTAACATAAAATCAAAGAGCAGCTAAAAGGAATTATTAATCTTTGCCCCACAGCAATTTAAAAAACCCATGGAAATTAGCATTCAGCATGTAACAGATATGTTGGTATAGAAATAATTGAATCACAGAAGAAAAAAAATCCAATATGACTGAAAGAAAATAAAAGTTGTTTATCAGATCTGTGTGTTCCACTTTTTCTACTCAATAGTTCCCTTTTCTTGGAAGGATGTTACATGTTAGTAATTAATTGGAACTTCTCCTTGCCTCTGTAAGTCATCATAAAAGAAGCAGCCCAGGTTCCTTGTAAAGCAGAACTGTCAAAAAAAAGTTAAATAGAGATTATCAAAGGCAGGCACATGGTAACTCAAACATATTAACAGAGCCATTAGAGGAAGCTTGCAGGGTAAGATTAGTTCCAGACATCCATGAATGTAGTAGTTTAAATTTTAAATGCCATAAACAGTCCAAACAATGAGTGGTGGAATTTCCCATAACTAGAAACAAATTATGAGCTTCAGCAGATACTAATGCAATACACTGAATGAGTGTGAGCATGTTTTCTAGTTGTTGGCCCCTGTTGAGATCAGAATATGCTATTGGCCAGTTAACAGAGATCCTTTAGGGGTTCAAGTAGCAGTGACTTGTGTGTTGGGGACTGAGTGTACCACTTCCTTCAATCCTAGATGACAACTGATATTGACATATACACAAATGACTTATTTGTCTAAGGCTATATCTACGCTTAGATTGTTAAATCAGATTAACTTAAATTGAACTAACTAAATCAAATTAATAGTCATTAAATCAAATTAAGTTAAATCAAATTAAAATGGCTCCACCAGAAACCCAAATCGAACTACCATGTCCATGGACAGGACTTGCTAGTTCAATTTAGGAGAGGTTCACCATGGGAGGTGTGGCAACATGGTCCCCAAGATCGGACACGCCCCCATCCAACATATAGAAAGAGGAAGGCACTCTGGAAGGAAGAAGGGCAAAAAGTGTTAACTGAAACTAATGGTTAATTCAAATTAACATGGCTACACTGGGTTAAATCAAACTAATAAGTTTGATTTAACCATCGTTTCAAATTTAAGGGAGGTTTTATAATTTTGAAATGACCTTTCCTTATTTTGAACTGAGGGGGATCCTTATGTCTAACTAAGGAAAGCTAGTGTAGCCATGCAATACTTTAAATTGAATTAATCATCATTAATTCAATTTAAAACGTAAGTGTAGAATTAGCCTAAGTCCTAAACCTCCACAACTATGTCCACAAGCAGGGTGTTGTTTCAAAATATGTTATTTCGAAACAAGTCATTTTGAAATAAAGCCCTTATTTCAAAACGACTTAATTTGAAATAACCATAAAACCAGTTTGAAGGGGGAATCGAAATAGCATGTCCACACAGTGGACTTTCTATTTCGAGTTAGGGGAAGGGCACCCTGGGAGGTGTGGCAACATGGCCCCTTGCGGGCCAAGTTGCCACCAGCGGGGGGGGGGCTTGTAAGGAGCCTGTGGGTGCCCCAAGCTGCTTGCCCTCTGGGCAAGCGGCTTGGGGAACCATGGCAGTCCCAGGCTCCGCTGCCCAGGTGGGGGGGGCTGCAGCCCTGGTGGGGTAAGCTGCTACCGGGTGGCTCACCCCACCGCCTGCTTCACGGGGCTGCAGCCCCCGTGGGGTGAGCCACTGCCCAGGCGGCTCACCCCGCTGCTGGGGCTGCCCCCAAACCCCACTGTGGGGTCTGGGGGTGCCCGGCTCTTCCCCCTGCTACAGAGGCTGGGGGAGCCCCACCCCGGGATTTCCCAGGCACCCCGCTCCTGCCCCACAGGAGCAGGGCACCTGGGGAATCCCGAGGCGGGGCTCCCCCAGCCCCGCCCCAGGCAGGAATGGGGCACCCAGGCAGGAGCAGGGCGCCAGGGGATTCTGGGGTCTGGGCTCCCCCGGCCCCTGCAGCAGGGGGAAGAGCTGGGCACCCCCGGACCCTGCAGCAGGGCTTGGGGGCAGCCCCGGTGGCGGGGTGAGCCACCCGGGCGGAGGCTCACCCCGCAGGGGCTGCAGCCCCCCAATGGGACTGCAGGGTGAGCCGCTGGGCAGCAGCTCACCCCGCGGGGGCTGCAGCCCCCCTAACCAGGTGGCTGGGTGAACTGCTGGGCTGCGGCTCACCCCGCCCAGGCTGCAGCCCCCCTTTGCCCTCTGCGGGACATCCCTTAGCACCCTGGCCAACGTGCTGAGGGGGTGGCCCTTCCTCCCAGGGTGCTAAGCCATTAACCGTCATTTCAAAACGGATGGGGTTTAAGCCATTTTGAAACAACAGCTCTTGTTTCGAAACGACGGAACCCATTGTTTTGAAACAAGAGTACGCCGTGTGGACATGCAGGTTCTTATTTCGAAACAACCTCTGTTGTTTCAAAATAAGAACCCTGTGTGGACATATGCCATGTTTGGACTAAATGACTAATTATAATGTTTGACCAGATACTGGAAGTGATATTCAGACAAAGCTGAATTAGCAACTCAGTAGTGGTTAAGACAAGATTTTAATGTGTTACCCTATAGTTGATGTATTGTGAACATTAGTAAAAAAAAGTCAGTATAACTAATCTGTCCTCCTCACCTCAGAGAATTTATTACAGATTAGAAGGTCAGATCCTGCAAGTCAGCTTGGGGAGAGGGATCAAGTGCTAGGGTAAGAGCCCTGGAGGTGAGACACCATGACATGAACTGACCAACACATGGCAGAAGACCTTATCAGAGCTGATGACAGACACCAAAAAGCAGCTGAGCCTCTTCAGAATAACCTCAACCCAGTCTAACCATGAAGAAATCTGAGCCAGGCAACCTCGCTGGTGATGTCACAAAGGCTATGTGTACACACATATGGTTATTTTGAAATAAAACCCTTATTTCGAAATAAGTTAATTCGAATTAACAAAATGTTAATTCGAATTAAGGGAAAGCCTGCAATCCAAATAGCTGTCATTTCAGAAGGGATATTTTGAAATAAAGCTGTTTGGACCTGTTGTTTTGAAACAGTTGTTTCGAAACAACGGTGTTGTTTCGAAACAACAGGTCTAAATGGTGTTATTTTGAAATATCCCTTCCGAAATAATGGCCGTTTTGAAAACATCGAGGTTTTACTTTTTCAGAGCGACAATTCTTATTTCGAAAGGACAGGATCCGTCCTTTTGAAATAAGAAAACGTCGTGTAGACCTAATTTCTTTTATTTCGAAATAACAAGTGTTATTTTGAAATAAAAGTGCCATGTAGACATACCCAAAGAGTTTTTCTTTAGCTACTAGTAACAAAGGTGATATCCTGTCTGCACTGAAATTGATGACATTTTTAGTGGGGCGAGGATTTTACCTTTGTTCTTTCTCGTCTCCTGTGGGTCTAAACGGCAATGTTATTCACACTTACTGCCACTTATAGCTATTCTCAAATAAGTGACCCTTCTGTCTCAGACATGTCTTGCTGTTATTGATAAAAAACCTTTTTGCTCCTAGTACCTGATTATTAGAAGATATTACAAGAGAATTATATGGTTTGCATTGCTTTTAAGATGTTGTGTTGTGAAGAAAATTATATATCTATAGTAGCACATGTCAAACCCAAAATAAAGGTTGACCAATCCATTTTTTTAAAGGTCAAATGTTTTTAAAACCTATTAAAACTCACTTTGGCCTAATATTTAACTGAAAGATGTTATATAAATAAACTGTAAATAAATACACCATCTTCAAGAACGAATCAGATCTGGTGGCTCAGTACCATTTATTTTTGAGAGAGGTGGGAAAAAACTCAGTGTGTTTTATCCAGTTCCTCAAACTTTTACATGAAGATTTTTTTTCATGATGTTATATGAGAATTAGAAGCAGCTATTTATGCTGATAAAAAATATACAGCAGAGCTATTTGTGGTGCCTGTAGTAGGTAGGTATTTTACTTGTCAGGAAACTTGTGGCACTCCTACATTGACATTTAGAAGAAAATATTCAAAGTTTCTTTGAATTTTGAATATTACTATTTATTATGACAGTTGTTCTCAACCACTGTGTCAGGACACATTACTGTGTCACCACACAGCAGTAAGTGTGCCACAGAGAGCTGGGGAAATGGCTGGATTTGGCCTGGAGGGAGTATGCTAATGTGTCCTGTAGGGTCACAATATGCTGACAAGTGTGTCATGACTCACAAAAGATCAAGAACCACTGTATTATGGATTAGCTAGTGCCTATAGGCCTTACCACAGGAGTGCAAAAAATGGTTGGGGTGAGGGTAGAGGAAGTAGGGAGGGCTAGTGTCCCTGTCATACATGCCTGGCAGTGGAGGAATAGAAGTGAAAGTAGGATCTAGCAAGACTCAAACCCAAAAGGAGGTGAAAACAGGAGTGGCTGCAGAATAGCCTGGAAATCAGGTTAGAGAGCAGAGAGTGGGACCCAGTGGCTATGTCTACATCTAAAGCCTTAGTTCGGACTAACCATGCTTTTTTAGTTCCAGCTAAAAAGTTAGTTCAAACTAAAAGCCGCGCTTAGTTCAAACTAAGGTTTGAACCTGAGGGTTCCCTGGCCAGGGTGCTGAGGATCCAGTGTTGTTTCAGAACACTTTGTTCCAAAACAACACGTTCACATGCCTTGTTTCGAAACAAGGGTTTCGAAACAAGTTTGTTTCGACCCCAAATGGGGTTTAACTTGTTTTGGAACAACTGTGCGTCGTGTGAACAGCTGAAACCTTCTTTCGAAACAACCTCTGTTATTTCGAAATAAGGAGGCTGTGTGAACACAGCCATAGAGACTTGCTAGGATATGTAAGAGAAGTGGGTGGTAAAGATTCACTTGAGAGTGATGTGCTAGTAACCTCTCCTCTCTGGGTAGTTCAGATTCTGGGTTTATGGACTGTCCTTCTGCATGTTTTTTTTTTTTTTAGATAGCTGTTATGTGTTGTTAGATGTTAGTGCATGTATTAGTAGCTAGCTTTTATATGTATCTAACTGTTTACTTCTTTTCCTTAGGGGGGAAGATGTAGTGATATGGTTGTAGAAGGTTTTGAATTTAGAGACTCACTAGCATGGGTCTTTGTTGTGTAAATTGGGAGACGTGCCCCAGAGAAGATTTAACATGGCTGCTCCCAGGTACACACCAGGATACCTGTCTGTATGATTAAAGTTCTATTTCTTACTCATTCTGTAGTATCATCTTTAATGAACCCTCAAGATCATTACAATAATCAGGCTGTGAGGTATGATGTGAAGTGAGGGATTGAGCATATGTAGTACTACTTATGGTCTTCCAGAGAGGAACGTGGGTAACACAGCTCCAATGGGGGATTGGATGTGTAATACAATCTTAAACAAGGAGATTTTTTTTTAAGCAAACCAAAAATGAAATGTCAGGTAGGTAGTGGAGTCAGGGTCTTGCAGGTTTTTAAAGCCCAGATTGGCAAAGTCCTGACCGGGGTGATTAAGTTTGGGAGTGGTCCTGCTTTCAACAGGTGGTTGGACTAGATGAGCTCCTGAAATCCCTTCCAACCCTAATCATCTATGATTCCATGTCATCTGCACATGACAATGGATGGAAGGTGTTCTGTATTGGTCTAGCGTTGTTTAAGAGCAATCTGGACAAGAGGGTAAGCTGTGAGGCAGATAAACTTGCAAATACCAAATTCTTTAGGTTAGTCAGATCCAGAGAGGACTTAAAGAACATTCAGATGCACCTGACCAAGGTAAGTGACTGGGCAACACAACGGCAGATAGAATTAAGAATTTTAAGGTATATGGGAGAGAAAAGTGCATCATTCATACACTTTACAGGGTTCTATATTATTTCTTATTTATTATTACTATCAACTCAGGGAGTGGACTTGGGTTTCACTGGGACAGTTTGATGCACATGTCTGCACAGTGTGCAGCTGGGGTCAAGAAAGTTAACAAAAGGGATTCACAAGGGATTGGGGTGGATGAAAATACCCAAACCATAGGCTCATTATATATAAATCATTGGTGCTGCCTCACCTTAGTATTATATGAAGTACTGGATCAGCTTATCCCAGAAAGGCTGCTACAGAATTAGAAGGAAGGCAGACACAGGCAAAGAGAATGGTTAGGGGCATGAAAAATCTCACATAAGGGATGACTATAAAGACAGCAATTGTTTACTTTGAAAGGAGAGTTAAAAAGGGGAGATAAGGAGATTCTGTTCTCCTTATGTGAGAACTATTCAATTAAATTAGAAGAAGGTGGCAAATTAGAAACTGATAAAAGGAAATAACTTTTTTCAAATAAGCTGCAATTAGACTATGGAATTCATTACCAAAGGATGTTATTGATGCCAACAGTTTAGCACAATTCACAGAAGGAGTGGATGTATATGCTAATAAAATATGTCAAAGGTATATAAAGATTGGTTTTAGCTCCAGAAATTGATGTTTTAAGTAATAGGGATTAGGATGAGACCTTCATGGGGGCAGGTTTCAACATGTGCCTACTGTGCAGTTTCCAGCATCATCTTCTGAAGAATCTGGTACAATCAAAAAAGATCCAGGATCAGATGGACCTTAGGTGTGATACAGTATGGCAATTCCTTTGTTCCTATGAGTTGGCGGGTGAGAGAGACTCCGCTGCACCAAGTTCCCTCCTCAGCTGCCAAATACCTTCTTATTTTTAAGCAAGAGGAGGAATCCATCAACAGACCTGGTCTCCTTCCTCACTCACTAGAACCATCCCAGGGGAGTTATAAAACACTTCATACTTCTCTCTATACAAACAAACCAGGAGTCCTATGGCACTTAGGCTGTGTTCACACGCACAGGGTTATTTCGAAACAAGTTGTGTCGAAACAACTTGTTTCGAAACAACACCTTATTTCGAAATATCTTATTTCGACTTAACAAAACGTTAATTCGAAATAAGAAAAAAAAGCGGGAAACGAAATAGCAAGTTCACAGTGTGAACATGCTATTTCGTTACCCCTGGGGGTGAGCCGCTGCTGGCTCACCCTGCAGCCCCAGAAAGGGGGCTGCAGGCACCAGCAGGGGGTGAGCCACTGCGGGGTGGCTCAGCCCCCCCGCCA
>ML681996.1:31663155-31799188 GCA_007922195.1 Podocnemis expansa
CCCCTTGTTTCGAAACAACTGTGCGTCGTGTGAACATGGTTTTTTTTGTTTCGAAACAACGAGGTTGTTTCGAAACAAAAGTGCCGTGTGAACACAGCCTATGAGTCTTTCTGGACGTTTGATGACTCGATTAGATCTTCTCAGTACTGGTCCTTCGTTCAGGTCTGAATTCTCTTGTTCCCTGATGGTTTCATTACCATGTGTTGAAGATATCGGATCAGTCAGGGGAGGCATGCCAGAATCTACCTCAACTTCCACAGTGTTGGAACTTTCTGGAATAAGTTGTAGATCCCGTCGATTAGGTCGAAATGTGTCCCCTTAATCTGTGTGGACCACGTAAGACCGTGGAGGCAGCTGTTTTCTAATAGTACCTCTTTGTCCCCAGGTATTAGAAGAGTGATTCCTCAGGCACACTCTATCACCTGGGTTAAGGGATGGAAGATCATGAGCCCTTCTGTCAAAATAATATTTCTGCTTCCACTTCTGGTTTTCTTTCATCTTGCGAATGTTAGCATTGTTCTTAGATTGCAGCAATTTATCAGTAATGAGTAAGTTAGATCTGATCCTTCTTCCCATTAACAGCTGAGCTGGAGAAAAGCCATTCTCCAGGGGTGTACTTTGGTAGACCAGCAATGCTGTACACAGATCACCCCCACTTTCAAAAGTCTTTTTCATCAGGTTCTTTACTGTCTGTATAGACCTTTCCACCAGTCCGTTTGATTGGGGATAATTGGGACTGGAGGTTTTATGATGAAAATCCCAATCTAAGGCAAACTGCCTGAATTCTGCACTTGAAAATTGTGGCCCATTGTCGCTGAAGACCTCATCAGGAATTCCATGTCTGGAGAAAATTCCTTTCATGCCAGTGATCACTGAATTACTATTAGTACTGTTCAGTGTGCAAATTTCTGGATATAAGGAGTAATAATCAGTGACTATTAAGTAATTCTTGGAATGCCAGGTAAATAAATCCACACCTACCTTCTCATAAGGTCTCTGTGGAACAGGATGGGGTCTCAGTGTCTCTGCCTGTTGGCATGGCCTGTATTTCAAGCATGAAAAGCAGTTTTTTACCACATTGGTAATGTCGTGATTGATCCGCGGCCAATACATGACCTCTCGTGCTCGTTCTTTGCACTTCTTAATTCCTAAGTGACCTTCATGAATCTTCTGTAACATTTCTTTTCGGAGGCTCCGTGGTATTACAACCTTACCACCTTTGAAAATCACCCCATCTACCACAGCCAGTTCATGCCTGCAGTTCCAATAGTCTCTTATACTTAGAGTTCAACTGCTTATTATTTCAGGCCATCCTTTAATTATCACCTCTTTGAGGAGTCCCAATGATTCATCTTTCTCAGTCTCTTCTCTTATGCATTGCAGTCTTCTGTTAGTTATGGGATTTGCACTCACAATCATATCTACATAGGCTTGCACTTCTGTTTCCAGTGTCTTCTCTGGTACCATGGGTGGTACTGCTCTGGAAAGTGCATCTGCAGTGAACATAAATTTGCCTGGTGTGTAGGTCACCAGTAAATTGTATTTCTGCAATTTGATCATCATTCTTTGAATCCTTAAGGTACAGTCATTTAGTGGTTTGTTAAATAATGCAATCAAGGGCTTGTGATCTGTTTCAACTTCCACTCTGTCCATAAATATACTGATTGAATCTCTCACAGACGAACAAGATTCCTAAAAGCTCCTTCTCAATCTGTGCATATCTAGTCTCTGCATCAGTCAATGATTTGGATGCATATGCCACAGGTTGCCAGCAATCTTCATGTTTTTGTAAAATCACAGCACCCAACCCCGACTGTGATGCATCCGCTGAAATTTTAATGGGCTTCTCTGGAGCAAAAAATTTCAATACTGGTTCCTGTATCAAGCCTTGTTTTAAACTTCTCCATGATTCCTCCTGTGCAGCATCCCAGCACCATTCATTTTTGTCCTGTAGGAGTTGTCTCAATGGTGCCGACTTGGCAGAAAGATTGGGTATGAATTTTCCAAGATAGTTAACCATTCCCAGGAACCGTTGGACATCTTTCTTTGACTGGGGACATGGCATCATTTCAATGGCTGAAATCTTCCTCTTATCCGGTTTTACACCTTCATGAGAAACACCGTCCCCTATAAAAGTCAGTTCTCTAACTCCTAACACACATTTGTCCTTATTTAGTTTGAGGTTTGCGGCTCTAGTTGCATCTAACACTTGCTGAAGCCGACGATCATGCTCCTCTTTTGTAGAGCCCCAGATAATGATGTCATCCATGGAGATGTCCACACTGCTAATATGTTCATAGATCATGTGTACAGTTTTGTGATACATCTCTGGTGCTGAAGCTATGCCGAAGGGTAAGCGTAAAAATCTATATCTTCCGAAAGGAGTATTAAATGTGCATAATTTCGAGCTTTCCTCTGTTAATTTTAGCTGCCAAAATCCAGAGGATGCATCCAATTTACTGAAGTATTGAGCATTTGCAAACTGAGCCATAATCTCTTCTCTAGTTGGTAGTTTGAAATGTTCTCTTTGTATAGCTCTGTTGAGGTCTCTGGGACCTAAGCATATGCTTAGCTGGCCATTACTTTTTTGCACTATAACTAGGGAGCTCACCCATTCCGTTGGCTCCTCTATTTTTTATATTACTTTCATTGCTTCCATCCTTTCAAGCTCAGCCTTGAGTTTATCGCGGAGTGCAAATGGCACCTTTCTACATGGATGAATGACTGGATGGATCTGCTTGTTTATGCGGATTGTATGTTCACCTTGCAAGCAACCCAATCCCTGAAACAGGTCCTGATATTCTTCAAGGAGCGCCTCATAGCCAGATGCAGGCCTATCTTGTAGTGAGAGCACCCTTTTTACCAGATTCAGTTTCTCACAGGCGGCCAAGCCCAAAATTGGTGTCACCTCCTGTGGCACTACAATGAAAGGCAGCCTGTACATGGTGTTCTTATGGTTAACACTAGCAAAGCAGCGTCCCTGCACAGGTATATTTGTTCCAGAATACCCAGTTACTTTTATGTTTGTTGGTTCCAGCTTGGGTCTTATTCTCAGTCTCTCATAATCTCATGTAGACAGAATGTTAACCTGAGCTTCTGTGTCTAGTTTCAGTGGAATGATTGTTCCATTCACTAACAGAGGCCGTATCCAGTCCCTCTCACTAGGTTTGCTTGATCCCAGTACATCTACAAAGCACTCCTCAGTCTCACTGTCAGTAACTAAATGCACTTGATTTTTGCGCCTTTGGGATCTGCAGCAGTTTGCAAAATGATTAAGTTTCCCACAGTTATGACATAGGCAAAACACTGTTTGGGACCATGCCGTGATCCACACTTGCCACAAGACCATCTGGACTCAGTCTTCCTGATAGCAGAGTTTGGTTCCACATTGTGATTTGAACCACTCTGGCTACATGCTGTTTGTCTAAGGGCATGCACTGTCCCTTCTGGTGAATTCAGCTCTTTTACTTGTGTTTTTACCATTTCAGTGGCCCTACATATTTGAAGGGTTTCATTCAAAGAGATCTCTCCCTCTCTGAGCAGTCTTTCTCTTAATCCATTGTTTGTAATGCCACAAATGAGTCTATCTTTGATCAAAGACTCTGCTAAGCCACCAAAGTTACAGCTTTTACTGAGTTTCCTTAATTCTGTAACATATTGGTCTATGGTATTATCCGGTTTTTGCATGCATGTAAAAAATCTATGCCTCTCAAAAGTCACATTCATTTTTGGCAAGCAATATTCCTCAGACTTAGTCAGTATAGTGTTTAAATTCATGCTTTCACCATCTTGAAATTCAAAGTTATTATATACATCCAGTGCCTCCTCCCCAACAACATGCAAAAATATAGATGATTTCTGGTTTTCATCTTTGTTCTGTGGTCCAATGGCAGACAAATACAACAGAAATCACTGCTTAAACTTTAGCCAGTTTTCTGCAACATTACCAGACATTTGGAGAGGTGAAGGAGCCTGTAAAACATCCATTGTTAGAGCTTACACTTACTTGCTGAAGGCTCTCTTTGTTTTCAGAGATCCCTGATGTTTTGCTGTTTTCAGGTGCAAATGCAGGAATTTTCCTCCAAGTCTTTTTAGTTTCCAAACTCATTCCCCATCTTCTGACATTATGTAATGATCTTGAGGGTTCATTAAAGATGATACTACAGAATGAGTAAGAAATAGAACTTTAATCATACAGACAGGTATCCAGGTGTGTACCTGGGAGCAGCCATGTTAAATCTTCTCTGGGGCACGTCTCCCAATTTACACAACAATGGCCCATGCTAGGGAGTCTCTAAATTCACAACCTTCTACAAGCATATCACTACAATTATCTCACAGCTGATACATAGGTGCTGGATTGAGTGGATTTTGACTCTCCACCTCTGCAATGGTTTAGGTGAAAAGTCCTGTACATGGCTGCTGTAAAGTGTGAGAAATTCTCTGTCTGTGAAACAAAGCTACTCGGTTGAATGGCTCCAGCCCTTGCAGCATCCGTACCATGTAAATTTTTATACTGCAGTGAACACCTTCTGGAAATACTTTGTGTTGTATTTGCTAGGATCATTCATTTCATGATTTCCTTTTCAGTTGAGAGTTAACTCTATGTAAGAGGATATATCAAAACTTACTGCAAAACACATGGTTTTCTATCCCTATCCATTCTTTGCAATAAGTGACAGTGTAGTGGAAAAAAGCAAAGAATAGACAAACAAGACAAACAGGGGAATTCTTTAGCTCTTACTCCACTCTCTTTTCATGCTCTATTCATTTGGCTGATCAGAGGTGGAAGCTAAAGCTACCATCTGTGAAGAACACTGTTGATGAGAGCTCCACAATGCGCCAATTTTTGGCCCCTGCTAGAAATGACAACCAAACAGACCCTCATTACCACAAAAACAATACGACTGTGCAATCATTTTCTGACTGGTAGCTTTCCACACCAAAAAATTATCCTTTCTACTAAGAGTGTGACTAATTTGCAATGGGTAGGAATGCAGTTGTCATTGCAATCATGACTCCCATGCACGAATGACTGAGCACCACAACCTTGATCCCTAGACCTTATCCAGAATATCTGGGGCTGCAAAGCAGCCTCTTTCTATGCATACTCAGCTAATATGGTCTCATTTGTCTGTGAAAATATTAATGAATCACTTTATTATTTGACTTGTGTAATTTTCAGCCTCAATCTAATAAAAGTGCCAGGTAACAGTTCCCACATGTTGCACAGTGCAGTCTGTTGCAAATCCCATTTCCTGATAATATGTGACAGAGACGATGCTCTGATTGGCAAGTAAAAACCAAAATTCCATTTCCATGGTAATACCCTGGTGATTTGAAATGACAGGTGGCTATTTTTAGGACTCTTGCTTATAAGTTACACTACACAATTCCATCCTATAAATGGTTTCTAAGCTATAATTATGTAATCACAAATTCACTAGTATGATCTTTGCCTTGACATTGAGAGAGAAACAGCACCGTATTGTTTTAAATAAAATATGGAACTGCAACCATTCACTTTAGATTTCTATTTGCAATGCAGGAAGCTACATGATAATGCCAGTTTTGAGAAGAAGCACAAATTAGAAAAGCAGAACTATTACAAAACTGATGGCTTTCAAGTAAATAAGTGTGTCAAAATTGCAATCTTGCCTTTTTCAGTGTGAAAGGAATTAATATGCTGCATATGATACAAATATTAGATGAGTGTTGAATTCAGGTGGTTATTTCCTGTTCCCATGTAGTGACTCTCAAAAAAAAAAAAAAGAGACAGCTAACAATTTCATGTTCTACAGACCCAGCCTTCCATCCTGTTTATTTTTAGAGATCATATAGCTTGAGAAAGTTACAATGGTATGGTGTGGAGGATATTTTCCCACACCTGGCTGTTGTTGAGCTATAAATGCAAAGCTGTTAAATCAAGAGGACGGTTCCTAGGAATTGCACTTTATGTTACAATCTCTGCATCACAAAGTTCAGAATTGTTACTGTAGAGATGGTGCAGGATGAGAACCTACCTAAAGTCCAGTCTAGTCTACAATGCTTTCACATGGACATGTTTCACCTGTAGCATTTAATTCTCACAGCTAAGTACAAAGAATGTTTATATACATGATAATTTTCCTGCCTGTGTGGTTTTCCAAACATGGAGTACTTTGAACTTGAACTCTGCCATGTTATTTTTTAAAAATAAAGGTCAGTCCACTGATGCATCTTGAGTACATGCAATGGCAGACACCAATTTTTGTATCTTCTGCCTTACTTGCACCCATGAAAGCTACCAATAACCATCCAAACCAATGCCTATTTTGGAACCTTTCTTCCATTTTATTGGAGTGTAGCATAATATCTTCTTGCGGATGTTAGGCCCAGATTCAGAACGGGCCTTACATGTTGAAACACTGAGCATTTCTGCACCTAATTTTTGGATGTCTATGGAAAAAAAATATCAGAACAACACTGCAATATATAAAGGTGATTTAGGCCCCTATACAATAAATGGGGAGAGAAAAGTACTTAGATGTAATTCACCCAGTGAGCAAAGGTGAGGAGAGAGGAATGTGTTGAGTCTCACCTCCTCCTTCTCCCTCCACCCCATAAGTAGGGACCTCAGGCCTGTAGGGATGCACCTATCAGTGATGGCAATCCATACATGTGAACCCCTGTCTTGCAGTCATATTGCTTATGCACTTAAAGCATTTCTTGTAGAAATGAGTTTACCACTTGCCTCATTTCACACAAGGGTGTGATAACCATGTTATAATGTCAGTCAGTTAAGTGCTTGCCTGCTATATAAGAGACCTGTGTTCAATTCACCACCTCTCCATTAATGAGGAGAAAAGAAGGATATGATCCTCATTCAAATCTTTTTTTTCTCCTCTCTGGCAAAGGAGAGAATTAAAACTATAGCTCTAATCCCTGGGTAAAAATTATAAGGTGGTCACCACTGAGGCCACATTTTGACTCGGACTCGATCTGATGGGCATACCTAATAAATCAGAAACCATATTCAAATTATGTGGCCAACTCTCTATCTTTTCTGGGACCTACATGGAAGATAGGGGTGCAGAGGGATGCATAGAACAGAGCAGCAGCGTACATGCTCTGAAGCAGAAACATGTTTTCAGGGCAAAAGTCCTCAACGCACTTAGACATCTATTGGGTTCAACAGGAGTTTTGCATATTGCAATGCAGCTTAAAACTGGGATGTAAGCCTCTGTATACCTTTGTGGATCTTATCCCGTGTGTATGTATACAGACATGAAGAAGCAAGAAAATGTAGGTTAAAGACGCAGGAAAACATAGATAGTTCATGAAGTCTCTGTCAAACACTGATCCTAGTTTCATTCCACTTACTGACATAATAGTTAAGTAAGATCATTGGTAAAAACCTAAGGGAGAGTCTACATGGAGCATGTTCCAAAGGGACAGCTGTGTTAGTATAGTAAAGCAAAAAAAGCAAGGAGTCTTGTGGCACTTAAAGACTAACAGATTTATTTATCACATGAGCTTTCGTTGATGAATATCCCACTTCGTCAGATGCTTTGAAGAGGGAGGACTTACAGAATTGGATGAAAATAAATGCAGGGGAGTGTAAGAGATGGGATCGGGTCATATTGCAACAGCAAATCAGAGCATTTGTAAGGATTCAAACTCCAGGAGAGAGCATACAGAGGGAGGGTGAAGTCAACTTACCTGTTATAATGTGAAAAGCATCCATAGTCACAATTCAGCCCTGCTTTCACATAACTTAATTTGCATTTTAGTTCAATTTCAGCTATTTCTCTTTGAAGTCTCAAGAAAATCAATGGGACATCAAAACTTATTTTACATGGAGCATGCATTCCTGGCCCAGCCTGGGCAAATTGACTTACACTGTAGAAGTAACAGCATGGCTACAAGACCTATGTCTACATTAGCCAAACTTAGTTTGGACTTCTTAGTCTGAGCTAAGATGTTCGAGCTTAGTTCAAACTAACAGCACATTCTAGTTAGAACTAATGTTTAGTTTGAACAAGAACATGCAGTTAATTCAAACTAATGGCTTAGTTTGAACTTCTTAAGTTCAAACTAAGGCTTAGTTTGAGTCTTGCACGCACTTAATTTGAACTAAGCACATAAGTCCAGACTAACCCCCGTACTTACTAGCTCGAACTAGGCATTCCCTAGTTTGAACCAAGAAATTTCTTAGTTTGAACTAGGCAAAGCCTAATGTAGCCATGGAATAAATTAGTCCAGACTAAGCCTCCTTAGTTCAAACTAATTTGCCAGTGTAGACATAGCCACAATGTCCACTCTATTTTGATTGCATTAGCTCAAATGAAGGTAGTATGAGTCTGTCTGCTTTGGCTCGGAGGCACGTGCCCAGTTACAATGTAGACATACCCATAGCCTCCTCAAGAATGTTACAGGGAGAAACTATCTAACAGAACTGAAGCTCTAAGAGTGGTTTCTCAAGCTTTTTCTATTCCTTCCCCCATTCCTGGCCTCCTTGCTGAGCTGCTGTAATTTGAGTCTAAGGCTATATCTACATTGCTGGTGGCGTAGCCATTAGTGCAGGATCAATTTTTTCACATTTGACTGAGTGTCAGTGAAGATGCACTCAATCAAACCTGGAAGTCACCCAAAAGTCAACATGTTAAAACTACCACCTCAAGTGGCAAAGCGCTGCATCAGTGGGAATGTATTTCCCATCAGCACAGTGAAGACGCTGCATAGAAGAGGAGTTACAAAGTCAATAGGAGTTACGCAAGCTCCTGTGCGAAGCTTGTATAATTCCCATCAACTGCCACTGAATTTCACAGTAAGTGTAGACGAGACACCAGAAACCATATTTCCTTACTGATCAGGACATTTAACAGTAGTGTTCGGTGTACCTACTTCAGAGAAGTTCACTGCTACCCTGGAAGCTACTCTGTTGCACTGTAATCCATTTGTAACTGATTTGGAGAAAGTTAATAGTGAAACACGTTTTTTGTAACTTTATAACGTTGCATTCATCCACATGAGAATGGAGAAGCAAATAGCTTAACCCCACCCCTCACCCCCCAAAAAAGCAAGCAATAACTAACTGTTGCTATAAAATATGTTTACACTGGAATGGTTTAAACTTTATTTTTAAAATAGGTGAGATAGAATCAGCTTTCTCCTGGAAACAATGGGGTTGAGAGTTTGTACCACAGTGAGTCTCATCTTGGGAAAACCCCAGCTGGCAAAAGGAGGTTGCATAGAGGGAAGATTGCTGGGATTATGTGATTTACTGGCATGTATGTGACTTCTGGTGTTGAAACAGTGTATTAAGCTAACAGATCTGCTTGAAAAGCAAATGACACTGTACTAGAACAGCTGGCAGATGGTCCAGTTACAGACAGCCACTAGATCATTGTAATAAACAGAATAAAGCACGATTCTGCTCATGGTTCAAACTGGATTGCAAGTTCCAGTTGGCATAGCCTGTGTAATTTTACTGTGCTCCAAAGCCTTGTCCCAAAAAACACACCATTCATGGTCCTATGATGAACAATTTTAGTTTTAGCAAGGCAAAACAGGAGGCAATAGAGTTTCAGAATTAAAGGTCACCAAAACAAGCAGAGTACAACAGAGTGGTTTCTCAAATGCTCCCTAAAAAGATGCAATGGGGTGATGGGAATCAATTCTCTCCCCAGTTTCAATTAAAGTTTGAAATTCATCTATACAAAAGCTCCACAAAAACACCTTTCCTTTCTGGTGTGTAAACGAGGCCCAAATAAACCCTCTGCCCTTTCTAAAAGCATTATCTTGCTTGTAACTGGTCTACAATTGGCCACTATTTTCCTCTGTTGCTTTTTATTCACATCAGCCGGAACCTTTTAATGTAATGAGCCCCAATCAGGCCCCCAATGAGTGAGGACAAAGGGAGAAATTGTCCAGGCTTCTTCTGCTCATGGTACCACCCACACTCTACCCCTGGCTGCTTGCCATGTTACTGCTTTTCCCCTGCTTGATCCCCCACCTTTGTTTACCACTTGCATCCATCCTCTCTTCCCTCACTCACCATTAACTTTCCAGCCCAGGCTGCCGCCTGACCTATCTTTCCCTTGCCATCTCTGCTCAGACCCCTTAGTTGTTGCTTACCATTCTGGGGAAAGGGGAGTGTGGAAGAAAGGAGGTGGGAGAAGGGACATGGCAGCAAGTGGACCAGACAGGGAGGTGGCAGGGCTTCCAGTAAAGAAGGCGAGACAGGATTGTTCTGCCTTGGGGCCCAGAATTGCTGTTGGTGAGCCTGACCCCAACTGTTTCTGTTCTCACGTCACTGTACGCACACCCCCTCCCACTTCCCTGGCCAATTCCACAGTCCTGATATGTCAAGGAAAGTAGACTAGTGGGCCTTGGCCGTCTAAGAATGTCACAGGCTGCAGGGTAGGTTCCACAATGTACTGAGGTACCTAATTCACATTTTGTGGGTGAACTGATCCACAAAACTCCCCTTTTGCTGCCACCAACTCTGTGATCACGAAATCTCCCCCAACACCCAAGTTTCTGTTTCTGGGCATGTGCACTGCTGCCTCACTCTGGGGCTATGTCTACATTAGAGGGCTCAATTAAGTCAACTTAACAAGGTCGACTTAAAGTCGACCTTATTAAGTTGACTTAGAGAGTCTCCATTTTTCTAAGTCGACTTTATTAAATTGACTTTAGTGGCTGCCCGGGCTTAAGTTGCCTTAATAAATTCAACTTAAGTGAGCACATTGCATAAAGTTGGCTTAATAAAATCAACTTAATGCCTAAAGTCAACTTTAAGGACAGGAGTTATTAAGTCGACTTGAGCAAGAACTTAAATTGATCTAATAATCCCCAAATGTGGCCATGGAGTTGCTTGAGTCAACTTAAGCCTCCAGTGTAGACATAGTCTAGGTGCCTAGGCATCTATGCTCCAAAGCAATTCACATGCCAGGGAAAACGGATGTTTAGCTGGCTGAATTGTGTGCAGGGCCCAATCCAGTTGTTGTGTTCAAGACTGCCTCTTGGATTGGGCACCTCAGGTGAGTTCACACAAAACAGCCAGTGAGGAAGAACTGCACATCCCTTATTACGTTTATCTTAATGGTTAGGGTACTCACCTAGGATGTGAGAGGTCCCATATTCAATTGCCCCCGCTCTCTCTGATAAGGAGAAGGGGTTTGAACAAGAATCTATTACCTCTCAGGAAAGTGCTCTAAACACTAAGCTATGAAATACTCTGATGTGCATCTTCACTGGGACTCTGTGTGGGCATAAGGGGGTGCCAGGGAAGCTCTGGTTTCAGTTCAGGGCATATAAACACATCAGCAATGTAGACAGGAGTTAACTTTTAAATCATAACCATGTTAAGGCACAATTAGAGCAAATACTGCACCCAAATTCAGGTCTATGCAATAGCTGTGGACAGCAGCAGAGGTAGAACCAGAAGGCTGAGCAGATAGGGGTCTGAAGGAAACTCCCAGGTACACAGATCCAGCAACTAGCTAGCTCAGGGTCTTAAAGAGAAAAGAAATCTGAACAGGACTATTTCAGACACAATGTCTTGACCCTTGAGATTACTTGCTGTGTCAGGGTCTTTCAAAGGGCTTCTGTGCCCCTTTGCCCTATTGCCAGGGGAGGGGAATGTTCATGCATATCCAAAGTAGGGGGGTCATAGGTAAGCAGAGTAAGGGTTGATAGGAATGGAAGT
This sequence comes from Podocnemis expansa, assembly GCA_007922195.1. Classification (NCBI taxonomy): domain Eukaryota; kingdom Metazoa; phylum Chordata; order Testudines; family Podocnemididae; genus Podocnemis; species Podocnemis expansa. Next base: position 31,674,851 of record ML681996.1, read on the forward strand.
TTCCCACTTATTAGATTTATCACACTATGTTTGTTTAAAAGTTCAGTCTAGCAAGTTATTTTAATGCTGCACCAATGCATGGTCAAAATTTTAAACCTATCATGGCTTTTGAAACAGTACTTGTGATATTTCAGTCTGCAGATCTCATGATAAAATCATATTCCATGTATCCCACACCAAAACTCACTATTATGTAGATAACAAGCTTCATTTCTTGGTATAATATGAATCCTTCTTCTGCGAAAACTCTTAGTAGCCATCAGGATCAACTAGTCACCCCAAATGATTGACAGAGCTTTCTGTGGAGGAACTGAGGGAGATCAGTTCAAAAGAAAAGTAGTAACAGGGAATTATATTCCTCATAAGTGGGGTGTTATCAAATATAAAATCAACCATGTGGAGCATCAGAATGTCAAAGGAAGTGTAGAATGCTCACTCTCACTCAAGACAAATGTAGCCATGTTGCCTTCCATATTGCCATTGCTAAAAGACAATAAAAAGGAAACACTGGCCGTGCTCCATGATATGGTTCTCTTTCCTGGTCATGACATTCGTACCCATCTGTTATTTTTTCCATTCTTTTCCCCTGGATTTTTCCAAAAGATTGACCCCTTACATTTTCCAGTCAGCTCTAATATTTATGTGTTGACAGCAAAGCACTTAAGCAGATGTATGTTTTAGTGTTCAGGGACCAGAGTTACTGAAGCACTCATGTACTATTCTCTAGTAGGCTCCTAAGAATCCCTTCTTTAGTACCTAAAATGCTTTCTGTTTTTATTTAATTTACAAATCAGCTATACAGAGAACCACAAGGAGTTTCTCCAACAAATTTTACTTTCCACACTTTAAGAAAAGATCACAGTTCTTGCCTGAAAATGATATGGCATGGGATGATCTACAAAGACCAGGTATAGAGCAGTGGTTGACCCTATATCAACCCAGAGTTCAAGGGAGACTGATTCAAACTCCCCTCAAAGTTATATTTAAATATCTGATACAAATTTTTGATTAATTAAAAAAAGCTAAGCAGAGACTTGACTATTTCAATAACCATGACTTGGGAGCAATATTCATGTGTTTGGTACCTTCAGGTGAGTGGAATTTGAATTTAGTAGCAATGAAAGCAATAGAATTCTACACAGAATTTAACAGAGAAGGAAGCCCTTCCTAAAACTTTTTGTACTGTTTTGTCAAATTCTATAGCAGGGATATCAATTCCACGGGATGGTACAAAAACCTATAGAATAGTTATTTCTTTCTGAAGGATTTATCCATAAGGTCATGATTATTGTTAGAGTAGACATACCTGAGGCAATTACAGATGGTTCACAATGCCATCACTAAGCAGAGTGAGCCAAAAAGCATTGTGCAACCTTCACTGGTTCCCTATGCACAACTGCATCAATTTCGCTGTATTAAAATGTATTCATAAGACCTTTAATAAAATAGGGCCATGCTATCTAAAACTGATTCTCCTTCCAGAAGTCACCATGACAGCTGCAACCATCTAGCATATTCTCAACTGGGATAAATCAGGGTACTTCTGTTAACTTCAGTGAAGTCATGTTGACTTCTAATAGGAGAAATCTTCACTTAGTGATTTAAAATACAGCATTTATAAACAAGACAGAAAAGGGTATACAGGCTGCTTACCAACAGGGTAACGGCTCTTGAAAACCCTCACAATGGAGATGACTTTCTTTAGATCATGGTGGAAGATCCATCTCTTTAGTTTAGCAACTTGGATTTAAAAACCACAATCCCTTCCAAATCCCACTCTAAACAAATAGTAGGATGGAGGTCTCATTGTTTTCACTTTTTTATATTAAATCATCCTTGTGTTTAAGTGCAATTCCAAAAGCTGTTTTAGAAATTCAGTATTCACTAGATCTGACATATTTTAGAGCTTTTTGTTTAATATGGACTGGCAAATTTGTATTCTCCACCTGCCCAACGTTGGGTCAACACTCACCATAACTATTAGCAGACATGAGACTTAGTAAGTTCCAAAGGGACAGCCGTGTTAATCTAGTTCAGTAAAACAAACAAGTCTGGTGGCACATTTAAAGACTAACAAATTTATTTATTGCACAAGCTTTCACAGGAGAAAATCCCACCCCAAAGTATCTATCAAAGAAGGATTTTCTCCCATGAAAGCTAATGTAGTAAACAAATGTGTTAGTCTTTAAACATGACACAAGACTTAGTAAATTTGGGCTACCAGCAACAAACATCACTTACAATTTGCAAACCTTCCCAAAACTGTAAGAATTGCAAAGTAGCTCTCCTGGAACAGAATGTATTCAGATACATGCAATACTGAATATTCTTGATTTTACTTTCTAGGGGTTGTAAATTATGATCGTCTCCTACACTGAAGCCAGAGCTCCCATCTGAAAAAAAACAAAACAAAAAAAAAAGGCAGAAGGAAATTTCAAGCCTCACTTCTCTTTTCACCTGGAATCACAAGCTTTTTTAAAAGATCATACATTTGACACCTTCTCTAAAATAGCTTTACAATTTTAACTTTAGTGCATGCGGTAAAGTGGGATTAAACATTATGCTGTGCAAACTCTTAATAGTTTAATTAGTTTAAGATTCAGCTCTTTAATAAAGACAGTGCCCTAGTACCAAGAACAAAAACACCCTCTGCCAAGAATACCATTACTATTGATTCATCTACATTCAGTAGCACATGTGAATACTTCTGTAAATTCAACTTCCTTTCCTTTCTAACCTGGGCTGGCTCAAAGGGTGTTGGTGCCCAGAGACGGCTTTTGGATTTTGTGCCCCCCTGCCATGTGGGGGGGGGGCAGCAGGGGGCAGAACCCAGCCTCTGCTCCAGCCCAGCTCACCCCACCCCACAGGGTGGGGAACAGATGGCCCAGTGGCAGATCAGGCAAGGCCAGAGGGGGCAGGGTGAGCTGACCCAAAGGTGGGGTGAGAGAGTGGAGTCCAACCCATGGGCTGGCCTGCTCCGCCCCTGGAGCAGCACTGCAGTCGCCCCAGGCAAATGAGGCCCTGAGCCAGGGCCTCATTTGCTGGCCCTGTTTCTAAGTAGAGTTAGAAGAATTTCTAGAAATGTGGCAAGGAAATGATGAAAATTGAAAGATACTGAGTAGAATGTTGGTTTCTTTCTTCCCAGTTTTGCAATTTTGTTAGCATTACATCCCCTGCAAGTGCTGTATGTTTCCTTCTGTAAGGTCACAAAAATTAATGAATTCAGACTTTGGGTGTAAGGCTCCCCTCTGTGGAAACCATGTAGGAGGGAAAATACTCAGGAAATTCTAGGAGGATCATCTCAGTTTCCTCAGCATGCCCCATAAAGAAGGTGGCAAGCCACAAGGTAACTGTGTAGCAGCTCCTCATCCCTCTCACCGCAAAACTATGAAGCCTCACAACCTCCAAATTCTCACTGTGTAGCTTCTAGAAGAAGCTCTGCTTCAGCACCAGCAAGAAACATTCTCCAGAAAAGAGGGCTGCCAACACCCACATTCTGTGTTTGGGGACATTGCTAATCCATTTTCCTCCCTCTTCCCCAAGAAGCAGAGAGGAACTGTGGCCTATTTATTGCAGGTATCTGAATTCACAACATCCAGCAAAATCTTAATGGAACTTGACAACCCTGAAATAAAAGCACTGCAGCAAGATGCTTGGATCTGATCTATTGGTTGACTAGATGACTATATGAAACAGACTAGAAAATGAAAAGTAACACACAGAACTGGCCCAGTTTTTTTAGGCTACTCATTAACAAATACTTCTGGTGTACAAAGCAAGCCTGAAAGAGAACAGAAAGCCTGTACAAGAGAAGGGAATTGACTGTGGATTGTTGTTCGTAGTACTGGCCACTTTTTCAACTAGATATAAGGATTTTAGTCTAGTGGCTAGGGGTTGCAACTGCACAATGAGTGTATGTCTATACAGATGGTGACAAATTTGCCACCATGAGATCATTTTTTCCAGATTGACTGAATGATCAGTAAAGACGTGATCAGTTGATCTGGAAGTCAGCTGAATAACCACCTTCATAAGTGGCATAGTGCTGCATTGACAGGAATACATTTCCCATCAGTGCAGAACAATGAAGACAGAGTGATAAAGGGAAGTTACAAAGTTGATGGGAGTTAGTCAAGCTACTGTATGCAGCTGGTGTTTAACTCCTGCTGACTGTCTCCAAGTTTTACTGGCAGTGTAGACCAGACCTTAGAGTCTGCAGATGAATTGGAAGGAGAATGAGAAATGGGTTTAAGAGATACTAATTCAACTGAATTTGTGCTGAACTCTGAAAAGAAAACACACTACCAGCCCTGCTAGTTTAAACAGATTCTGACTGCCAGCTACACCTGGCACTCAGGCTTAATATCATTTCCAAAAAGAAGAGGGGGGCAGGTGTTCAGTGCTTTCAGCACAGGACTGGGAGCTGGTAACTCTTGAGTTATAATTTCAGCTCTAACACTGACTCCCTGAAGCTTTGGGCAAGTCTCAACCTCTGCCTCAATTTCCCATCTGTAAAATGAGATATCAGCTCGTAGGACTTGAGTGTGAATTAATGTTCATAAAGTGTTTCGAAATGAACAGCACTATGTAAGTGCTATGCTAGTAAACTTATAGCAAATGAAAATCCCTGCTGCAATATGTTTACAGGGCAAGGCATGATGTGGCCTTGACCAGATGAAGGTCTCCTTTGATCACTCCAGCAATATTTATTGTTACTTGTTTTCCAAGTGCTACCACTGAAAAGCAATGCTCCTAGGCATGAGTGCATACTATTTGCTATTCAGCAGCCATCCCTACTTTGTCTTCACGGCAGTCATCTCCATGGTACCCGAACACCTGGAATGATTAGCTAGGGGACAATATGTAAATAAGTCAGCAGCTTCCAACATAGCTCAGAAGATTCAAGGGTCGTTCAATGCCCATTCTTTCTGCAATCTTTCAAACATCCCTATTGTTAAAAAAGTACCACATTATATTGTCTAAACCTGTGTGACTCATCTTTAGTGTGGGAACCTTAAGATGACAGGCTGCTGTGAACGCAAATTCAGTTCTAAAATGGTCTATTGATGAGGCACTCAGATATCATCATGATGAGCACTGAATAAATATCTACAATGGTAGATAAATGAGGAAGGTCATATATATATCTTAAATAAATGTGAGCAAGAATAGGAATTTTTTTCATGCTGAACAGTGAAGTAGATAATGATATTTTTAAAGTCATCAGCATTCTGGTAAGCTGAAATTCTATTTGAAAATTTAGTGGCATGCATTTTTCCTTTATATTTCATACTTCCTGCAATGACTGTAGAAGACCAGAACTATTTTTTTTTCCCAACTGAGGATTCAGAATGTTTAGACTCCTTCCTCAGCCAGCAACCATATTGAACTCATCCACGTTTATTTGTTCTGGTAGACTAAGCCATCAGTATAATTGCTTAACTTAGCTATAACTTAATTTTCTAATTGTTTTCATCAAATTTCCTCCAGCTTTCTGAATACTGACTGTATTTAATAGCAGATTCCAGGCATTAATGCTTCAGAGCAAATGACAATAGACCAGCAGTACCAGTGTCTTGCTGTTGCTCCTACTGCAAGCAAGCAATATGATAAAATATTTTAGCCTGCTGCTGTCCTCCTCAAACTGCAGATTCAAGATGACAAAAAGCACCATTTTCCAATGGAAGGGGCTATTTGCCTCATTATGCCCAATTTTCATCATGATTTCAAGGGAGATCTCCCACTGTGTTTATGCAAATAAATCAGCATTACTTCATCTGAATTTTAGGCCATATTTTTGCCTGTACATCTGTCTGTTTGGTCTTTGCTTACCAGAGAATGGGCATGATAGATGGGAACTGCCCCTAGATGGATCCACTTTGCGGAACTGCCTCTTACACAGATTGCTCAAGGTCTTACTGACCTTGGCTGCAGAATTGTTCAATCTTTCCATAAAGGACTGAACATAAGATTGTTTGGCACTAATATAGTGAAGAAAATAATCTTCAGGTATGGAATAGCCTTTTTGAGAGTGGGGACTATAATGCCTATTGTCAGATTAACAGGATTCACTTAGTGTTCATAGATTGTTTTGATTAGGTCTTTGCTCAAGAATGGAAGGTTAAGGTTTGAGTCTTCAGTCATGGACTTGAAAACTGAAGAAACAGCTATGCAACAGAGTTTAGCCAACTCAGTTTATAAACTGATTTATTTTTTTCTATATCTGAGTTTCTTTCTACATGTGATTGAGAGTCTGATGGGGAAGAAGAAAAAGCAGTGTGGTTTGAGTACAGTGAACAAAAAAAATAATCTACTTCTAAAATGATGGTAGTGACTGCATAAGCATCTAACCACGACAAAAAGAGATCTGGTATGAAATCTCAGTGGTCATCCTGTAGAAACATGAACTTAAATAAAAGAAACTCAGGAGTTTTCCAAGTTTCTGGGAAGTGCAGATGAAAGGTAAAACACCGCCATCTGCTGACAAAAATGGAAGATAGCAATATAAATAAAAAGGCCCTTGCTGTGCAGTCCTGGTCCTCTTGAAGATAACAGTTTTGCCGCTGACTTCGGGGGACAGGATTTCACACTTGCTCTTAATTGGTAGACCAAGCAAGCTGAACTAAGATTGCATCATAATTTTGTGAAACTATACACATCTCTTTCTGACAAAGAATCGCTGACAGAGACAAGGAAAAGAGGCCGTCAAAGATGGATTTTGACAACAAATTCTTGACAGTTTTCATATTAAGATATGTTTTACCTATAATTTAAACACAAAAATAAAGGAAGTTTAAAGGATGCTGTGAGCTGTTGCTACATTGTAGCTGTAACAATTCCATAAAAGGCAGGACCACATCAGATTCATCATGCAGTGAAATAAAAGCTGTTTCAGGACAATCTGTCACTCCTCTGCTCCTAATGTTGAATGTCTGGCAACACAAAGAGGTAGAACATCAATATCCTGTACTGTAGATTTCCAGACCTACATTGACATAATGGAGGAAGGTTGGGGGTATTTATATAGTCTTATTTTAACAGGAGGAATGAAGTATGTGGAAGGGTAGAGGGGATTCTGATAATTAGTAAAACAAGCAAGTAGTCCTGCGGCACTTTTAAAGACTAGCAAATTTATTTATCACATGAGTTTCTGTGGGTGAAGTCTCACTTCATCAGATGCTAGAAAATGGAAAGAAGATAATTAGTGTATCACCAAGGCAGTTTCTGTGGCAATAGGATCTTTTTAAGAAGAGGGCATTATTATAGGAACCCACATCAGATACTTACTATGTTTAAAGAGTGACCAAAATACATAACCAAATAGACAGGACCGGCCCCAAGGAGCACATCTGTTGTCTGAAGTTATCACCCATGAAACTAACTCTGCTGATATTTGCTTCATCACTTCATTTTCTGGGCAAGCTGCACATGACCTCCATGCTTGCCATTGCATAATTTGTTGGTAAATGGAGCCTTGAAGACTCTTGGACAGATTCAGTGAACATGGAAACTATATATTACATCAGAGCTGTGCTAACAAAACTTTTGTCTTTAATGGAGTTCAACCAGGTAACGGTCAGGTGTTAGAAAATCTAGGAGGGAGCTCAGTGGCATTAACAGAGATGAAACATATTTCTCTGTCTTGGATACACTACATAAGGAGAGCTGCAGAATCAGTGTACACTTGTTGCAAGGAGTATGCATCCCACAAACTACCAACTCCTCTTCTGGTACACGTTTTGGGCTGCTCCTGGCCAAGATTTATGCTGCTAAAGTGAAGTCTTCAGTAAGAATTACAAAAAGTCTTAGCATTTTATTTCTTGAACTATTGGGGTTATACAGGTAGCCCCCTAAATCTCTCTCTCATAGATTTATATCTTATACGCACCTCAGATGTGTGTATATACATATATCACCATGGAAGCTAAGTGTTAGTCCATCATCTTGCACAATTACCTAGATGATCCTGTGCTCTGTGAGAATTAAGAGACATTATGAAGTTCACATTAGAGTGCTCATCTAAGGCTATAGATGATACTGTCTGCATATACAAATGTAGTTGTAATTACTATGCAACTCACAAAAACAAAAGGTTATATATGAAAGCTGGAGGACGGGTGTTGATATTTAATTAGTTAGAACTGAGAGATTATTGCAAAGTTTTAACAGTTCAAATGTTTTAAATTTTTAAGAAGCCAAAGAAAGACCCATGGGGGTGTAACTGAAAAAAGGAGGTGATGTTATGTTGGATAGCTCCATAGTAGTCAGTTGGAATGATATGCTGTGAAGGGGAGACAAATTTCACCTATTTCTCTAAGATTTGCATTAGATTTTATTTGAAAATGAGAATGAAAACTTGACTTATTTGCTCCACCATCAAATGGAGCCTGCAGTTGAGCCAAAGCTAGTAAAATATTGTGTAAACAAAAGAAAGTAAAATGAAATTGCTAGTAAGAACACAGTCAAGGAGGCATAGTCTCTAGAATTGAATCCTAGAATAGGATTGGATGAATACCCAAAATCCATTTTAGCATCCATAATTCAAGGATCTTTTGTTTGCCTGCCATTATTGAACTAAATAATGACTTTAAAAAAACACATAAGCTACAAGGCTTAAAGTGATTATTTTAATTTAATCATCTTGGATCCTTTGGCAATTTTGATTTCACGTGGAAATATGTTTTCTTATTAGTGAAATACTGTTCCGATCCTACTGTAATGCCACACCTCAAACATCAGCATTATTACCAAGAGCTGAATTACAATGAACTTGAAGTGTGAGTATTCATTTCTAGATGTAGCTCAGTTTAGGATCCACCACGAAAGGATGGAATTTTTAAGATACAAAGAGGCAAAGTTTTTTTGAGAGACGTTAGATCAGAAAACTCTTAAGTCTTCATCCTTGTCAGCCACACACAGAGGTTAAGTCTAGTCTTGTAGAGGGGCAGAGGGGACATTTCTTTGATGCCATCAATAATACCTATCCCCAAAGGATCTGGAAATATTTTCACCGGTGCTAGAGGTTCAGATTACTTGTCTCATAGGGTTACTTTAATCCAACCACCCTCTCCCAACTCACACCAGCCCCGCAACCCAGGCCAAGGGAAAAATTTGGCATATGGTTGATTTTCCCCTCAAGTTTATGCAGGACTATATCTTGCTCTATTTACATGCAGCACAACACCCCTAAAATTAATGGAACTGCACAGGGTGCATGCCAAGGCAGCCACTAGCTCTAAATGTGTTTGTGAAATTAGCCATTCCTGAAAAGCCTTTGATAAATGTTGACTTTTATTGAGTTTGGAAAGTTCATGTATCTTTCTCTTGCCTTCCTTCTCTGCTTGAATTATTTTATTACAGGCCTTTATAGAAAGCTTTGCTGCACAGGATTTTAGTTTATTGGGCATTTGTATGCATGGTGACAATCCTGTCATGTTCAGACTCATCTCTTCATGCTTCTGTGACCTGGGCCTCCTAGGACAACCTTCTGAATGTGCAAAAATCAGGGCAAGCTGCAAAACTAGGAGCTAAACTCACAAAGCACTGATGGATGGTGTTTAAACCAGTCCTCCAGTCAGTAACAAAACATGCTTCTGATTCCCCACACTGATTATCATAAAACCTAACAAAATAGAAACAGTCCCCTTTATTGCACCTCAGCTCCTCCAGTCCCCATCTAGCTACTAGGTCTCTTAAAGAAATATGTTCTCCTGACCCCAAAGGGTCAGTCACATTACCCAGAACAGTATAGGCTTGGATCTTGCCCAAAATACTACACTGTCAGCCAACCTTCAGTAAAAAACTAAAGGTTTAATATGAAAAGAAGAGAAACAAAATGAGAGATGTTAAAGGGGCAAAGTGAATCACATACATACAAATGATTTAGAGTCCATATAAAGCAAGTCTTTGAAGAATTCGGAATTTGCAGGTTAGTCTGTTTCCTCTGGTAAACACCCAGTACCTGAGCAGATCTCAGTTCTTTGTCCAGTAGCAGGGAAACAGTCCCAGAGGAAAGTGTTGGTTGTAGACTGGAGACTGAAGACAAAAATGGAGGTTAGGCTGCTGCCTTTTATCATCTCTGGTCTTCTCCATGCTGTGTGTAGTTTTTGCAAATCAAAATGGAGTCGAGCCACATAGGCAGGTCCTAGTGGCTCAACAGGTTTCCCCCTGGGCCCACTGTACCTGTGAGTTTCCTTAATGGGCCATTAAGAGGACAAAAGTTTGTATACATCCAGTCTGGAGAGTGTCCCTAGGATCAAATAACTTGAAACACAAATAGAACAAACATATTCCTAACTTCTAATACAGGTATGACACCTACATGTAAACCAGAGAACCATTCCTAGCTGATTATAACCTTTCCATTGGTACCAAACATGGCATAGCACAAATGGATTATTGCAAATATGAAATATTAATATGAAAAATAATAATATATGATTGTCTAAAGCCAGACAACATCACAACTGTAAGTTATCAAACTGTACCATTAGGTTATTCCAACTTTTGGCTGAAACCAGCCAGTATATGTAACCTTTCTTCCTAGGGGAGTCTGTATCAATAAAGGCCGGGTTCAATACTAGGGGTTCCTCTTAATACAAAACAGAACCAGCTCAAGATGCCACCCAGTAATCTGCCAGAACTGAACACTCTCTCAAGCACTGATTCTGGAAGTAGCAAAGAAAACTTTCAACTAAAAGGGAAAAGGAACCCAGCTTTCATTTGGGAAAACACCACAGGCATGACTTGAAAGCCTCTGACTATAAGCAAACACCTACCTTGGGCAGTGTCCTTTGATTTCAATTCTTGTGATAACTGACCAGAACAAGGACACACATCTGGGTCTAATCAGCTCCATCCTTAAATCATGGCCAGGGAAGTGTAAAATACTGTCTAGAATTCCTTGAGTATATGACCTGGGCCCCCTGGGATAACCTTCTGAATGTGCCAAAATCATGGCAAGCTGCAAACCCAGGGGCCAAATTACCAAACCACTGATAGGTGGTACTTAAACCAGTCTCCTAGTCAGTAACAAAACATGCTTCTTTATTGTACATCAGCTATTCTGGTCCCCACCTAGCCACTGGACATCTTAAAGAAATAGGTTCTCCTGACCCCAAAGGGCCAGTCACATCACCAGAACAATATAGGCTTAGATCCTACCCAAAATACCATGCTGCCATCCAATCCTTTAGTAACTACAACTAAAGGTTTAATATAAAAAGAAAACAAACAAAATATGAGATGTTAAAGGATCAGAGTGAATCACATACATATAAATAATTTAGAGTCCATAGAAAGCAAGTCCTTGAAGTATTTGTAGTTTGCAGGTTAGTCCCACTCCTCTGGTATGAACCCAGCACCTTGGTGGGTCTCAGTCCTTTGTTCAGTCCCAGAAGAATAGCTCCAGAGCAGGGTGTTGATTGCAGGTTGCAAATTGAAGACTAGAGACAAAATGGAGATGGGGCCCCTGCCTTTTATCACCTTGGGCTCTCCCCACGCTCTCTGGGTCCTTGCTAAATCAAAATGAAGCTGAGTCACACGGTCAGCCTGGGTGACTGGCCGAACAGGTTTCTTCCTAGGCCCACTGCAGCTGGGAGCTTTTGATGAGCAATCAAGATGACAATGGTTTTGCGGACACCTGCCCTGAGACTGCCTCAGAATCAAACAACTTAGAACACACATAAAAATGAATAGATTTCTAATACAGACATGATACCTACATATAAACGATATAATCACTCTTTGCAGATTACAGCCTTTCTATTGATACCAAACATGGGATATCATATATGGATTATTACAAATATGAAATATTAATATGAAAGATAACCCTAAACAGTCCCCCAGACCCAGACAGCATCACAAGGTATATCTCACAGATGCTGCCACTTAACATCACTGCTTAATGAGTGACATTCAGTTTAGGGCAACACCCTCAATCAGGGAAGGCTACATACAGTTCTGGTGCCCTTTATTCAGACAAGAATGACATTTCATTACCCCTCCAGTCGGTTAATGTCATTTGTAACCCAGCACTACTGAAAATGATCATTGTGACAAGACAGCTCCATCATGCTGTGCCCCTATATGAAGTAGGTATGTTTATGCAAAATACAATCTGTTCCTGAAATGTTTTCCACCTCAGGTCATCACTAGGTATCAGGAAAGAGATCATTCATATGATTGTGTTTATTTGCAGAGGGACATTTTTATTCAAATTATCAAGAGATGTCCCTGTCCTCTCTATCTCTTCCTCCCCTCCACAGACAAAAAGCTTCAGATTTTGTAGAAGTGATAGTTTTTAAACCAAGTCAATTTGATAGGCTTGCATACTTTGATAGGTGTGTATAGGTTTCCTTTCTAAAGGGTTCCTCAGTTCTTAATGACTCTAAAAAAACAACAAGGAGTTGTGTGGCACTTTAAGACTAACCGATTTATTTTTTGCATCTGTTAGTCTTAAAGTGCCACACAACTCCTTGTTGTTTTTTACTGGACTAGACTAACACAGCTATCCCTTTTGATAATGACTCTAAACCCCTCCTCCATACACCATCATCTCATCCACACATAGAGAACCTACCGTTCTTCCTATCTAATTGGACCTGCATGTGGAACTGAGAACATTTCAAGGAATGGAGGTCCTGGACTTCTGTCTCTTATCTAGCTGCCTAAATCCAGCTCCAGGATTTGTCTCCTATCCATCCCTATGTCATTGGTACTTACAAGTACCTGACCAATAGCTCCTCCTCCCACTACACACAGGGTGACCAGCTAGCAAGCATGAAAAATGAGACCAGGGTGAGAGGTAATAGGGTACTTACATAAGAAAAACAAAAACAAAAACAAATAGTTGACTGTTCCTAATATAAAATCAGGACATCTGGTCACTCTAAGTACACATAAATCTGTATATGCCTCGAGAGATCTGCAACCTCTGCATCTGGCAGACAAGTCACCATGCAGTTCAAGTCATCACAAACCCTGTTATCTATCTTTCTGATGATCAAGTCTCCCATTGTTATTACCTGTATTTTCCAAATAGCTGGTGTTCTCTTTCCAGGAGAGGCAGTCTTAGTGTGAAAGGATGCCGTGACATCATCTGCAAGACTACCCAACTAGACATCATTTCCCTCTGCTCGTTTCATGTTCTCCTTCTTTAAAACTTTCACCCTTCTCAGAGGCTGTCAAGCTGGAGATATGATCATTTACTGTGTCCCAGAAAGTCTTGTCTTTGTACCTTTCTGTCTCCCTTAGCTTCCCCAGTTCAGCCATCCTGGTCACCAAAGCCCATAGTCAGGCTCTGAAGGTAAGGAACTCCTTGCATAGGGAAGGTCATCCTACATGGAATGTATCATAATGTAATCATACATGTTGCATTCAGTAAAATAAACTGGATAATCACCACTCTGTTACTGAACTTGTGCCTGCATTCTCTTATTACTCTTGCAGCTCTTTCTTTTATTGTTTTTCTTTGCTCACAATGACGAGCTCTGCACCTTGATAACAAGATATTTGGGATTCTGTGTAGTCAGATGTGTCAGAACTTTCAGAATCACAGTTCGTACGCAGAAGTACTTCACCCTGGTGAGTGTTTTGTTTTATTACATGCCGAAATATTAATGAACTGGTTGAATTCTTTTTAAAAAGTTTGTCAGAATAGCAATTTTTAAAAATTTGGATTCTGTCAAAAAACTTTCAAATTCAATAGGACTGAACTCCTTTGTGTTATCATTCTCTGCCTCTTTTTTGAAAGAAGGAGAGAAATGCAGGGGATGTGGAAAGGGGAAATATGTCCAAATATTTTAGATACAAATTTTCACAAGATTAATAACCTAAAATTGTATTTACAAAATCTGCTGAACAAAAACAATGCCTAAAATTTCTCAGATATTTTGAATAGGTATTATGAATATAATAAGATTCATCTTGCTTCAAAAATTATACATTTCTACAGTGAAAAACATGCTGTGCAAGACATAAGTGAAACAGATCAGGTGCAACACAGCTATTCAAATAAAGAAGGATCTGGAGAAGTTAGGTGGCTTTAGAAGACCCATGTTTCAAGAAGAAACAGGGAAACGTTGTTTGGACAAGACAGACTGCTCCAAGCATAAAGTGTAAATCCAAGGTGAGAACAAAGACAGATGGGGGAGATTATCTGAGATCTTAAAAGTGAATAAAGAAAAGAATGAATTTTATAAATTGATTTGCAAAAATAATTAAGAGAAATTCTTTGCATATTCAGGTTCAGGATTTTTCCTGCACTTCTTAATGTTTCAGTCTAACATGGCACTCCCAATCTTCTAGGTATAGTGGAAGTGAGTGGCAAGTTCCAATCAGTGCTTTAATAGAAAAAAAATAAATAAATAAGGGGTGGGGGAGAGAGAGAGAGAAGACTATCACTCACCAGCTTCAGATATCAGAGCAAGATAGAAAATGTAGCATCACCATTAACAGTTGCACTGTCTGGTGGTACAATAACTAGTTCACGATAACTGTATCCAAGGATAACATGATTCAGAGGGACAGGCTTAAGTAATTCAAAAGTGGAAAGCCGTGAAACACTTTAGTCATACCACTGAATATACATACAGTACAGATACTTGTATAAAGTACCTGCTACAGAGCAAACGTATATATCAGTGGTTCCCAACCTGGTATCCACAGATCTCTGGGGGGCCAAAGAGTAGCTCCAGGGTGGGCTGTGGACAGGCTGGGAGCTGGGTCCGGATGCTGCCAGGGTCTCTGGTTGCTGTGGAGACCCAAGCTTCTGGCCAGAAGGGAGCTTCCCCCAGCAAGGGAGTTTTTAAAACTCCTGGAAAGTAGCCTGCACTGTTCCCTTTAAGGTGTGCACGTGCGTACCCACACACAACTTTTCTGGCCCCAGCACACACACACTGGCTGGCAGCGCACAGGACCACGGCTCGGTGGCTGAGATCCAAGCAGGTGGCCAGCGAGGAGGCACCGTCAGCTCCCAAAGCCCCACAGTGGGCGCTGTCTCCTAGCCTGAGCCTCTCACAGCAGCGCTGGGCTGCAGAAAGAAAAAAAGACCATCTGCAGCAAGAGGCTCGGGTTCGAAGACAGCGCACACTGTGGGGCTTTGCAAGGTGACTGTGTCTCCCTGCTGGCCAGCCACTCCAACTTCAGCTTCCGAGCAGCGCAGAGCAGAGCATGGCATCCTCAACACTGACAGGCATGCAGCCAGGGAGGAAGTAGAGCCTGCCACCTGCTTTCTTTTTCTTTATTTCTCTTCTTTCCATCTCTCTTTTTCCTCTTTCCTTTCTTCTTTCCTTCTTTTTCTCTTTTCCTTCCCTTTTTCATTCCTTCCTTCTCTCTCTCTTCTCGCTTGCCTTCCTTATTTCTCCCTTCCTTTCTTCTTTCCTCTCTTTTCCTTCCTTCTCTTTCTTCTCTTCCCTTCCTTTTCTTTCTCATCCCCCTTCTTTCTTTCCTTACCTCCATTTTTAAAAAAAATGTTAAAAATTAGTTTAATTAAAAAGATTTCTAAAAATTAAATTTCAAATAAAAATTCACACAAATTCAATTAGTTAATTAATTCTATTTACAATAAACAGTCATTTTAATAAACACATTTTAAAACATAGGCCTATTTTGTACAAAAGAAGCAAGGAATCTTGTGGCACTTCATTAACAGCTTTATTTATCACGAGCTTTCGCTGGAGAAATCCCACTTTGTCAGATGCTTTAAAGATGGGAGAATTTACAGAATGGGACGAAAATAAATGCAAAGGCATGTAAGATATGGGATCAGGTCATATAGTAACAGCAAATCAGAGCAGTTGTTAAGATTCAAACACTGGGAAACAGCACATAGATACGGGTGAAGTCAAATCACCTGTTGTAATGGGAAAAGAAGCCATAGTCCCCATTTAATCCTGCTTTCACATAATCAAATTTACATATCTATTCTAATCCTGCTGTTTCTCTTTGAAGTCTTGACTTACTGGACTCACAAGTTACTGTAAGGCAAAATTTCTGCTCACAAACTAAAATTTTTGCTTATGACATGCCAATCCTTAGAAGGAACATGGCTCTGAGATCATTAAGACAACTTAAATGCTGTCAGTGATAACTAGCTGGCCTCCCTGTGAACTATAACTCTGCACGTAAAACATAGGAAATGCGGCAGAAATGTAAAGACTAGGATCCAGATTGAATATAACTTTGGTCTTGGGTTACTTGAAAGCCATGAATTAGTTTCTTTGGATTGTATAGCAATTTGGGTAAATGCTAAGTAACTTTGGTGGGTTTTATTAATTAAAAAAACAATTTTAAATAAGAGCTTTTATTTATTTTTCATTGTTCTAGATTTTTCCATAATTTTTGTCACAAGTTTGCACACAAATTTTATTCAGAAAAGGTTTCGCAAATGGGTTGAAGATTTTGCACACAAGCTGCCAAACCTTAGCAGGAACATTGGTAGCCTGGGGGACGGCCAGGTGGCAGGAGCTCCAGTGGCCATGTAAGGGCGGGGAAGGGGCAGAGAACTGGGGGGAGCAGAGAAGACTGGGGGGGACAGCAGGCCATGGCTGTGGAGCTGCCATTGCAGCCCCACCTGCCTGCCAGGGAGCAGGGGCTACCATGGCAATGGCTCCCTCCTCAGGAGCCACCATGGCCTCATCCCCCTGCAGTTGGGGACCCCATTCCCTGGCAGGAGAGTGGCACGGGCCACATTCTGACCCCGAGCAGACCTAATTCTGCCCCCAGCGGAGCCACAGGTATCTGCAAAGCCTTTTTTCCCTTGGCATGGGGTTCCCAGCCTAAAAAAGTTGGGAACCCCTGGCATATATGGAATATATACTTACAAAGCATAGTAATTGATTTATAAGACAGAGAATCTGAGACTGATTTCAATGCAACACAAACTAGTGATCAGTTTTTCCAAGCAGTCTCCTATTTCCACTACTGCATCTTTCTTTCTCTCATAGAAGAAGTGTGGCTGGTCACAGATGACTGATAAGCTACTTTCAGACAGTCTTTAGGATTAAGCTTCTGCAGTTGTGGACTAGTGTGTTTGACAAAAACAGATCTGACAAGCACAGAACATTTAGCAAGTTAAAAGCTGCATGGTATAGTACTAAATTCATGGCACAGGTCAGTCTTTCACATTCAGCTGTTGAAATAAGAGTATGGACAGTTTGACTGCAGTAGTTCCATATCACTGGGCACAACTGATCCATGATTGCTCTTAAATTCCATTAATGGATCCTTGCTGTCATACCTCTAGTTTCCTTCATAGCATGTCCAATGGAGTAGGCCACACATACTTCAGGCTGGATGAACATAGCATAATCTTGTGTCTGAATGGTCAGCCTTTTTGCAAGAAAATGTGATGTTTGTCAAGCTAAATACATTCTTTCATATTTTCTGCACTGTCCTGGGTTTTTTAAAGTCTAAACAAGGGAATGGCAGTGTTTGGTCTTTAATGGCCTGTTTGAAGAACTGCTGTAGAGTTTTCACTTCTTATGATAATAATTGTAATAACAGCTCACAACCTTGAGGAAATTTGAAATCTGGCCTTTGTAGCTGCGACAAGAGATCAGACACTTAAGGGTAGATCCACAGTTGGTCTGTCGGAGCTCCATGACAATATGATATTCCCTTAATTCACAACTATTAAGTTGCAATTAAAGCATCTTCAGTCCCACTTTAAGTCAGGTTACAAAATGTGGCATACTGCAAACACATGCAGTATTTTGGGGGACCACACATTACATTTATAAATATCCTGTGTATCATTGTGGGCTAGGAATTCTGTTCAACTCCATGAAGGCAAGGTTACCACAGTGCTTCCAGGACCAAAACTAAAACAGAGAGTAGGAGGGGAGGTAATAACAGCATACCCTGGGGTAGTAAACAGTTCCAGTGAAATATCACCTCTGGGGTGCTTTGTATATACTGGTTTGAAGAGGTACTAGAGGCCTAACAAAGAAAAACAAGGTTGAATTTGAAAAGACTCAGCGCCTTTTATGTTTAAGTCAAACAGATCTGACCTTTTTAATCCTTGAGTAAATGCACTCTGCTTATGACGGCTGTCTGGTCACTGTCATTATTCTTGGAGTACTAAGAAGTAGGAGGCTAGGCATCTGTCAGAGTTGTTTGTGATAAACACAGTAAAGAAGACAGGAGAGCAGCCGAAAGCTCCCAGTGTGAAGACAGTGGGACACGAAATCCCGTCCAGAGGCAGATAATGGCTACAGCCCAGAGACGCGAGAGTGCATTCCTAGAGAAAACCATGGAGGAGGAGTAAAGCAGAGGATACACCAAACCTGTGACAGAGAACCCTCTCCAAATCACAGTTATACCACCGTTGTTAAAGGATCAGATGCTATAATGAGATAGTGCAAACCAACAGCATTGTTCCAGCACAGCAGCTGTACGGCCAGCAGCTAGCTAAGCTGCATAAACTCTGTCAAGAAAAGTAGCAAAGGTCAATTTTCAATACCATCCCTGGTACTCTGTATAGCTCTTTGATGCAATATATGCACTGTGAAGTTCATCAACAGAAGTTTGGAAGTGGGTTATTCCCACTACCTTGCACAACTATCATCAGTTGCTAATTCTAACCAGGGATTCATGTACTGGACTATGGTAAGGTATATTCTCATCAAAATCACAGCCACAGTATATTTTTTTTTTAAATGAAGAAAGACTCCATAAACAGCAAAACATCCAATCCTTAGCTAGTGAGTCACCCAATAATTCCTAGCATGGTGCCAATCAATGTTCCCTCTAATTTTTCATAGTCTGTGTACACAAAAAATTTCTTTTGTGCAAATTTTCAGAACCAGTATCCAAATTTGTGCACACTCCAGTGAGTGTGGTCAAACTTACGAGTGCAATGAAGTGTGTATAATACAAATATCTAAATTTTATTTTGATATGGTGATGGAAATGATTTTATAAATTACAAAACCTTATTTGAAATGTGCTCTTTGAAACTGCCTTCTTAAAGTAGGACAAAAGTATTAGCACTGTTGAATTTTTTTGTGCGTGCTTTTTTTTGTTGTGTGCACGGCCTTCACAACCTGTGTGTGCATGCACACCCGCACAGCTTAGAGGGAACATGGGTGCCAATGTAGACAATTGTTTCCACAGAACTACTAGACCTTCCTGATATGAAGTCTGAAATGTAGTCTGGCTACTGCAGTTTCATGCAGGTCAAATACTGAATTTTTAATAGCAGATACTTTCACACCCAGATGCTTTCTGCTGCATAAGCTGCTATGTGGCTAGATTTTTAACTAAACCATCCTTCCCCTTCCCACCTATTCACTGCTGCACATACACTTCCATACAGAAAATCTGAAAGCCTGACAAGCTTAGGCCAGAATTTAAAAGTACTTAGCCACCTAAACCATTCTTCTCCTTCCCATCTATTCAGCTGCCGCATACACTTCCATACTGAAAATCTGAAAGCCTGACAAGCTTAGACCAGATGTAATGATATAGGCAGGCACCTAATGATATAGACAGGCATCTAGAGGGCTTTTCAAGAGCACCTGAGCATCTAAATACATTTAACGATCTGGGTCTTTGTACATAGCTCAGATTATGTCTTGAAAGGGAAAACTATAACCAAGATTTGACTGATTGCATTTTTTGGCCTGCTGCAAAGTCTGCAAAAACAGCATCAGCATCAGACCCCTGCTTTTGTGACTCCACCCCCCAAAAAACCCTCTTTTAATGATTGCTTCAGCTACTGAAAAGGGAAGTTCCCAACTTTTGTTGTTGACCAGGATCTCCATTCATTACACTCCAAATTTTGGAGTAGCTGCACAATTTTAGTGAAGTCCCCTTACATGCACTGTAAGCTATAGATTTTTTTCCTTTTTAGATGCATGTGTCTATGCTCACATTCATCCTTGTGTTTACTGGGGGGGGCAATGAGCTGCAACCTCATCTGTCCCACCATGGGGGGAGACTCTACCCCCACACTGGTTCTCGAGCCTAGCTCCAACCCTCTCCTTTACTGCCATGCATAGTATTACCAGATGTCAGGCAAAAGGAGGACACGTCCTTCCTTTTACCTTCATGTCCTCCATCCAGCAAGTATTTTAAAAATACATGATTTTGTCTGGCTTTTTACCTACAGTGGTTAAAGTATGCTGGAACAGCCTATTTTTAGGGGGAAGCGTTCCAGGCCCACCTAAAACCCCAAAGAAATATAACTAATACCACATTTTCTTCATGGCCCTCCACTATCCTCCTTTTTGCACTTCCCTGCTCTCCTTTCCATGCTCCCCTAAATCCCTCCACCCACAGCCCCACCCCCACCCCCACCTCCAGCTGGCGGGCCCGATTATGACGTCACTCGGGGCGGGACCCGGAAGACCCGCCCGCGATGCGCGGCGCATGCGCACTCGGCGCTCCCAATCGGGGCGGCCTCAGTGAGGGCAGCGCAGCGGCTTCAGCAGCTCTTACTGAGCATGCGCGCTTCCCACCAGCCCCTTGCCTACGGGCCGGCTGTCGTCCTGGGGCGGGGGGGGACGGCGCGCGAGCGGGGTCATTTGGCGACCCTCGTCCTAGCGGGCAGCTGTGGCAAGCCCCGTTCCGGACCGCTGGTGGAGGCGGCGGCGCACGGCAATGGGGCTACATGAGGGCAGCGCGGGGAGCTGGGCGGGGAAGCCGGGGCCAGAGAGCCCGGCTGGAATCAACGTTCCCGCCCTGGGAGCAGGGCTAATGGCCCGCGCCGGCCTGTTCCTCCCCAGGGCCCCTCTTAAAGGGCCAGTAGCCAGCTAGCGGCGCGCCCCCTGGTGCCGCTCCTGGCGGCTGCCCTTCATCGCTCCTCTCGTTGTCTCTCGCTTCCTCCCTCCGTTCCCTTTCACTTCCGGGGTCAGGGTTCCGCGGCTGCTGCTCGGTAACCAGGGGCTGCCTGGGGCGCGGCCAGCGAAGCGGGGAGCCGCTCGCGCGCTCCGAAGGCCCCGCTTCCCCATGGCCAGTAACCCGCAGCCCCAGCCGCCGCCGCCGCCACCCCCGCCGCCGCCCCCGCAGCAGCAGCCGCCGCTGCCCGGGGCCGCCGGAGGGGGCGGCGCGGTGGAGCCCGAGCTGGTGTCCGTGATCGTCAATCACCTGAAGAGCCAGGGGCTGTTCGACCAGTTCCGCCGCGACTGCCTGGCCGACGTGGACACCAAGGTGTGCGGGGCCGGGGGGAGGGGGCGTCCCGACCTGCCCCCTCTCTGAGGGACCCGCCCGGGCAGGGCCGCGGTGGGGGCGCCGCCTCTCGCCGCCAGGGTCTAGCTGAGTGAGCCGGGAGGCGTTGCGGACAGTGTTCTCCCCACGATTTGAAAGTAGGGGGAAGCGTGGGGGGGGTGTAGGTGTGCTCACTAATTTGGTGATACATTGTTATTAGGTGACAACTGGGACGGGTGTGGGGAATTCAGGGGAGTGTCGAGGCAGGTTTAGGGGGTGCTCAAGAGCTGGGTGTAACACCGTTACTAGTTGACAACTGGGGGGGGTGTTGGGGAAATCCCTGGTTGCGGAGAGTTCCTGGGCACGTGGTGGCCACTGTGGACAGGGCATCGCAGCACCAGATCAGAGCCTTGCTGCTTGTGCCGCACCGTTAACGTGCTCGTTATTGTGAAGGGGTAGGTCAGTGTTGGTTCCCTCCAGTATTCTCCCCAGGGGTGTGTTGGGGTGCTCACTAAATTGGCATAACACTGTTACTAGCTGACAACTGGGGGAGGGGGTGTTGAGAAATCGGATGGGGGGTGTTAAGGAAATCCATGGGTCCCTCTTCTACTTGCCTGCGGAATTTGCTTTCTAAAGTGCTCCCGTTCAAATCGGTTGTCAGTGACCAAGTGGTGAACAAGATCAGGTGCTTTGTGTGGAGAGGCTGGATGCTGGTTTTAGAAGAACGTGGTGTTTTCACGAATTGTATAAATATGATTCCATAAAGAGTCATAAACCTTTTGTAAGTAGATAGGTTTTGGTATGTGGTCTTGGCCCATCAGAAGATGATAGGAATGTGGCTTGGTATGTTGTAGACTTACAGTTCAGGTCTAGAGCAGGGGGTCTCAAATTCAAATTACCACGAGGGCTGCATGAGGACTAGTGCATTAGCCCAAGGGCTGCACCATGCATGAAGACTAGCACGGTAGCCCAAGGGCCACAGCATTGAAACCTTTTCATATGACAATATTGCAAATATCAATAATGATAGTGTCATCATAGGCTGCAGGAAATAACTTTAGGGGCTACATGCAGACTATGGGCTGCAAGTTTGAGACCCCTAGTTTAGAGGAGGTTGTTTGTTTGTTTGTTTGTTTGTTTTTTTTTAAGGTTTTTGGCCCTGTCTCTAGGAAAATGGGTTTCAACCAACTTTTTTTTTAAATCACATCTCACTTTTTTCCTTGCTAGCCTGCTTATCAAAACCTGAGGCAACGTGTTGACAACTTTGTTTCTAACCACCTAGCAACTCATACTTGGAGTCCTCACCTCAACAAGAATCAACTGAGAAATAATATTAGGCAGCAGGTTCTCAAGTAAGTTTGAGTTAATATTTTACTATTCAAAAGACCCTCCTTCCCCAATGATGGATGAGTGAAAACATAGATGAACAAAGGTCGACAACTTACTTCTATTAAGAGAATATTTGCTTTAATTTGTGTTGGTATTGCATGGGTTCTTTTGGTCAAAGTCATTCAAGTGATGTATACTAACATTAAATGTTTCCTATTTTGCATCACTACTTTGAGGATTTTTCTGCAACTAGAAGAATCAGGTTTTGTTGGAATGCTTGGGCTACAGTCCTCACGTATCAGGATTCTTATGGTACTGCCACCTCATAAGTGGGTGATTATACAAATTGTTACGGTTAGGTTTGAGAGTTAAAAAATCTTGGGTTTTAGTAGAATTGCGGATACAATAATCCATTTTTTATGCAAGCATAAGTCATGTACACAAAACAAGAATCCTTGCACAGGCTTTATTTCTGTAGACAGTTAAATGGTTTTGTAAGGCTGATGGTGAACGACCATGACAAAATAACTTGGAATAAGCATTTACAGTGAGCACAGTTTGTACGATAACAACATTCACCTCATTCTGCTTGCCTGGTGTTGCTAGATACACTAATATCAGAAGCAGCTTCATGTTGCAACAGGCTAGCATGCATAGATAAGGGGTGTCATCCTGTCACCTTTGGTGACAGATGAGAAAATTGAGAACAAAAATGTACCACAGTGTGAGTAGTGAGCCTTTCCCTTGCCTCAAGTTGCACCAATTAGTTCCAGAAGTAAGCAGCTGAGAATAGGGCAAAGACAAATGTTTTATAGTTAAGATTTACAGAAAATGATAAATGGAGCAAAAATCTCAAGTAAATTATAGCCAGAGACATTGTATTATTTTTTCTAGAGTGTAGTGGACAAGAGGTAGGCCATTAGGAAGCTAAGAAGTTCAACACTTAACCTTCCTACTAAATACAGGTAAGTTAATTATCTGAAATGGGCTGTTTAGTAGCAGTCACATTGTGCCATACTGAAAAATCCTGACATCTGGGTTGTGAAGACAAATTCATACAATGCTGCCACATTCCATACTGCCTCTTCAGCATGGAATACTCTTCTCAAACTGATTAATAAGATAAGTACCCACTCATCTAAGTCCTTCCCCAAACCAAATCTTACTGTACAGCCTGCAAGAAGTTGGCTAGCAATAGCATGGTAAAAGGGTTGCTGGTATAGGTTGTTACCATCTTTCATATGCTGCAAGCTTTCCTGGGCAGGAGCTGTTTCTTCATGTGTGTCAAAAGGACATTTTGATTGCCACCTAGACATAAGTTAGCTAGAGATGTTCCTGAATAAAGTAAAAAACTGACTTTCAGAGAACTTACTGTTTTCCTGAAAGTTGTGTGTATGGAGGGAACACACTTTAGATAAACCAGATCTCTTTAAGGTGACTTGTGGAAATAAATCTTATTTTTAAGTATGTAAATGATTTTGTTTCAGGTCTGGAATGTTGGAGTCTGGAATTGACAGAATTATTTCTCAGGTTGTGGATCCAAAGATCAACCACACATTCAGACCTCAGGTGGAAAAAGCTGTTCATGAGTTTTTAGCCACATTTAATCACAAAGAGGAAGCAAGCCCCAGTACAGCCCCTAGTGAGGAAAAAGCAGATGTGTCCATTGCAGTACAAGGTATTTTGCCCTTACTCTAATACTGTCTGTTTTCTACCTAGTTTTCTCTTGGCAAGTGGTACTGATCATCACCAGTTCTGCTGTTAACACTAAACATTTGAAGTGTCCTCAAGATAAGCTCTGTGAAAAGCAGCCCAACATAAGGATTTGTTGTTGCAGCCTGTGAGGGGGTGGAAAAAAGGGCAAACACCTATCACAATTTCACTTCTACTTGAAGTTCCAAGGGAATCGGTCTGTCCTAAAAGTAATGGTGTCAAAGTTAAATTCAGACTTTAACATGATCAAATAGGATATAGGCAGTAAAAGATGTGTAGGCAACTACAATGGAGACCCGTTAACGCGCGGGTATCAGGGGACAAGCCCCCGCGATCACGCGTTAAGCAGACTGTGGGCAAAAGGGACCCTTCCTCCTGCCCTTCACCACTCAGACTCCGCAACCCGTTCCCCAACCAGTGCTGCATGGGCTCCTGACCACTTCCCTGGCCCCTGCTGTGCCATGCAGCTGTGTGGACTTGCCGACCCCTTTTCCGGTGGGCTCTGCTCTCCTCTCCTTTACTTTCTATGCCCAGGATCCCCTGTCCTCTTCCTTCTCTCTTCTTTCCACACTGGGGCTCTGCGCACTCCCTTGTCTTTCCGTTCCCTGCATGGGCTTCTTTCTCTCTCCCTATCTTTCTTTCCCTGCATGAGGGCTCCTCTTCCTCTTCCCTTCTTTCTCCACACCATGGCTCCGCTTCACTCCCTTCCTGTCTTCCTCTCTGCCCCAGCACATCAGCTCCCTTTGTTCCCTGCTCCCTACCTTCCATCATTCCCTGCACAAGGGCTCCTCTCCTTCGCTTAACCCACATGGGTTCCTCTTCCATCTCTCAGCGCTGCAGGGGCTCCCAAGTCCTTTCCTGGCCCCCACTGAAATGGGCTGAATCCAGCCCCAGCTCCCGGGCTCCTTAAGTTGCTGCTCACTTCGTGCGTTTCTGTGCCCAGGCTAACTTCCACCTTTAGGCACCGCGCATTAGTGAGTCCCATGTGTTAAATCAATGGCTTCAGGGGACATGACCAGAGCGTGCGTTAAGTGGATCCGTGCGCAAATGTGTCACACATTAACGGGTCTCCACTGTATTTACAAAAGATGCAACTGTCTTAATGCAGTTTGTTTCTTTGGAAAGGTTTGGGTATTTACATTGTCCTTAAAATACCTTAATTGTGCCCCTTTTTCATATGCATTGTAATAATCTAATTATTCAGTCTCCTTCCCACTCCCTCATGTTTTGTCTTGTTACTAAAAATGTCCGTAACTATATTATAAAGCCTCCAAGATTCTATTCCCAAGCCTTCATCATTTGGTCTCACATGTTTAAGATGGGGCTATCATGCATTAGTATGTAAGTTGTTTACATATTTCCAGAGTGAATCTTGCTTAGTTGTTTCCTATGCATATTTTCAAATTTAACTTTATTCCTTTGTATTAAGTCAGGCTATCTGACAGTTAATTGCTCACTCTGTTACAGGCTCCAGGGCTCTAAGTTACCCCTTCAAAACACAGTTATTCCTCCCAGTCTTGTCACCAGGATTACAAACGATAAACAAAGTTTGCTGTTCCCAGATTTTTTATTACTTACTTGGTTATCCACAGTACATACTTTTGAACTCACTCCTGCAGGAAGCCCTCCAGTTAAGTCGTCTTCCAGCTACAGATTCTTCCCCCCATTGGTTTAACTCAAGGATTAAACAACCGTGGCTAGTTACATCAGCTCCCTTTTCACTAATCAGAGCATTTGCCCAACTTACTTCTGTGAAGGGCCCATTACTGAGTCCTTTAAATCAAATGGGTTGACAAGCCAGCTGCAGCTAATTCAGTTAACCTTTTCTCAACTATCTTCAGAGTCACTGTGAACAGAAAAGCATCTTATATAACACTGCCTGCCAGTCACAGTATATCCTTAATCATGTTTGTGGTTTCTCCCACTACTTTATCTCCTACAAGTAGTTAATATTCAATGTAATCCTTTTTCCAGATCTTTAATAAAGACACTAGAGGAAGCAGGGCCCACCATTATTTCCTGGAGTATCCCACTGACCATTCTTGCAAACTTGGGGACATATGTTGACTATGAGCTGGCGGAGGAACTTCAAAAGTTGAAAAGACCTCCATGGAAACTGTATACTGCTGGTTGTTTTCTCTTCTTATAAAGCAAAGGACCTGTTCTGATAATCTCTGCAGCAGCACTATGACACAGAGAGCAAAGTATATCTTAGGTTACAACAGCTCAAACAATTTAGCATATTGGTCTCTTGTTGATGTGTAAGAAACAAATGCTGTGATTCACAATTAATAAAGTTCCAAAGGAGCAGCTGTGTTAGTCTGGTTCAGCAAACAAGCAAGGAGTCCCGTGGCACTTAGACTAACAAATTTAATTATCATATGAGCTTTTATGAGAGAGAACCCCAATTCATGCGATAAATAAATTTGTTAGTCTTTAAGTGCCACAGGACTCCTTGCTTGTTTTACTATTAATAAAAACGCTACTAATTTGATTTCTTTTAAAAGGTCAAGATAAAAAGGTTTTTCCCCCCTTTAACAGATGTCTGAGATTCGAGTTTCACTTTAAACACCTTTCCCCTTAAAAAATAACAACCAGTTAATGTAGAACTACATATTTTCTTTTTATGGATGTTATGGAAATCTTTCTTAGCTAAAATGGTTTCTCTCTTTTCTCATTCTTTAAGGTGTTTCTAGTACTGCTCCTAATGCTACTGTAGCCAGTGATGCCCTGTCCATTTTGGAAACAATAACTTCTCTTAACCAGGAAGCGAGTGCTGCCAGGGCTTCAACCGAGAATACAAATTCCAAAAATAGTGATAGAACTTCAAAAAGACTCCCATCTCAGCAGAGTGTTGATGGTACTACAGAGAGAGAACGAAACTCAGAAGACTTGCCAGACCAAGAAAACCCCATTTGTGATTCTTCAGAAGGTAGTGAAACAGTTGCAAAATGTGAAGATTTAAATGAGCTCCCCTGCGCAAGTGAAGAGAACAAAAATGCAACAAAAGATATTAATAATGTGATTCATCCAAGCAAAGAAATTCTACAGGAAAGTGATGACCAGAAAAGTAAATTAACAGATAAAGGTGACAGGAAACCTGAAAGCACTGAGAAAGGGGAAAGAAAAAAAGAGAAGAAAGATAAGAATGACAAGAAGCTTGACCAGTCAAAGAAGACTGATGATAGTCAAAAAGCTAAAGAAGAGAAGCAAGTGAAAGAGAGAGAGGCAGACTCAGTAAAACAGTTGGCTCCTGAGAAAACCAACATTAAACACAAGATGACAGAAGGTGTAAAAGAAGGTATAGAAAAGGCAACTTAAAAAGAACTGTGGGATGGAGGGAAATTTTGTTGTGTTGTGGGGCTTTTGAGAGGTGAATTTAGAAAGTGAAAAGATGTTGGTCCAGCAAGCTTGGTAACTGTAGTCCCATTAACTAGCCAATTACAGTGAAATTTACAATAATGCTAATTTTGCCTATGAAGCCTGGAACCCTCTTCTGAAAAGGTGGACTTGCAAGAGAAGCATAAATCTTGCTCACTTTGCTGACAGGATCTGAATAGCTCCATTGTAGTCAATGGGATTATGTTTACGATTAAAGCAAACATTTGGTCTGTAATTTTGTAAGCCTTTGAAACTCTTCAGAAATAATGTATCATTCTGTGTTTCAGAGTTTTTAAAATAAGTTAATTAACTTTTCATAGAAAACTAAAAATGTTGGTTCGATAGGTTGCATGGTATTTAATTTTTTTTTATTTATTTTTTTTTAAGAACATATTTTGGAGGATTCAGATGTGGATGTTCTCAGTGATATCACTGTTAGTTCTGTTCATACTAGTGATCTGTCTTCCTTTGAAGAAGAAAGTGAAGAGGAAGCTGTAGTTTCTGATAGCACAGAAGAAGGCGAGATCACATCAGACGGTAAAATAATATAAGAAAAAATACATTTGTTACCAGTACCCTGGCTGATGTATTTCTTGGCGCTTGAATACACAGTGTTACACAGTCTGCTTTATTCTGAAGTATATTTTATCATATGTGTAGAGCGATGTTGATAGAGAGAATATTTCTTGGGGGGGGGAGTGGTATTCATAGTATTTTTACTGTTATATTTATTATGTCATAGTAAAATAATTTGGCATTTTAAAGTAAAACACATCTTTCAGTATTCTAAAATAATTATATTTGTGTGTAGTGTTTCAGGGTGTGGTGGTGATACTTCATACAAATGCCTTCTGGTTTGTGTGTGGATTTTTATTTCTTTTCCTTTTATATAAATTTAATGTAAGTGAACATCTACACAGCACACTTCTTTCAGCAGCATGGAGACCCCATACATGGGTTGCTCCCCTTAATTTGGCTATAAATAACAGTGTAGATGGTGAAGCACAGTTTAGGTGAGTAGAGTAAAGATATGCCTGAATGGTGTGGGCATGTACTTGAGTACATACCCTACAATACTGTCTACTTGTTCAAGCCCCTGTATCCCTAGCTACACTACAATTTTTAGCAGTATAGTGTTCTGCTACATTCCTACCTCTCCCTGCTGCTTCCCTCCCGCCAGAGCTTTTCACTGACATGGGTAACTACACAGTACGGTGTGGAATCAGCCCACCTTTCACTGTAGGGTGTTGCTGGACATAAACTATGTGGTGCTGTCAGTGGTGCCTAGTGTAGACATAGGCTTAGACTGATATTCTGACTTGAGCCCAGGTGTGATGATTTGAGGATGATTTGAGTAACTTAGTCATAGGTTAGAGGTTTATTACAGGAGGTGGTAGGTGAGGTTCTGTGATCTGAATTGTAAAGGGGGTCAGACTAAATTATCACGCTGGACCCTTCTGACCTTAAAGACTATGATATGAGGAGACCGTCTGGTGTTCCAGGAGTTGCTACAACCCTAGGGTTGCAGGAGTTGCCAGAAGCTACATGATTTGTGATGGAGAAGATAGAGAGAGGTCCGGAGTTAGGAGTAGTGGAAGTGGGGGTCCACGTTTGCTGATCTTCTTTCTGTCCTCTTCTAGTCCTGCACCACTCTAAAGTTCTTAGGTACATTGGGGCTTTAGGGGATATAAAGGCTTCTGGGTCAACAGAATTTCCTTGTGAGTAGGGTTGATTCCTTTGGAACTATTTCTGTAGCTTTTGCATGTTGTCAGCTTCTCTTCAGTGTATAATTTAATTGTTCCCAAAAATGAGTGGCAAGAATTGAGTTAACATGATGATGTCCACACTGTGCAGTCCATGTAATTGTAAACCATGACAAATTGTGTTCATCATTGTCAGGTACAGCTAAATTATGCAATGAATTCAAGCTCCATGTATGTTTTGAGATACAGATACATTGCATTGGTAAAATACAAACATAAGTGTGCATGTTCACTGAATATGCTTGATAAATAAAATTATAGATTTACTTGTGTTATTTCAATCAGAATAGTACCTCTGTGTTAACTGATTCATAGATGAATTTAGATCACGTGTGTAGTACTGGTACAGAAAAAAATCCATTATTTGTAAATCCACAAATATTGTGGTGATTTTTTTTGGTATGTGGATGATGCTTGATTTTTTTTATAAATCAGTTATTCACAACTGTATGGTTGGACTTTGTCAGAGCAGCATGATCTGCATTCCCATGGGACTCGTCTTCACAGAATTTACCCATATCTAACACAGTGCTGAACACAATTTGTAATGGTTTACATTGACTGCACAGTCAAAGACAGCATCATGTTAGTTCACTCAATTCTTCCCAATTATTTATACATAATAAATCATTCCAAGTTATATATTTTTGAGTTGTAATCTTAATGGCATAAATGGCTAACATAATGTATAAAATGTCCTTAACTATGTTAAATGTCACCTTTTATAATACCAAAATTGAATGAATTTTTAAATCCAATTACGTTTCTCAATTTGTGGTGTGTGTTTGCATTTTGGATTTCCCTCTGGACAGTGAAAATGGATTGATCACTTCTCATACTCTAGCAACATTTGGTTGCAAACACTGAATAGGAATGTATTTTTTTAAGCCATTTTTTAAAGGAAACGTATCTGTTGGTCTCAGATTTTATGATACCTAATTTTTACAAAGCTTATATTTTATCATATTGCTTTAACTTCACTTTCTTTTTACTGGCTAGATGAAGAAGAAAAGAAAAATCAAAATAAAGCAAAGCCTCAGACTAATGAGCTTAGTGATGGAAAAGCCAAACCCATCCGTCATGCATATGTTCACAAACCTTTTCTGTACTCCAAGTATTACAGTGACTCCGATGATGAACGGACTGTAGAGCAGCGCCGTCAGTCTATTGTAAGTTTGAATACATTCACTATTAACATTTTAACTCCATCTGATTGTTTTCTCAATACAAGAATTCTGTCCTTTATATAGTTGTTTTCTTCGTGGCAGCAGCTGATGCTTTCACAGACTGTCTCCATCACCATATGACCTGTCAGCATTTCATGTCAGTGATCCACTGACAGTCATTTGAAAACTGTTTGAGAATTACCCTGCTTCTTCCATTTTACAACAAACTCCATCTGATGGTAATACCAGAGGAAACATTGAGTATGCAAAGTGTCTTGCCAACATCTCAGCAAAAGATGTTGTTTTTCTTGGTTTATTGAATAATTTTGTGAAGAATAAAGTGAAAAAGATTGTATAGTCAGAGAGTCTGGGCCCAGCAAGCTGATGTATGTGGCAGTTGAGGGAAAAGGAAGCCCTTATCCATCTACCACCACTTATCAAGGCTGATTGTACTTTTTTTTAAAGTCTGTCAAGAACTGGGTCCTGTTCATTTCCTTCATTCTTGCAATGCAGTTAATACAACTCTTGAGCTGCAGTAATTCCTGCTGTCTCTGATCAGCATGAGGGAAGAAGAGAAGTTCAAGTGTATGTGTTGTCCTGCTTAGAGGGTTGAGATCTCATTTATATGTCTTTTGGATTTGTCCTTGGGGCAAGCTTCATAGTCTCTGCCCCTTTCTCCATATGTAGAATGAGGTAACACCTTCCCCTCTCTACCATCAAATCTGTTGAGTTTCTTATCCTCTGCTCACTTCTCAGTCCCTTCCCCTAACCTTCCTGGATAGATTGACTTGCTGGACTTTCATTTTATGCACCAGAATGCTCCTGGTTTAAACTGGCATCTAGATGTGGCCATGTGATTCTTACATACAACAAATTTGAAAGAAGAAAGAAAATAATTTTAAAAATATTTGAAAATGGAGGTAGCCTTGTCTGATGATTTTCAAACGATGGGTCAGAACTCCTGCTGCCACTGCCGAAAGACTGGAATGCATTGCTGAAAGACGAATTGTTCAATTGTGTGCATAAATGTTTTTTTTCAACTGGGGTCCAAGAAAAAAAGCCAGCAAATTGAGGGATGTTGCCAGTGGATTGAGTGATGTGATTGTTCCCCTCTATTCGGCGCTGGTGAGGCCACAACTGGCACATTGTGTCCAGTTTTGAACTCCCCACTACAAAAAGGACGTGGACAAATTAGAGTCCAGTGGAGGGCAACAGAAATGATATGGGGTTGGGGCACATGACTTATGAGGACAGACTGAAGGAACTAGGCTTATTTAGCCTGCAGAAGAGAAGACTGAGGGGGGATTTGATAGCAACCTTCGGCTACTTGAAGGGGTGCTCCAAGGAGGATGGAGCTCAACTGTTCTCAGTAATAACAGAGGACAGAACAAGAAGCAATGGTTTCAGGTTGCAGCTGGGGAGGTCAAGGTTGGATATTAGGAAAAACTTTCTTATTAGGAGGGTGGTGAAGCATTGGAATGGGCTACTTAGGGAAGTGGTGGAATCTCCATGTTTGGAGATACCTAAGGCTTGGTTAGACAAAACCTTGGCTGGTTTAGTGAGAGTGATCCTGCTTTTTATGGCAGGGGGTTGGACTAGATGACCTCATGAGATCCCTTCTAACCCTATAATTCTATGATTCTGTAAGTTTGAAAATCACTAGTTCTCTAGTGGATTGAAATTGGGGTTGGGAACTGTGAAGATCCTAGTTCTAATATGCACTCTGCCATGGAGTCCTTGTCTTGGACGTATACTTTAACAAAGTTTCATAATGTTCCTGTCACTTTCCACTGATAAAACCTTATAGAATGGGAAGGGGATTAATACCATGTGTATTGTATGAAATTTACTTTAAGTTTGTACAGCACTTCATAGACATGCAGCGCTATTCAAAAACTTATTGATGGTTATTTTTGCTTTTCTACTGAAACTATGAATTCTATAGAAGCAGAAATTTAATTGTATAACATTTTGGGTGGGGTTGTTTAACATAACTTCCATCACTCATTTGGTTTGTGATACAAATAAATGGCCTTTTTCATTGCTTTTCTGTCTTCAGGCCAAGGAAAAAGAAGAGAGGCTGTTAAGGCGGCGGATTAATAGAGAGAGACTTGAAGAAAAACGTAAACAGAAAGCTGCAGAGAAAACAAAGTCTGCAAAAAGTGGGAATCAGGAAGGTGATGTTAAAATTAGAAGTTTCAAAGGGGTAGCTGTGGTAATCTAGTTCTGCAGAGCAAGCAAGGAGTCCTGTAGCACTTAAAGACTAACAAATTTATTTACCACATGAGCCTTCATGGGAGAAAATCCCATTTCATCAGGCACTTTTTAATTTTCTCCATTCTGTAAGTTTCCCCATCTTCAAAGTGTCTAAAGTGGGATTTTCTCCCACGAAAGCTTATATGTTAAATGCATTTGTTAGTCTTTAAGTGCAACAGGACTCCTTGTTTGTTTTGTTAAAATTACAATTTACACTTGCGTGTTATAAACAAATAAGACAAACACTGGACCCGTTGAAGTCAATGGATATCTTGCAGTTGGCTTCAGTTTGGCCAGAATTTCAATCATAATGTTATAAATTAGTACTGCAGTAAGTAAAATATGCAAAATTCTTTGTATTTTTTTATGTTGTCCACAGTGTCATTTCTGAAACATAACAAAAACCAGGATTAATCATTCCCAAAACTTAACAGTATCTCTTACAAAAATAATATAAAGACATGCTTCTCAAACACTAAATCAGTGGTTCTCAACCTACTTAAAAAAACAACAAGCAGTTGTGTGGCACTTTAAGACTAACATTTATTTTTTGCATGAGCTTACTGTAAGTTCACCCATCTTCGAAGCATCTGAGGAAGTGGGATCTTCTCCCACGAAAGCTCATGCAAAAAATAAATCTGTTAGTCTTAAAGTGCCACACAACTGCTTGTCGTTTTTTTACTGGACTAGACTAACATGGCTATCCCTTTGGAAACTCTCAACCTACTTGCCATTTTGGGCTACGTATGCAGCTCTTGATGTGTTATCTGGGCCATATCCACACTATATTAAAAAAAAAAAAAAAAAAAGAAGAAGAAAAGTTTAGTATTTGTCATATGACAGCAATACAGTTCAAATCAATGTGGTACCTTTCCTTTCAACACTGGCAAATGTCTACCAAGAGCATTTTCAAATAACAAAATAAGTCAAAACATTAACTCCTTAATTAATATAAATTAATGGTGGCATGGCATGCTACTTGTGGTACAGCTGGGCTGAGCACCCAAAGAGCATGATTTTGGAGATTGCCGGCACAGATGAGGAGCCCTGTGCAGTGTGGGGCACTCTCTCAGCTAGGCACCCAACTCCCTAGTATCAAGACCCTCCAATACTGGGCTGGCAGACATGCTTCTCTGGCAGAGACAGAGTGCCCTGTCTGTTTTAGAATGGCCTACCCAGAGACTGCCCACTCAAGCATCCAGCCCTGCACTGAGGGACCATGCCTCTGTGGATAGCCTCCCATCCCATACCAGTAGACCAGTATTTAGACCTTCATGTAGGCATTGCCACCAGTCTCCCCCTGTCCCCACCCCATCTACAGTGTGTCTCCTGCAGCCCCAGCTCCTTGCAGTCTCCCCCAGGGCCTGAGTTGCTTCCCCTGGCCATCTGGTGCTGTGGTCAAAGCGTCGTGGAGCCTGCTCCATCCCAAGTCACTTGACCAGTAGTCCTGCAGGGTGGCTCCCAATGCAGCTAGATTCTGTCTGCATGGTTGTGGCAGGCTGATGTTGGGCCTGATCCTACAACACTCCTCTTTTGCACAGCACCCACCAACCCAGTGCTCAGGGAACATTCCTGCAGTGCCCTGAGAATGTTGCATGAGTTATAACTGTGTACTGACTGGACTGCAAGCAGGCCAGAAGTTGAGAACTGTTCTTTTAACTGTTTGTTGTATGTTGTAGGTAAAAGTGGGCTGAACCTGGAAGAGTCTTCAACAAAAAGTCTTGAACTGAAAGTTACTGGTACGAGCATGAAGGATGTTCTTAAAGAACAGAAGTTTTTGGAAAAAAAAGTAGCACTGAGCAGGAAAAGAAAAAGAGATTCGAGGTATTCCTTATATTTGATTTTTAAAAAGTTAAATTAACATATACTTAGTTTTTACATATGAAAGTCACTACAACCATTATTATAATATCCCTTTAAAAAAAGGCTCAACAACCTGACGCCCAGGAATTGTACCCTGGTGCAACTAAAGGGGATGGAATGCAACCTAGAGCTCCCCACCACCACCCAAAAACAAGCCACTTTCGGTGGCACTTGGCTTTTGTTCAGTGACACAGGGGCTTCTTTCCCTGGACCACCTCCACAAGAATCCACAGTGGCTTTTCAGTAGAGGGGAAGGGACCCTTTGCCGACACTGCCATCAAAACTGGTGGTGGTGGTGGCTGCATTCTGGACTTCCACTTCTGTGCTTGCGGCTCTGTTTTTTTTGGCAGCAGTTGGGGCTGTCTTTGCCCAGCACAGCGGCCAAAAGTGGCAGCAGCATTTCAGTAGCGGGGGAAGAGGGGGCAATTTAATTTAATTTAATTTAATGTGCTGCAAACCTAGACACCACAGGTTTTGGGATAGTGCTAGATTTGTGGCACATATGTCAAAACGTACCTTCATAATATGCAAAAATGTTTAGGGAAAGTAACTTATAGTCTGAAACAACAAAAATTGATATCTTAAAAATATTTATTTTAGTTTCTCATGGGGGTTTTCCATTTAACTCCTCCCCTTCTAGTTCAGATGCTTGACAACACCATAGGGTCAAATTCTGCTATGTTACAATATAATTAGAGTGTGTATTCTGAATGCCTTTGATCATCTTTCTTCTGTGTCCACCAGAGTTCATATTTTTGTGATCCTTCTAATGCTGGCCATTCAGTCCCTAGCTTACCACCTGTCTCCCTCTTAAGTTCTCAGAGCATGGTGAGCAGGGGAAGAATGAATTTATCACTGAAAAATACTGAAGTGAATTAACTGTTTTCTTTTATCAATTCAATAGATAATGCAACCAAGCTAATTCATTGTGAAAGGTTAAAGAAATGTACATAAACTTTCAGCTTAAAACATTCAGTGAAAATGTGGCCATGAGGATGACAAATTCACCCTCTTGGAAATCATGGCTTGTAGAGTTAAGCCTGAGATTTGCATTTGAACTCTTTTTCCTTGAGCTTATGCTTCACTAATTATATTAATATCTGTCAATTAGTAGAGGCATATGTAAGGCAGGAAGGGACCTTAAGAGGTCAGCTAGTTCAGCCCTTTATGCTGAAACAGGACCAAATATACCTAGATTATTCCTGACAAGTATTTGTCTAACCTGTTTTTTTTAAACCCTCCAATGATGAGATTCCACAACATCCCTAACATAAATCTCCTTTGCTGCTGATTAAGCCCAGTGCTTCTTTTTCTATGTTCAGTGGACATGAAGACCAACTGATCAGAGTTTTCTTTATAATAGCTGTTAACACATTTGAAGACTATCAGCAATTTCTTCCTCACTCATCTTTTTAAGGCTAAACGTGCTCAGTTTTTCAACCTTTCCTCATAAAAGGTTTAGAAAACTTATCATTTTTGTTGCTCTCCTTTGAACACTAATCTATCCACATCTTTCTTAAAGTTTGGCACCTGGAACTGAAGACAGTACTCCAGTTGAGACCTCCCCAGTGCCAAGCAGAGTGGGACAACTACCTTACACACAACACTCCTGTTAAGAACGGCAGAACTTTGGCATTTTTCACAACTGCGTTACTTCATTGGATCATGTTTAATTTGTGATCCACTATAATCCCCAGATACTTTGTAGCGGAACCACTATGTAGCAGTTATTCACCATTTTGTAATTGCTCACTGGTGTCATCCACACATTTTATAAGATATTCTCCACTCCACTATCCAGATAATTAATTAAAATATTTAATAATGGTAGACCACAGACGGACCCATTCAGGACCCCACTAGATATTTTCCCCTAGTTTGATATAAAACCGCCGATAACACTTCTGAATACAAGCTTTCAATCAGTTGTATTCCTGCCTTATAGGAAATGTATCTAGCAGTAGATCACATTTCCCTAGTTCATTTATGAAAATGTGATGTTGGACTATGTCAGAAGCCTTACTAAAATCAGGATATGCCATGTTGACAGTTTCCCTTAGCCCACCCTCATCCATTAGACCAGTAACCCTGTCACAGAAAGATTTTGTTAGATTGGCATGGTTTGTTCCTGATTAATTTGTGCTGGCTCTTCCTTGTCACCCTATCCTCTATCTGTTTAAGGATTTATTGTTTTATAATTTCTGTCAGTATCTTTTCAGGTATTGGAGTTAGGCTGACTGATATATAGCTCCCCAGGTTGTCTTGTTCCTCTTTTAAGATAGGTACTTATGTTTGCCCTTCTGTCCTCAGGGATCTCACCCATCCTCCATGAGATCTCAAAGGTAATCATTAAGGGTTGTGAGATTGCTTCAGCTAGTTCCTTAGGGGTGTATTTCATCTGCTCCTGCTGACTTGAATGCATTTAACTTTTATGTGAATATTCTTTAACATGGTTTTTTTCCTATTTTGGCTTGCATTCCTTTCTCACACGACATGAAGCAGTACGAATTGGAATGTGTTGCGCATCCTTACAAAGAATATCAGCACAGTTGCCAGACGTGGCTTCACTGTTAAGTCTCAAGACGTGCATAAGCCAAGTTGGTGGAAGATCAACTCCCTGTTTTTAAAGTTCTGTTCTGTAGAAAGCAATAGCATAAGGATACAGAGGGGGAAGTTTGTTTGCCTGTGCAGTGATTCTTTTTGCTCATCCACATTACAGGAAATATCTAGTTATATGTAACAATACTAATACATTGCACAGACTTTAAAGAATCTTCACAGCACATCTGTGAGATTGGGAAGTATTGTCTCCTTTTTATGTTCGGAGAAGTAAGAGCCTACTATGCGAAATGACTAGCCCAAGGTTATGCAGCAAGTTCTTGTTAGGTGCTTTAGTATGCAAATGTCTATTTTTTTCTTTGTTTAAAAACTGATAGCTTGTGAGATGGTGAGTCGGACTGAATTATTATGACATTTTCCTGAAGCTTTGAATATGTATTTTAGGCATGTTGAAGAAAGTTGGAAAAAGAAATATGAGCATCCTGAAGATGAAGTCAAAGAAACACAAAAGACAAACGAGGTTTGTATCATTGTCGTGGGGCTTGTGGACCCTGCCATCCCAGAAGGGAGTAAGCTGGGGAGCCTCAGGGTAGTGGAGTGCCACAGTTGGAGCCCCTGATAGCCCCTACGCTCTGAGCCAGTGGGTGCCTTCGGCCAATGAAGCAGAAAGGGGGGGAAGGCTGCAATCAGAGGGGGGGACACTCCCTGCTCTACTGGGCCCCAGCCAAGACCCCTACCAGTGACTTGGGGTGAGTCTGACCAAAACATGCGGTCTCCTCAAGAGCAGTTAAGTAGGCTTACCACATGGCCACTTCCTATCTGCTTCTTCAGGCCTCCCTTTTGGCCTCCATGGGTCCCCAAGTCCTGCGGTTGGCACATTGGGCTGGACTGCCATGAGATGGCTGCAGGGCCTCCTGGTTCCCAGACTGGAGCCACGAATATGTGTCTTCCCTGCCCCCAAGTGAGCTGGACTGCTCCCCCTTTTTACTGCTGTAGCAGTTGCAGCATGCCCGGCAGGGGGTGGGGGGGGGGTGGCTTCTGCTGCCAAAAGTATTGGCTTAACCCCCTTAATCTCCAGTGCAGGGCAAGTAAATCCTATCACAATTGTAGATTAGCTATTAAACTTTATTTTAAATGTCATATAAAAATCTTTGTTCTACTTGACAGAAGTTATCAGATGTGTCTATTTTACTCATTTTTAATTGCAGAAATGTTTCTGTGTATATATACTAAATTTCTATGCTACTAGATTAATCTTTATGAATTATTTTTCCTTGTAATGCTGTCTCTTGGTTTAATTTTCTAACCTTGTTATTTTAGTAATGCTTTGTGGCTTTTTACAACAGCCAGTATAGAAAACCTTTGTAGTTTTACAATGAGGAGGCGGCATTAGGGAGGTTTTATATCTCTGTATTTGACATTGATGAAATACTCTGTCCAACTCTGGCATCCATCCTTCAAGAAACATGTTTAAAAATTGGAGAGGGTTCAAACAAGTGCTACAAGAATTAAGTGGTTTTGGTAAATGTGTCTTAGAGAGAGAAACTCAAAAGAGTTTCCTCTCTTCAGCTTATCAAAGTGGTTTAAGGGATGATTTTGTCAATTTAGATATGGGGAACAGAAATCTGATAACAGGGCTCTACATTCTAGAGACAGCTGTAATGAGCTCTAGAGGCTGAAACCAAAGCTTGACAATTTCTGATTTGAAATAAGGTACAGTTTTTTTCATAGTGAAAGTGATTAACCATTGGATTAACTTAACAAAAGTTGTGATAGATTGTTCATCGCTAGAAACTTTTTAAATCAAGAGGGTGGTGGTGGTGTTTTAACATTAAGATCCAGGTCATACAGGAATTAATTCAGAGAGGCTTGCTGACTTTGATAATTCTGTATTTGTACCTTTTGGGAAGGGAAAATTAATTTTGTATTCTTACAAGAAATGTTATGTAACTAATTATATCAAAGACTTAGATTAAGATGATTAGTGGATTTGTTATGGCAGTATAAATGTACTGAATTTTGTTTGTTCTAGATCTCTGAAAAAACATCTTCAAAGGAGCTGAAGCATAATCATGGGAAAGGTGAAGTGACTAAACCTGTTAGAAGAGTCTCAGAATCAGTACATTCAGCTGAGGAAAGCAAAAATGATCCTAAATTGGAAAAAGAACATAAAAGAAAAACATCTACCTCTCTTCAAATAGAAGGAACACAGCAGGATGCTGAGACAAGGGACAAAAAGCAGCTGGACAGACCAGAAATTAATAGTGATGAACTTCAGAAGCAGAAATGTGTCTTTAAGAATGAAAAACATCTTAAAAAAGATGATACAGAAATTCAAAATTTGAAAAGTATTCCCAAGAAGGAAGTGAAATCATACAGAGATAAAAATGAGAAAGAAAGAACTCTTTCTGAAGATAAGTTGTTAATAAAACACAAGTCTAAAGGAGACACTTTGCATAAAGCAAGTGATGATATTGAGCTCCATTCTTCTGAGAGAAATTTGAAAGGAGAAGATAGTGTTCAAAAAAATAATCAGCCAACAAAGGCTCCATCAGATGATAAATTTGAAAGAAAAAGTAAACACAGAGGTGAAAGGAAATTATCAGCAGCTAGTAAAGATGGAAAAAATGTTTCCGAATGCACTTTGAAAAATGAAGAAATCTTACGTAAAGAAAATAACAAAAAAGACAGGCACATTTCAACAGAAAAATCAAAAGCGGAATACAAGTCCAAAAGACTATCAAGTGATTCTAGGCCACAGAAGGATTCTCAGGGTACTTCAAAACAACTTGTTCCTTCATCGCAGAGAAAGAGTGAAAACTATTCAGAAGATAAACATGAAGTAGAATCAGCTAGTTCAGATAGTAATTTAAGACAAGAAGATAGTATTCACAAAGACAGACGAAGATCAAAGAGCTTTTTAGAAGACAAAATTTTGTTAAAGTCAAAGTCTAAGAGTCACAGTAAGCAATCTAAAGCAACTGAAACGGAATTACAAGAAGGTTTTACAAAGCATGAGACTGGTCAGAAATCAGACAAAGACAAGAACATGGAAGAGAATGAGACAGATAAACAACGCAAATCCAAAAGTGAAGATAAAGTTTTTGAAGAAAATTTTGTTGATTTTGAGCTAGAAAGTGGGATTCATTCAACTTATAGTTCACAAAAAGACTCTAGTCACAGAGTTAAGTTACAAGCAGGAGAAAAAGTAACTGTAAAAGAGAAATACAAGAATGATAAAGATTTGAGCTCTTCCAAATTAGAAAGGAAGCTGTCAGTAGAAGTTCATAAAAGCAGAAACTTGAAACACAGCAATAAGGAAATGAAGAAGAAGGAAGAGAATAATAAATTGGAGGACAAAGATATTAAAGAAATGGATGGTAGCCATGAAAAGATGCAAGGGGTTATGACTATGGATAAAAAGTCAAGTAAAAGATTGCCTTGTGAAAATAGAAAAGCTAGCTTGGCAGCACATGAAATGATAATGGAGGAAGAAAAATTACTAACTGATGTATTTGTAACCAGCCACGTTCCAATCTCTCAAAAACCAACCAGGATTAATGATGATGCATTACATTCTGAGCAAGAAGAGCCAGTGGAAGTTGATACAGAACAGACATGTGCAAAGGTACATGCATGTAAAATTGAAGAAGAAAGTAGTGGTAATTTACCCCAAGACATCGGATCTGAAAATAATGCAAAAGAAAATATGTATGTACATACTTCAGAGAATGAACTAAGAGACAAATTGACGGATTTCAAAGCCCGTATATCAGATTTTACAACTCCAGCTGACAGAAATTCTGAACAAACCCTTGAACATGAAAAAATTCTTACTGAAGAAATTAATGCCATTGATACTGTGTCCAAAAGTGATTCTGAGGACCATGGATCCATTAAACAGGGGGCTTTTCAAACAGAGACTGTGTATGGAACAAGTGATAGAATTTTACTTAATACTCATGTTAAGGAACAGACTAAAGAAGATTCCAGAAAACCCAACAATATAGTCAATCCTATTGAAGAAAGTGTTGCTATTAATTCATCCAGACAAGATACTTCCCATAAAAACTCAATGGATATATGTTTCTCAGACTTAACAGACTCTTTGCCTACTGTTGCTAAAGAGGAATCTCATACATTAGATATTTGTTTAAATAGAGACTCCTTTATTTTAGACAATAATGCAACACAAACTACAAACTTGGAACAACATGGTAGTCCTGTGATAGGCTGTGTTATGAAAAAAGGTGAAAGCTGCATGATGGACACTATCAAAAAAGATGGTGAGACTGGTCTAATAGGTGAACAAGCCTCGGGAAAGAACTTTGGTGACATAACTATACAAGAAGGGTATGATCAAGTGACTGTGTTAGACAGTGTACAAGGAAGGAGTGAGTGTAAAATAACTAGTGGAATAGAAAGCAAAAGCTTGATGACTGAGCAAGCTGTAGATCAAGGTGATGTAAGTACAAACAAATGTGTCTTAATGAACCTAGAAAAAAAAGAAAGAGATGATAACTTAAATGCAGGTCCCACTGTTAAGGAAGAAAGGAGTATCATGGCAGATGTTGTTAATAAGAGTGAAAGATGTGATACGGGTGCCACAGTAGAATCTTCCTTGGTGCTAGTGCCTATGAATGTTATAAGAGCCCCAGAAGAAATCATTAAAAATTCTTTTATAGTTAGTAGAGCAGAAGAAGCTGACACTGAAGATAAAAATGAAACCAGTTCAGTGGGAACCAGTGCAGGGAGTGGTGATCACATGTTGTACAGCAGGCTAGAAGCAATTGAGTCCCCTGCAATAGGAACTAGCACAGAGAAAATGATTGAGTCCACTGTGATGGCCACTAGTACAGGAGAAGAGAAAGGTGAGAGTACTGCAATACATTCTGAAAAGGAAAGTGATGCTACAACTACATGCTCTGAAGAAGAAAGTGAGGTTACTTTAGTCTGCACAAGCATAGAAGCAGATGAAGGTTTCACGACAAACGTATGGGCAAAAAGTAACAACGGTGTCGGTTTCAGCACAGAATCAGATGGTGAATGTACTGTTGCAGCAGCTGAAGAAGGTGGTGGTGGTGTCACTGAAGGATTTGCCGAAACTGAAAGTTTCCTTACTAGCACAAAAGAAGGAGAAAGTAATGAGTGCACTATGATTTATGCAGAGGAAAATGGTAAAGATGTCAATGCAGGAAAAATAGAAATTGAGGACAGTGTGAACAGTGCTGGGACAGAAGAAAAAGATGATGCTGTAACTAGTGCAGGCTCAGAAGAAAAATGCAAGACTTCAACTTGTGGACACACATGTAAATTTGAAGGTTCCATTACCTGTATAGGTGAAATTGAAAGTGATGGTGCTGTAACCAGTGCAGGAACTGAAGCAGGTGAAGGATCCATGAGCCGCAACAACTCAGATGAATTCCAAAGCAGTGCAATTAGAGCAGGCCTATTAAAAGAAAGTGAGGGTGCTG
This sequence comes from Podocnemis expansa, assembly GCA_007922195.1. Taxonomy (NCBI): domain Eukaryota; kingdom Metazoa; phylum Chordata; order Testudines; family Podocnemididae; genus Podocnemis; species Podocnemis expansa. Next base: position 31,717,508 of record ML681996.1, read on the forward strand.
TGACTTGTACTGGTGCAGAAGAAAGAGGTCATGGCTTCATAATTTGTTCAGTGACGGGTGCAGATGTGCAAGAAGAAAGTGCTGTAACTGGTGCATGTGTTGAAATGATCATGGATAACAATGCTGTGACTGGAACAAGTGCTGACAAAAGTGAAGATACTGTAAATGGTGAAAGTGCCGTGACCAGCACAGGCATAACAGCAGAAGATGATGCTGAAAATGCAGCCATCTGCACAGGATTGGAAGACAGCAGTGAAGGTTTTTCAGTTTGCTTAGATGTGGAAAAATGTGAAAGTGCAATGGACAGTACAGGAGCAAAAGAAGAAGCTACTATCACTATGATCAGCATAGGGCCTTGCGATGATGAAGGCTTTGTGACTAGCACGGGTGCAAAGGAAGAGGATGAAGAAGGTGAGGGTATTGTGACCAGTACAGGAAGAGGAAATGAAGAAATAGAGCATGCCTCAACCTGTACAGGAATAGGCGAGAGTGCACTTATTTGTATAGGTGGAGAAGAAGGTGAAGGTTCCATTATCTGCATAGTCACAGAACAAGTTGAGGCTGAGTCAGATGTGGCTGCCTCAAATGTAGATAAAGATGGAGTTGACAGCAATGCTGGTACAGAGAAAGAAGCCAATGGTGGCACAATCTGCAAAAGTGCAAAAGGAATAGTTGAGAGCAGCGTGACAAGTGCAAGCATAGCAGATGAAGGCATTCTGATCCCAAATACAGAAAAAAATGAGGTTGCCATGATCTCTATAGATGCTGAAGAATATGAGGGTCCAATGACTAGTGCAATGACTGAGAAAGATAAGGGTCATTTTGCTGTTGAAGAGAAGGATGACCATCTTGCCTGTGGAAGTCATGGTAGAGAATGTGAGGGTCCCATAACTAGTGCAATTACAAAGGAAGATGAGTGTCCTCCTGCTTCTACTGACAAAGAAGAAAAAACTAAAGGTAACATGATCTCTACCAGTTCAGAGAAAGGTGGTGCTCCCATACCGTGCTCAGCCACAGAAATTGAAGAAGGTTCCCTCACTGTTGCAACAACAGGTGAAAATGGTGAAAACACTATGGTCTTATTAGGCAGTGAAGAATTTGAGGCTCCCATGCCTAGTACAGCCACAGAATTGAAAGAGAGTACACACACTGCCAGCAGTAAACAAGCAAAAGATGAGTGTACTATGATTTCCACAAGTATTGTGGAAGAATTTGAGGCTCCCATGCCCAGTGCAGCTACAGAATATGACAGTCAGTTCACTGCTGCAAGAACAGAAGAAGTGTTTTGTATAGACATGGAAGTATATGAGGTTGCCATGCCCAGTGCATCTCATTCTGGAGATTACAATGAAGACCATCCAACTGCTAGTGGCAAAGAAGAAAAAGATGAATGTGCTATGATTTCCACAAGTATAGTGGAAGAACAAGTGATTCTCATGTCCAGTGAAGCCTCAGAAGTCAGGATTCAAGATATTGCTTCAGGTACAGAAGCAAAAAGTGACACTGCTGTAATCTCCACAAGTATGGAATATCTTGAGACTCCTATGCCCAGTGCAGCTACCCAAGATGAGGGTCAACTCACTGCTGCAGGACCAGAAGGAAGGCAGGAAGCTGCCATGATTACTGAACATGTGAAAGAAGAATGTGAGATAGTGCTGATCAGTGCAGCCACAGAAGCTGAGAGTCAACTCATTGCAGCAGAAATGGAAGAAAAAGATGCGGGTTCTATGAGCTCCCCAAATGCAACAGAAGAATGTAAGATAGTTGAGACCAGTGCAGCCAGAGATGGGCAGTGTGTGCTCACTGCACTAAACCCAGAAGGAAAAAGTGGTAGTTCCATGATTTTTGTTAGAAAGGTGGTAGAATGTGAGTCTGAAGAGCAACACATTGCTTCTAGTATAGAAGACAAAGAGGAAGGTGCTGTGATCACTCTAAGTACAGTGGCAGAATGTGACAGTCTTTTTACCTTTGCAGTCATAGAGGAGAGTCAGCTCGTTGCTGGAAACACAGAAGTAAAAGATGAAAATGTCATTTTTAATAATACCAAAGAAATCAAATGCATCCTAACATCTACAGGCCCAGAAAAAAGTGATAGTTCTTATGAAAGCATATATGAAGGAGAAAAGGAGATTAACAGAGATACTGTGATGGGAGATTCAGTAGTAGCTAAGACCACAGCAAGCACTAAAGCTGCAGAAACAGCTGAGACTACAGTGAACCTCTTGAGTGTGGGTGAAGCCCTCTGTATGGAGATTAGTACAGACTCTCCAGCCATTGCCAGTCCTTCTACAGAGATAGATACGAGGGGTGAGAGAGCTGAGGAATATATTCACTATGTGGAAATTACATCAGAACCTTGCATTCCTTCAGAAGAAGCAAAGAGGAATGATGATTTCAAAAATACAGACTATAGTGTTAATACTAGCTTATTATTTGAAAATGACTTTTCTGAAACAAGGACTTCATCTACTAGGGCACAAACACTTTCATTAACTTCTGAATGTGAAGATAAGTTGACTGTAAATATCAATCAAGACAAAATAACTGTAGAATCAAAACTGGGAGGAAAAAGTGACTTCCTTCTGTCACATAGGGATAAACAATTTGATAATGATGGGAAAAGGAACACTGAAGTAAATTCTGACCTTGGAGTTGAAGTTTCTTTTCAACAACAGACAGTCTTCAGTTCGGGTAAGTTTTCTTTCTCTCTCTAACCCTTGCAACCTCCAAGTTATAAGCTGCATGTACATAAAATACCTCCTGGTCCTGCGTCTATGTACAGTAGAATGTCAGAGTTATGAACACAAGAATGACAGATTGACTTGTGCACACCTTATGCATTAAGTCCATGTTGAGTTGTAAACTTTTGTAAGGTCCACCATAATGTTTTGGTTAGAGTTACTAATATTCAATACTTGCAAACATTCTGTTCCTAAGGTGTTTGTAACACTGAGGTTCTACTGTACTTAAGAAATTCCTATTGCAGTGCCCCATAATAATTGGTCTGGTATTGATGTATTTTCTTCTCTTCAGAAGAGTGTAACGCCGTCTGATGAAAATCAGCCCCTCACATTAAGTACTGTCTGTTTCCTGTCTGCTGATTTTACACGGTCTCAGAGGTTCACAATACAACTGTTCAAGTATTACCTTTCAATTCAGGGTTACATACATTACAGATAAGGTTACCACATGCAGCAACTGACAAGCATTCACTCAAGCCTAAACACATTTCTGTAATTCTAGTATCTCTCCCAGCAGTGCTAACACACAAGTGCCATGTATTTGCCAATGTTCCATTGAGCATGAGGACCTTGCCTTGAACTGGCACCTGGGTCTAAAGGGGTAGCTGTATTACTCTAGTTCAGCAAAACAAACAAGGAGTCCTGTGGCACTTTTAAAGACTAACAAATGTATTTATCGCATGAGCTTCTGTGGGAGAAAATCCTTCCGGTGTGCAAGCATCACAGTTACTTCATTGCAAACTTGGAAGAAGTTGTGCTATAAAGAAAGAAGTCCCTTATCTTCATTAATAGCAAAGGAAACAGAAAATACTGGCCATAAAGTGCTTTTATAAATGCATTCTTCTCTCTCTCAGGTTTTTCTCACTACGAAAGATAGAAAAAATATATTAAAAATTGCAAGACAAATTTAGTTTCCAGAAAATATGGCACATTGACAAAATTGAAGACTGAAGTTCTTATGTATAGAATAGAGACAAGTGTAGGCCATGACAATGGAAATTTCCATTCACCTCACTGCCTGGCAAATTTTCTTTAATTCTGTCTTCTCTGAGAAATACTGGGTGGTTCAGACTTCATACGTTGTTCAGTTCTTATTCTTCCCTGAAGTAGCCTTCATGGGTGCCATCCATGATCATTTTATTTTGTGGACTGAAACCACTGAGTAATTTCATGTAGATCATCAAACAGCCTTTAGATGGTAATGACATTTGGTTGATAAGATTTTCAAAAATGAGTTCCTAAAGATTTTAGAACTCATATTTGGATAGCTAAGTAAGTGGCCTGATTTTTCAGAGATGTTGAAGAGGAGTGAGAGAGAAGAAAAACCTTGAGGATCTTGTGAAAGGACAATCATTGCATTAGTTAGAGCTACTGAATGTTTAGCTTCACTGAAAATTAGTTCATTTTTTGATTGTTTAATTATGGACGTAAACTCTCAATGTTAGGCACAATTTAAAAAAAAATTCACTTTTGTTCCTTCGTACAATTCATGAGTTATCCAGTGATTTATAGTTTGTTTAGATTTTTACATATTAAAGTCTGGTCATGTTACTAATGGTATTTTAAAATAAAATGTTCATTATTTCCTATAATCTTCAAAAATAAACATTAGAATTAAGCTGTGGATGGGGAAAAAAAAAACAAGATCCAATGTTTTCTACCACAGCTCTTCCATCAAAAATTAAAAATGGTTTTGCCATGAACAGACTCACTTCAAAATGATTTACTACCAAAGATTTTAGAGAGAATTAATTAACCAATTCATTTACTCACTAAGGTAGCTACATCAGATGCATTGAATGGATACCTATATGTTTCTGTTGCACAGCAGTCGTATTGCAGTACTATACAAATGTAATAAAATAATTTTAAATTTACTTACATTTCATCAGGAAATAAAGAAACTTTACTAAATTCGGATGAAGAACTGGAACAGAAAACAAACTTGAAAACTGAAGAGGTATTTGTAGTACTTTGAAAATAGTGATAACATTCTCTCCTGGGTAGCTGTTAGTGATCCCAAGTTGAAAAGTTTTTATATTTATTGCTATTTAAATCAAATGTGTATACTTGTAGAACTGAATTTGAATCTTGCAAACTTTTGAAGGGATGTGTATTTATATCAGACACATGCACCTTTTAGGTTAGTCAGTGCAGAATCTGTTGCTTGTTCCACTGGTGTACTTCCCCTTTGAAATGACAAAATGTCAAACTCATTTGCTTTGATGAGCCAGATTTGACTTAAGTATATTTCAGGTGGGCTGTACATGCCATAAATATTAGTGCACTCTCGTGGCATCACGGAGTGCTTAATAGCATACTTTCTTCCTAACAGAGAGAGAGAGTAGTCTTGCAGCATTGCAAAGCATAATCTTGATTACCTAGAGCTCCACAAAGTTGTGAGACCTTATGTTCTCACAGCATTGCAGAGCTCTGGGCATGTGAAACAGCACTCTGTGCCACTAGTCTCTCTCTCTCTCTCTGTTAGGGACAGTGTAGTCTTGCGGAGTGTAGTTGCAAGCCGGATGGAAAAGGTTTGGCCCACAGGCCACATATTTGACATCCCTGGACGATATAATGTCCCTATCTCTGCTTTTTAAAATTTTTTGGGAGTTGGAAGTCACATTGTAAATACGTTTATTATGATAAATGTTTGTCTGAAAATAGGTATGCATGCATAAAATTTATAATCCTTAATATCCATTAATTAGGTATTTTGAAATAATGTTTGTTTTTCTCTGCTTTGCTTTCTTTTTTGTGCTGAGCAGCAAAATCACTTGTGAAAGAAGTCGAGGGAAGTTTGGAAAAATTGGGGTAGTCTAAGGAAGATCCTTTTACTGCTGTAACAGCTACATGCTCTGATAATAGCTACTTTAAAAGAGCTTATAGATATAGATAAAGCTAGGTTAGTGGCATATACTCTGAAGGTACTACAGAGCAAGTAATTCCTTAGATTTGCAGCTGGAATTCAAGGGATTTCTCCTGAGATCTCCACATTACAATGATCTATTGTTTCTCTGGAGATTTAACAGTTAAGTAGAGCTGATGGTGCTGTACTTTTGAGTGGTAATACTGCTAAACCTCTCTACTAAATTAATATGCTGTATCAGTATTTGACTGAAAATGTGTTTAACTCTTGGAATTCCAAGATCCCTTGGTAGTGCTTTGCTAAGGATATTGAATGATGCCTGTTACTATGAACGCAAGAATTTTTTTCTTCCATAGACCTGAATTATTTTTGTTTCTTTTTTATTATACTTTTAGATACAAAAATCTAGAAGCCCAACAAGGGAAGAACCACATGAGGATCCCCATACGGAAGAGTATCCAAAAGGTAGATTTATTCTGTTGTGTTTCAGTACTTGTTCGGCAATTGTGCAACCACTGCTGAAATACTTTGTTCAGTTTTCAGGTCCACAATTCAGGAAGAATATTCATAAATAGCATGTGGTCAGAGAAGAGCCACAGGAGTGATTAAAGGATTATAAAAGGTGCCTTATGCTGATAGACTCAGGGAGCTTCATGTGTTTTGCTTTAACAAAAAAGGTTAAAGGGTGACTTGATTCCAGCATATCAGTACCTACACTGGGAGCAAACATTATATAAAAATTGCTTCAGTGTGGCAGACAAAAAAAAAAAAAAAATCCAAGTTGAAGCTAGATAAATTCAAACAGGAAATAAGGTGTGAGTTTTTAATATATAGGATAATTAGCTGTTGGATTAGCTTACTAGGGATTGTGGTGAATTCTGCATCTGTGGCATTTTTAAAAAAAAAATAATCTTAATTTAAAAGATAAATGTTCTACTTCAAACAGGAATTAATTCAGGGAAGTCATTTTGTCTATATTCTGTATCTGGACAAACTAAATAATTCGGGTCATTTCTGTCTTTAGTTATGTATCTATGAATTTTTATAATGCTAGTGGTTTATATTTTCATATTTTGTGAATTTGAGTGCTATCTGTTAATTCCTACATGGCTCAAATTTTTAACTGAGACTAAGAGTATACACTGAGGACTTGAACCAAAGGCCACTGGAACCCCATTTTGAAGTCTTTTCATGGACTTTGGATCGAGACCAGAAAAATTAGTCATCCTAAAACTGCCTTATGTCATCTTGACCCCTTGCCTTAGAAATAAAACTGAAGGAAAAGCCATTCAAATTAATCAATACACAGTGATATCATGAGGGGTAAAAGGCACCAAGCTCTGGCCTGTGATGAAGTCAGGTGATCAAGGGGCATGTGTCACTGCAGCACTTCCTGTAAGTTGAACTGCACAGGCTGTCTGCTCACTTACTGGAAGAGAGATGTTAAAAGCAGAAAGACTCATTGGTAGTAGAGGATTATGGCAAGATAGGGAAGCTTGTTAGAATTTAGGTATAGCCCCTAAAGGGAAAATTGGAAGAAACCTGCACCAACTTAGTTGGGGAGGAACTTCAGTGTCTTGAAAGGTGGTTGCAGGTGACTAGATGAGGATTGAGTCGAACCTTAAAGGGCCAAGTAAACTTGCTTTTATTATGTAACTAGAATAGTTCAATAAGGCAGACCCCAAGAGGAAAAGTCAGTGAAAACTCCTGGGTGTGAATTAATTGGAGAGTTGGGAAAAACACTGAGTCTGGGGTGACTGTATTGTCATACCAGATGGCGGTGACCTCTGAACCCCACTTGTCAACATGATAGAATAAATACATAAGGTTAGAGATTGGAAACATGCTATTGTAACATGGCAGTGGTGGCTTATCCTATGAATTTGTACTGAATAGAAATAACCTTTGTAAAAGATTCAATCAGAGCATGGAAGTGCTTCAGAACTATGTAATTCAGTAGAAATTTGCTTCATAAATCCTCACAGACCATATAGATGCTACTGTTAATGGCTTGAGACAGCAATCTCAAAGATAGTTTCTCTGTCTCATTTCCACCCTTTTTATTTTCCATGTTGGCCTCTGTGAAAGATTTCTAATTGCAAGCAGATTACAAACTGTTGATGTTCTCAGTATTTGGGTAAAATACAGGACCCTTCCATAGGGATATAAGACTAAACTTAGAATGTCCATGTTGCTAGCTTCAGACAGGTCCTTTGCAGAGATAGCACTAGTAATTGCATTTCTATTATGGCTGCATCACAGGCTTCTTAGTACTGGCTTCAGGGGAAGATTTCATTTGTCTTCCCTGCTAGCTAGAAAATAGCGAATTCATGTCTATCTGCCATAGTTTGAAGAGAATTATAAGTTGAATGATGGGAAAATTGTCTTTTCTCAAGTTAAAAGTTATTTTTAGGACTGTGTGACCTGTTAGAAATCTCTTCCACTCCAAATGTTTCTGCAATCACTTAATTCTTTCTCCAAGCATTATTTTCAAATATTTATTGCAGTTCTGTTATGCCTATTAGGCTGAAAAAGAACAGTACTGCTAACAGGGTTTTTATATTTTTCCTGTCTCTTTGAGTTCCAGGTCATTTGTAAGGATATTTGCCACATGGCTTAGCAATAGAGATCATCTTCAACTATTGCAACAGATAACAAAACTTTGTTGAATTACAAACAATAACAGAGATAACAGTGTAGGTGTTCATGGCACTGTCAGAGAAACTAGAGATAACAGTCCATTTCCTAAAGAGATTTACAGTTCAAGGCCTAGATCCTGTAAAGCATTATGGCTTGGTGCACCGTTACTCCCTCACACATTGATTTTTAAGTCAGCTGGACTTCTAAGCAGAAATATTATTTCACCAAATATAACACATAGGCAGGATTTGGACTCAGGCGATCCAGGCGATGATGTTGTGTAGGGATGGATAACTTTGACAAGGGAGCAGAGATAGGTTTACCTAGAATAGACTATGGGAATTTTTAAGTGAGTTTTGAATGTAGCTAGATATAAAACTCTATATCTATCTATCTCTGTCTGTCTGATTCCATCATGCTGAGTATCATGGCAGAACCTCTGATATGCCCTCAGCTAGCTAACTTCTGTTGCTGGAGGGTTTTTTTCCTGCTTTTGTGGTCTTCCCTTGCTTAGAAAACACAAGCGCTTCCTCAAAAACAGAATAAAAGTGGTCATAATTAACATGTATCAGACATAAGGGTCTCAACCCTGCCACAGACTCCTCTGCAAGAGCATATTCACCACACCTGTGTGGATCTCCATTAAAGTCGGTTCCAGTGGGATAACCATGTTAGTCTATGTACAGCAAAAACAACAAGAGTTTTGTGGCACCTGAAAGACTAACCAATTTCTTTGGGCATCACCTTTTGTGGGCTCCAGCCCACTTTGTCAAGATGCAACAGATGCATCTGATGAAGTGGGTTGGAGCCCACAAAAGCTGTCTTTATGGTGCCACAGGACTCTCATTGTTTCCATCAAAGTCGGTGAGATCTATAAGCTAAGTCTGCCTCCATAAGTCTACCTCCATGAAGCTCATTGCAAGGGTTGGAACCTTGATTCCTAACCTTCATGTGATATAATCTCATCAGGAAAAGATTTTCATCTGCTGATCCCAAATTTGGATAAATTGTTTAATTGAAAATATTTATTAAAACATAGTCAAGAGAAATGGAACACTTCATGTGTGTATGCAAGTCTGATTATGTGCTGCTGGTTAATAAAAAAATATATATATATACTTTAATAATGTGCAATCATGGTATTCCGTGGTTTTGATCAGGGATTCATGGATACTATCATGTCTACTACTCTAGATTATTAGATGGCAAACTGGGTGATTGCCACACATACAGTGCTTACATTTTTTGTAGACCTGTAAAGTTCTAAATTACTGGATCTGCAGATTCCTTCTGATACAACATTAGATATAGATATAATTTTAGATTTATTCTTCAGCAGATCAAATTCACACAGGTTTAAAGATGTAAAACCTTTTGCTTTGAAAATGCATGTAAAGAGGTGGCTCTGCTCAAATATGCATTTATACAAACAGTTTTTAAACTGTGAATATTGGCTTGCAGGGTATGATCTTCAGAGCAATGAGTTCAAAATGGACCAATCTTTTTTTTTTTTTTTAAACTGGTCTCAGGAGACCATGCTAATTTGTCCTTTGAGATCACCATATTTTTTACATGCGCTTCGAAGCACTTAAACTTACTTATGCATCCAGACACACAGTACTTAGTTTAAAATGTGTGTACTGAACAGGCTAAAGTAATCTTTCATAATGTAAAACGTTTCACAAAAGAATCCCTTTGTTGTATAAATCATGTTAGATATGACACACATTCAAGATTTTAATGCTTTCTTGTTCTGGGTAGAGATTTTTTTAAATAATCTCTTTGCTGTTTTTCGTATAGTTCAATATACGTAAAAGGAAGTTGTTTAAAAGACAAATGTGTATTCTGTCACTGTTGAGTATGAACAGCAGACACAGTAGTTTAGTAATCCAAGATTCCAAGGAATGTAAACATATCATTGCTGTTTGAGTGGCTAGGATCTAACTCTTCAATTGACAGTGCTTTTAAAAATTGAAAGATACTGTTTTACAATCTAAGGGTGTAACCATAAAAAGTTTAAATGTGTACTATACTTTAAAAAAAAATTAAACGCCCTGTGATGGCAGTATAGTTTATGCTGTACACTGGCTCTTGTGTCCTAAACATAGGCTAGAAAACTTAAATTGCGTGGAATATTTTTAGTTGTTTAAAAGTTTTAATATAAAAACATGAAATTTAAAGGACCAGATTTCCAAGTATCCAGCATGTGCAGGTGGGAACGGCTTTCAGAAAGATTTAAGCTCTCATTGAGACATTTGTACAAAATGGTCAGATTTTCGGAAGTGCTCGAGACCCCCCCCCCCACCTCCTAACGTTCCGACGCATTGTTTTCCCTCTCAGAAAGCAGAGCAGGTCAGTGACTTGAACAGGAGCACAGCGAGCTTTATCAGATCCAGAATTAGAACTGAAGCCTTCCTGGCTTCTAGTCTTGTGCACTGACCGCTAAACCATGCTTTTCTCTCTTTAGCGTATGTCATAAGTGACTTGCTAGGATCTTACTGCTGGAATCTGGTGAACTTAGGTTCTCCTGCTGAGCCTGATGCTCTAGCATGTGTCCTGTACTATCTCATGATCCAGAATCAAGCGTTGCGATTTTAAATACATGGCATGAAACCCTGACCTTGTGGGCATTACACCCATTGATTTCAAAAGGGACAGGATTTCACCAATGAATAGGTAAATTACCTGTAGCTATAAAACACTTAATGATTCTGTACAACCCTACCTTTCAGAGAGCAAAAAATATTTTTCTAAAGAAAAAAAATTTGGTGGTACATTAGCTTCACATACACTGGAACTTCTTTGAGTACATTGTGAAGAGCAACTAAGCTTCTGCTGGGTTTTTCACTTTCCATAACATCAGCTTTGTGTTTTATTTTAACAGATTTGCCACCAGAGAATGCTCTGAAGAAAGAGTCTATCAATGTAAGATCTTGTTACATTTACTTTGGTTTATGTTTTGGATTTATGCTTAAGTCTCTGAAGGAGAATTAGAGAGGCAAAGTGGGTGAGACCTTTATTGGAGCAGCTTCAACAGAAGTTCAGTCTCACTCAGCTTTTCTCACTGATGTCCTGGGACCAACATGGCTACAACAGCATACCACAGTCTGAAGGGAAGTTGGGTTTAGAGTATCCAGCTGCTACTTACTTGTCTTCACCATCCAGAGCTTGGTTCTTATCTAAACCTGTCATCTCAGCCTTGTAGGCTGTTGAGAGCACTGGGGATGCAAGCTCATTGAGCTTTTCAGGAAAGAGATTTTGTTGTATTACTCTGATCTGTCGTCATTTCAAGATCAGTGATAACAGACCAAAATGAGAGAACTTCATTGTCTCCTCAGGGGGAAGAACAGAGGGGAAAAATGGAAGCGATCACTGAAACTTTGAGAAGGGCAGGCTTCCTGATAATGCTACCTGTTGTGATCCCACAAGGATGTGTAGGGTTGATAAATATAATAGGGTTTAGTTGAAAATGGCACATGGCATTAAAAACGCATACTTTATAAAAAAAAAAAAAAAAAAATTGCTGCTAAACCAGATGACAAAGTAATTTGAAGTTTGAAAATTAATTATCTACAATGTACTTGAAATTTTGGGAATCTCTAAGCATTTACCTGTCTGACCTATTAATAAAGAATGATTCTTTCTCTAGGAAATTTTTCCCAGATGTGTATTATGATGTTGATTTACTGTGTTTTCTGTCCTGCTAAAACTGCAATGTGTAAATTTAACTTCTGCACATAGCTCATTAATTCAGATTAGCATGTAGTCCATCGTGTTGCATCCTTCTAGAAACATATAAAAATGTTTAATTGAAACTTAAAGAAAAGCTCTCCTTATGCATTAAAAATAAGTTAAGTAGAAATCCTGGATATGCTAATAGTTATAACAGAGCTGGTATTCTATAATGCTGCTTTTCAATGGTCGTATTGGTATCAGTAATAGGGCTCTGAGAGCAAACTTACTTGTGTGTTCATTCCATTCTCTCCTTCTAGTGCATATTATACTTGGAAAGTAGCAATTTGGGAAAACTTTCTCCCCTCTCAACCATCAAAACTTTAATTAATAAAAATAAATATAACTTTGCAATTGTAATTTACATGTAGGTGGAAAAATGCGACACACAAACAATTGAAGAATATAGCTGCAAAGAAAGAAATTCTAAATCTTCAGTAAATACAGATGAGGAAAAAGGTAAATAAGTATATTCTTACTTACGTATATTGTATGCTAGAGCTAGTCAGAAGAACACTTAACAAAACCATTTTCTGTTGGAAAAAGTAATTCTGTAAAAATTGGAACAGTTCTTGAAAACGTCAATTTTACCAAAATTTCCTTTCAAAGTAAAAAAGGGCCCTGGTGTTGGGGAGTGTTCCAACATTATTGGGACAAATTTTTTTCCTTTCAAAATGACTTTTTGCTTCACATTTTTATTTTGTGTTGTACATTATAATTTGTCAAAGTTGAAATATGTTTCACCTGATCAAAACTAAATTTTTCTGGAATTTTCTTTCATGGAACGTTTCAAAATTTTGGAGGTTTGTTCCTAATTAGAACACTTGAATATTCAAATCCTTCTCAAAATGCAATTTCCATTTTCCATACAGCTCTACTGTGTACAGATGTAGCTAAACAAAAACCGAAGTCCTATACTAAGTGTGCTTGTGAAATGCATTTCTCTTACTAATTGTTTCACTGTGGAAGTTGTAAGCCTACCATGCTAGCTGAAACTTCTGGGCGGAATGGGGAATAGAACTAAATTCTGATCAAAACTAGATTTTATTTCTATTTTGATCGTTTTGATGATGTTTTTAATTTTTCCTTTGGTATATTCCAGTAAAGAGTGATTGTACGCTGCTGTTTTGAACTGATATTTCAGACTTCTACACACTGTTCATTTCTTTATAACTTTTAGCATTGACATATATGAGACTGGCTCAAAACTCAGTCTCATCCTCATTTTTCTTCAGATATGTTACTGACCTAACTGATCAGATACATATTTTAATTGTCTTTACTACTGGATATTTTGAATCTGAAAGTGATAGGCCTAAATTTCAGAAAGTTTAGCTTTCTGAAAATCTTTTAGGAATGCAAATCCCCAAAATTAAGTAGGATCAGCAGAACAGCAGCATACTTGAACTAAAAAGATTAAGCAGCTCCCATATACTACACTGAAGCTTTTTCTTATAAGTGGCCCACAGGTGATTGGGTTTCCCCACACACCCAAATACCTCAGTGTAACCACCTCCCCCTTTTTTTGCTTAGCTCCTTCCCACAAGACCTTAGATGGTACTAGTGATGATTAATCTTTGGTCAAAGAAATTAAACTTGATTTCACATCCTTTCAAAGCCCTCTTATAGGCAAAGCTGCAGTTGATTATCTAGTACAACCTCTGCAGTACAATGGCAGCCTGTAATGAAAAAAGTCAAAATCAGAAATATTATATAACTGATGTTAATTTAACTATAAATGAACAAACACAATTTTTGCCACTAGAATTAATCTTTGTATACTTTTACTCATTTGAAAAAAAATACAGGAGAAAAACATATAGGTGAAAGAAGACTGAACACCAGAAAAAAACCTTACCTCTTTTCCAGGTTTTCCTTACTGCAAGAATAGAGATACAAAAATAAGTCCAAATGTATCCTTTGTTTTAATTCTTGTGTGTGAATGTTAGCAGTCATAAAAGGCACCCCACTGATATGCCCAGAGAGCCAAATCCTCTGCCTATTCACAGAACAGGTAGAAGAAATGCAAAAAAAAAGGAGAAGAAATGCAGCCGCAGTCAAAGCTTTTTCGCAGTGCCTCACAACGTTGACAAAGAGGGATTACCAGTAACAGGATTGTTCAGTCTGCCAGCCCAATCATTGGATCCATCTCCGGAGACTGCCAACAAATACACTGTGTCCACTGGGAACTGAACTGTGGGAAATCAGTGACAGTGTAACTTCAGAATGGCAATTTAGATATTTAATTCTGCTCTACACACTCCATCTTCCAGGCAAAATATAGCATATAGTGCATAAACACTCTTTAGTACTGCACTTATTACCCACTGTTCTCTGAGCATTTTGTATCCAACACGTGTAGCATATACTAATGACTTGATAATTTATATATTTGTACTTTTGTGGCTCAGCACAGGAAACTTCAGATACCATGGATATGACAGAAGCAGAAAAGATCCAGACTGAAGACCCAGTTCAAGAGGTAAGTACATTTGTTATATTCAGCCTTCACAAACTGAAGCAAAACATATATCACCATTTTCCTTGAAGACCTTGGGTTTCTTGACCCAGCATTTTAAATGGAACATGAAGTTGGCACATGTCAAGATAACAACACCTGGGAACAGGATTGCCTGTTCTGTTCTCTCATATGGTAAATCTGATGTACTCCCACTTTTTAATTACAGATAGAAATACGTGATCAGGAGAACTTAAGCAGCATGTCGGGAATAGAAGAAAACAAGTCGCCTATTCAGGAAGGTGAATCAGGTAGCTGCAACAGCTGCAGACGCTTACATTTAGCTTTATAAATTTTGAGGATTTTTTAATACCTGTGTGTTCCCATTTGTCTATCCAACCATGGTTTATGGGCCAGTCCAGTAACTTGATGGTGCTTTGCGCTGCCATACATAAGGCTCAGATTTAATTTGCAGGCGTAGTCTGTACCTTCAAAAGCTGCAGAGGCTCTCAGGTTTTGGTTGCAAGAAACTTGAGGAAGTACCTGGTATTGATTGTCAATGTACTTTCTGATTAGGTAGTAGCACTTGTGGGTTACAAACATCTGATCCTTTCAAGCACAGAAACAGAGACCCCTGGCCAGGATTTTGTCCTGCCTGTTGAAACTGCAGGGATTGGGTGTCACTTGCTCTGAGGCAGTGCATGCAGGGAGTCCTCTGCAGTTCTGTCGCTGTGGGCTCACTCACACCTGTGACAGCAGCACTGCTGAGGGGCTCCCTGTGCTGCTGCAGAAACCATTCAGCCTCTTCTGAGCTGGGGGCTCATCTTCTACCCTGCAATCCTGGTCAGGGGGTCTCTGATCTATTAAATGAACATCCCCATTGTCCAAATCTCTTTCTTGTCCTTCAGCATCAGATACTGGGGAGCAAGGAAGGGATTCAGATAAAGCAGAAGCTTGGATAACAGGATTTTGAGATAAACAGGAGTATCTGTATCTTTGGGAAAAAGGGGGGGACTGCTTTCTTGTTCTCTAGTATCTCAGTTTTTCACATAAACAAGCCAATAGTTTTTAGAGTTGAAAAAATAATCTTGAAAACATGCATGTGACCCATGCAGTGCTGTCTGCCTGAGTTTGCAGTGAGTTAAAAGCAGTTAGGCTGCCAGGTGCCAAAGGTTCCTGTTCATCTCCATGGACTATTAATGCCAGTGCTTAGTGGCAAAAATTTGAATGGCAACATTGTTACCTATTTCACTGTTGTTAAAAGCAATTAAAAAAAGCAGAGGATGGATCAGGAAGAAGCACACAGTGTTGTGAGTGGCATTTCATTTCGGTGTTATGAGTGGATGACACAGGCAAATACCACCACCTTTTTCTCCCCAATCTGACAAGTGGAGCTGGAAGACCAGAGGGCTGTAACAGAGTCAAGTGAGGTATCGCATACTCATGAAAGGGGAGCCACTCCCATAGAGTTCAGCAAGGAATCCCAAATTCCATCAAGGCAGAACTGAGTTCCAGCACTACCCACAAATGTAGGTGAATTGTACTGAGAGGGAGCCAACCTAGAAGATCCCAGCAGAATATACATGACTGTATTTTGAACATCACAAAATGTACTCCAAGCTGTTTCATTTTGGCCTGTGGCATAGGTGGAACTGAGCTTGTGGATAAAGCTTAAGTGAATATCACTTTTTTTCCCAGTTCAAGCCCTGATGAAGGAAAAAGTGGGGGGTGAAAGAGAGGGGAAGGGTACTCTAATGTGATACCATCCCCAAATGTTTCACCTATTCAGTGAAAGCATCTACTCTCAGAATTTTTGTGAGGGCATCCATCCACTAGCTGCCCTGGGTAATGTTGATTAAGCTGTGCCTCAATTATCACTGCAGAGTTTTACAAAAAGAAGAGAATGGTGCACCTTTTAACCATAATTATTTCATATACATGATGTGTTAATGACATTAGAAGAGTAAGTACATGAGAGTGATATTGGACAAATGGAAATTGTCACTTCCTCTCTTGATGACTGTAGTTCTTCTGATGCTTCAGAGAACAAAGAAATTTTTGAAATGATTAATGATAAATACATTCGATAGAGACACATAGTGTCAAATAGTACTGCTATTTCATCTAATTGGAGTGCAGTTGAGGTTCTGGTTTAGTTTAGTGTCCACATCTGTGAAAGTGAGTGAGTGAGTTAGATTGTTTGTTTGTTTGTTTGTTTTTTTAAAAAGTTTATGATAAGTAAAAGAGACTTTCAGCTTTATATTAATTGTTTCATGTATTAGCCCCTTCAGAGAGAAGGAGCTTGATTTCCCCCATCCCATCCCACCTTCAATCTACATTTTTGTAAATCAGGGACAACTTGACTGAAATCATTGGAATTGCACTGATGCAAAACAGGTGTAAATGAGGAGAGGCTCAAGCCCAGAAAAGCATAGACAGCAAAATTTCAGTTAAACATTTAAATTGTTTTGCAGATGATTATCCGAGTACTCAGGACTTCAGAGAAGAAAACAAACAGAATCAGTCCTCCAGAATAAAAGATGGCGAGGTATTTTTATCCATTTTCGCTTGTGTAGTTAAAAATGTATTGAGAGAATGTTGTTGGTTTCTGAGGTTTTATCAATAGTTAGATGAGGAGATACATGTTTTGATTTTTATGGAGGGTGATTTTTCATAATTACAGTAACTAAATTCTTATGATAATATTTTAACTGTTCAAGTCTCAACTTGAACTGCTCCAAAATTGAGACTAATTGCCACACCTCAGATGTGACATTGATACATTTGGCAGCTCTTTGCATCTTCCTTCATTTTAGCCTAATCTGCCTGCAGCAGTTTTGTACATCTGGCTGGGCACAAGGGATGCAGCTGCAGTTCCTTCTTTTGGCTGTGGGGGCTGCTGCTACCAGAAATTCTGCCTTTCCACTCACTACTCTCCCTCTTGTTGCCCTGCCAGCTTGGGTCTCTGGAATTGAGGAGGGGGAAAAAGAGGATGAGGCTGGTGCTAGATATTGTTAGCATAGACAAGGGAGAAGAGCGGAATGAAGGAATACTGATAGGGTGCCAAAAGGGAGCAAAATGTTGGGTTAGTATGGGGAGTAGGAACAAGTGGGCAGGAGCTGAAAATGAGCAAGTTACAAATCCTGAAAAAGAATTGGGGCAGAATTATGGAGTGACTGAGGAGGGACACTTCAAGGTCACTGCCCCCACCCCACCCAAAAGTATTCTCCAAAATCTTCCCACCTACACAACAACTCCCCCAGGCTGTGCCAGCCTCTTCTACAGCTACAGTCTAGGCGATCTCAGCCTCTTCCCCTTACCCTCCTTCCACACACTCTCTGCAACACTGCATTGTCCTTTGGTTTCCATATCACCTGCTTTTGAAATTTAATGTAGGCATCTGTCTCCCTAGCATGCATGACTGTGGAAGACCCTGAAGAGGAAACCATTAGCTATTTCTCATCAAGGAATCACAGAATCCTAGGACTGAAAGGGAGCTTAAGAGGTCACCTAGCCCAGTCCCCTGCACTTGTTGCAGGATCTAGTATCATTCCTGACAGGTGTTTGTCTAACCTGCTCTTAAAAATCTCCAATGATAGAGATTTCATAATCTCTTCAGTCAATTTATTCCAGTGCTTAACTGCCCTGACAGTTAGGAAGTTTTTCTTATATCCAACCTAATCATCCCTCTTGCTATTGAAGCCTTTTGCTTCTGTCCTAGCCTCAAAGGATAAGGAGAACAATTTTTCCCTCTCCTTGTAACATTTTATGTACTTGAAAACCGTTATGTCCCTTCTCCAGACTGAACAAATCCAATTTTTTTTCAATCTTAGATCATGTTTTCTAAACCTTTAATCATTTTTGTTGATCTTCTCTGGACTCTTTTCAGTTTGTCCACATCTTTCCTGAAATTGGTGCCCAGAATTGGACACACTACAGCTGAGGCATATTTAATGAAGAGTAGAATGGAAGAAGTACTTGTTGTGTCTTGCTTACAAAACTCTTGTTAATACACCCAGCATGACGTTTTTAGCTTATGATCCACTATGACCTACAAATCCCTCTCTGCAACACTCTCCTAGGTAGTCATTTCCCATCTTTATGAGCGCAAGGGAACATTCCTTCCAGTATTTTGCGTTTGTCCTAAATGAGTTTCATCCTATTTACATCAGACCATTTCTCCAGATTTTGAATTTTAATCCTGTCTTCCAAAGCACTTGCAACTTCTCCCATCTTGATGTACTCAAATTTTGTAAGTGTTCGCTCTATGCCATTATGTAAATCACTGATAACGATATTGAACAGAATGTCACACACACAGCAGAACACCACCTGAGTAATGTGAAATTAGTGTAATTCATTAAGAAATATTCCAGGTTATTTTTTCTTTCCCCTACATCTGATGCAAAAATAGCCACCATCCTAGCATGTCTGAGTATATTCTGTGTGACAAGATTGTGCCACTATTTGATACCAGCATTTAACAGATACTCTGTCTTTGTTTAACCCCCCCCCCCCCCAAATGTGCACAGCAGTACATCTTCAATTGACATTTTATTAATCTGTAAATATTAAGATGGATTTGATGGATAAAATGCTTTGTAGGGGAATGATCCATGGTATTTTGAGTGTCCCTTCTCCCACTGACTCAGTGCTAAAGTTTTAATGGGAGATTATGTAACCATGAAGAATAAAAATAGTACTTTACACTCATATTTTTAGAGTAGATGGGAGTGACCTTATAGTTGTAATAAAATATTCTTCTTTCTTTTTTTTCTTTTTTTTTTATTTTTCAAAATAATTAAGGAAGTGCCCTCTGAAGATATAGCTGAGGTATCCGAAGAAATCATTAGGAAACACACATATCTTTCAAGTGATTTTGAAGGAAAAGGTAATGTAAATATAAATTCAGGGCAATTTACTGAAACTGTACACATTGTTAATTTTTTTAATTAGATTATATCTCTGTGATAACAAAAGGGGGATCTTTATTCCGTGATGAAATATTTCCTTATTGTCTCCATGTCGTAGCCATTGAAAAACACATTATGATTGAATTCTGAAGCTCCCAGAGAATTGATTCAGGGCCTCTCATCCTGAAAGGCCTGTGCAGAGAAGGAGCCCACGAGCCAGCCTCCACAGGGTGGGTGGCCTCGAGTCAGAAACAGGCAATTTGCTAGAGAGGTGGCAGGGTCAGGGCACTTCACCAATGAGGCTCTGTGCAGCTATGGCCATAAACTAAAGCTGCCATTCCTTGACAGAACCACAACTTGTCCTCCCAGAAGGGAGCAGTATAGCTGCCTGCAAGAGCAAAGTGTATAAATTGCACTGACTGTTTGTTGCTTAGCCCTATTAATTAATTTATTCATGAAACTGAAAAAAGAGAATTGACTTATGAATTAATGTTAGCTTTGACTTCCTAATCTACCCTGCTTTCCATAATGACCATACACTAATACAACTGACCTGTTTAATGGCTTCAACTTCATTGTCAACAACCCTGCTGACAAATTTGAGTTTATTTTGCAGTTGACCACTTTTATGGTTCACTTTCTTAATTTTTTGGTTAGTGGGTTGGGGGGGGGATAGTGCTTTCATTAAATGACTTGCGTTTGGGGTCCCTTTTCTAATATTATAAGTTTGTTTTTCTCTCAAACTTTGTAATTCTGTTATCTTAAAATCCAAAAGCCAGTACAAAAACTCCCATTTGTATAATGAAGCAGCCTAAACAAAAAATTTAAGACCAATACTACCTGATTTAATAATAACATTTTTACAGAAGCTTAATTTATTGTCCATCCCTTCCCCAACATATAAGGTAGTTTTGAGACAGTACAGAAGCTGTCACCAGTATTTTTTGTTAATTTTCTAAAGCAAAGATATGCAATGAAGTTGTGTCTTTGACTTTGTATTTTGTGCAGATGAGTTTACCAGCAAGCAGGATACTTGTGAAAAAGCGAAGCAGAGTCTGGAGTCTAAATTAAGTTCTTCAGAGGCAAGTAGTCTTATCCATCTTAATTCATTGCCATTTGAAAGTTTAGTGTTAAGACAAAAATCACAGTTTGTCTTATACTTGTTGATTGCAGCAATAAAAATACAGAGAAAATAAACAGAATATTGACTTCACAGCCATAAAAGCAAATAGTGATTTGCTCATCTGGAGAACAGAAAACTTGACTAATTAAATAGCCACATTATTATGTCCATTCCAAAATATAAGCCATAAATAGTTCTGTCATCAACCAGAATTAAAACAGATACAGTAGAGAAGTCTTATAAGCTTATAAAAGAGAGCAATCGAAAGAGAGACATGGCATGTGCTGCTACTGTATGTGTAACAAATTGCATTTAATGTGCAACTTTGACCACTTCATTTGCATTCTCCCAAATAATATGTAGCTTTCAAGACTGCTCCTAAAATCTAATACAGCCATAGTGTTTTTAATTTTTCTTTTGGTATTTTTTTTTTTTTAAAGTTTAAGCTGGCACAGCAATTTCTTTATTTCCCAGCCTCACAGAGGTTGAATTTCTCCCAACAAACTACATTGGCATGAAACATATGCGCTAGTAAGTTCTGGACTGGTGACAGATTTAAGGTCTGCTCTTTCATGACTTTCAAAATAGCAAATGACAGTAAGTGTTGATGTATACCTAAAAATCTGATAACTGCCTCTTCTGGATGGTATAAGAACTCTATTTCTAGCTCAGGTATCAGAGCACAAATTGTTGACTCATTAATATATGAAAAGCGATATTAGACAATTTTCAGAAATTAAACTATATTTGTGTTTTCACCCCTTCAGAGATTTGTACATTTGAACATGTACATGTACAGTTAATTAAGTCCATACTGATAGCAGTGTTAACACGATCCTCCGGGTTCGATTCAGCGGTCTGTATAGATGTGCTCAATCCATCTGGGAATTGCCGTAGCAGCTTCAGCCCCAAAACTGGTGTTGCAGTAAGCTTGCTGGGAGGCATTTCCAGTCTGCTTACCAAAGTGAGTAGGGATCTCTTAGTAAATCATCAGGAGACACACAAGCTATTTTACTTACATTACATATCTCCTGTCAACTGCCGCAGAAGAGTGTGGCAAGTATAGACTAGACCTAAGGCAACAGTCTGATTTTAAAAACAGAGGATGTGGAAAACAGTACCACTAATACTTTTAAAAATACTAGTAAAATCATTTTTATCTGTATAGTATGTGTCTTAGACATGCAAGTTAATTTACTATGTGTGAAGTTAAGTTGAGTCTCCTGAAGACTGCAGTCACTATCTAGACATAGCCATGTAGTGACAGGGCAAACTTATCCTATCACTCTGCTGTTGTATTAAAACCTAATATTGGAAGCATTGCTTAGGCTATGTCTACACTATGTGTAGCAGAGTGATTCCCAGCTTATTTGAGCACATTTGTGCTAACCTGATGTGAGTGGGAATATAAATAGTAGTGTAGCTGCAGTCTCATGGATAGTGCTTATGCTGCTGTTTATACTCGTGCTAGCTCTTATTGAATCAGTTCAAATATTTATATAGAAGCTGGGTGTCACACTTTTAGTTCAGTGTTTCTCAGCCTTTTTTAGGGAAAGCCCCACTAGTTAAAAAATGCATCACACTACTACCTCACTCCCACTCTCTCCTTGTCCATAAATGCACATAACCCCCATATACAAATATCATGATAACACGAGATCACTGGAGTAAGAAGCTAAGCATTCCTTGGTGCAGTCATCACCATCTGCTTCATGTGGCCCCACCTCTTCCCATCCGTTATGGACTGAGGACAATGGAAATACCAGGCGCTGGTGGACTGGCCAGGGTGCTTTAAGGCCCCCACCACCACCAAAGTGGGGCTGCTGTGCTCTGGCTAAGAGTTTGTTGGTGGGGGAGATTGCTCCTCTGCTCCCGCCAGTCAAACACGCGGGGCTGCTGCTGCTCTCAGGAGGGGCTGCCTCTTTGCTCATACTGCCCAAACCCCCCCCTCCCCCCCCCAGTCAGCTGGTGCAGGACTTGTGGGTGGCTGCAACCATGATCTGACTGGTGCAAGGCTTCAGGGACTAAATGACCTCACTATGAGTGAAGCTTCACTGTATTCTTTGGTGCCCCCTGAAGAGGTTGCACATCCCAGACTGGGAGCTGTTGCTCTAGCTCATAGTGTGGATGTAGCCTACAGCTACATTGCAGCTGGTGCTGTGAATGGTGGTTTGTCTTGCATGTTCCTGTGCTATCTGCACTCAGATTAGCTAGAGAAATCTGCAGTGTGGTCTTCAGCATGGGCTGAGTTATCAAGTAAAGTACCAGAAAGGTCAGGTGGCACTGGGCAGCTTCCCCTGAAGGGTGCACTGCAGGATCCTCTCTTTTCCTTTCAGCAAGCGACTGTAGCTACCACAGATACAGCTACACAAGCTGCCAGTTAAACCCTAAGCTGTAATGTAGACGTACCCTAGAGCTGAGAGAGAGGCTGGTTTCCTTGCTCATTCATGACTTGATCCACTGACATCAGAGGGAAGATCATCTTTGGCTTCAATGAGCTTTGGATTAGGCCCTTGATCTTTGGTCTCTCGTGAAACTAGCAGTCAGGATACCAGCTCTGGCAGCTGTTTGTGTTATCTGAACATCTGTCCAGTAAGTTAGACTGAGACCCACTGACTTATTTCTCAGAGGCTACTGTATAACTATCAGATGGTAATTTTTGTCATTTACAGCTTGGGCTACTTTCAAGCCAATGACCTAGAGGTAACAGATTGCATTCTTTACCAGAGGTTTGACATGTGTAGACCCAACCAGTTCTGTAAGCCACACCCACACATATGTCTTAAAATAATAGAAATAAAAATCTTATTCTAATCATCTGAATAGTTCAGCTGTTTGCAGATTTTTGGGGCTATTATGATTTGAAGGCTGTTCCGTATGTCATTGGAAAGAGACTTATTACTAGAGAAGGTCCCAGATTTCACATAAGGCTGTGATCCCATGATATTATGGTCATTCTTAATATACCCATTGTTTGAAGAATACCTACACAGATGTAAAATACAGCATCACGGTAACTAAACCCTATTTTGACCCCGTTTTTAGGAAAATCAACCTATGACAGTTAAGAGGAAAAGAGGACGGCCTCGTAAATACCATGTTGACGAAGTAGAAAGTAGTAAGTACCTTGTGATATCTTCATTGGAAAATATGAACATGTTAACAATTTTTTTCTGAATCTACTTTTTTTTCTTCTTTTTCCAGGAGTGGATTCAGATGTTGATTCAAACATTGTGAATGTAAGTGTCTGTCTATTTTATTTGGGTACACACATTTTTGCCATTTGAAACAATATTTTTTCCTATGTAACTTATCCTATAAATCAGTAAATATATAAACTAGAAATTGCTGGTTGAGTATTTTATGAAAATATCTAATGTAGTAATTGATTTCTGTAAGCAAACAGATATTGTAACTGTTGGAACTCAGTAGTAGTGTCCAACCAGTCTAGTAGTACTTTTTTAATCCAGCATTTATAGATGTAAATTATCTTTCAAATATTATAGCAGCAATGAAAATACCAAACTTTTTACAGATAATTTTACACTCCAACTCAAATACTGATCAGATATTTGTATACTATTCTAACACATGGTGGGGTTATTTCGGCATAAGTATAAAGGAAGGAGGGAAAAGACAGATAGTTTTGCCTCCTATCCCACCCCATTTGTTCCAACAGGGAGCTCAGTGTATTGAAGTATTAAGTGCTTAATGTATAGAAGAGATGATCTAGTAAATAAGCTGACTTACGTGATCCCTGTGTTATCCTAGTCAGAAGATAGGTTTGTTTGAATAGTAAATTAAGAGTTCCCTAGGTCAGTGATTCCCAACCTTTTTTCTGCCGCAGCACATCATGCTGCGCGGTATCTCGCAGATCCCAGACCCTGTGGCTGTGGGCAGCCTGCCGGCCAGGGCTGAATCCTGCCACTGCTGGCAGCCCCTGGACCATGGTAGGGGCCACATCCTGCCACCACTGGCGGCACATCAAAGGGGTTGCTGGGGCACACCGGTTGGGAACCACTGCCCTAGGTAACTCTGTAATTTTTAAGAATCTTTGCTGTCTATTTTATTAATATTCTAACACATGCAAAGTGCACCAGTTGCAAAAGATCCCCTGATCTGTTGAATGTATTTCTGCTTAGTATAATCAGGACAAGCTACAGTGCAGTGTGATGCTGGACCAGAACTCTTACCCTGGGTACAGCTGATTGGAAGTCTTCTGACATGACATTTTTCCCTAGGCAAATGCCAATTCATGAAAATTGAAATAGTCCACAGGCATCAGGCAGCCTGAGGAGCGACTGGCTCAGGAGCCATGTAAAACCCAGATTCCAATCTTCCTGGCTCCTCAGCAGTCCACCAAACAGGCTTGTTTCTGCACAGTCTGGAAGCCAGAGGACCCCAATTTATGAGTTTTGATGCTATCTGTTCAGTCAAGGTTTCTATACGCGAAACTCGCCTTTGGCCTGGTGCCTGATGGAATTGTTTCAAAATCATTTGAAATAGTTTTTCTCTAAGCATTTTTTGGATTTGTTTTGCAAAGCATCCTTAATTTTTTTTTAATTCTAAATCAGAATGAAAGCAAGTTTGGAAATCCTCCATGAAATAGCATTATTTGTTCTTCATCCAGCTGTAATATTGAGTTCAACCATTTATTCTTAATCACCAATTTCTGACCGCACTTTTATAAGTGAAAGTCCTCCTGTGTAGTGACTCATGTTGACAGATTTATCAATCAACGTAGACTGGGTCCAGAAGAAGCTGGGTCTACCCTCCACGAAAAATAATGTCCTTGTAATGTGAAGTCTTAGTAGCTGGGGATAAGAAAGGGAGAATTGCTTCTGATCCATTAATGCAACTGGGATGAAATGCATAGTACAATGGAACTTTTTAGACTCCTTAATGCAGACACTTAAATCCAGCGGCAAAAGCAACTGTTTTATTTTTACAGTAGATGTAATTTTGTACAGTGTGTTCTCCCTCCGGATTGAACCATACATTGTGGCTGTAGTAATTTTGTGAGTGCCTTTAACATCAGATTACTGCACTGCACCTTTCTTTGGCTATGTATAAATACATACTGTTGAATTGCCTTCAATCTGCAAAGTTAGTTTTCAGAAACTTATTTGATTGAGGCTTTTTCAGTAAGAGTTACAGCAGTAGAATTTCAAAGTGTGACATGCATATTAACTTCAATAATGATGTAATTTGATTTGTCTATGCACTAACTTGACAAATTGTTCCAAATTCTCTTGTCCAGTCATGCACAGAATGAATGCAGACCAATGTCACAACAAGAAATTAGATATAAAATGTTCTAGTGTCAGATTTTTCTATTATTTCCAGTTTTGGAAACCTTTTTTTTATATATATATATAATATATCAGAGGAAGTAAATCTTAGCACTTGCTGATCTGTTGCTACATTTATTTAGTTCTATTTTAAGAAATGTTTGGGGCTTTGTTAATTTTAGGTTCAACAATCTCCAAATCTTCCTGATACAGAAAAGATTTCTCAAACAGGTAAGCAAAAAAATCATCCATCTGCCTTACGAGCTTAACAAGGAAGAGAACAGACATTAAAAGGCTTACTTTCAAAAAAGTAGTAAAATGTATTTCCTGTCCTATGCCTCTGCGTAGAACCTAAGCTCTGGTGTACACTTGCTGCTGTTTTTAGCAGCAGTCGAAGGGAGACACACAAGTTACTTAACATAATTTGCTTATCTCCCTTTCACTTTCTAATGTCTATTTACATCCACTGCACTGAGTTGAAGGGAAGTGCCATCCCCTCAACTCTGTGCTACTCCAGTTGAAGGGTGTGGACCTCAGCAATCAACATGCTGATCAACTGATTCAAAGTGATGGCCACTATCAGCCTAGATGTGCCCTAAGTAAATGAATTAGTAGAAACATGTTGTCCATCCCTAATAAGAGTTCCATATAAAATAGGAAGGTGGCAACTAGGTTATTCTTTTTTTGATCCTGATAGGATTTATTTCAAGAGTGCTGCTCCAGGCTTTAGGCAGTAATACATAACGGAATGTGTGGTTATGTTGTGTACACGTACACTGAGTGTGTTGGAGGCACAGAGCAGAATTTCAGAGTAGTAGTGGGTGCTATAATAAAACTGTCTCAACTGCTAGTGATCAGTTCCCATTTTTGCTTCCATTTCTTTCTGTGAATCGGATATCAAAATTGCAAATATTAATGTGTAAGGGGTTCAAAATACAAATAGAAAAATGTCTTAACCTGACCTTTGCTTATCTAACTTGATTTTCTGTGGAAAGGAGATCAAAAAACAGACTGAAGGAGGTGCACAAGGGAACAATGAGATGGTAGTGATTAGCATGGTAGGCTGTGGTCTCAGCACATTGTTCGCCTGACCACTGTCAAGATTTTTGTAGGCTTTCTTTTGATGTTGTTTTTCCATCTTCCATACTCCAAACCAAATTTTTGAATGTATATAACTGTTAATTAAATCAAAACCAGATATTTTTCAAACCTAACTAAGGCATTCCAGTAAAACTAGCTCCAGGCTAAATTTGCATTTTAAAATGTAGCCAATTTTTAGTTATCTGTGGGGTAAAAACTGGCAAAAACTGTGTTCAGAAAAGGAAATAAAGTTTGGCAGTTTTCTGTATGATGTGAGAGAAGAACACAGTTGATTCAAATTTCCCTTAATCGTCTCAAAAATAATCTTCTGTGGGCAAAAATTTAAGCATGTTAAAGGATCACAAGAATTTTTCAGAAAGTTATTTACAGTAGGTTTTTAACAAACTTATTTGTACCAATTGCTGTAGTGGTTGTTACTGGATTAAGACTTGTTGTCATTATTATTACTACTACTACTACACAGGTTGAGGGTAGAACTTGCTTATACACTTTTGTTGAGGCTTTGTAACAAAGCTACAGTATCGATATTTTTAAGGAAAGTTAGCTGTCTCATAGGGCACTTTTAACACACATCTGTGGTTTCTAAGGTTTTACAAAATATACTGAAAGGTGAATGTATTTGTAGTTTAACGCAGCAAAATAAATGAACTGATATCATTCATTTGTTCAGTAGATTCTTCCATTAAATCAAGTATTTCATAAAAAATAAACTATATTTTGTTATGTATCTATATTAAATATAATTATGCAGGTCTTTAAATTTTAATAATAAAATTCATTCATTCATAATTCAGACTTTTTCATCATTTCTGTTGACTTAAATCCAACACACTTAAATGTGTGCTTATCATTTTAGAATATGTTTCTGTTCATATGATCTACTAATTTGGACAGCTAGGTGTTCCTTCTACATATGCTATGACAGATAAGCAGATGGATTAATAGGATAATCAGACATTGTCCAGCCAAATTGGCAGCATCAAGGCTTTGGAATGGGATTTTCTCATGCATTGCAGCCAGCAGAGATAGTAGTTTTCTAGGGGAAAAAAGACACGAGTTCACTTTTATCATGAATATCCTCCTTTCTATTATGAGTGATTTCTGTCTCCTCCATGGGTGGAAAACTTCCATGACAGTGACAGCATACACAGGTTCCTGGACACACCTAGTAGCTGCTTCTAGGACAATTAGCATGAGAGAAACTCTCTAAATGCATCTTTGAAATATGAGCACAGTCCTTCAGAAGTATTAAATGGGAGCCAGACTACAATTACATGCGTGGTCCCTGTTGATTTATGCAAGAGTTGCAGTTAAGCCCTAAAATGTCATACTTTTCTGGTGCTGCCATCTTCATCTCTTAGATAGGAATTGAAATATTTACATAACTTTTTCATTGAAATTGAAGGGCATTAACTACTGAATGCTATAAATATAGTGTCATGTGACCTAAAAACCTTATTTTTAAAGACGAACATTTTTAATGAATAAGCTGTTTTTCTTTTTTAAAAGACAAAGCAGAACTGTCTTTAATTTTCAGTTAGTTGGCATCTGTGAGAGCTTTTAAATGTGTTTCAGATTACTCCAGGTGATGTTTATATAAGGCCAACAAACTGAGTTTGGAAGCTTCCTTTTTAAAAAACTTAATTAATAAAGAGATTTCAAGTTCAGTTTTATATTTGTGTAAGAGTCTTATAACATTTCTTCCTCTTTAGCCAAAGACACGTCTAATAAGAAAGAAACATCAAATGTAAGTGCAAGCATTTTTTTCTGAAAGTCTATAAGCCAGTGGTTCCCAACCTGTGGTCTGCAGACCCCTGGGGAGGGCTGCAGTTATTGCAAGTGGTCGGGGGGCCTGACAGTGGCGGCAGCAGCTCCAATCCTGTGCCAGAGCCAGATCGGGACAGCAGTGGCGGTGCCACTCCCTGCCTGCAGCTGGACCCACAGGTGGGGTCCACAAAAATTTTGTATATTAGAAAGGGGTCCTCAACCTTGAAAAGGTTGGTAAACACTGCTATAAGCAATGTATATCAAAAAAGGTCCACTCTCTCAAATTTCATCCATCTTGTCTGTTTTCATTTCATTACCTCAGGAGGATGAAGCAGGTAAAGCAGAGATGAATGTGCGTCGAAGAGGAAGAAAGCCCAGATGTTCTATGATTTCATCAGAAGAAGCTGGTAAGACGTGAAATTGTGTTGGTCTTAAGACTGAAGACTTTACTGTGTCTAGGTGTGCATTAAATTGTAACAAGATTAGCGTCACTGTTTTCCTTTCATTGGAAAAAAATCATTGGGTTACAGCTAGTGTAAATATTATGTAAATATGTGTAAATTGCTGTAATCTCATGTCATTATTGGTACATCCCAGATGCTTCTGTAAATCCCCATGAATTTTGTATGAATTCTGGCTGTGAACTGCAAATGTAAACTATTGCAAATGTGTTTGAGAGATTAAGTCAAACAAGTGTGAATTAAAAGTGTTGACGGATGAAGGAAACGGAAAATTACTTACTCTACTCATAAGTCTCATTTTAAATGCCTTTTCTAAACTAAGTGTCTATATCCTTTTGGAGGTCCTATTGTGAAATTATAGTGCATGTGTAAAATTTTTCATGGACAGAAACCCTGGAGCCAGAAAGAAAACGTCGGAAGTTGGCATCCGCTGCTGAAGAGGAAATGCAAGAAGAGGAGGAAGAAGATGATGAAGATGATGAAATACATTCTGGAGCCACAACCAGATCAGCCACAAGATTAGAGGCTCAAAGGTAAAATTCAACTATACAGTATTTTTAAAAGACGTTGCCCCCAGTTTTGCATAAGACACACACAGCTAACTACTCTCTTTTTTAAAAAAAGGAGAAATAGACCCTGATATTGAAAAATCTGTTAGCGCTGCAAAACATAACAGTAACATTAGTTTTAAAAATTCCATCTCTCTGACAAGTAACCAACAAATCACACCTACACGATTGTCTCTATTCTGCACAGCTCTCATGGCCAGGTCTGCACTGACAGTGACAGATTCACCACCAGCAGTTCAGTCTTTCCAGATTGTTAGAGCAGTCAGTGAAAACCCACTCAGTTGATCTGGAAGTCTGTGCATTAAGACGATTCCTCAGGAGGAGTAGCACTGAGACGACGGGCTGGTATTTTCCGTCAGCTTAGCCAGTGGAGACACTGTAGTGAGTAGGTGTTAGGAAGTCAAGGGAGATATGCAAGTTATTTTATATACCTTGGATATCTCCCTTCAACTGCCATCAAAATCTGCGGCCAGTGTAGACCTGGCCTTAGTCGCTGTAGCTGTGCCAGCACAGCTCCCTAAAACAGATACAACCTGCACTGACTGCAGTTTTTTTCTGTTGGTTGTAGGAACATCACTTGCCTGCTAACAACATTTGATATGTTAACTGAAGCACTCTTCCATGCACATAGTTGTATCTACACTCGCAATTCACACCCTGACCGATGTAGCTATGCTGAGATAACTTTTAGTGTAAACCAAACACACAGCAATGGCTTGCCCTTTTTTTTTTTCATTTAAATGCTAGTATTTTGTGCCATCTCTCCACTTCTCTTGAAAACTGACACACATTTCAGTCCTCACAGAAATGAAACAGACAGGGAGGATTATGGGAAAGGTAAAGCACACTGATCAGTAACAAATATGTCGTCGGGTTGCTTGTGTGAAGAGCTGAGATCTTAATACTTTAAAATGTATCTTTTATGGTACAACACTGAGTCCAATGTATGCACATGTGAAGACTTATACTTTGCGTATTATACCTCATGTCATAAAGTGAGCTCTAATGTCCTCTGAAGCAGTTGTAGATGTGCTGAAGTTCACATTAATTTAGTCCTCTCTCAAAATTGTCATGGTTTCTAGTGAGTTTTCTTCCTAATGAAATCAGAAACTTTGAACTACAGTACCAGGAGTTTTTCTACCATATGATGTGATGTTACTCCATGGTAGTTAAGAAAATGCAATAGGGGAGAGAGTTAGTGTATGTGATACAAAGTAACTAAAAATTACATGTTCAACCACCATAAAACGTAATGCCCTACCCTTTCTAGAGAAGGACAGCTAGATACGTGCTGACAAACGCTTCACATGCATAGCTCCTTCTCAGCTGTTTGATATCAGTATTGAATTCCTAATAGAGAATTAGCTATTGCCAGTTTGCTATGTATATTTATGTATTGAGGTGCCCAAAATTGAGGATGATATACACTGTAGAAACTAGGACTGCATTTTATAACATAGATATGAGTGTGCCAGCATTGTTGTCAATTGAAAATCAGTCTTTTTATTTAGTTTTAATATTAAAATTATTTATAGTGTCTGTACACAATTTAATAGTAAAGATAAGCACAAGAATAAAGTAGAAAACTCAATTCTGGATTTTTAAAAATGTATTTTTCTTTACTCCCAGTCTTGCAGATGTCATTTTGTATTAGCAGTATTGATCCACTTATTGCAAATACCATGTAGTTGTTCAACTTCCTATATTTATTTATTATAGAATAGAATAGAATCACAGGGTTGGAAGGGACCTCATGAGATCATCGAGTCCAACCCTCTGGGGCTTGAACCAAGTACCTTCTACATATTAAGCAGAGGTGCTAGCCATATATGCATGCTGAGGATGATTTCATGATTTTGCTGTATTCATTCATAATTTAAGTTTTCTGTTAATGTCTCAGGAAGCAGCCAAGCAAGCCAGCCACCCGTGCCACTTCTAAAGGCAACAGCCCAAGTCCAGTTTCTCCTAGGAAACACCAAAATTTATCAGCAAAAAAGAGGTCACCAAGTGAGACAAGAGTTAGCAAATCTCCTCCATTGGTACAGTAAGTATGAAAATGGAAGCATCTTTTACTGTTCAGTTTTGATGTTGTTAAATTGATCGTTTTTTTATTCTCTTTCCATAACTTACCTCAGTGCTGAACTACAAAGTAAAATGGAAAAAAGTTTTTGCCCTCTGATATCCCAGGGATTTTCCCCCATCTGTTTGCATTTTTTTCTTCCCTATTCTTTTGCATTTTAAATACAAGGCATTTCCTTCCCTTTCTGTGCTGGAGGATCTTGGAAAGTACTTGGGAGAACCTGAACAACTATTCACATAAGGCTTTAATCTGAGTTCCAGTTCTTTCTGGAATAAAGAAAGTGCTGGGGCAAAGAGCTACAGTTCAGATTAGAGCAGCATGTGGTATGACTATTCATATTATCCAAAGATAATCTCTCTTCCTATCAGGTGATCTTGGGAAGTGAGTCTTGGAGATTCCTAATGCTTCAAGTTTTAAATAAAATATCAGTGGGAGAGGAAAGAGGGAAAGCACACGCTTTTTTTCATTTTTAAGTTTGAGACCATCTTTATGTATCATAAGGGCACAAATGATTGTTTACCTCTACAGAGGCCTGGGTGGCTTTGGAAGCACACATACTTGCAACAGTGGTGGCAAATAAATTTGATAGGATAACAAACCTTGTGGAAGGGAAACCATAGATGTGATATACTTTGACATTAGTAAGGCATTCGATACTCTTTTGCATGCTCATGAAGGGAAATAGTCTAGATGGTGGTACTATAAAGTGTGGGCATAACTGGTTGGAATACTGTTCATAGAGAGTAGTTGTCAGTCATTCACAGTCAAGCTGGAATGGCATATAGAGTGGGGTCTCACAGGCATTGGTTCTGAGTCTGGTTCTGTTCAACATCTTCATCAGTGATTTAGATAATAGCACAGAGAGTACACTGATGAAGTTTGTGGCTGATATCAAGCTGGGAGGTGTTGCAAGTGATTTGGAGGATATGATTAAAATTCAGAATGATCTGGACAAAGTGGAGAAATGGTCTGAACTAAATAAGATGAAATTCACTAAGGACAAATACAAAGGTACCCCACTTAGAAAAGAACAGTCAATTGCACATATACAAAATGGGCAACGACTGTCTAGGAAGGAGTACTATGGAAAGGGATCTAGGTATCAGTGGACCACAAGCTAAATGAGTCAACAGTGTAACACTGTTGCAAAAAAGCAAACACCGTTTTGGGGTGTATTAACAGGAGTATTGTTAAGTAAGACACAAGAAGTAATTCTTCTGCTCTACTCAGCCCTGATTAGGCCTCAACTGGAGTATTGTGTCTAGTTCTGGGTGCCTCATTTTAGGAAAGAAGTGCACAAATTGGAGACAGTCCAGAGAAGAGCAACACAAATGGTTAGAGGTCTGGAACACTTGACTTATGAGGGAAGATTGAAAGAGCAGGGTTTGTTTAGTCTGGAAAAGAGAAGACTGAGAGGGAATATAACCTTTTGTGTATTTGAAAGCTAAAATTAGAAGAAGGTGAAGAAAGAAAAATTATTCTCCTTAACTTCTGAGGCTAGGACAAGAAGCAATGAGCCAAAATTGCAGCAAAGACACTTTAGATTGGACATTAGGAAAAACTTCCTAACTATCAGGGTGGTTAAGCACTGCAATTAGTTGCTTGGGGAAGTTATGGAATCTTCATCATTAGAGATTTTTAAGAGCAAGTTAGACAAACACCTATCAGGTATGGTTTATAATGCTTAGTCCTGCTACAAGCGCAGGAGACTCAACTAGATGATCGGTTGAGGTCCCTTTCAGTTCTATGACTGGGATATTATATACTGACAGTTAGATGCTCCATTTCGGGTTACATTAACTACTTACTAAAGACTAGTAATTTGGGCCAGCGTCATGTGTGTTTAGGGCCAGAGCAAGGTTGGCCTATGTGTGGGTGCACACAAGGGATGGTGGGAAGGGTGCAAGACACCTTCTCATTATGCTCTTTCCTGAAGAAGAGGCGTTAGCTAGAGTTTTTATTTTATCCTTTGGAAGGAGGAACTTGAACCCTGCTTGTGTCCTTTGGGGCACAAGCCACCACACCCTTCCCTCCACCAAAAAAAAAAGGGACGAGAAAAGGCCGAGGCCCATTCCCTACCTTCCCTGCACCAGCCAAAAGAACTAGCTGGCTCTTGAGGGTCAGGTCTTGCTGCATATTGTGCAACTGAGGGAAATGGTGTGCTCTGGGGGAGTTTCAAGATATAATGCCTCTGGCATTTCGCCCAGGGATGGAGCAGCTTCAGCTTTGTGCCTCTAAGCAAAAGAGTGCCTAAGACGTTGGTAAAAATAAAAATTCTAAGCAGCATTATTAATTGTTATAATTTTTAGGTTAAAGATGCATCTGAACAAGCGTAAAAGAGAAGGCAGCCCACCAGTGGTACGCAAAAAAGGCCAGCTGAAGATGGACGAAACTCCATTAAAGAAAACAAAGCGATAATTGTTACCATCTGATTGTGCTCACAGAAAAGTTGAAAGAAAGAGAGGTCTTTGCTTCTGTGTTTTGTTTAGTTGTGTTAAAGCAAAGGGATTTGCATGTGCTTGTTTGTGAGCTCTAAGTTATTAGAGGCAGAGCTTAAGTTACATTTGAAATAGCTTCATAAACGATTGTTTATACAGAATGTTATAGAGATTAAAAATAAGTTTACTTTGTATCTTAATAAAAAGCAAAGTAGTTATATATTTTAACGCTGACTCAAAGTTGGGGTTTCCCAATATGACATGCTAATACAGATGCTTCCAATCCACCAGGCACCAAGGGCCTACTTAATATCTTTTGTATATAAACTTGTAAAAATAGGTTGTATTTTACTCCGTGTATGAATCTAATCAATGATGAACACTTTATTTATTGTATGGAGAGGACTTGTCTGTAAACTTTAGTATATACCTTAGGTTTTATTAATGATATTTTAAATTCTATGCAGCCATCAGTAGGAATCTTCCCCCCACAGCTGTCTACAAGCTGAAGTTCTCTGAAATATGCTCAGACAGTTGATAAAGTATTCTCTCGCATGTGTTAAAGTAGATTAGCATAGAAAAAGGGACTCTCTTCCTTTTCCATTCACATTCATAACTATGTATAAAATATGCCATGTCAACTTTTCTGATAAAATGTTCACCTCTGAATTTAATACCACCCTCAGAGTAGCAAATAGTACTAGTTTAGGTTTATTCAGACCATTTCAGCCAAAACTACTCTGAAGTACAACAAACTGTCTTATTTTACAATATAACAGTTCTTTCAGTATTTGTCTTTTTCAATGAAGAGGGACCCATAGGAGTGATATTTAACTTCAAATAACTATGGAGCTTCAACATTTTATGTTACATTTTTATACACAGGTATTAAAAATTTAGAACTTGGTAATATTGCCAGAATCTTTTTTTTAATGTATATTAACTCCCATAAGAGCAAATGTTCAAGTTAAGTTTTACATAAAGTTAAGCTTTTCTTATGATCAAATTTGTCTCTTGGAATGACGTGATGAGTTGCCAAATAATCTGAGATTATTTTAAAATGTTTTGTTCATGTTCTCCTGTTTTATAATTAAAATCAGCGTTCTGTGTTTTGGGGGGGGGGGGGTTATTTTGACTCGTTATTGTAAGGTGCGTATTTCTGTTGCATATTCTACTTGGTTTCTTACTGAGATTTTATATATAAATTATAAAATGTTTCCCAAAACTTGAGTTTCAATATTTGTTATATCTTTACATGTCTTGTCACTTATTTGTATTGTATTTGACTTGGGGGAAGATTACTCACATAAGTAAGCTTACATATTTATCCCTTTGTAAAGCCTCTGTATCACATTATCTAGGTATCATACATCTACTACAAAAATAGTTTGGGCAACTCATTAAATGAATCCATGTCCTAAAATTAAAGCACTTAAATACATGCTGAAAGTTGATCATGTGTTTAAGTGCTTTACTCACTGGAAGTGCGATGTAGAATGAGCGCCATAGTGCTCTGAAGATTGCTGGAGTCATACTCTGGCACAACACCAGAGGAAGCAAGTGCGAAAGACATGACTGTCCTGTGCCAGTTCCGGAAAGACAGTTTCCTAGTGGGACAGAAAAGAAATTGCTATACGCACCCCTCCAGTTCCCTTTTTTCCTCATCATCTACACTCTACCCCACAGGCCCTTGAAAGTCCCTGATTTGCCACCCACTCTTCCACTCCCCATCATTTAGCTCCCTTCCCATCACTTAGTTTACTTCCCACCCCCAACACTGCTGGCTGTGTCCCAGTTTCTTACTCCAACACTAACGCTGCTATTTCACTTTTCCTCCCTCTTCTGCTGTCTCCATCATTGCTGCACCATCCCTTGAATCCAGAGGTGGGCAAACTATGGCCAGATCCAGCCCAAGAGCAACTGTCCTCCGACCTGCCAGATCAGAACCGCTCCTCCTCCCCATCAGCTCTAGCCGTGGCTTGTGCCATAGCCAGAGCACTGCTGCTGCCATGCTCTCTCCCCCTTCCAAGTCCAATGGCAGCTCACCCCACAACCAGAGCACTGCTGTCGCTCTGCCTCTCAGCTCCATCTGAGCTCAGTGTCATAAAGATGGCAGGCCAGCCAGCCCCCAGGTGTATGGGGTGCCAGTGTCAGGGGTAGTACCTCTGTCACATGGTCTAGTCACACCCTTTGGGGTTGTTAGTCTGCCTTGGTCCCCACCTGGCACCCAACTCTCACCTGTGGCTCCAAGTAGCTGTTTGCATGCAACAGCAGCCACACCCTGGTAAACTGCTTCGACTGGCGGGCTAAACCAGGTGAGGCTAGTTGACGGGTCTTATACCCTCAGTATTTTTGGGCTTGCCTACCTTGCATGCAAAGACTGAACTCCAGCTGACTCCGGATGTAACCTCTATCAGGTTCAATCAAGAGAAAGGCAGATAAAGCAGTGCACTGTGGAGTGCAGAGAGCAAAATGAGGCACGTAAGTTATCTTGGTCATCCACTGCATCCATCCCCATCTCCAGAGAGAGAGTGAGGTCGATGCTGCACAACTCTTCCTCACTTTAATCAAAGTTTCTGCGCAAGTCATCAGTCATCCTTTACC
Source organism: Podocnemis expansa (assembly GCA_007922195.1). NCBI lineage: Eukaryota > Metazoa > Chordata > Testudines > Podocnemididae > Podocnemis > Podocnemis expansa. The sequence goes on from ML681996.1 coordinate 31,754,295, forward strand.
CATTCCATTGTCCCCAAGTCCTGTGGCGATGGGCGCGCAACATAGCGACAGGTGTGGGTACACTGGTAGTCGTGGCCGCAAACCTGCACACAGGCGGCTCAGACTATAGGGTCGTTCTCCACTGAATGGAGCAACGGTGGAGTTCGGCAGCCATCTGAGCGACTGAGCAGCCCTGTTTAGTACCGCACTGCTCACCTCCTTGGTATTGAGGAAGGGGCTAGAAAAGGTGTCCTAAAAATTGCTTGCTCCATATTATCCTAGCCAGTTTATCGTGGCCGGCGGGAACCCTACATATGCGGTCAAAACATCATCAAGGAAAAAAGCAAGGACTACAATTTTGAGCCTTGCTACATGGAACGTTCGCACGCTTCTTGACAGAGACGGTTCAGATAGACCTCAGAGACATACAACGCTTATTGCAAGTGAGCTTGCCAGATACAATATTGATATCACTGCCTTAAGTGAGACCAGGCTGGCAGGAGTGGGCAAACTTTGTGAAGAAAGTGCAGGTTACACCTTCCTCTGGCGTGGACAAGGACCTGCAGAGTGACAAGAAGCTGGAGTCAGCTTTGTAATAAAGAAAACACTTATTGGCAGGTTGGCTGGCCCGCCCCTAGAGGTGTGAACGATAGCCTAATGACGTTGAGACTCCCCCTCTTAGGAGGGCAGAAGTTTGCCTCCAATGTTAGCACCTACGCTCCCACCATGACCAATTCGGATGTGGTTAAAAACAAGTTTTATGAAGACTTGAATGATGTCATCACCACTGTTCCCAGTGCCGATAAACTCATCATTCTTGGTGATTTTAATGCAAGAGTTGGTTGTGACAGCATCTTTTGGGAAGGAGTGATTGGAAAGCACAGTATTGGTAACTGCAACAGTAATGGTCTGCTGCTCCTTCAGACCTGTGCAGAACATGGTCTTTTGATTATGAATACCGTCTTTCGTCTTCCCACTCATGATAGGACATCATGGATGCACCCTCGCTCTAAGCATTGGCACCTCGTTGACTTTGTCATCGTCAGGAGGAGGGACAGGCAGGATGTATGAATCACAAAGGCCATGTGTAGTGCCGAGTGCTGGACTGACCACCACCTTATTGTCTCCAAGCTTAAGCTTCATGTTCAGCCCAAGCGACATCCACAGGGTGTGAAAGTACTGAATGTCAACAAGCTGATGGTCAGCGATATCAAGTAGCATTTTGTCGATACTCTAGACAAACGCTTGCAGTCTACTGTGGTGGACAATCAGGACGTGGAGGCAACATGGACCGCACTATGTGAGACAGTGTATAACACGGCCATGGAGTGTCTTGGACCCTCTACTAGGAAGCATAAAGACTGGTTGGACGAGAATAGCACAGAGATAAAACAGCTATTAGAGGATAAACGCCATGCCTACAAAGCTCATCTGGATGACCCAAAGTCAACAGCGAAAAAAGATGCTCTGAGGAACGTATGCAGCACTATTCAACATAAACTGCATCAGATGCAGGATTCTTGGTTGAGCCACAAAGCTGATGAGATACAGGGCTTTGCAGATAGGAATAATATGAAGAACTTCTACAAAGGACTGAAAGAAGTTTACGGCCCTACCACTTTGGGTTTATTTCCCATCCTTAGTGCCGACGGGTCTACACTGATTACCAATAAAGAGAAAATTCTCAAAAGATGGGCTGAACATTTTGACAGTGTACTGAATCGCCCTTCTACCATCAATGATGATGCCATTGATCGGCTGCCCCAAGTTCCAATTAACGAGACACTGGGCACTACACCCACTTTGGAGGAGATACAGGAAGGAACTCGTATATTATCCAATGGCAAAGCACCTGGCTCAGATTCCATTCCAGCTGAAGTGTACAAAGAAGGTGGCACTGCCCTAGCAGAGAAATTCCATCAGCTGTTCCAGTATATCTGGCAACACGAGACAGTCCCACAAGATTTCAAAGATGCTTCCATAATACATCTCTACAAGCATAAAGGAAATCGTCAGGTCTGCAACAACCATCGTGGAATTTCTCTACTATCCATTGCTGGCAAGATTTTGGCCAGAGTTCTTCTCAACTGCCTCACTGCACACCTTGAGCAAGGTCTCCTGTCAGAGAGCCAGTGTGGCTTTCGTGAAGGTCATGGGACTATCAACATGGTGTTTGCTGTCAGACAGCTTCAAGAGAAGTGTCAGGAACAAAATGTTGACCTGTACTCTATCTATGTCGATTTGACCAAGGCGTTTGACTCAGTCAGCAAGGATGGCCTATGGAGGATCATGGCGAAATACAGATGTCCTAGAAAATTTATTGCCATTGTACGGCAGCTACACAATGGTATGTTGGCCAGAGTATATGACAACGGAGAGACATCCGAACCATTCTCTGTCTCAAACAGAGTGAAGCAGGGCTGTGTTCTTGCGCCCACTCTATTCAGTCTTATGTTTTCCGCTGTGTTGACAGATGCCTTCAGAGATATGAAAATAGGCATCGGCATCAGTTATCGTACTGATGGCTCACTCTTCACCCTCAGGAGGCTTCAAGCTAAAACTAAGATCATGACAGACACAGTTCTTATTTGCCGACGACTGTGCCCTTAACACTGCCTCCGAAGCTGATATGCAGTTCGTTGCTGACAAGTTTTCTGCAGCCTGCACAAACTTCGGCTTTACTATCAATACAAAAAAGACCGAAGTAATGTATCAGCCCGCCACAGGAAAGCATTATGTTGAACCCAACATCACTATCAATGGACAGTGTCTGAACGCGGTGGACAAGTTCACCTACCTTGGAAGCACATTATCCAGAAATGTTGTCATTGACGACAAGGTGAATGCCAGACTCGCCAAAGCAAGTGCTGCTTTTGGCAGACTCCACAAGAATGTGTGGAATAGGAGAGGCATCACCCCAGCGACAAAGATCAAAGTGTACCATGCCATAGTTCTTTCCACATTGCTCTATGGCTGTGAGACGTGGACAGTCTACCAATGTCATGCAAGAAAACTAAACCATTTCCATATCACCTGCCTTAGAAAAATTCTTGGCATTAAGTGGCAAGACAGGATCCCAGATACCGAGATCCTTGTTCGTGTCAGTCTGCCCAGCATCTATACCATCTTGATGCAAGCACAACTTTGCTGGGCAGGTCATGTGGCTCGCATGCCAGATCATCGGCTACAAAAGAAACTGTTATATGGTGAACTCCAACAAGGCAGACGCTCCCAAGGGGGCCAGAAAAAGTGCTTCAAGGATACTTTAAAAGCGTCACCAAAGGCCTTCAGTATCAGCTATTTTACATGGGAACTGATAGCCCAGGACAAAGGAGAGTGGCGTTCAGCTGTCCGTTGGGGCATGGAAACATGCGAAGCCAGCTGGATTGATGCAGCTGAGCAAAGTAGATGAGCCAGGAAAGATAATGCCAGCAAACTTCCATCAGCCGCCACCATTCCCTGTCTGCATTGTCAGAGAACTTTCCGGGCACAGATTGGTCTGATCAGTCATTTGCGCACCCACGGACCCCCACCCCAACCCCTGGATGACTAGATGGTATTCATCATTACCGACGGAAGAATGAAAGAAGAAGAAAATTAATTTCACTGGACGGTGCTTCCCTCCCCAACTTATTATATTACCTGATGGGGTAAAATAATCCTTCCTTATTCACTTTCTCTTCTATACCATTCATGATTCTATAGCCATCTATCATATCTCCTTTTAGCCATCTCTGTTCCAAGCTGACCAGTCCCACTCTTCATATGGAAGGTGTTTCAAACCCCTAATCATTTTGCATCTGCTTTGGCCTTAACTATCCTGAGTAATTTTATGTCATCTCCAAATGTTGCTGTGTCACTATTTAGCAGTTTCTTTCCAGATGATTTATGAATGTGTTGAACAGCATAGGCCCTAATAAAGATCCTTGGGGACTTTCTCTATTTACCCTTCTCCATTGTGACAACAAACTATTTATTCCTATTCCTTGTTTCCTAATCTTTAACCAGTTACTGATCCATGAGAGGACCTTCCCTCTTAGTATAGGACTCCTTACTTTGCTTAAGAGACTTTGGCAAAGATCTTCCTAAAGGCTTTCTGAACGCCTAAATATACCACATCCACTGGATCATCCTTGTCCGTGTTTACTGACCTGTTCAGAGCATTCCAATTAGTAAGGCATGATTAGATTAGTAAGGCATGATTTCTTTTTACAAAAGTCTTGTTGGCTCTCCCACAACATGTATTCCTCTGTGTCTCATCATTCTTTTCTATACTATAAGTTCATCCAATTTGCCTGGTACTGAAGTTAGACATACAAGCCTGTCATTGCCAGCATTGCTTCTAGAACCTTTTTCAAAAATCAGCACATTAGCGATCCAAACTGAAGCGCTTCCTTAAATTGACTTAATAACGCCACCTCAGAAGGCCAACTTAACACTTACATCGACCTTATTAAGTCAACTTAAGCCAGTGTAGATGAGGCACAGCCCTTAAGTCGACTTAATAAGGTTGACTTAAGCGTTAAGTCGACCTAGCAGCTGCAAGTGTGAATGGGGGCGGTCTACAGGAGTTTGGAATGTGGATGCTCTAAGTCGACTTAACAAGGTCGACTTTAAGTAGACTTAAAGTTGACCTTGTTAAGTCAATTTTACTGAGCCTCCAGTATAGACATACTCTGACTATTAAACATATAGTAAATCCCAGTCCCTGCCCTACAAGACAAGCTGTAATAGGTGAATATTGCAAACAAATTCTAGCATGTAAAGTGGGAGAGACAGGATAAGAAAAAGGTAGAATGTGTTCAATTCTTAACCACTTAAGGGCAGTGATGTATCTCACCACCAGCCTTGCTGTTATCAGAATACTGTAGCAAAGTGGAATCCGGACTTGAGCTCCTGCACTCCCCCTGCTGGCTGGGGAAAGGTATAGACCCAGTTTTGGCCCAGAACCAAAGGGGCTGGGCTAGAGGAGGGGAGGACTATTTAAGGGGGTGGACCAGGCAGCCACAGGGGAGAAGGAGAAGACGACATGCAGTGGGGAAGGTGGATCTCCCTGGCCGGGGAGGAGCAAAGGAATGATCAGCGCCTCAACAACCCCACCTACCCCGCCCCGGGCGAGGACCTGGAGGAATTACCCTCTGCCGAGGAACTGCCCGACAGAGGGGACAAGCAAGACCCGCAGGACCTTGACGAGCTGCCCTCAGCAGAGGCCACTGCTGACCTGGGGCCGTCTAACTCCTGCAACCTGGAGGAGCTACCGTTGGCGGATGCAGCAGAGGGATGTCCAGACCAACCCACGCTGAAGGCCTGATGAGCATCCCTCTAGGAAGGTACCCGGGGGTCTGGTAAAGGGAAGGTTGCTAAAGCAGGAAGGAGGAGGTAGCCCAGGGGGACGCGGGCTAGCCTCGTGCGGCTAGTGTGTTTCAACATGTGCACCACTGGCTATTGGGTGGCCCGTGGCCACCCAGTAGGACCTTGGACTGAGACGTAGTGGAGTGGGTGGGCCTGCATCTCCCTCCCCTCAACCCTTACCACTCCAACCCCCAATGCTGAACTCCGCCTAGTGAACATTGACTGCTTGTTATAACTGTGTTTGCCCTGCAGAAGGGCTGAAGTCCTGATTACCTTTGCTGCCTTGCCCTGCCTGTGCTAGAAGGCAGAGACTTGTTATACCTGTGCCTGCCCTGTGGGAGGGCGGAAGCCCTGATTACCTGTGCTGCCTCACCCTGCCTGGGCTGGAAGGCCGAGACTTATTGTACTGCGCATGCCCTGCGGCCGCGACCACTGGCTACCGCCGTCGAGCGGCACGAACGGCCCACCCAATAGACGACCTGATTTACGAGTACATGCATATGTACTTACTATGATTACATGTGCAGTCATCATTCTACAAATCTGGCTCTTACAAGTGAACTGAAATATTTCATTTATAAAACATCAATCAGAAAAGGTGTTTGAGAATTCCTCTTAACAGTACAAAACCAAACCTTCACCACTCTGGCACTTCTAAGAGACAGCACTTCCCCCTTGCAAGCACCACATCTCTATATTGCAAAAGAGAATGTTGATTAAAAGGAAAAGTAACCCCAGCAAGAACTTGGGAAAACACCACAACCACAATTCAGAAGCTTGTAATCACATACAAACACTCCCCCCCTCCCCCCCCCAATACATTGGGCAATGTCCTTTCTCTCAATTTCCTACCAATTTTCCCACAATGTGAAAGTCCAACAAAAAATGGCCCTTTAATATGCCACTCCCCTTTCCCTCTACTGCACCTCACTCACGGTTGGTTGTCCTTGGTGTGTGAGGACCCAGAAGAAAGAAATGTATTCATGTGTTCGCCTCCCACCCCTGAAAAGGGGCAGGGAGTTTCAAGCATTGCCACCACCTCTGCAGCTGGGCCACTGCTTATGCCTACATAAGTTGATACATTTTTCAATGTGGCTTTTTCCAAGCCGTGAACCAGGCTCAGAGCAGTGTGCTCCCCTTCTAGAAGCTGACAACATCATTCAAGTCCTGAGGAGCTGGGGCTTCTAATGCACTAAAGCAATGGTTCTCAACCACTGTGTCAGGACATAATACTGTATCACCACATCACCACACAGTGGTAAGTGTGTTGTGGAAAGCTGGGGTGATGGCCATATTTGGCCTTTGGGGACTGGACTGGTGTGTCCTATAAGTTCATGACATGCCACCATGTGGGTCACAACCTGCAAAAGGTTGAGAACCACTGCACAAAAGAACAGCATTTATACAAGGCTCTAGCTAAACCAAGTATGACGTGTGGCTCTTACCTGCTATGCCCAGAAATAGGGACAGGGCCAAACTGAATCAGAATCACATTTGTAGATATTCTTACACTTGCTTTCAACACGGTTTAGCCCATTCCATGCTAGCTGGCTACACCGTAGGAGAAACTGGTTTAATGGGCACTACAGTAAATAAAATTTCCAAAAACAGTGTCCAAGCCAGCATATCTCAGCCCAGGCCCATCACCAATCAGTAAGTGGAACTGCAACCCTTCTGCATCAGGTGTCAGGGATCTAACCAACCATAGCAGTAGAATGGCAAACATTGCTTTTATTGTTAGTTTAATCATGCTTCAGTGCTTAGAGACATGTACCTATTTCTCTAGGTTTTTATTGTGATTGTCACATACAGTATGCAATAATTTCTCTTTAAATGTCAATATTTATTAAAGTGAATGAATAAGAAGAAATACTGGAAAGCGGAAGTGGTTAACAATCACATTCATAATAATCTGTCACCATTTCCAGTATGCAAGCTTAAAAATGTCAAAACTAAATAGTTTTTTTCTTGTTTAAAGCCCAAAGCAAGCAGAGATCTGGAATGTGGTTTTCTTTTGAGACGCTGATTGTCTCACTCTATTCTTTTAATATAAACAAAAGCTAAGAATTGCTTAATAACAGATTGCTTATACAGCTCTATTCTGCCAGGATATTTCAGACAAAGTAAACAGGTAACATAAGGACATTGTTAAAAAAAAAAAAAAAAAAAAAAAGTATCCATTAAAAAGGTGATAAAACTTCTTTCAACTGAATTTGAACTTAGCATTCTCTTTTGCCTTATGTCTTGTGTTCTTACAAAACTTTCTTTATCAAGGTTGAATCAAGTGAGGATCTTGCATTCAGGGACACTGTGGAGAGGAGCCAGTTTCCTTCCTGAATCACAGCCAGTGATGGAATGAAGCAGCGAGGACCTGCAGAGAAAGTCAAGGAGGGACCTCTGAGGGTGGTCTAACAGTGACGGCTCACCACAACTGTTAGGGCCGATATAAGGGGTTTGGAAGTGCTAGTCTTCACACACTTTTCTCCAGCCTGCCTGGCTGCCTCCCTGTTTGGCCTGCCTCATGCACTATCCTTTCGCTGCTGCTTCTGCTTGAATTTTGGGTGTGATCTGATAGAGTTGTCTAAAATCCCATGCTCTAAGGGTATGTCTACACTTAAAGCTGAATTCAGATTGATTGCCATCAACTCGAATTCTATTAAGTGCATGGACACACTGGCTTTCCTCAATTTGAATTGAAGAAGTCCTCAGTTCAAATTGATGAAAGCTGACTTTGAATTGGTCAAACCTCATTTGACTTCAAAGTGAGGGTCCATTCGAACTAAGTAATTCAAATTGACGCAGTATGGCCATGTCAATTCGAATTCACTGTTAGTTTGAATTAGCCACAGCTTGATTTTTCCCTATAAAGTAGCATCCCCTACTGAATTCAAGCTAGCAAGTCCTGTTCATGGACATGTCAATTCGAACTGGATTTTCTAATGTGGCCATGTCAATTCAAATTGACTGAATTCAAATTAATAATTATTAGTGCGAATTGACGAATTCAAATTCAGTGATTCTAACTGAAACTCTAAGTGTAGACATAGCCTAAGACATAACATGCTAGTACGCTGCAGAAAATTCAAACACATGAAACTAGAGGACAGCCAGTGCCAAACCTCATTCCCACACAAATCCAATTCCTGATGCCCATTCACCTCCAGCAAGTGCATGCCCCAGATTTGCCAATGGAAATAAGTTGTAATGGGCAATGTATGCCCTACCATCCAAGAATGAGACCCACTGGTTCATATGATCTGTGGTTAATCTGCCAGTGTTTGGAGGGGTTCTGGAATTTAAAGGGACTCCAGAGATTTTCCTTGTAATCCTGGAGAACAATCTAAAACTAATCTTGGCAGCCTTGCTCAAGGCAGCCGGATTCCCTGACACTGTAAGAAGTGAAGGCATAGGGACTGGGTGAACTGAAGGTGAGAATCTTACCAGGCACTAGGTGAAGTGGATTGAAATAGTCAAGTGAAAAAATGTACATTCCAGATCAGTTAAAGTGGGAGCATAGGCCTGGGTGGTTTAAGCAGTGTTCTTGAATGCTTGCTTGCTGTCATGCAGAAGTGAAGGGACATTATTATCTGAAAAGTTCCAAAGGGGTAGCCATGTTAGTCTTGATCAGCAAAACCAACAAGGAGTCCTGTGGCATTTTTAAAAATTAGCAAATTTATTTATTGTGTGAGCTTTTGTGGGGAAAAATCCCACTTCATCTGATGCTTTGAAGATGGGGAACATACAGAATGGGAGTTAAAAAATGCAGGGATGTGTAAGTGACAATGTGAGCTGATGCTATGACTTACACTTCCCTGCATTTGTTGTCCTCCCATTCTGTAAGTTCCCAATCTTCAAAGCATCTGACTAAGTGGGATTTTCTCCTATGAAAGCTCATGTGACAAACAAATTTGTTAGTCATTAAACGTGCCACAGAACTGCTTGTTTATTATCCGAAAAGAGACGTTACAGTAATGAGCTCATCAAGGTTGCATCATCCAAATTGATCCCACATAGGCATGCATGCGTCTCATGAGCACAAGCCTGGATCCTTTAAACACCAATGTTCATTAAGTAACCTATAGAGCTAATTTGAGCATTTATGCTATTTAACAGTAACACAAGAACCTACAGGCCTACATCCTGGAAGACATTGGCTTCACCCATTAGCATAAGGCTTGACGCCTATGTCCTCTGACACAGATAAACTGCCTACCGGTAATAGTCATCCTCAAGTTTTGGCGAACTGGGAATAGAGTGTTTAAGGGAGAAATTTGTCCATAATGACATCAGCCAACTACAGGAACATGAGCTAACACCAGCTTTTGGATATTTTAGGAGGGGAACATTTGCAGACATCTGACCACAAGAGTGCCATGGCAAGGAATTGACATATATGATAATATGTTCCGATCATTAATATAGTGGAGCACCTCATCACTGGTAAGGTGAGGAAACACAAATAAAGAAGAGTGGAGGAACTTCTACTGAATACACATTAGATATAGTGGTATCAGCATTACATATTCTAAAAGTTGCAAAGTTCCAAAGGGGTAGCCATGTTACTCTAGTTCAGCAAAGCAAGCAAGGAGTCCTGGTGCACTTAGTGACTAACAAATGCATTTATTGCATGAGATCTAACAACAGAAATATTAAGGCAGGCACATACCCCTGCAACAAACCACTTTGCCATCTTTGCCCATGTATCTGCGCAAAAGACAAAATGATAGGATCTATTCAAGCTAGCTGCTCCATCAAGGGCTCATTCACCTGCTCATCCACCAAATTGATTTCTGCCATCATGTGCTAGAAATGCCTCCACATCTTATATGTTGGACAAACAAGACAGTCTGCACAAAAGAATAAATGGACACAAATCTAACATAAGAAATGACAACATACAAAACCAGTAGGGGAATATTTCAATCTCTCATCTCACTCCACTGACAATTTGTTAATAGTTGCTTAAGTAAATGGGTACCACATCAAAACGTCAAAGAGAAACTGCAGAATTGGAACTGATATGCAAATTTGACCATGCAAAAGCAGGATTAAATCATGACTATCGACATTCTTCCCATTACAACAGGTGATTTGACCACACCCTTCTCTATCACTATGTCTACATCAGGAACAGTTAGTTTGAGCTAACAGATTTGAGATTAGTTCAAACTAACCTTGAACTTCTTAGTTTGAATTAACAACGTGGACTAGTTTGAACTGATGTTAGTTTGAACGAGTCCACTTTCTTAGTTCGAACTAACTGCCCTTAACTTATTAAGTTTGAACTAAGGGTTAGTCCTGGTCTCCACCCGACTTAGTTCAAACTAACTCTTGAACTAAGCACTTAGTTCGAGCTAAATGCCGGTAGTTACTAGTTTGAACTAAGTGTTCCTTAATTCAAACTAAGGAAAGCCTGATATAGACAGGCAAAAAGTTAGTTTGAATTAAGACTCCATAATTCAAACTAACTTGGCAGTATAGACATAGCCTATGCGCTGTTTCCCAGTGTTTGAAAATTAACAACTGCTTTCGTTTGATCCCATGACTTACACTTCCCTACATTTATTTAACTCCCATTCTGTAAGTTCGCCTATCTTCAAAGCATGAGATGAAGTGGAATTTTCTCCCACAAAAGCTCACGCGATAAATAAATTTTTTAGTCTTTAAGTGCCACAGGACTCCTTGCTTGTTGTATTATAAAAGTTGTGTCCCAGTCTATCAGCAGTAAGAGAAAGAAATATAAAGCTCTTGGGGAGTGCCAAGATGATGGCCCCAGGTGATGAGGAGGAAGGGACAGTGGTGAGGAATATAGTAGCTAACATTTTGGGCTGTTCTGCAAGGGATGGTGTGAGCATATGGATGTTTAGATGTACAGTCTGTATTATCTCTGTCCACCTTGGTGGGTTAGAGTGTTCATGACTTTGCTAAACTACTACAAGTGCAGAAAGGTTCATAAAGTATGAATGTTGCAATTCTGCACATCTGGGTTCCCAACTAAACAATCATTTAAATATAACTTGATCTGATTTTGGAAAAAAGAACCTGTCAACTCTAATATGATTCATAGATTAGGCTACAGCTGTCTGTGCCCTGCACCCCTTGCGTCTCCTACAGCAAGAGTATAAAGGAGAGGTTAAACCTAACCACCATTCCTACAGAAAATCCAGGTAAGGACTCTATAAAGGTGGGAAAGGAAGGCTGGTGTGTGAGCCAGGGGGATGAAGGCATCTTGCAGAACTCCAGTTACTATGAGGTAAGTAGCCTCTCTTCTTTGAGAACTTCTCTGTGTTTACTCTGTGAAATACTCTGCATTTACTTCTTGTTGGGAGCAGAACACTGACTATTGCATGCTCACATTGATAGCAAGCAAGTCTATTGAAGGAACTCCCCATTTTAGGAATACTTGCATAAGAACATAACACAGGAATGGGTATGCTGGGACAGACCAATGATCGAGCTAGCCGAGTATCCTTTTAGGCTATGGACAGTGCCAGCTGCTTCACAAGGAATGAACAGAAGAGGGCAATTTTTTTGTGATCCATCCCTGTCATCCAATCCCAGCTTCTGACAGTTAGACATTTAGTGACCAGGAGGGGGGGGGGGGGCTGCATTTTTTACCATCTTGGCTAACAGTCATTGATGGACCAATCCTCCATGAATTTCTCTCATTCTTTTCTGAGTCTACTTATCTTTTGGCCTTCACAACTTTCCCTGGCAATGAGTTCGGCAGGTTAACTGTGCATTGTTGAAGAAGCATTTCCTTTTTTTCAGTTTAAATCTACTGCCTATTCACCTAATAAACATATTGACTATTATTATCAGGTGACACCTGGGTCTTGTGGAGTTTAAAAGGGTAAATAGCTCTTGCCTATCCATTTTGTCCATACCATTCACAATTTTGCAGACCTTTACCATGTTCTCCTCTTAGCTGTCTCTTTTCTAAGATGAACAGTCCCAATCTTTTTAATTTTAATCTGTATGGAAGCTACTCTTATACAGTACTCCTGATCATTTTTGTTGCCCTTCTCCAATTCTAATCTATCTTTTTGCAAGGAGGTGAGCACTCAAAGTATTGGCAAAGGATCAGAGGGGTGCAAGTGACTGCACTGGGCTGTCCTCCAATGGGAACTTTGGATGTAATTTGCCTAACAAAGTCACCACCTGATTAAAAGACCATACTGCACCTCCTTGCCTTCCTTTGTGTGAGGAGCATGCAAACTATATAATCAAGACATTGGATCCACAAAAGTATATATGCTCAAAAACTTGACTCTTCAGCATGTTGTCTACAAAGTGCTGGTAGATTCCCTGTGTGACATAACTGAAGTAGACAGCACTGTAAGGATTACGGACTAGAACCCAGAGCCTGAGGCAGCTGATAGTCCCACAGTGCCACTGGGAGGTCACGCATAGGCACGCCCTATGCTCATACCAGCAGGAACACTATGGGGAGATCCTGCCTGATGACCACCTTCCCTTGATGAGCAGACTTCAGCCCACCTGTGACCCCTAAGCCAAGCTGCCGATATCCTGCCCCTTTACAGGCATGGTACCACAACTGAGCCAATTGCTCTGAGCCAAGACGACACAGAGTAGGGTGAACAATGGCTCCTCTTCCCAAAAGGAAGAGTTCCACAAGATTCCTCCTTCCCATTCTATCGCCAGTGTATTAGACCACTTGACGAGGCAGTGACAATGCCACAGGCTCTACTGCTGGAATGATGCCTAGCTGATACCTGAATGATACCTATCTCATTGTCCATAGATTCGGCCATTGACATGACAAAGATGTCACACAACGTCTAGGAGAGATCACATTCTAGTAAAGAACAGCTGACTCGAAGTCAGGCAGGAACAGTTAGGCTGGTCAGATGCAAAGATGCACTTCAAAGGTCTGGAAGCATCTCCTCTCCTTCCATGTAAGGCATCTGCCCTGTTTGTTAAAGGGTCCCAAGTATCGGGGTTGCAGTTAGCTTTTCACTTAGCCTAGGTTTGACAAGAAGCAACAGTGGTAATAGATGCCTTCTTCCACTCTTGCTTACTGAGGAACGTCACCCCTTATACTCATATGTGGATTTGCCATCCATTCTTCACCCCAGGCTTCTTTCATGGCATCTTAAGAGCGACACTGAGACTCCAGTTGCTCATGAAGCCTACATACCAAGGAGGTTGCACCCCTCTGCATGAGCTGGAACCTACCATCTTCAGCCCCATGCAGAATGAATTACACTCTGGGGTTGAAGAATGCATGACTTTAGGGTCGACTTTAAGTAGACCCTATTAAGTCAGCTTAGTGACTCCACATTGCATTAAGTCGGCTTTATAAGGTTGACTTAAATGGCCCCACTGCACTAAGTCAATTTTATAAAGTCTGCTTTAATGGCCACATTGTATTAAGTCGGCTTTATAAAGTCACCTTACCCCATAAAGTCGACTTTAATGGCAGGAGTTATTAAGTTGACTTAAGGAAGCTCTTAAGTCAACTTAATGAACTCCAAATGTGGACAGGGCTTTGCTTAAGTCAACTTACACTCATAGTGTAGCCATACCCAATAAGCCCTTACGAGGGGTTGCAACTGATGGACCTTTGACTTTACTGTAGTTACTGTTTGTATAGTTATTTCTGAATATAAGTACTAAAGACCATGTGAAATGAATCTAAGGTGGTTACAGACCAACTATACTACTTTGTACTTACTTAGGATCTTTCACACAGAGATCTGAAATCCCCTTACAAACATTAATTAACTGTGATAACACCTTGTGAGGTAAGTAAATCCAGCATTATTTTATTTGCTTAAGTTATGGGCAAAATGGATATGGCTATGCTGAAAAGTTTTTTCAGAATAAGAAGGCTTATTCTGAAAAAAAACTTTTTACCTGTCCATGCAGGCATTTTGCTATTTTGAAATAAGCACCTTGGTATTTCAAATAAATAAATAAATAAATAAATAAAGGGGGGAAAAAAAGAAAAAGTGCTGTTTTGAAATAACTAAACCTGCTTTTATTTTGAAAGAGTAATTCTTTCAAAATAGCTATTTTGAAAAAAAAGAAAGCCATTCCAAGCCACAGACTTGGCTTTTTTCAAAATAATGGTACTATACTTTTCCCTGCCTAACCTTATTTCAAAATAGAGAGTCTAGTAAAGACTCTCTGTTTTGAAATAATAAGTCCTACCTTATTTTGAAATAGAGAGTCTCCACTAGACTCCTATTTTGAAATAATAAATTTGAAATAATGCTATTTTGAAATAATTATTTTGAAACAAATTTGAAATAGTTATTTCAAAACAACTATTTTACAATATCTTTGGCAGTGTGGACATAGCCAATGAGATAAAGGCCAGGTAAGTGATCATCCCATGTGAAAAACTCCCATTGACTTTAATTACATAACTAATGAAACCACCATAGTCACAGGTGGAAGGTCAATATTCTGAAAGAAAATACAAGACAAATATAAAAGAAGGATGGAGATGAGGCATTAACTGCAGCAACAGAAACAAAGAGGAAAGAAGCCTGATTTCAGTGGAAGTTTTGTCTAATTAAAGACTCAAGGATCAGACTAACAACATTTCTAATAGCACAGGAGCCTTGCACAGGACAAATGCAGGGTGTATAAACTAAAGTTTGAATGTCCTTAATAGATGATATGAGGGAGGTTGTTGCCCAGGGAGTACAGCAAATACCAGAAGCCATTCTATTCTTGAATCTGTCACATACTTGAAGTGGTGGAAGTAAATGTGCACCTCTATTTTTTCTGGGAGTTATTCAGATAATTTTTTTAAAGTATTTTCTTTGTTTCCTTACCATAGGCAGAGAGGAGGGGCATTAAGGGAAATTAACTGTGTATCCATTTGCACAGTACTGACACTGAGGGCTTATTTTGTTTGTTTGTTTGCTTGTTTGTTTTTTCAGTATTTTGAATGCCAGGATTCCACTTTTAACTCCAAAGATGAAGTTACAACTTGAGTTTTAATTTGTTCTCCACCAGCAGTGGCTTTGAACAGTTAAACAGGGCTAAACAGCATCACCCTGCATACAACCAGCAAGATTCAGACGTTACTTTCAGCGTGGTTGTAAACTTCTATAGGAATGTTTGTATTTGTGTCTCCCGGTCTTAAAGGAACATTACTTTTTTCCCCATATAAGGAAGCAAGAAGAGAAGCAGATTAGAGTCCTGCTATTAAACCTACCAAAGCTAATTTTGTAAGTATATTCTCAGCAGCTGATGAGCTTAAATTTCAAGTATTTAATATTATATGTGCATTTCAAGTTTAATATTCAGAAGAAAATACTTGTTTGGTTAAAATTCAATTCTAAAAATCATGAAAATCTTTCTACTTATTTTAGGAAGCCATTCCTGCTGCCACTCAAGCAAAGAAAACATACCACTGACAACAATGACAGTCGCATAAGGTCTTTGCTTTTGGAAAAACAATTTGAGCACCTTGGGTGCTGCAGCCATTACTCATGTGAGTAAGTCCACCGATACACAAGTAAGAAATCTTTGTTGTAAATTTCTTAAACAGTACACAGTCCCTGTGCAATCCAACGTGAGGTTCATCGGGAAACAAAACTTTTTCAAAATGCAGTGATACCTTACTCAGAAGCGGCTGACCTGACTTTTTTGTAAAATCAGTGTTCTGCTCTGAAGCCTTTAGATTTCATATATTGCAGAACCTGAAAGGAGCAAAGTCACAATGAAATCCAAAGGCTAGTCTATATCATCCCTTTCCCTCAGAATCAGAAACAATGAACACCCACTGAATAGCATGCAGAAGCAGGAATTTTTCCCTTTATGGCCTTGGTTTGCCCAAGACTCAGGAAGACCATCCATGAGGGATCCACATGTGCACAATCAGAAGAAGGTAAACAAGGTAAACAGGAAATCTCACCTCAAATTAATGATGCCTCAGCAGCATTTGTGATGAACTGTCCCCCTCCATGCTTTAGAAACACCATGGAAAGGGCTTTAGTGGGAGAGAGGGTACTTGGCAGCACCCAGTCGCATTTGTGAGGATTAGGAAAGGGTACAAGGGACAGAAAGTCAGTGCCGAAGCTCAAGCATTCACTGAGGATGTTTCAAACCACTGGAACGCCCGAGACACGCATAGGTCTTGGGAGAACCACTGGGTTTGGAGGACCAAATTCCCCACTGGTTCCCCAAGGGGGCAGACCCTTCTCCCGCCAAGGGAACAATGGCAGGATAACTCTAGAAGGTTTCCTGATCCTATGTGGTTTAGTTCCAAGGAAAGGATGGTCTAGCTCCATTTTAAAACACTGACTGTAAGACTCATAGAAGTCTACCATTTTTAAACAGGAGGACCACAAACTTCTAATTTGCTTTTCCTCCATTTATTCAATTTGTTTGTTTGTGTATGTATGCCTTTATTTCCTTTGTGCTTCATTTACCTTGGATAGTGAAAACAAGAAGGTCATTTCCCATTTCACCTTGCTGAGGACTTGCATGATGCCACTGTGAGTGAGTTTCAAACATCTTGGAGGGCTATTTCTTTAAAAAGAAAAAAGTTTACTTTACATTTTTAAAGCTATTAACACAACTGTATTAATATGAACGCCCCAAGATGCTTCCACAGAACTAAAAGGAAAACAATTAGGCACAGTAGAAGCACGTAATAGAAGACATTTAAGGAAGGATCTCAGCATGGGGTTGGGGGGGATCTGCCCATGTACCCATGCTTAGTTTTCTGATCAGTGGGTAAAGACTTCTAGCTATTCAGTGGCTGACAGACTGCTTTCCATGCTGAGCAATAATTATGGGTATATTTATTTCCCCCTTTCCAGTGTGGCTGCTTTGATCTGACTCTCTATAAGGGAGGGCTAGTTAGTGCCCCTCAAATGCAGGCATGTTGGAATAATTCCTGCTCACTTTACGCCTGTAACACCATCAAAGTTAGTGGTATTGCCCACATGAGGAAGGTGACCAACCCACACCCAGAAAGTTTTGGCCTTACATATTAAGCAATATGTAGTTTTGTACTTCGGATATTTTCCAAATCATCCCACTGCCTCTCCTGTCCATGCTACAACATTGATGGGATCGTGTGTGCCACAATTCTGATTTTCAGCCTTCGTTATCTTCTGACCCAGAGGAAAAACTTGCAGCTTCAGAAGGGATCAATTTGTCTTAAATAAGGACACTTCTAATTAGTCAGTAGGAAATTAAAGGGAAAAGATGCACCTTCTCCCAGGCCTCTGAGATAACTTAGATTTGGACAGGGTCAGATTACACTGCTTCACTTTGGGCCCTATCCTGCTACTTTTTCACTGGTTTCCACTGATTTCAAAATCTTAATTGTCCAACATTTTGTTTGAAAACCGACTTTAAAAACATACCAGCTGTATACAAACTAATGGACATGGCCTTCAGAGCATAGACTTTGTCACTGAATGCTAAGCTGCTGGCCTGTTCCTGAGTCTTAATTAAACTTCTCCGTTTAATAATCAGGATCAAAAGAGTTTTCAGACGAACTACTTAGAGCAAACAAGTTGTGCTGGACTAGATTAACACTGCTCCCCCTTTGGTACTTAACAGAGCAGCCAGATAAGAGAGAGGTACCGATACAGAGCTGCCTCGAGGTGGCGCACACTATCTATTTGTAGTTGTTACAGAGCCGTCTACAACTGATTTGTTTTTTATTTTTACGGTCCATAACCTTCACGATCTACTGTCTGAAGCCCCCCCCTCCCTTTTTCCTCCTGTTTGTTGATACGATCTGCAAAAACACCGAACAGAAAATGTAGTGGGTGAATAGACGATCGTTTCACTGATTTTTTTTATGTAAAAGTTTCTGAAACAGAGGATAAAGAGATGGAGCAGTATCGATTAAGCCCCCAAAGCCGGGTACAAAATAATGTAGTGTGAAGAACTACCAGGTCAACCTAAAGCATCACACTTTTACAAATACAGTATACACAAAAAATTGTTATGTGCAGCAGGCCGGCTGTCTAAAATGGTAACTCAGACAAAATGCCTGTTTTCCATCGCAAGTCCTATGAAACACTGATAGATTGAGAGAGAGGTGGGAATTGTCACTTCCGGGACACTGGCATTTTACACTCTGACCTACCAATTAAACAACATTGTAAATCTTTTGTTATTGCCTTACCCTTCTTCTACAGCAGACACGCATGTATTCTCCTCTTTCTCTCTCTGCTAGGACCAGAGGATAATGATTGTAAGCGTCCTTGTCTTTCGGTGCCTAATTCGCTCCTGGAGAGGGTTGTAAGTGGTGAGTTCAGCCGGCTACGTGAAGTAATTTGTCCCTGCGAAAAAACCAAAGAGAAACAAGCCAGCAAATGTCGGTGGATCGCCAGGATCGGTTTTGCAGAGGATGGATGGCCCGGCCGAGCACCGCTAGCTCACCGTCTGCACGGGGCCCTCACCGAGCCGGATGGTTTATAAGGTGAAGGTAGCAGAGGATCGATGCAGCCCCGCAGCCGCCGACGGGAATGAGAGGGGCTGGCTTTGGGGGTCCTTGGGGTGTTTTACAAATCCCGAAGCGCCGGCGGAGCCCGGCCTTTGGGGCAGAAAGGCGATTTCTGGCGCGGCTCTTCCCACCGGCCGCAGCCCGGGATCGTCCGGCCTCTCTGCGGCCCGACCGACGCTTCCCGCCCGCGGCCGGCCTCGGGTGCCCGGCGCCGGCAGCTTCGTGTCGGCAACAGGCGCCGCCGGCCCCCTCTCGGGCCCCGGGTGCGGCACGGGGGAGCCTCGGTGCCGCCTGCCGATCCCGGCCTGGTGGGGCCCTTCTCCGCCCGCGGGCTGGGCGGTGCGGGGTGTCCTGACCCCGGCTCCCCGCTCCCCGCCGCCTGGAGCGGCCCGGCCCCCGCCTCGTCCGGCCCCGGGAACCGGCCCCGGCCTCCGCTGCACCGCCGCATGCACACACACACACACCATCCACCTCACCTACAACACACACACACCCCCAGACACACACACACACCCCATCCAGGTCACCTACCACACACACACCCCGACACACACCATCCAGGTCACCTTCCACACACACACACACCATCCAAGTCACCTATCACACACACACACAAATATCCAAGTCACCTACCCGCCCACCCCCACAATATCCAGTTCACCTACAACGGGCACACATACACACACAATATCCTGTTCACTTATCTCACACCCACACACACACAGACACACCCACACACAAACACACCCACACACCCCATCCAGGTCATCTATCACACACACGGCCGGACACAGACACACACAGACACGCACACCCCATCCAGGTCACCTACCACACATACCCAGACACACGGGCACACACACAAACACACCATCCAGGTCACCTTCTACAACGCACACAAATACACACACACAATATCCAGTTCACCCCTCTCTCTCTCTCTCTCACACACACACACACACACACAATCCAAGTCACCTACACCAAGTGGCTGCATCTGTCCCCTGCAGACTCCCAGTGTGTGTCTCTCACGCCGTCTCCCCCTGGAAACACACCCACAGGGCGGCAGAGCAGCCCCGAGCCGTCGCGTGGGTCCCGCTAGTCCCCTCGGTGTGTCTGGGGCTGCAGATTTCAGCCGTGCTCCCTCCAGACCCCCCACACCCCTAGCCACCCCAATTTCCTTCGCCTGCCTGTTGCTCATCCCCCTGCCCGCGAAGCCGGCGTGCCAGAAGCGACAACTCCCCGGGTGTTACCGGGAAACACAAGGGGGACGGGGAAGAGGGAGGAAGCCAACTAATAATCTTTAAACTGACCTTATTTGTTCACATGCTTTAGTCACATACCCTCGTTGTTCACATCTAAGGCGCCTTTTGATTTCTCTACTCCACAGACCCCCCCCCCAGGAAATACTGATCTTTCACAAAATGTTTTGAACGAGAACTGCTCGTAATGAATCGGGTTCCTGGGCAAGTGGGACCCGAGGTTGCTGCAGACTACACAACAAAAAAGGCTGAAGGTTCCTATCGGTTTGTTAAAGAAGCGAGCGGTTCGGCCCTGGCTGGATAATCGTGTATTTATTGCACGATAAATCCCGCCGGTTTGGTACAGGGAAGTGTTGACGGTATCTGGCTCGTTGGATTGACCCTCAGCCCTGACTCCCGCAGTCAGAGCCGGGGCAGATTCTCTTTTTCATTTACCGTTTTGTTTTTCCAGTGCGGGTTTTTCGATATTTTATTAGAGCGACAATATTTTAAACGGGGAAAACAAAACTTGACACTTTGCGGCACTTTTGTCGCGTATTTTTAAATAAGCAACATTTAGAAAAGACGCGTGGATCTAATGTTTTATTTTTCCCAAGAGGTACCTGTTACTTAGGGTGATTTTTCCTTCGGCCACAGAGCGATCGAGAAGGAAGAACGGTTTTTAATTGCAGTCACAAAAAATGACTTTAAAGGTCCCATTGGGTTAAGGTCAGCACGAATGTAAACCACCCGCTTTTGAAATAACTAAAAGAGCAAGAAGAAAAAGAAAAAATTGTGGAAGGTGTTTTGATTTACCCCTACAAAGCATGCAGCCACAAGGCTGGGAGATTTGCCCCACAACATAAACAGCACACACAGTTAGAAGCGAGGCACGGTTTTACAGTCCCTAAAAGACTATGAAATAAATAATTGTAAAGACTTCCTGGAGACTTCACAGATCAAACGTTTCCTAATTTGGAATCGTGTTTACTTTCCCATTGACTGCTTCGCCTTTTAATGAAGCCCTGTTTTCAAACAGGGTCACCACCTCGGGCTCTTAACCCCACCTGGGGAGACGAGGAAAAGCTGCTCCCTCGGGGCGAGTGCACTGGTTTTCACCCGGCAGCATCAGCTAGAAAGTGGGTGCAGGGCAATGCGGGGGCGAGCCTGTGTCACCCTAACGCGCTCTCAAGCCGGAGCGGAGAGGCTCCTCCCGAGGGGGAGTGCGTGGAAACGCCTCGCCTGGCTCACGGGACGGAAGAGCCAGCGGCAGACGGCGGGCTGCAAGGGGCGCCTGACCCCAGCGGCCAGGCCCGGCGAGGGAAGGGTTAACCCGCCGCCCTCCGCCTCGCCGCCGCGTTCTATCCGCAGAACGCCAGCGGGCGGGCGCCAATCAGCTTCCGCCTCGCGCCGGGCGCCGGCCAATGGGCAGGCTCGGGGCTGGGGCTGTCACTCATAGGCGAGGCATGACAGCGGGGCCGGCGGCAGACGCGGCGGGGCAGCCCACGGGGCCGGAGCGCGGCGGGGGGAGCCCGGGGATCGCGCCGCAGCCTGGCGGGCTTATGGGCGGGCGGCCGGGGCTCGGCGGCTCCAGGCTCCCGCGGCGGCGGCGCTGGCCGTGCGGCGGCCGGGCGGCGATGAAGTCCCCCAGCTGAAGCGCCAGGGGAGCCGGGCGGAGAGGCCGGGGCGGGGGCAGCTGGGCCGGGCGCTCGCGTGTCTCTTCCCCGCCGGGGCCCATGGCGGTGCGCGGCGCCGGCGGCGTGGCGCCCTTCTCCATCCAGGCCATCCTCGACAGGAAGGAGGAGCGCGCCCGAGCGGCCCCGGCCGCCGCCTGCTGCTGGCGGCTCCTCGGCGGGCGGGAGGCGGCGGCGCCGGCGGGCTGGGACTCGGACTCGGCGCTGAGCGAGGAGCAGGAGGGCGGGCGGCGCTCGGAGGAGGAGGGCCCCGGGGGGCGGCAGGGGCCGCCCGGCGACGGCGTCTGCTGCGGGGAGGCCCCCGGCGGGGGGCGGCCGGCGCGGGAGGCTCGGGCCGGGGAGCGGGAGCAGGAGGAGGAGCCGCCGGGGCTCAGCGACAGCGAGATGTCGGCCAGCGTCTCAGGTGGGTGCCAGGCCGGGCCCGATCGCGCGACTCCCGGCGCCTCGCGCTTGGCCTCGGGTGGGACCCCACCCCGGCACCCGGGGCCCTTCGTGCGGAAGCTGCCGGGTCCCCTCGCCTCTTGCCCAGTCTTCTCCCCAGGGTTTGAAATTGGGGGGTGTGGGGTGCTCGCTGATTTGGTGTAACGCTGTTACTAGCTCACAACTGGGGCTTGGGAAACTCAGGGCTGTAGGGGGCGTTAGGGAAATCCCTGCTTAGAGCAATTGAGTGAGCACCCCCCCAACAGCGCCCCGTACACCCCGCTAATTTCAAGACCCGCAGAGAAGACCGGGGCCGGCTAATTCGGTGTAACGCCACTGGCTGATAACTGCGGGGTTGGGAAATTCAGGCGGGTGGAGGGGGTGTTTGGGGAAATCCCTGGCTATACCAGTTTAGTGAGCACCCCCGGACACCCCCAATTTCAAGTCCTGGAGAGAAGACCGGTGCTCGCTAATTCGGTGTAACGCGCCACTAGCGGCCAATTGCGGGCTGTTGGGAATGTCGGGGGGGTGCCGGGGAAATCCCCGGTTGTACCAATTTAGTGTGCACTCCTAATACCCCCTACCCCCCCCCCCCAAATTTCAAGTCCTGGAGAGAAGACGGCTGCTCACTAATTCGGTGTAACACCCCACTAGCTGATAATTGCGGGGTTGGGAAATTCAGGAGAGTGTAGGGGGCGTTAGGGAAATCCCTGGTTATAGCAATTTAGTTAGCATCTCCTGCACCCCCCCAGTTTCAAGTCCCGGAGAGAAGACCGGTGCTCGCTAATTCGGTGTAACACGCCACTAGCGGCCAACTGCGGGGTGTTGGGAAGGTCGGGAGGCTTTTAGGGAAATCCCTGCTCCTGTCCCCAGGGGAAGGAGGCTCCGTCTCTGGGGGGCTGCGGGAGGAAGGGGAGCTCGAGGAGAGATTTTGGGGGGCGCAGGAGGAGCCGGAGGCGCAGGGCCGAGGCTGTGGAGGCGGGTTTCACCGGATCCCAGGGCAGCAGCAGGAGGAGGCCCTTGGAGGACACATGGGGCAAGTGGAGTATGAGTGGAATAGGCCGGTTTAGGGGCCCGGGCAGCTTCCCCTTAAAATAGGGTGTTTGGGGCCGCCCCAGCGTCCTTTAACCCTAAAAGCCGGCCCAAGTTCTGGGTGTTTAAACGCCCGCGGGCGGCGGAGGGGAGGGCGAGAGGCGGCAGCTGCGGCCCCCGGCTGCCCCTGAGTCTCCACGGGGAGAAATTGGTTTTCCCAAGAAGTGGGGGCACCAGGGAGCGAAGCTGCGGGGCTCATTCCCCGGGCCTGGAGCTTCCTGGTGGGGCAGGAGCAGGAGGCGTCTCCCAGCCAAGTTTGGTTTGGTTAATTTGGGGGAAAGAGACGCCCCCCTCCTGTCCCCGGGGCCACACACTGGCCGGGCCGAGGCCTCCCTGCAGCTGGCGGCCGGTGACTCGTTTGCAGCCGCCTTGGCTGCCCCGGGCCCGGGATGAGAGGCGCCCTCCCCGGGCGAGGTTTTGGAGGTGGCGGGAGGCTGGGCCGGGCAGACCGGCGGGGATGGCGGAGCAGGGGCGGCCAGGCCCGGGGTGGGGGAAGCGAAGCGAAGCCCCCCGGGCATAAACCGCGGGGCTCCCTGGCTGGGCCCGGGGCTGAAATGAGCCGCCCCGGCCTGGGAGCCCCAAGAGCCGGGCTCAGCGCAGCCCGACCTGCTTCTGGGTGGGGACTGCGGGGGACCCTCCCTTCAGTGCGCCCCTGGGCTGGGGAGGGGGGGGGTCTCCCCGGCTGGCGCCTCGCGGGGGTGACACCGGGCCTGGAAAGAGAGCGGGGAAACCGGGCCGGGGGCTGGGCCCGGGTGACTGTCCCTGGCCTGAGCTGGGTCTGGGGGTGCGGGGTGACCTACACCCCACCTCTGTCCCTGGCTTAGATCAGGGGTGCAGAGTGACCCACTCCCTAGCTGTTCCTGGATGAACTGGGGGTGCGGGGTGACCCGCCCCGGAGCTGCCCCTGGGGGTATCAGGGGTAAGGAGTGACCCACCCCCTAGCTGTCCCTGGGTACATTGGGGGTGCAGGGTGACCTCCCCCCCTAGCTGTCCCTGGGTACATTGGGGGTGCAGGGTGACCCGCCCCATAGCTGTCCCTGGCTATAGGGGGGCGGACACACACACAGCCCGACCCCCGCCCCACCCCTCCCCGGTTCGGGGTCTCGCAGCCCGCTCTGCCCCCCCCTCCCCGGGCCGGGGCTCCCCGTGACGGCGGCCGGTCTCTGTCTCCCGCAGATCGGAGCCCGCCGGGCGGCCGGGGCGCGGAGACGGGCGCGGAGGCGGAGGCGGAGCGGGCCAAGCCGCGGAAGAAACGCTCCCGCGCCGCCTTCTCCCACGCGCAGGTCTTCGAGCTGGAGCGGCGCTTCAACCACCAGCGCTACCTGTCCGGGCCGGAGCGCGCCGACCTGGCGGCCTCGCTGAAGCTGACGGAGACGCAGGTGAAGATCTGGTTCCAGAACCGGCGCTACAAGACCAAGCGGCGCCAGCTGGCTGCGGATCTGCTGGCCGCGGCGCCGGCCGCCAAGAAGGTGGCGGTGAAGGTGCTGGTGCGGGACGACCAGAGACAGTATCAGCCCGGCGAGCTGCTGCGCCCGCCCTCGCTGCTCTCCCTGCAGCCCTCCTACTACTACCCCTACTACTGCCTGCCCGCCTGGGCCCTGGCCGCCTGCCCCGCCGCCGGGCCCCACTGACGGCCGCCCCACGGCACTGAGCGGGGCCGGGGCAAATCCCGCGCCCCCGCCGAGCCGAGGACGCCGCTCATTCGGCGCGGCTCCGCCAGGCTGTGGCCGTGGCCCGTGTAGACGCGTCTGGCGAGCCGGAGCCGGCGGGGGAGACCGGGGACTCCGGCGTGGACTGGAAGGGGAGGCTGAGGCCCCTCGCTCCGTTTCTTTGAGGCCTGGCAGACTGGGTGCGCCCTGCACGGTGCTGAATGTAAGGAAGCCTTTTCCAGCCCCTGCTCTCCCTGCCCAGCTCCGGCCTCCTCTCCAGGGCAGAGGACACATGAGTGCCCAAAGGGTGAGACCCGCATCCGAAGCCAGACCTCTTTTCTCCCTCTCGTCTTTCCTCGGGGCGCCGGAGGGGAGGGAGAAGTAACGCGGTTTTTAGCACTTTCCAATTGTATTAAAGTTATTTTTGTTATTTTTCTATTCAATGTGAATATGTCTAGGCAGGCTTTGTAAAAATCGACATAATGGGGAAATTTAGAACCATTCAGTGCCTTTTTTCCCTTTCTCTCTCTCTCTCCATTCTCCAGCAAACGTCCCCTTCAAGGGGAGCGGGTTTGCGGTCTCTTTGGGTGATGCAAGAGAGTCTCCTTCTGTCCGGATAACTCTGGCTTTTTCCTCTGTTAACGGCACTGTGCACTCAACTAGATTATTTACTTTGAAAGGAATTGTGAATGTTTGTAAGCTCTCCGCTGTCCTTTTTTAATTTATAAACTCTAGTTTAACACACGGGTCTCTCCCTTGTGTCGTTTTTAACTTTTGCAGAGACCCTAACTGGCTGCTGACTCTTGAGGCCGCAAATATTTTTCGTTTAGCAAATCTCCCATTTCCTCCCCTTCACCGGCACTAGTGCGTTTCCTCTCGAGCGAAAATGCCCATTGTTTTTCCATTGCCTGAGGTTTCATTTTCCTACGGAACAACACAGTTGGGGCCAGTAATGTTCGGGGGGGGGGTTGACACAGATTTGATCGAATAGTTACAGGTCTCTTTTCTTGCCCAAGAAGGGATTTGAATGTTTTATACTCTGACTTGTTAAATTGCGTGTATGCTGTAGCGTCCTCACAATTGCAAGCTAAAAATAAAATCCGATGCGCTGGACCAGCGCATGCAATCTCGTTTTGCGCAGTGCGCACGGAAAGCGCAGCTGAGCCGGAGTTGACTCTGTGTTTTAGAAAAGGACTTCAGAAATAATGCTTTTTTTCCCCCCTTTTGCATTGGATTCACTAAACACCCCCCCCCCAGCAGTCGAGGGATGTGCTCTTGCTGAATTTTAGGTTTCATTTGCTAGCGCTAGTGACACCCTCACCACGGAGGCCGCATCTGTCGCTGCTGGCGGCTGCGGGGACCTCATCGGGCAAGTCCTCGGCAGCCCATTTCGTAATTTGTCCCCGGCCAGGGGCTGCATTTTCCACTCCCTCATTCCTGGCAACCCGAGCAACTCGGTGCCGCTTAAAGCTGCCAAACTGGATCGTGCAGGCGGCCGGCCGCTTCCTTCACTTCTTCTTAATTAAGCTACGAAATCCGTATTAAAAAAATGAGATAGCCGCTTGGGGCAGCCTCTCTCCTTTTAACTGATCCTCTCAAAAGCTCCTGCAACAAATCTAGGCGGACTGTAGCATGCTGGCAGCCGGTGGTTTATTTCCCACAAGGGAAAAGCAGGGCAGGAGAATTTGTGCCGGGGGGGAGCTGTGTATGCGGGCCTTCCCAGCTGGGGGGCTCACGGCTTTGGAGAGGGTCAGGCGTGAATTGGCCGGGCTTAGGGGAAGAATTCCGTCCACATTCAGCCGAGGCCGCAAAACCGAATTGGAGAGAGCGGGGTTTTGATTTCAGTGCAGGGAAGGAGCTTATCCTCCTGGAGGTACTTCTCTGCGGGCGATTTCAGCCCGTTTCCCTGGCCTCTTCTGAGACACCCCTTTCCTTTCCGCATTGAGTTGAGGCACTTTGGTGCGATTCGCACGAAAAAGAATGGCGGGGAAGAACCGAAGTGAAACCAAATCAAACCTTAAACGTAATCTAGCTGTGAGCCTCCCTAAGCGTGCTTGATTTGAGATCCCAGAGGCAATGCTTGCCTTTTCCATGAAGCTATTTTGCTAATAAACCTTTTGCCCGATTATTATTACACTCTGCAAAGGCTCCAAAAATAGATCAAACGCTGGGTGTCCCTGGCCCTATCTGCAGATGTGCCCGCCCATAGATCTGCATATTCACACCCCGGGAGGTTCATCTTCCTCCTCCTTGCAAATAGCCACAAGGCTCAGCTCCCTTTTCTCTGCATGGCAGAGACTTCTCCAGCCAAGATTTTCCCCAGTGGGAGGAGAGAGTTGGACGTCTGCAGCCCCCCACCCCCAGCGGGTCCCCCGCAATGAGGCATCTTTCCTGACACCCACCAGTAGTTTGCCTTGGCAAGTGGAGTTGGGGAGGGTTTCGCTCTCCCTTACAAATCTCCGTTTGGACAGATCCAATTTTTTTTGCAGCCTTCGTGGTAAACGTGCAAGGATTGCTCCCGAAAAGAAAAAGCGGGCTGGGGGTTGGTTTATGGCCATTATTTTGCGGGTAGTAAGGGGGCTGGACGGTAATTCCTTAGGCCCCGTGTTAAAATTATATTCTCAGGCTAAACGGCCAGGAAAACGAATAGGCGCTTTGGGTTGCAAGATCGGGCTCCCTCTCTGCCCTTTTTAAGGGAAAGGCAACAGCTCGTCGTTCCTCCCAACGCACATTTTAACATTTATTTCCGATTTTCCTGTCAGGGCTTCAGGTTTTGCGCGAATGAAGGCGCAGGGTTTTCTCTTCCGCCAGCCACCGTTGGGAACCAGCGCCAATTCGGCCCGTCCGCGCCGTGTAAACGCGACGATCATTTACACCAGAGGAGTCTCTGTCCCCAGGGCTCTTTGGTGGAGATTTGAAGGCTGGCTTTGGTTTCCTGGGCTTCTCTTTTTGGAGGGACTGGGTTAGGAAGGGGAAAAGATCTTCGGAAATTTTACTGCGCGCTTGATTTTTAATCCAGAGCGGTGTAGGAAAATGTAAAAGGCAAGGCAAGCCTACACTGTGTGTGTCTATAGCTATTACATCACACGGCGCCTCATTTTAATTTAATTTTACTGTTGCAGCTGTAACTACGCCCATATATGAGAAAAGAATTAAACTGGTCGGTTTTGAATTTAATAGGCGTAGTTTATGGTGCATTTTACTAAGGGTAGAAATTGCCGAGGATGATTTATATGACACTGTTCTGGAGTTTGGATTATTTTTTAACATCCAACTCTCAGAGCATTAACAACGCCGTTTCTTGTTTTTGAGAAAAACCTGGCGTTTGAGAAACAGCACGCGCTTTTTAAACTGAAGAGAAATGAAAATGATCGTCCTTAAAATACGCGCCCCCCCCCCAGTTTTATTAAACCGTGATTTGACACTTCATAATATAGAAACAGCTCTCTGAGTTTCATCTTCTCTTACATAGAAAATAAGGCCGGCCAAATTCGCTCTAAATCCGTGTAACTAGAATTATTCTGGACTGACACCGGTGTACCTGAGAGCAGGATGTAGACCCTCCTCAGGCCTTTGTCTCAAAACATGCATTTCATGCTGCCACCGACATTTCACTGACTCAAACGCGAGTCATTTTATCCAAACCATCTCCTGCTTGAGCTTCTTACCCCCCAAAAGCCACGAGATCTTGCAAATCCGCCCAACAACTAACGCCGAATAAATATCCATAAACGCCCCCCCACACACACTCTTTGGCAAAACTCGATTTTTAAATATCAAAAAATGGTAGTAAAAAGTAACAGAAGAAGCTACAGCTAAAGAGAAGAGAAATTTCGTATCATCTAATGTTTTATTTAGCTTTGTGCTTCGCCCTCCAGACACACATTTCTCTAATGCGGACTCCCACCTACAGAAATGGACACGTTTTCCTGTGTCCACACACAGAGAGAGGCGCAGAAGCAACCACAACAGAGGCCAGCCTAAAATATTAGGGGGGATCCTCTCTCTTCCCCAAGTAAGGGGCAATTAAATCTCTGTCCGGAGGAGGCTGTTTTGCTCACGCCGTGTCCGCTTCTTCCACGTAGTTTTTTTCTATGACCCGGGCACTGGCCTTCCCCATCTCAGCACCACCGGGCCGGGTCCCAATGCGCCCCAGAAAACCCTGTGGACAAAAACTGGCACCTGCCCTGCCTCCCAGGGGCTCGGCGTGGGGCGCGATGAGGAATTTGGGGAGCAAAGGGATGAAAAGATGGGAGCTGAAGGCTGGATGCAGCCGGGGAGCTTGTGGGGGCTGCGAAGCGCTTTTGCAGGCAGAGCCTTGGGAGATTCAGCCAGGTTTTGGTCTCAGCTCAGGGGGGAGAGGCTCACACGACCAGTCCCCATGCTGGCCAGGGAGGGACGGTAAAAAACTGCTGTGGGCCAGGCCACCCGCTTTCAGGGAGCTCCCTTTGCATTTCTCGTTCAAACGCCCTCTGCACATCAGAGCTAGTTTGACCTCCAGAGCTGCATTTTGAAGCCCGCTCAGCAAAAGCAAAGATGCTTCCCTGGGCACATGAGTGTGAACGTCCAGGGGACACTAGCCTGCGGGAAACCAGTCGAGCAGGGGGTCCCTAGGGTTGCCGAAAAGCCTCACTTAATGGGCTGCCAATTTGCAGCCTCTTCCAAAGGAGACGCCGCTTATTTTCAGCCGTTGCATGAAATCATAAAGGAACAATTTGAAAAGGTGCTCGAGAGGCGGCTGGGAGCTCAGAAATGTGCAGCCGCCGAGGGAGAGCGGGTCTCCTGCGGGATTTAGGGGAGACGAGCGGGAAAGGGCATGGGCCGAAATTGCTCCAACTGTGAGCCCCTGTGGAGGTGAGGAGCAACCTTAGGAGCCACAAGGGACACAGGCGAGGCTTGGATATGGAGCTAGCCTGCAGGAAGAGCACTCAGCGTCTGGGACTTTCAAGACCAATGAATAGCCTTTTATTAGTGGAAGGGTAACTAATATTTGGGAGGAGGGCTCCTGCAAGCTCCTGCAGAGGTAGACTTCAAGAGCACTTCATTTGCTCCGAGTTTGGCCCATCAGGCCTTTGCAGAGGTAAAACCGAGAGTCCTGTGACTCCTGAAAGATTAACAAATTTCTCCCGGTGTAAGCGTCAGGGGCTGTATCCGATGCATCTGTGTGGCAGCCCACAAACGCTTAGACCCGCAGAAATTTGTCAGTCCTTCAGGCGCCATGGGACTGGCTTGTTTTTGCTGTCCACAGGCTAACACGGCTACCCCTCTGTAACTTTGCAGACCTCAGGCAATGCAGACACAGTAAGTGTTACTAGTTTTATTTAGCATCTCACTGCTGCTTCGCTTATAACTACCCGCCCTAGCCAGCGATCCAGTTCTCCTCGCCTTTGGTTTGTTAAATTTAAATCAATCACGAAAGCAAACATCTCACCCGAATTAATCTATTCTATTCCTTTGGCGCATGTATAAACATTATAAAACCAGCACAACAAAGCCGGCGGCATTTGCAGCAGCAGCTCGCCTCACTCAGGCACCCAGCAGGCGAGTTCACAGCTAATCTGCGCCTTGCTGCTCCAAAGCTGGGGCCTGGGACCAGCTGGTCCCAGGGTCGGGGCTCCCCAGTGCTGTTGCCAGCCTTCCCCACCCAACCAGTCCCCCTCTTCCTAGCCCAGCTCATTTGGGGGTGCAGCGCACGAAGAAAACTGGCCTCCAAGACCAGCTTGGCCATTGCAAATAAACGAGTCGCCTGGATGAAGCGCAGGTGGCGCAGGGTAGCTGGGCGGCCGCAGTGCCCCGCCTGGCGCCTTGGTCTGCAGGTACCGAGAGCAGCTGGGCACTAAACGAAACACGAAGCATCCAGGGCCATCCTCAGAGGCAGGTCACTGCTGTGGGGTTCACATCTGCAAGGAAAGGGGCGATCCGCTGGCTGAGCACAGGGTGCACAAACCCCTTTCCACTGTCCGCTGCAGTCCCTGAATTTCCGGCCAGTTAAGATCCAGATTGAGGGCGGGAGGGGTCGGCAGAAGCAACCGCGTCCATGCACCAGCCTTTTCCGTCCTGTCCCAGCTGAACAGCCCTCGACCTGCTCTCAGCAGAAAACTCCCCACTTCCAAGTCAGGTTGTCAGCAGGGGCCGGAGGATATTGCGCCTCCTAACGCATCTTTGTCTTCTCCAGCAGCCTCATGCACCCTTGGGCGCTGGACCTGTTTGAGAGAGATAGAGACACAGAGACCTCAGGGCAAAGGCACCGGCCGGCGGAGGATGGAGCCGGTGCCACCTGGGGCTCTGCGAGAAAAGAGTCCAGCTGGTAACCGGTGAGTCCTCTCGGTCCGAGGGATCAGCAAGGGCCGGTGGTGCCAGAGGAGAAACAATCACTTGCCTGGACCCCTAAACTTGTCCCAGCTCTTGGGGGAAATTCCCTGCTCCCCAAATCCGGAGGTGGATCGAAAGGCGCCCAGCTGATCCGAATCGTCCGACGGAAGCAGGACCCAGCTGGACCCCCTTTCGCCCCCAAACGCAGGGCGAAGAAGAGCAGCGTTTTCCAAACTCTCTCCCTATTTGCTTCTTAAAGGGGGTCTCCTAGAGGAAGGAGCTTATCAATTAACCGCCCCAGAGATGAGTCTGCCATGGTGGGTTTCCAGTCAAGCCTCCTCCTCGCCTGGCTGCAGCCTGGACGTGATTCCCACATCGCCTCTGGCTGGCCGGGCAGGAGGAGGAGAGGGAGCCCGGTCCCGGGCAGTGAAGAGCTCGGCCTGGAAACAGCTCGTGTAAATCCATTGCAGCCCTCACATCACCTGCCGCTTAGTTTAGGGTTACCAGAGACCAAAGCCTGGAAAGGAGGCCAGGGAAGTAAAAAACCGAGGACACATGGAGGAAATGTTGCATTAATGTAACATTCTTCTGTTTCGGGGGGCCCTGGAAGGCTTCCCCCTAAAAACAACTCATTCCATAGCAGCCCAGCATATTTTAACGTCCATAAGTAAAAAGCCGGACACAATCCCGTATTTTTAAAATGCCTGCCGGACGGAGGCGGTGAAGGTAAAAAGGAGGAGATGGCCTCCTTCCGCCTGACATCTGGTCACCTTAGGTGGATTAAAGAGCCCAGGCGCTGGCTCCTGTCCTAAAGCGAGGGCGAGGGGTATTTACCCAGGGCAGCTAAGTGGCTTTGATTTAAAATCTTTCCATGAGGGAAGGGGCTTGCCGGGCTCTCCCTATGCCTTACAATCAGATCTGCTGTTAAATGTACACACGGGAGCGTGGCCTGGGACAATAAAAAACAAACTCGCACTAGCTCTGCGGCAGCGGGAGGCGGATTTGGGTGTGGGAAGAGATCCCCGGCAGATTTGGGCCGGCCCTCGGCTCCTGTGGCGAAAATAATAAACAGCAAGAGCCAGCAGCTGCTACCTGCCCTGGTGGTTACAACCTGCAAGGGGGTGAGTGGGTGTAACGCACACCTGGGTGTCACATCTGGCTGCTGCCCGCTGTCCCCCGTGCACACAAGGCCCCCATTATTAAACGGACCGTGCTTGCGGAGCCGAAAACAGGCGCAGACTCGCAGCTCCGCCTTCGGCACAAGCCTCTCAAGCTGAAATCGTCACCCGGAGCCTTTTCGCTGGGGGCTGAGGATTGCAGGAGAAAATGGCGATTTAAGAGGGAGGAATAATGGGCCTTAAGCCTCCTCAGGAGAGGCTAGCCTGGGCTCTTCTCGGCCACGAAATCTGAGCTGTGACCTGGGAGCCAGGCCGAAGGAACAAACAGATCCGTGTGGCCGAGCAGCTTTTGCTTTACGAGCTGGAGCCTGCGGATGCGGATTAGAGGAAGGGAGATTCGGAGTGGGAACGGCGCAGTGTAAATACCAGCCCCTCTGCGCGGCGTGTGGGTGCTAGGAAGTCTCAGGATTAAAACCCGAGCCGTGTCTGTGTTTCTGGACACGACAAAAAGACTGATACATAATGAGCAGCAGTAACTGGGGGAAGCTATATTTTAAGGGATTTTTTTTTTGGAGGGCACGGATCATTACTTTTAAAAAATTGATCTGCAGAGGAAATAACACTTTAGGAAGCCAGTGCTGGAGAGGAAATAGGGGTTATTATATCGCTAGGCGAAATGCAGCTGGGAACCTTTACACGCTTGTAGTAAAACTTAAGCCAAATCGTGGCTTTAATTCTGTCTCCACAAGCGAGTTTTGCTTCTCTGGTTTTGTTTGTATGTTTGTGTTAATGGTTGATCCCCCAGAGAGGAGCCCCAATGGCCAGTAGCTGCCCCCTGTTTAAAAGGACTCATTTTTCTTGTCCTTAGTATCGCAGGGACGTTTGTGGCTTCACTGCGCCTTGCCTCACATTTTACCTAGGCGAGGGAACCGATTTGTGCCTCGATGGACTCCAAGATAACTTGGGACGATGTGCTTTGAAAAATAAAATTATTGATTGCTTGTGGGGCAACAACCCAGATTTGAAAACGCGAATAAAATTAATTAATAAAAATAGGTAAAGATTTGTCTGTCGGATGGTCAGGGCCTGGAAGCTCAAATTTTATACAGAGCAGTTGCCTCGTTTTCTAAGGGCGGAATCGCAATGTCAACTAGGTTCCCTGAATTAGGGGCTGCATACGGTAACTCGCAAGAAAAAACAGTTGTAAAGAAAGCCCAGAGACAGATCAAATAGTGGATTAGTTTAGTGGATTGGTTTTTTGGGTAAATCTCTGGGGGATTGATTGGGACCTCAGGTGTTTTAACCAATGCATACATGGCCCGGTTAGGTCGGCGCATTTCGATCCGGTTAGGGAGCAGACTGTGCATTTCTTTCTCTTCTGGGCAGCGGTAAGACACACTGGTTTCGAGCTGGCTGGCCCTTCTTTTGTTTTGGGGGGGTTCCCTTGCGGCTAACTGGAAAATGAAAGCGACAAAGACACATGTTAATTCTTAGAAAATTGCACGGAATCGGGGGTGATTTCTGGTCCCCAAATTAAACTCAAAACAACAGAAAGGGAAGAGGCGGAGCTGTGTGCATGGACATTGAAAATTCCCCCCATAACTCGAGCTGAAGAAAACTTACCCACTAACATTAGCATGCTTTTAAAAGGAAAAACGGTGCATCATACCCCTCCGAGGGTTCATTTCCATTCGTTTAGACGTGCACATGAATGACCCCTTGCTCAGTCCGCTATTTGGGACTACACCGAGCGGTGATTGCTCTTTGTTCTCGTCCCCAAAAATAGCCACCGATTTGCACCCTAACCAGCCAACATCCTGCCACCGATTTGATCTGGGTGTGCGGTTCTGCCTGCAAATTTATGGCAGAGCACGGCTGGCCTGTCCCCTCCAAAGTATGGTGTTAGAAACCTTTAGGGTCAGTAAAACAAATTGGTGGCACTTTCAAAGACGGACACATTTATTCATCGGCTGAGCTTTGGTGGGAAAGATTCCCACTTCATCAGCCTGGAGAGGGGGAACTTGCAGAATGGGAGCGAACCAAATGCCGGCGCTTCCCAAGTATCCTTAACCATCAGGTTAACCCTTGTACGATCAAACCACAGGTCTAAAGTCTTCCTAGACTTCAAGAGGAGCGAGAGAAAAAAAAAACCACGGCAATCTTAGCCCAAATAACAACACAATTAAAATAAATACGTATCCCCTAGTAAGCGGACGCCACCCTCCTTCAAAATAGCCGGCTCACTTCTTGCTCTAAGAATGGCGAGGGCAATTTGGGCAGATTTTTCTAATCCGCCTGCGAGCCCGCGGCGTTTCAAACGATTTCGGGCTTTGTGGCCAGGGGAGGAGAGGTCCCTGGGGTGCGGGACTGGCCATGGAAATGGGCTGATGGCAGAGCCGAGCAGGAAAGTGGCTCTGTCCGCAGGTGATGGAGAGGTGGCCCCGGGGAGGACACATCACCGCTCAGGGCACTGGCCTGGGGCTGTGTCCTGCCTGCCGAAAAGCTCCCGAAGGCAGCCCTGCGCCAAGGAGAACCGCGCTCCGGATACGCTCCGCTTCCCGCTCCGGTTCCAGGGCCGTGTGAACGCTTTGGAAGCAGCGAGCGGAGGCGGCTTTGTCCCGCCCGGGCAGGCCAGGGGGTGTGGAGCGAAGGGGCCCAGCTCAGTGCCTGGCCTGTCCCCTAGCCGACCGATTTGGCACGTCAAGGCTAATTTCTCGGTACAAGTTAATGGCGGCGGCCTGACATCCATAATGATCGCTAATCAGGCGAATTATTCTCGCCAGCGCCCGGCCCTGCTCCAGTGGTCGGGGCGGATCGCGTTACACCCCTAATGAGGGCCAATTACTCTCCCCACCCGCCCGTTGACACCTAAAGCCGCGCACCAGATGTGGCCCGACGCGCCGGGCTGCGACCGAGCAGCTGGGTCCGCCCCGGCCCCAGGCGACCCCCAGGGCCCAGGGGTGATCCCCTGTCCCGCTTTGTGGGGCCGGGTCCCCTTCAGATCACAGCCCCAGGACAGACAGACGGCGCCCGCCTGCGGCAAAGGGCCGGGAGCGGAGAAATCTTCTTTTATTGGGGAGCGGGGCAAAAATAAACGCGTCTGCACCCCAAAGCTGGGACTGGTTGCAGGCTCCCCTCTGATCCCACAAGTTGCAGACCCACTCTGGGGTTCAGCTCTTTGCTGGCTGATGAAGTGGGATTTTTTCCCCCCTCCTGCAAGAAACACATGTTAGGGGATGGCTACACTTACAATTGAATTTGAATTGATGAGGATCAGTTCAAATTAAATAAATTCAAGGCCACACTGGCTTGTATTAATTTGAACTAAGGAACGCCTTGGTGGGAACTGACGAAAGCTAACTTCCAAGTTATAAAGCTTAGTTTAACTTGAAAGTGATGGGTAATTTGAACTCATTAGTTTGAATTAACCCAAGGTAGCGGCGCTGATCGGAACTGTTAGTTCGAATTAGCGCAGCTTGGTTTGGCCCCGGGCAATAGCCCCTGCCCCCCATTCCAACTAGCCAGTCCTGTGCATGGACATCCTAGTTGGAATTAGGGCTTCTAGTGTGGCCATGTTAATCTGAATTAGTTTAATTCAAACTAATCATTATTAGTTTGAATTAATTAGTTCAAATTACCTTAATTCCAACTAACCTAAATGCAGACATAGCCTTAGTCTTCAGGTGCTACCAGACTCCTTGTTTTGCTGGACAGAAGTCCCCTGACTCCTCCTGCCCTGGGGGTAATCCTGGGGAAAGCCCAGGAAGCAACTTCACCCCAAACTGGTGGAGAAAGAAAGGCGTTATTAGGATGTGTCCTCAGGCTCCAGCCTAGCAAGCGGTGCCCGCGTTTCTACACAAGGTGGAGGATCCCAAAACCGGAGTCAAACAGCTTGTCTAAGGATTGATCATTTTACTGTGAAGCGGAACAAGAGCGAAATGAAGCACGCAGCGCCGCAACCCGTCATTCACCAAAAATTTCTGTTGTTTCCCCAGCTATTAAACATGTTCCCAGGATTATTACTATTATATTTGTCTGTATGGCAGGAGGCCTAGCAGCCCCAGTCATGGATCCTTTTGGGCTGGGCTTGGTACATATCTTGTCGTTGTCTCTGACAGCAAATTTAAAAAGGATAGCCGTGTTAGTCTAGTCCAGTGAAAAAACAACAAGCAGTTGTGTGGCACTTTAAGACTAACAGATTTATTTTTTGCATGAGCTTTCGTGGGAGAAGATCCCACTTCCTCAGATGCTTCCAAGAAGCTTTCTGTAAGTTCACCCATCTGACAGCAAAGCCAGAAAGCCGCTCCGCCTATGAGCCCTGCTCCCATTCCCAGTGAGACCAGCCGGTGCGTTAATGAGAGCAGGGGCTTTAGGATTTCTGGACCAGCCAGTACAGCTTAGGAAACCGCAAACCACAGCAATATGGTCTAGGTTAACTACACAGCTCGCTGCCTCAGTGACAGCTCCGAGGTGCTTGCCCAGGGACTGCGCAACGCCCAGAGGACCGGACTCCTCAATGGGAGCGCGGCAGAGGTTACCATTTCATCCAAGATCACTGTTTGGCTGTATTTAATCAGCTTTCCCGTGGCACCGGATTTCATTGTACAGCTCCCCAAAATGTCCACGGCGATAGGATGCATTTATTAGTCACTATGTTAATGTCAGCGAGTGCTTAGATCTCTGCAATCACCAGATCACTTGAAAAGAAGCGGAGTAACCAAACCGCACCCCATGTATTTATGTTTGAAACTAAAAGTGCCCCGCAGATTTGGGTGCACAGAAAGGACTCGAGTTTAGGGAACCGTATGCACCCTTTCCACTGACTGGAAACAGTTGAAAGCGTATGTTGCAACCCTTACTGTCTAAAAACCCGTTTAGACGGCAATCAGATAGGGACTGAACATCGCCACGAGACCAAATCCTGCGGTCCTGTCCGTGGCAACTTTTCTAGAGAGGTCAAAATCCTATCTCGAAATCCAGCGGCAGGCCTATCTGTCCAGAAAGAGAGAGCCTCGACTGGCCATGCCACTGCCCGGGGATTTCTTCACTGCAGGCTCTCGGTTTATTTCAGTCTCCTCCGGGGCTGTGGCTCCTAAAGAAGAGACTCCTGTGGAGGGATTTGTGTGAAGGACACAGAAAAGGACACCTAAATTGCTGCTGTCACACACACCACTTAGTTTTGGCACGTTTACCCGGGATTGACTTTGACATTTTGCTTTCTGTGGCCTCCCCCCATCGCACCCTCCCTCAAAAGCGCTGCTAAGAAACGTGTCCAGCCACCCTCAGCCCAAATCTTTTCAGTTCACACGGAAAGCCACCGAGAGCATTACAGAAAGCGGAGGGGGAGCGCGTCGATTTGACTGTCAGGGCAGCGCCGGAGCAGCACCTCCCCGCTCCGGTTTAAGGACAAACAGAGATCCTCAAAGCCAGGGGCACAAAAAAGAAAAGCTCCTTGCTCCAAATCACCCGCTTCCGCCGCCTGAAATCAACTCGGTGCCAGTTGCTAGATGCTGACAAACTGAATTTACAGTTTGTTTCCCCAGCTCATTTACTCCGTTTTCACAGTCTTTTCCTTCACGTGACACGAATTTCTGGGTTTAGGGGTATCAAGGGTCCAATAGAGCTGAACAAACGAAAAGCCTCTAAAGCGCAGCCGAGATCCCAGATTTTAGTTCATTAAGCGACATTTTGTTGTCGGCCGGCAGCCGCTCCGCTTTGGGGATTAGCGCGGCCTCCTTGATCCGGATCGCTCCAGTTCTCGCCTTCGGGACGTCTTTTGGCGCTCCGAAGTGAAGCAAAGGCTGTCACTTGGTCCAGTTCCCCTTGGAAATACAGTCCCAGCCTCTGCATGCCAAGACTGAAACAACAGGCTTGCAGAGAGCTGGGAGAGCTCAGGGTTTGTGCCTCCCCTCTCTCTGCTACAGTGCTTCCTGCCATGACTTGGATTATTAAAAATAAATGCGAACACAACACATCCCGGAGTGGAGCTTGCTTTAAAGTGAATCCCGCACCGCGACAAGAAACTCACCTTAGAAAATACCGAAGCGTGCCCGGTACAAAGCCCAAGAGACCTGGAAGGAAGAATTTCAAGTTGTCTTTGCATGTGGAGATCCCTTCAGCCAGCCTGGATGATCATTATGCCTGATTCAGAGGCGATCTAATCATTCAATCGGGAATCAGCCAGCGACTGCGGGGCTGTCCCCTATAGAGAGAAACGTGCAAAAAACCGGCAGCTGATTATTGTCCCCTAAGGGCAAAGCCGCTGAAAATACAGACCAGATAATCGTGGTCGTATATAACTAATTTATGCTTTAGAAAGACATTAAAACCGACATGGGAATGCTGAGTCTCGATTTAGTGCTTTATCTTGCAGTGTCCATGCAATTTCAATTTCAGCTGGCCAAGTTCCCTATCTCACGGGTAAGGAAAACTCCCACTTATACTTCCTATAAGATCAGAAAAAGAAAGAATATTTCTTAGGTGATCATTGTAACTCGATTCTGCAAAGATCAAACAAACCAAACTATACCAGACTCCTTACTATGGGGAATTAGGTTCATAATTATAGCAATGAGCATTTTAGGGCTCCAAGTGAAAGACCTTGTCCACTTAAGTCTGAAGACTCAGGGAACTGCCTGACTAAAGGTTCTTGTTCCTCCAGAGACATTTGGATTAGAAGGTTTTTTTTCTAGCTCAACTTTCACAGCATGTCTGAGGTGTTACTGCATTTCCCCGAGAACTAAACAAAATACTTTCTTAGCCCTTG
This sequence comes from Podocnemis expansa, assembly GCA_007922195.1. Lineage (NCBI taxonomy): Eukaryota > Metazoa > Chordata > Testudines > Podocnemididae > Podocnemis > Podocnemis expansa. The sequence goes on from ML681996.1 coordinate 31,793,371, forward strand.
AGTTCCATATAAATGTGATGGAGAATTGGAGAACTAGTGTTAAGAAATTATGGCACTTCCAGGCAATCACTGCTCTGTCTTTAAGTATCTAACAAAGTGGGATTTTCTCCCAGGAAAGCTCATGTGATAAATAAATTTTAGTTTTTAAAAGTGCCACAGGACTCCTTGTTTGTTTTGCTGAACCAGACTAAAAGGGCTACCCCTTTGGAACTTGCTATTTTTAGGCTACCAGGAGCTCTGGCTTCCAGACTCAGAAAACTTGTTGATTTGAAATGCCAAAGATCCTCAAACAGACAGCAGGCAGCAAGGAAGAGGCTGAATCAATCTGCAGGGACAATATGTCCCAGGCATAGAAGTGTGCCAATAATTGTTTGGTTTGCTGACCAAACTCAAAAAGGGAGGGAGGGGTAATAATTTTGGACTGTCCAGCAATTTCTCAGTGAAGGGAAGTATTTTGGGAAGAAAAAATAAATCTTTTCCAACATGAGCAAAATACCACAGTTCAGTTTCAGGCATTCATAACTTTTATTTATGCTATTTTTAAAGCTGAGGAAATGTAGAAACACCAGTGTTAAGCCAGTTGAGTCTGAGGTGCCTCCTTGTGGTCCGGGGCTTCATGTGGCTTGCAGGACCCCTTCTTCAAGTCTCTAGGCCACCCCATTCAGAGCAGGGATTTTAGTTTGGGTCTTCTACCTTGTAGAGGAGTGTTTCAATCTCTCTTGTTGAAGCTATTCCACTTCGTGGTTCAGTATTCATTGGGGACCAGGCTATAGGGTCCTTCTCATTGCAGGACCCAATGAATACTTGCTTTTAGCAAACTAACTCTTCTCCCAAAACACTCCACCCAGCTCTGCTCTGTGGTCTGACTAGGTCTTTCATTTATATCCTTGTCAGTGATGGAGCCTTCTTCAGAGCACTGGGAGAGATGCAATGCCTCGGGTGTTTTCCAAAAGACTGAAACACCTACATGCCTTCAGCACACAAATCCCATTGACTCGGAGTGTGATGTGTGCTGCTAAAACTCTATCACACTTCTGAAAATCCAAACCAAAATGTTTACTCCAAACAGAGCCCCCAATTATTAGATTATGGAATGTACATATTTCTTTGGGCTGAATCTGCCAGGTTCTCCTTAGCCAGAAACACCATGAACTTGACCTGCAACCTCCCTGGGAGCTATCTGTCCTCCTTCAAAGAGGCCCTACAATGTTAGGGAATCCTGGGTCAGATCCATAAGCTCTTGTGAAGGTTGGGTTGAGTAAAGAATGACTGTGGGTTCAGCAATCAGGGCCTGAAGTAGGGCTAGCCTCCCAGCAGCCTCATCTGTATGTCTGGCCTTCCCACCTGATGGGCTGTAACATCCAGCCGGCTTGCTCTTAAGCCGGCAACAGCAGCTCACTGATTTCTCAATGTTCATTTTCACCACTGTACCTGGTTCCTGCCACATTGCACCCAACTTCGCTTCTGTTCTGCCCCCGCCCTAACCCATCCTTGCCTGATACATTACTTGTTCCAGTGCCTGTCCTGGGCTCTGACTCAGCCCTGGCTCCAATAGTCAGTCCCTGCTTTTTTTATTTGACTTTTGACTCTGGCTCCTCGCTACTGACTATAACTCTGAGTAACTAGTTGTGATGTCTGCCTTAGACTAGACCACTGTCATCTCAGTCAGTTGACACAAACACACTTTTGGACATAACATGAGGTGGTTTTCACATATTCATCTTTTATCCACTTCATTTCTAAACTCCAAGGATATGCCATTGCTTGAATTGAATAATGTCTTGGAGGATGTTTGACAGATTCATATGGCAGGCAGGAGATATGGATGCGGTCTGCAGTTAGACATATACAAGGCCAAAGATACATCGGTGGGAATAATCCCAGCAAATTTTGAGCCTCAGCCAATAGCCAGCCACAAGATTATTTACAAAGGGTTAAATCTCACTCCCCCTTTTAGGAGCAGTTTCACTTAACTCAATGGCTTTGTTTGTCTGAGTGGGGTTCAGCTGCACCCCTGTTGTCTGATTCAGAATGTTATACCAAAAAGGGCACCCAGGAGAGCGCCCGTTCAGCAGGGAAATAATGCTCCCCAACTGGCTCTATTAGACACTGGAGCTGCAGTATCACTAATAAAACACCCACCTTCCTCAGGTCAGAGAAGAGGGGTCACCCACATTAAATCATTCCAAGGGCAAACTAGCAAAGGATGGGAATGGTCTAATGTTCCCCTTTTAGTCCAAGGGTTAATGACTAAATGTAATTTCATACAAACCTCTGAAATGACTAATGAAATGATTTTGGGTATAGACTGGCTTTCTAGGAATAATATTATAATTGATCTCCCAGAGAGTGTGTTATGGAAACTGGACATCCCTGAGCTACATCAAGGCAAAATAAATACCACCCTTCTGTTAACAAAAGGGGGTGGAAAATCAATTGCAGCACTCTCCACAGAAGAAGCTGAGGAGTGGCGTAAGAAATTCCCCACAGTCTGGACTAAGAAAAAAAACAGACTGTGGGAGGATTAATGCCTGTGTTAAAATAGTGGGTGAAATGGTTCCCCCACAAAAGCAGTATCCTTACCCTAAGGAGACAGAAGCACAATTGGCTCAAACTATTAGTGAGTTAGAGCAACAGGGAGTAATAAGAAAAACAAATTCACCATTTAATTCACCTATTTGGCCAGTACTAAAAGCAGACGGGGTTTCTTGGCGTTTAACTGTTGATTACCGTAGAATTAATAAAGGAACAATCCCAATGGCTCCAATAGTGTCAGACATGACACAAGTAATCCAGAAAGTCCAAACTGACAATATGGAGTCTTGATGGACATTGGTCACAATGTCCATTACACAGGGTTACAGTTATCTGTCTGTGCTCCACATTATCCCCCTTTTGACCCTTCAATTCAGATGTATTGAATGGGTCACATCTTACTTTTATACAACAGCACATACAGTACAGTATTTTAAGGCATGAACAGCTTGATAGTGAAATAATTATGAATAAGTAGTCCTTTACACATAATGTATTTGTGGCTGTGGATGACCATTCCATGAGGACAACATAAATTAGCTTATTGGTGTTTGTCTTAAATATAGATGGCTGCACATTTAGCAGAGCATCAGGGAGGGGTGCAGAGTCAGGCAAATGTTGAGCAAGAGGCTCCCATTCTCCCCTGGCTTTGTTATGCTGTAGCTGCACAGGCCTGCAGAAAAGCCTATTGATCTGGACTGTTGTTGGCAACAAATATGATTAAAGTTTTCCCATACAGTTCCCTTTCTTAATAGGTCATGGAGCCTTTACTTAACTGCTGTCATATTTATTCTGGATGCATCTGAGCTGTGATCCAACGAAAGCTCAAGGCTCTCACCTGAGACCGGGCAAAGAATCTTCTTGTTGGCATCCCATACTCAACACACCAGACCAGCAACTGACAAGCAGTCATCTCACCTGACTCCCATTTAAGAGAGGGGTGACAAATTTAATATATAGATATTTTCCTTCAAGGACAGAATGATGGGGGCAGAAGCCACTGACTTCTCTACTGGGAAACTTGTAGTAACCAGACTTTGCACCAGATCTAGCATGCTGTTAGCTGGTAAAGAGGACCACTCTTATTTGGAACCTCCAAAATCACAAACATGGGGTGCAAGACCAAATTTAATATTTTCATGCCAGTGGAGGAACAATCTCAACAATGATTTTTTTACCAATTATGTTTTATATCCTTGGCCAATTTTTACATACCCACTTTGGCATCATGGGGCATAACCACAACTCTGCAGCCCTCCTGTTTGGCAGTGCAACTGGTTTTGCAATTAGATGTACAAGCAGCATCTGTAAAACAGTGAAATTCATTTTAAATGGTATAGGTTTCACAGCAGAATAAAAAGCAAACATCCTTTAAACTGCTCATATTTAAGTTTAGGCACTTGAAATTTAAAATTGCATTTGCTAATCACCACAAAACTACAAAAATAAAGGTTCTTGTAAGGATTACTTTATGCAGTAGTTATCAAGAAGACAAAACAAAGAACATGTTTTTTTTTCTTTGACTTCTTGCTATAGATGCTTTAAGATCTTTCAATATTCACAGAGCTGTTAACTTGAAACACAAGGCAGAACAACCTTTCCCCTCCCTTTGCAGGAGATATCATTAAAACATTTAAGATAACTCAATTAAACTTCTACTCAGGCCTAGTTAGGCCTGGGTCCCTTTTCTTCCTTTTATTTTCCCCTGGGAGGAGACTGGTGAGCTTTAACTGTGCTTTGAGCACCCCACCCACATGGGGGTTAGCATACTCATCCCATTAGCCCTCACTGGTTTGCTTAGGGCCTGCTGAAGTTTCCAAAGGCTCCCAGGCTGGTGTCACAGGAGGCATTTTCTACAGAAAACAGTTAGCAAAGTTAAACAGCACTTTTACTTCCAATAAAACACTTATTCCCAAAATGACTTTTCTTTTTTGTAAACACAATACAATACACAATAATGTTAGTAACAAGACAAACACAAAACATTAACACACAAAACAGTTTCTGTTGTAACAGCAGATCCATGAATTTTTCTTTAGGTGTTTTGCTGGCACCAATTTCTCTTGAGGGTCTGAAAGGCAAAAAACATTTTTCTACCCCTAAGGGGTGGCAGATTCTTTCTTAGATTACCACTTTCTTAGTTTACACTTACAGTTTATTTAAAGTTTCCTTCACAGAGGTGTAAGGAGAGTTGGGGGAGGAAAGAAAAAAGAGAAAGAGGCAGTAGCAGAGGAAGATCCAAGTCAAGAAAAGTACACAGTAACAACAAATCAAGAAGTGGGGCTCTGTGTGTCAGACCATCTGGACCCACATCCCAGCCCCTATCCTGGGTTAAATTAAAGTGGCACTGCTGTCCCCCAGGGACTGTGCCTTAACCCTTGTCACACTCAATATGGCCAGTATCCTAAACCTGGCCCTAATTCCGGCTTTCCCTACAACCGGAGGTAGCTTACCAATATTTTGAACTGCGCCCAGTGGCAACTTACAGTTTCTTATGCTCTGCAGCAATTACACTTTAAAAATGAGGCAGCTCCTATACCCTTCAGAGCCTGCCTGGTTCATTCAGAACTGCGCCCAGTGGCGACTTACTATGCTCCGCAGCAGTTACACTCTAAATAATATCTTTAATAAACCTAGACTCCTATATCCTTCAGAGTCAGGTGGGCAAACTCCTATATCCTTCAGAGTTTGCCTGCTTAACCTGGTTGCAACAAAGTTATTTTAATATCAGTAATAACACAGAACCCTAAACTCCTATGTCCTTCAGAGGTGGACAAACTCCTTTATCCCTCAGTCTGTCTAAGGCAGCTCCTATATCCTGCAGAGCCTGCCTGCTTAACTCAGTTGCAATAATAACAACACCCATGCTTCTATATCCTTCAGAGTTTGGGTGGACAAACTCCTTTCTCTTTCAGAGTCTGTCTGAGGCAGCTCCTATACCCTTTAGAGCCTGCCTGGTTAACCAGAAAGAAAGAAAGAAAGAAAAACAAGCACACACACAAAATTTTCAGATCTTCCTCTATACTGCCAAGCTTAATAAAGCTTATGGTGTGCACACCAATTGTACAATAATTGTGGGATACTCCTATGCTCCCCCTGCCCGCATTCTCCACCAAAATGTTATACCAAAAAGGGCACCCAGGAGAGCGCCCCCTAGTAAAAAGAAAAGACTAGCAGGATCTTATTCAGGGGGACAAGGCAATATGCCACTGTAAATAAGTAAGGATAGCAAAAAGCACACACACACACACACACACACACACACACACACACACACACACAC
>ML681996.1:31799198-31889980 GCA_007922195.1 Podocnemis expansa
ACACACACACACACACACACACACACACACACACACACACACACACAAAGTTCTGCAAGCTGGTGTGATATAATTACCAGTCCTTTCATGTGTTGCTTGAGCCAGCCTAGTGGCCAACTAGGCTGGGCACAAGGAGGGAGCCAGGCCTCTGTCGGTCATGATCCGATGCTCCAAGATGTCAGTTGCAGAATGAGACCCCAAAGTTTTCATGCTCTCACCCATCTTTTATACTTGCAGGCCTTCATGTAAGTCTATGGGATTTGCTGTGTCATGTAGCCTCAGGGTTCCTGGGAGATCATTGGTCCCCAGTCACTTGCAGACTTGATTGTATTTTATTCTTTTCTTTCTGGGGTGGCTCCTTCTGTTTGCTTTAATGAGATGTCTGCATTGTTCAGCCACTTAGATGGTACTTATGGTTCATCAGGACAGGCTGGCAGTTGAGACTGGCCTTTTCACACACACGCCCTTCATTCACACAGCTTGTTCACACATTTAAAAGAACATATACAGCATATACCTAAACCAGATTTCATCAAGTATCCAAAATGATGTACATTGTTTAAGCAGAAAGTCCAAACTGACAATATGGAGTCTTGATGGACATTGGTCACAATGTCCATTACACAGGGTTACAAGCAAACCCTTGCCCTGTGAGTCCTCCCTACCCAAAACTGCTAGTTGACTGACTTCAGAGGAAGAACTGGTCTATTCATCAAGTAATGGTTTCCAGGATGGACTCTTGGGTTTACAGAACCAGCTCTTGCACTGAATACTACCGTGTGTGTGTGTGTGGTGGCATGGAGGAATAATAGGAATGTCTAAGCAGAGAGACGGGTCTTTGGCACAAATGAACTACAATTAAAAGGCTTTGAATTTAGCATTTCAAAGATCCTGGTGAGAGATCTTCTAACAATTTATTTCTATTTAACTTAATTGTGCTTCATTATTGTGATGTTTATAAATATATAGGATCAAGGGTACAATTCTAAATCCACTGAGTCTGACTTTAATTTACACATTGCCATTAACTTCAGTTGGAGAAGGACTGGGTCTCAAGCCCTTTTAATGGCTAGAAGGATTATAAAGTGCACCCAGGTGCTTACTGGAATGGTGCTAGTTAATTTCCTTTGCTTGCACTGAACTTCATAAAATGAGTAATAAAACTAAACCGTGGTGTTTCAGAAACTCTAAGTATTCTTTACTGAATGTCTAAGGAGCGTGATCCTTTATTAATGCTCTGACTGCTCCCCTATTCAGCTCATGAAGATAGGTGACAGATACGAAGAAAATAATAGGAAATTCTCCTCCGTCAAGCAATTGTGGAAAAGAACGGTGAGGCTCTACTATGGAATTTTCTTACACTGTCTCCATTGGTGGGAAGTGAAATGAAACTAAAGACTTTGGAAAAAATAGTCTCCCCAACTTTGGAGATCTTGGGGATCTGCATAGAAACAAGAGCTGTCCTGTAGGTCAGTGTTTCTCAATGACTGGTCCATCGACTGGCACCAGTCATTGAGATCTCCCTAAGGTCCATCGACTGGCACCAGTCATTGAGATCTCCCTAACAAAGTGTAGGAAGCCTAGGATCTCCCTGATATGATATAGGAAGTCAGTCCCCAGTACCCAAAAGGTTGAGAAACACTGCCATAGAGAATACTGATTCTCTGAAAGCCAATTCTTTTTTTTGGCTGAAGCCATGCGGCAAGTGGCTGTTTGCCTCCTGCATCTGCTCAAAGGGAAATAATGGACCACAAAACTGGACTACCTTCCAGATAGATTTCCAAGTTCGTAGCAAGGATAGTGTCATGAAAAGTACCATTGCCCCTGAGCTACCTGCTCTCATGCCCATTCCTCAGATGTTGAATTGAACCAACTTCCAGTACCTTGCCAAGCTGGCATTCTTCTTCTGAGTTTGCCATCTTCAGAAGGTCTATCCAGTGTCCCCTGTACAACTTTGAGGAGGCTCCTGATGCAGACATGCTCAGGCTAAGTCTTTGGCATTGGGGATCCTGGCTTCTGGGCCAGCGGCATAAAAAGAAAGAAATTAGATTAACAGTTGGGGGGAGGGGGAGTACAGACCATAGTTAGTATAATTAATATAATACCAGTAAGAGACTCCAGATCATTCTGAAGGATCCACAACTAATATATGGCTCAGTCATCTGAAACATGAAGACACAACACTTCAGGGTAAAACAGTCATATTTATATTATGTAATCAGAGTTCATGAGCCAATCGTATAATATCTTGTCATGTTTGTGTAATGAATTTTAAAATGGTTCATATTAATTTATTGCATGGCTCTGTTCCCTGTGTCTTTAAGTCTATGATGACTTTTGAGATGCAATATTTGCCATTGAAGAAGTTGAGAAAACAGATAGCGTACATGGACAGCTGCTGTGGTTCATATGCTATGCAGTGCGTTGAACCTTCAGGAAGGGAAAAAGCTCTGAATCTCTGTATACAAAGAATATTCAGACAGTGTAGGCATTTTCCTGGAAAATTGCCTTTAAACACTGTTCCTCCTATACAGGTGATGCTAACACAGTTTTGAGAGCTTTCTTTTTTTGGACCCAATTTGTTATCAGTTGGCTCAATGAGGTACAAGAAGGCCCTTTATAACATGGTTGGACCCACTCTCTATTGATTTCTGAAGCATTATTAACAGCACTGTTCTCATAAGAACTATGTTTCAATTGAGTTCCTCAGAAAGAAGTCAATATGGTTTGAAAACTCTCATAGACGGGGAAAATAAGGCTGTGTACACAGTTTAAAAAAAAACAGCAAAAAGCAAAACAAAACCAGTCCACCATTACTACCATCAGATTAACTCCCTTGCTCATATTTAAATAGGACTGCTAATACTGTCTGGCCAAATGGCATTTTGGGGCAGTTCAGGCAACATATATCATAAAAGGACAGCAGCCATAGGTGAGCTGTCCACATTGCTCTCCCAATATTTATCTCACCCCTCGAGTTGCATCAGTGAGAAATGGTAGGAAAAAACAATCCTGCCTACAGTAGAAAAGGCCTGAGTACTCAGATGTGCTAGCTAGCTCTTACTCCCATCTTACTTGGCTCTCAAATTGGTGCTGAAAATCAGTGTTCATTAGTTTCATCAAGACAGGCTCAGTTCACCAGACATAGCCTGTCCACACTAGAGCAACAACCATTTTCATACACCACCTTAGCAATGTTCCCTCTAATTATTCGTAGGCTGTGAGCGCAAAAAATTTCTTTGTGTGCGCAAAAGAATTTCTTTGTGGGCACCAATATTAGCACTATTGAATTTTTTGGTGCATACTTTATTTTGTTGTGTGCATGGGTTTCATGACCTGTGTGCGCACGCACATGTGTACAGCTTAGAGAGAACAGTGCACCTTACGTAAAGCAAGGGAGCTGCCTTATTGGAAACCTAATATCAAAGATAGCAAGTTCTTTACTGCAGAGACCTTCAATGTGTTAGGAACTAAAGACTGTCTGCAAAACTATTACTTTATCTTTTAATAATTTCACTTTCTCTCAAATGAAAGGCCTACTGGTGTGTAAAGGATGGTGAACCAATGCTTACTTTACATTTCCTGTTGGTTTTTTGGGGGTGGGGTTTTTACAACCTCAAGGTTACTTAAACATTGTTTTGTTTTTAATTAAAATAAGTATAGACTGTGATTCACAATATCCTTTTTAGGGTAGTGTAAGACTTTGTAATTAGAGTAAGTGATAAAAAAATTTTGGTAGGGATTCCAACACATATCGTATTGTTAGTGAAAACATGAGGGAAGTGTTGCAAATAACGTTAATTTTAAAAGTCCAGGTGGAGTTCTTTTGAGCACTTGTGAATAAATAATATCTATTAGAGTTTCTGTAGGAGTCTTCATATATACTAAAAATAAGGAAGTCCTTACAATATATAACTATTATTAAGACTTTATGAATGGTCTTTCTTGTATTTCCTCCTGGAGACCATAACCTGTTATTACAGAGAGCCAAAGATTTGGTTTAATATTTTATTTTAGAAAAGACCACAAAATCATAGGGATATTAGTCATTTCATAATCTGTGTGTGTGTGTGGGGGGGCCTCTTAAAACCATAGACATTTATTTCTGGCTTGAGAGTTTCCTTAAGTTACAATCTTTGATCCTTGTTCTCCAAAAATGTTACCCAAGATGCACATAAAATAGGTATTAAAGGGGTTTCCTACCTCATGTTTCTTCATTAACTGTCTACCTTACCACCCACCAATGCTGTGGATTTAAGAGAGTCTACATAATTGAGTCCATAAATTAACAAAAACCCAGACAGCTGCAGAAATTAGGCAATAGATGGCACATTGTCTCTAATGTTCTTGTATTAGCACATTAAACAAGCAAAAAGGGAGTTCTTTATTATGCTTTACTTTATGGGAACATGATAAATTTCTTTTGCTGACCTTACTGCAAAGTCAATGGAGGTTTTTTTTTCATGCCAGTGTTGAATTAATAGAGATAACAAAAGTGCTTAAGTTGAAGGATTATTTTGAGTATCTGAGAAACAGTGTAAGTAGGTAGTAATGAACTTAAAGCACAACCCAAACTGCTGTTCACTATTCTAAAGTACCAGTTATTCAACATTTCAAACTGACAGCTTGTAAATGTACATTTTATTAAATGCACGGCAATAAAAATTTGTAGGTTTCTGTCACTTTGAATTTTAGTGGCTCAAAATGAGGCCTCTAGCCTTTTAAATTGTAGTTTGTATAAGCACAGCTCTGAACCATTCACCATTTTTAAATTAGTGCTTTTTAAAGGTTCTTTATTTACATTTGCTCACATAATGTCCTTGTCAGAATCCAGGTATGCATGTCTCATGTCACTGATGGACTGACAGGCTTGTGTTTTCAGTCACTTTTATATTGTAAGGTATACATATTTCTTCTCATAAAGTTCTAGCAAGTTTAAAAAAACAAACGAACAAACAAACAGTGATGTTACCTGGTCAAGTTACTCTATCCTGCAGCCATATGTGACTCTGTTGATCTCAGTGGAAGTCCTTTCATGAGCAAAGTGAACAGGATTTGTCCCCTTGTCTGAGCTTGATATTGATGTTGAAAGTTAGGGGCTGAGTGAAAATTTTGGCACATGGCAGTTAATACCACAATACAACAGGAAATATTTTGGAAAATATCTTGTGTAATGAAATGACACTGGGTCCCTGCTGACATCTAAATAGAGTACTGGGCCTAATATAATGGCAGTTTTGCCAGAGTGAGGATCACAGGAAATGACGTCAAGAAAGGTGCATGTATTTATTTGATGGGTGTTTTCCAAAAGAACTCAGTTCCCACTTTGGCACCTGAGAAGGGACCAGATTTTTCAAACTGTACAGCATCAAGCAAATTCCGCTATTGTCAATGGGACCTGTGTGACATTGAGGATATATCAAAATCTAGCCACTTCACTAAATTGGAGCTGAATTCTTTTAATTTGGCCCTTATATGCTAAATCCAGACGTGTCTGATTGACTTTTTGTTCTTTTTCCCTATAAACCATTGAATACATATAATTTCTTTATCACTTAATAAATGGGATGTTCACAAAAATGCAAAGGGGCTCATCTTTTGGACCTAAGAATTATTGCAAAAATGCTTAGAACCGCATAATATTTATTCAGACACCTCTATTTTAATTTACTCAGAAAAAATCTGTCTTTTAGCTGTGATGTAAAACCTAGGTCATGCCCACTCATGGACACTAATAATCCTATGGAAATTTTTGCCAGAATAGTGATGTTACCCTTATATTATGGATCAGTTCTGATGTGGGTAGTTAGATTTCTGTATAATAGTCTCCTCGCATGTCTAACAGGATATTACATCCTTCATCATTTTCTGTGCTAAACTGTTAATGCAGTGTCGCTGCATTCTATTAAAAGTTGCTACATTTCAGCAGTGGATAAAAAAGTGTAATAGATACCATATGCCATAGAGGCATTCCAACCTTTGGAATTATGATGATGTCATCAGGTTTAAGAATATTGGTCTCAGGTTAATCCCATCATTCGTTTTTCTTATGCTTGGCAAAATTTGATTTTTTTTTATAGTTTTGACAAGATAATGTTAATGTTTATTTGTAATAGATTTTTATTGATCTTAAATTTTCAAAGCTGTGGGAAATGAAAGGGGAATCAGACTATTATTTAATGACCATTGATGTTGAGATTCTAGAAGTTAGAGCTCTATAAATTGTTAAAACACAAATTTTCAACATTCAATGTCAAAATATATAAAATAAATATTCTTAAATTAACAGCTCATATCTGCTTTTACTATTAATTTGATAGGCCATTTGTTACAAGCCTAATTCAGAAGTCTAAATAAGTGGATTTCTCAAAATTTTCAATCAGCATTTTTCTTCCTTTGCCTACCAGTGAACATCAATTATTGATGTAAATATTTTTTTCTTTGGTTTATGTGCATACAGTGTTTTTTTTTTTTACTGACAGTGCAAAAAATCTAATTCTTTCAAGCTGAAATATAGTCTACATGTATGTATTTACAGTGACAATGTGAACTTGAAAATCATGTCTTAGTTATAAAAATATGTGCTTTTGATGATAGAAGTAACTAAAGCACAGCACTCCAGTCCAATGGTTCTCAACCTTTTGTGGGGTGCAACACACTTGGCAGTGTATTGAGAGTCTATCAGACACACTTGACCACTCTCATCCAGCTATCTCCCCGGCTCCACAACACACTTACCACTGTGTGGCCACACAGGAATGTGTCCCAACACCGAGGTTGAGAACCACCGATCTAGTCACTTCATGAAGGTCTGCAATGGCTGGCGACTCAAGAGTTGGCCTAGCTAATTCTATGCTTGAGCCTCAGTTCTCATGCTTTTCCTGAAATAAATATTTTTAATGATATTTCACCAGTTTAACGGCATATGAAGGTACTTCGGCATTGACTGTAGTCAATAGGTTATGAATGCTATTTATTTTTAATATTTTAGTGAATAAAATTTGAACTCCTCCCACAGTTTTTATTTAGTTCTTACCTAGGCCAATGGGACTTTTGCCTGACTATGGACTGAGCAAAAACTTTAGGGATTTGCCTAATTTTTAGACATCCAAAGAACATGTGATAAGTGCTTTGATTTATTAAACATTCCATTACAAAGTGACCTATTTAGTCTCAAAAATGCATATAGCTTTAAAATTGCATATGTCAGCTCCATTTTCACTGGAGTCAAGGGTGTTAGTGACAATGGCCTGATTCTTCTTTCACCTTCTCTGGTGTAACTTCCCTGATTGCAGTGGAGTTAATCCTCATTTCCTCAATTACATGACTGCCAAAGTTACAGAGATACATTTTTAAAATCATAGTCTGTTCTAAAATTTTATGATATGTTGCTCCTAATGGTTTCTTCTTTCTCTTTATTCCATATGTCCATCAGGTTGCTAAATCTCCTTTTTATCTTAGATGAACAGTAATTCCACATATGCAGGCCACTGAAGATAACTCAGTTTCTGTCAAAAATGTTTGCAATTTTGGCAGCTCTAAGTTACCTCCAAATAGATCCAAAACTTCTGAAAGAAAAGTAGGTATTTTGGTATACAAAATGGCACCAAATTTAAATCCTTAGTGGGAGTCCTGCTATTAAACTTTTTGATAACAAATCCAAGCAGATTCAGTGCAATTTTTGACAATGAAAGTCTTGACTCAGACATCTAGTTTTGCAAATCGTATTTACTTAGGGAGTAGTTACACATAATCCATATTTTAGGTTGTTCTATGGTGCAACAAAAAATAATGGGAGAAGTGCATTAAATTTTAGCTGTCTATCATCCAAACTAACAAATGACACTCCTTGTCTGGTGAGCCTGAACAATATTAGCAAGAATTGTTGAGAGAATGCAATCAAATGCAATATGCTTGTTGGAAGCATTGGGCAATGACATGAATAACTAGCCCGCATCAAATTTTGAAGCTTAATAAAACAAGTTACACTTCTGCATCTGGTTTGAACATCTCTCTTATCATTGATCATCTCCTGATGATGTACACTGACTTCTCTGGTGCTTCTGTCATTTCTGACTTATGTGCTGGCATTTTGGGATGAAGCAGCCCTGCTGATACGCAGCTTTTCAAGATGGTGTAAGAAACAAAGGGCTTGATCCTCCATCTCCTTATTACCAGTGTAGTAAAAGCTACCAAATCACAATGGAAACATTTCGCTTCCACATCAAATTTACCTTGTAGTAGGGTAAGTGACCACACAAGAGAATCAGACTCATGTTGTCAGTACTCAAGGCAGTTTTGCCTCTCACTGACTGACAGGAAATGCTATATCCAATGGAATTATTTCAGCTTGATGTGAATCAGTTAGACAAATAGATGGAACAATAAAGTCTCCACAGTGTTTGGGAGGAGAGGGAACCCTCGTCAGGGTACCTAGGGATGGAGATTTATAGAGCTATGATCCTGAAAAAAAGATATTTTCCACAAGCTATGGGGTTCAACCACAGCATTCAACACTATATGGATTCACTTTGGAAAAGCTGTTGCATGGCCACATGCTCATTTAGCTAGTGAGTCATAACTCAGAATGTTTTCCTACCCCATCCTAAGCTATTTAAACAAAAATGAGAAGCCTGGGGATCTAATTAGAAAGGAGTCACTCTTCAGAGGTTTGACTTTAATAACATTCGGTAAATATCTGATTTACTGGACTCAAGTCAGGACTGAACTCAACAGGATGGTAGCACACATTGCAGCAAACAGACTGTTTGGTTATACATTAAGCCCAAAAAAACAGACAATGGAAGATCATGTCTGACTCTATAGCTTGATGGTGATGGTACCTATCTGATAGACACAGGATTTAGTTCCCTATTCCTAGGACTCTTTAATTATTTACTCTCAGTGGAACAATTTCAACAGCAGAGTCTGAGGGAGCTACCCTGTCCTATCAGATTACACACCAACAAGAGTGCTTTCCTGAGAGCTTTCTTCAAATTCTTTTGCCTTACCAGGTTTAGGGGAGAACTGAACTTTGGGCACCTACATCTTAAGTTTGTACTCAGTCAACAAGGCTACCAATTATGAAGTGGGAAAGGGAGCCTCCTCTTCTAGCCAGATTTGGAGTGGTAATCTGTGACAGACTGTAATTTTCAGATATACCCTTAGGAGAGTTATAAACTAAGTATCTTTGGGGTCCCTTGTATTACATTCACAGTCTATGTATTTTTGTGGGGCAGATGATGTGATGGTGGTGAGGCACCACCACTGGTGAGCAAAGCTAACATCTGCAATGGGCACGACGGTGCAGTATTCTCTCCATCACAGCACAGAATTGAACAACACATGAGAGAAGACTGTATGTATAGTAAGTAATATGTGTAGTGGAAGAGCAAAGATATGGCCCCACGCCTCTAGTTAGGCAAAACTCCAGCCTTTTGAAGTTACACCCTCAGGTATCTGCTGATCACTTGATATGTGAGGCCAAGATCAAAGGCCCAAGCTATCTAAAGGAAAGACTAAATTATATGTGATTCTTTTGGTTCTGAATGAGATAGTTATAAACTTGAAAACCTGTGTAAACCCACTTGGAGATTCCAACGGAGTGACAACCTATCACAGCCTGAGGTTAGAATTTGGGTGACCTCTACTAAGCTTTTTGGGATGTGTGTAGGGTCTTTCATTATTTTTAATCCATTTTCTGATTTCACCTTTAGAATACACATACTTTTTTTTTTAAAGAGCTATTTGGTAATTTGTGCTAATATCTGTGGGCTAATATGCTCTTCATAATCTCTGGAGAGAAAGCAAAGTGTAGATACTGGCCTTTTAGACCACCTGACATATTAGGGATATTCCAGTGTAGGCAGGCAATTATGCAGCTGGGGGAGGGGGGAATAGGCAAGAGGAAGAGAGATGTGGGTCTCTGCTCAAAATACCCAATGAGTAGGAGTTGGCAGCCTAAAGGTGGGTGTCTTTGGTGGCCATTGAGGGGGAAACATAGCTGCAGGTGCCCTGAGCTGTGACAGCTGCAAAATGTGATTGTAGGAAAAAAAGATGACTAACCTATGACCCATTATCATTACCACTGGGCAAATATATAGTGAATAATTCATTAAACTGGTTTTGCTGCTTCTCATTTTAGTGAAATATTCACAAAGAGATCAGTGCTTTTTCAGATGGACTTATTATTTGTAGGAAACATTGGGCTTGTTTATCTACACAAGTGTAGAGCAAGTGTCCAGTGTGGATTTTATATCATATCTCAAGTCAGAATTGGCCCCAAGTTATCTAGCTAACAAGCTGCTGTTTTGTAGGGTGCATGGAAGGTTTCAGTGTCTTGTGCAGACCTTGCCCCCCAAAAACCCCCCCCCCACCACGTCCGTTCTTAACCCAGTATCTTGCCGGCAAGAAAACAGTTTTTAAATCTGTATTAAGTGATTCTTCTCTACTTTTTCCATCCACTTGTCAATCTGGTCAATGTTATTAGTTTTGGTATTCAGCTTAACACCAAAAGAATCAAACTGCCCATCTCCCAAAAGCGTACAGATGTAACAGCAGATTCAGTAGACATTAGAGATTACGTAAGTGGAAATAGAGTTTATACAAATCTCCAACATAGTGAGGACTCAGGGAGAAAAGGGGCTAGATCAACACAATCATAGTAGAGCTTTCTCTATTTTTCTGTTTGGGCTTTGATTTTTTGTTGTTGTTGTTCCAAATGTGAGAACATGATTGATGAAACAGGTGTAATGAAAGTTCTGTCATTGGAGAAAGAATGGATATGGTTCCCAGTGGAGCTTGCCAGCACTCTGTTGTATGTTCAGTGATTGCCTCATCTTCCATGGGCTTTGAAAGTATATAGCTGCAGAGCAAATGAGATAACTGGAGAAACAGGATTCTGCTGAAATAGGAAGGGTACTAGCTCTGCAGAAGCAACTAGGGAAAATAACTCGGGATTGAAATACTGATCCCCTGAGTCTATCCCTCTTTGCTCTCCTTGAATGGAGATGCAAGTCAAGACTACTTTGCACCTTCTCTAGTACTGGTTGACTTATTCCACTGGAGAGTATGTATCATTCTTCTTTGACAATCTTGTTTCTGTCAAGTTTAGGGAAGTACATGTAAAGTACAGCCAGTTGTCATAGGGACACAAGTGACTGATTTCAGTTTCTTCATAGGAAGTGATTGTATTTGCTCACACTGTTTCAATATGTATTTGCACACTGGAAAAGCTTACTTTGTATACTGGATGTGCACACACAAAACCTTGATTTGCTTGTGACCACCCATTCATGCATTTTCACATGGCAGACATGAACAAATGCCTGTCTAAACAGCTAGCAAGGACTGAAAATGAGGCCTAGTTGAGTAAGCTGCAATTATTTTCGTATAGCTATTTAGGAGATTAGTATTAGCCCTTGCTCAACAGACCGTGAGTTAAAATCCAGAGAAATCATCAATAATTGAAATGTTTCAAAGCTTTTTGGTGTCATGTGAAATAAGATGGCCTTAATTCATCTGTTAGCAGAAAGAGTACATATTGCAAAATCAGTGATTGTACTGGGAAACAATGTTACAGGCCAAAGACTGATTGAAAATGGACTAAACTACCCCCTCACATCAAAAGCTGCTCATTCCAAGTTAAGGCACATTCATGAATTTTATATGTCTGCCTTTTTCTGTGGCTCAGCAGAGGTTTTCAGAACTGTCAATGAAGCTCTTTTACAACAAAATTCACAAAGTTAAACAGTAAACCAAAAATGGAACAAGCATAATAAGACTCGATTTTACAACAAATAACACTTATCCCTGCATTACTGGATGAGCTAGATACTTGTAAGTAAAAGCCCCATTCCCGGGTGCTCTTCTGAGGTATGTAAAATGTGTTTTTAGACTGAAGATTAGGTACACCTTCCAGACATGAGAGATCACTCTTCTGCAAAATGTACTGTTTAATTCTGGTGCTTTAATATAGCAGGCTGTTGGGGGAGACAGACTTCATGTTGCTTATGTTTGCTGTGCATCAAGAATGTTGCACAGCAAACATATCATTTTCCCCCATTTTATTCTGTTAAAACATGAGTTCCAAAGTTGCCCTAGATGGGCTGCTGATAACAGCAACTGACAAATTACATTACTTAATTAGGTTGCTTAATATCAAAATTAAATTGCATAAGGATTTGAAGCTTGGTTCTCTACTCCATTTCACTAGAGTAAAACATAAAAGGAGTATAACAGAATGTAGAATCAGCATTTGAAAGTCTGTTTAAAAAACATTACCACTTTAAAACCCAAGGCAACTTGGACATTTGTACAACACATTTTTTCTCTGAGCCACAATCTTTTTTTTTAAATTCAATGGACTTATTTTAAAATGCCAAAATAGGAATTGCATGTCGCCCTCTTTCACCGAAATAGTAACCGTAAAGAGGCTATTGACACTTGCATAGTCTAATCATTTCTTTGTTGTGACTGCCAATTTCCATAGGTCTTTAAGTATTACTAATGGACAGTTCTGGATTTTAACACAGACTACTATTTTTCTCACTATTTGGGTAATAATTTATCATATTATAAATCACATACTTATGCAAATCAGAGCTATAATCAAGGCACTGTTAATGACGGTTGTAAGAACTGGGGCTGCATGGTTTCATTTTCTATATGGTTATTTTCTTAAAGCAAGAGTATTCAAACCCTAAACATACTCAAGCTGAAACAAAAGAATGATCTATGAAAGGAAAACTACACATATATCTCTCATGGTATGTATTTTTGTCATTTTTTGGTGTGTGTTCTCAATGCTGGTATCACTCTTTCCTGTCTATTCCTTTACCCAGATAGTTATCTGATCCCACTCACTTTCACACACTATCTATCCTCAGAAGAGTTATCATAGGTTTCTCTCATTTCATTTATTTATTTGTTGTTTGCAGCTTTCATTCTTCCTCTGCTTCTTTAGTTACCCCCTACACCCAGGTTCTATCCCTTTCCTTGTTTCTCTTTCTGTTCTCTTAGGCAGGGCAGGAATACCTTCTTCCATCCCAACTGGTCCATTCCTCTTGGCCCCATCAACATTCCCTTTTTCCTACTCTTGATTTAAACAAAGCACCTAAATGAAAAAACAGGCTTTTAGCAGGGTAGCGGGAGCACTTCAGAGTTGGTTAATTAAACTTCCCATCCCCCACTGGAGGAGCAGACCCAAGGTCAGGAAGTGAAATTAACCAGCTGCAATGTGCTTCCATCACAGTTTCACAGCTGCTTATCTTAAATTTCTGCTCCTGTGCAGACCACAGCAGCTAAATGTGTAGAGAAGAAGTCATACTACCTATCGTCAGTCTGACCCCTCAATGCGATGTGTCTTATCTTCATGATAGTGATTAGTGAACATTATAGTTAAGTCTGAGATACATTTTCATCCCAGCACTCCCTGTTCACACATTTTCTAAAACCCCCTTTCTATGGACACTCAAACCTTTTGGTCTCCAAAGGTGAATTTTTTGAGAAAATTTGGGCAATATCAGCACAGTTGTTTTTCAGTTATTTAGGAAAGACCTGTGTAGTTTAATGAGTGTGAACTTTGTGTTGAACAGAAGACACCTGTCCATGTGAAGTTCAGACTTTGTAGGACTGTAATCCTCAAGGAGGAAGAAAGATTAATCTAATGTTTTTGTTGAAAATCATATCAACAATAATAACCACAAACATAGATTTCCAAATCTTTGTGGTATAAGACGCTATTCTACCTTAACCTGTACTGTTCCTTAATAACAGTTCTAATATTAAAAACTTACCACAATGGTATTTAAATCTGGCAAGTATTTTTTTCTTCTGATCCTTAATCCAGAACCAATGGTCAAAAAGGTTTCTGCTCCTCCAGAACACTTGTGCTGGCTTGCTAGTGTTTCTCTGTCCTGACGAGCCATGAAACACTAACCCTACAGTGTGCCACCCAGTACATTCATTTTTTAAAACGTAATTTAGTATTAATCATACAAAATTTCAATAATATCACAAAGCACACACACACACACACACACACAAAGAGTTCCTGTGTGTCACTTGCTTCTCCCCAGAGAAGCTGCTTGAGACCCAGCCCCAGGCTGACCTCTCAGAAATTGGCTAGTGCAATTAAGTTAAAGGTGACCTGCAGCCAAAACCCAGAATGTGTCCTGTTTTACTCTTTTCTGATGTGTACGAAAGACCTCAGAGAGTTTTCCCTGCTTGTCCTTCCATGGTGGACAGTCAGCTCTTGTCTCTCTCCACCCTCTGCCATCTTTTTCTTCAGGTAAATGCTGAATTATTGGAGATCTAATACCTTCAGCAAAACAAACCAGGAGTCTGGTAAAACAAGCAAGGAGTCCTGTGGCACTTAAAGACTAACAAATTCATTTATTGCAAGTGCTTTTGTGGGAGAAAATCCAAGCACCTGACGAAGTGGGATTTTTCTCCCACAAAAGCTCATGTGATAAATAAATGTGTTTTAGGGTATCTCTATACTGACAATGGCAAAATCGCTGCCATCAATTCAGTGGTGAGTCTGAACCTGCAGAATGGCTCCAGAAGTTGCTTCAGCAGCTCCAGCTCTGGAACTGGAATTGCTGAAAGCTGATTGCAAGGCACCTACAGTCAGCTTCCACTAATCTGTATTGGCAGCTTAGAAAGTTGTTGGCAGCTACGTAACATATTTTATGTGCTGTGTGTATCTGCTGTTGACTGCTGCCTATAAGCCGTGTAAGCAGAGGTTAAAGTGGGCTGGAACGGCCCAGAACAACATTCTGGGGCCCACTGTTCTTGGGGGCTCAGCGTTCTGGGCCCCCTAAAAATAGAAAATGGTGAAAATGAAAAATAGCAGGCCCAGGAATGCAGCGTTCTGGTTCCATTTTCTATTTTCAGGGGCCCAAATGCTGGGCCCCTATAACTAGCAGGCTCTGGAACACCATTCTGCTGCACATTCTGGCAGGCAGGGGGAGAGCTGGGGCGGGTGTGTGCTTCCTGGCCAGCCTGTGCATGCGCAGGCTGTGCTTGGCTGCAGAAGCCTCGAAGTACAGCCTGCAGGCTGCATAGTTTCCTGGCCCAGTATGCAGCTGCCTATGAGTACTGGGGTGCCTGAGCTGGGGGTGGCTATTATGGGCAGGGGTTGGATTTAGTGACAGGGGAATGGATATTGGGGGCAATAGCTGGGGTGGGTGAAGGGGGCCTGCACCAGTGCAAGGGGGGGCCCACCACTTTAGGAGGCTTCCAGATTATACTTTAACCCCTGCCTGGAAATATAGGCCAGGGTTTAAGCATCACAGACTCCTTGTTTGTTTTGCAGAACTAGACTAACATGGCTGCCCCTTTGGAGCTTGCCTCCATGCACAGGGGCTGGTTGCACTTTGAAAGTTGAACACATTTATTTATCACGTGGGTTGCTGTGGGGGAAAATCCCACTTCGCCAGACACCGGAAGTGTGGTGCTACGATGGTCCCGGTTGCCAAGGGAGCGGAATCCGGCTGGCTGGGGGGCGGACTCCATCCGGCTCTTTGGAAGCCTTGTCAGTTTCCAAAGGGATAGCTGTGTTAGTCTAGTCCAGCAAAAAAACCAAGGAATCATGTGGTACTTTAAGACTAACAGATTTATTTTTTTGCATGAGCTTTCGTAGGAGAAAATCCCATTTCCTCAGATGCTTTGAAGATGGGAGAACTTACAGAATGGAATGAAAATAAATGCAAGGGGGTGTCAAACATAGGATCAGGTCATACAGGAACAGCAAATCAGAGTGGTGGTTAGGTTCAAAGCCTGAAGTCAAATTAACTATTGTAATGGGAAAAGAACCCATAGTCTCGATTCAGTCCTGCTGTCACAGAATTTAGCTTGCACATTAATTCGAGTCCAGCTGTTTCTCTTTGAAGTCTTGATGTCCCAGCCACACCTCTGACCACAGTCATTAAGAAATCATTGATCGAGTGATTAGGAAGATGGAAGTGCTCAGCAACTGGCTGTTCTGTCCTGTGATTTCTGATACCAGCTAGTGTAGTGGCTAACACCACTGCTTAACATGCAGAAGGTCCTGGGTTCAATTCCCAGGGGGTTGGACTTGATGATCTCATGAGGTCCCTTCCAGCCCTATGATATGATATATGATAAGCTCTGTGCCCATTCAGCCTTTTGGCTGGTCCTAAAGGTGCCCCGCCCCCCTCAGCCGTCGCCCCGCCCCCGTGTAGTCTCAGTTCCCGCCCCTCCGCCCGGGAGATGGAGAGAAGCCAGCGCTCGCTCCATGGCAACAGCGCCACTGGCGTAGGGGAACCCCGCGCCGCTTGAGGGCTCTGAGGAACGCCGGGATTGGGTCAATAGACGCCACGCCCTAATCGGGGGGGCGGGGGCTTTCCATGCCCCACCCCCTCTGTTGAAGGCGTTGAATCCCCCTGCCTCCGCCTCGGGAGAATGCTCTATAACCCCGCCCCCTGGAGGAGCCAATTGGCGCCCCCCGCCGCCCGGTGACCTTTCACCCCACAGCCCTTAGTTACTACACTAGGCGTCACTAAGGGGATTAAATCATTGCGCTCGCGGCGCGCCGGGCTAAACCATTATCGTGCGGAGGGGGGCTGGGGAGATTGCAAGCCGGCTCCCCGGCCGCCGAGCGGTGGCCGCGTCCGCCGCCCCGGAGCGCCATCCTTCTGCCTCCCCTCCACGGTGGTCTCGCCCGGCCTCGGCCTTAGTGACAGCAGCCGCATCCACGGAAGATGGCGGCTGCGGTCTCGTGAGTGCGGCGGCCGCTCGCCGCCCCGCCGGGCGCAGGGGCCATGTCGGACTCCGAGGAGGAGAGCCCGGACCGGCAGCTCAAGCTAGTGGTGCTGGGGGACGGCACCTCCGGCAAGGTCAGTGGCGGGGCCGCCTGCCCCCGCTCCTCGCTGCTGGCCCCACGCTGCTCCGCGGCCTCCCGCCCCCACGGGCGGCCGGTCCGAGTCGGTGGCGGAATGAAGCGGGCGGGCAGGGGCCCCCCACCCGCGCTGTCGGCTGCGGGAGGCTGCTGGGGTCGCCCCCTTTGTCTGGGGGGGGGGAGCAGCGGCCCGCAGCAGCCCCCGGAAACCCAGGCCCTTCTCCTAGGGCAGTCGGCCCTTAGCCCCTGGGCAAGGCTCCTCTGTCCTCCAGCACTTGGTGCGGCTAACCGGGGAGTCCAGACCGGCTTAATTTAAAGTAGCCAAAAAGGTCAATGGCATATCAGGCTGTATTAGTAGGAGTATTGCAAGGAGATCAAGGGATGTGATTATTTCCCTCTGTTCAGCACGGGTGAGGCCACATCTGGATACTGTGTCCAGTTTTGGGCTCCCCACTACAAAAAGGATGTGGACAAATTAGAAAGAGTCCAGTGGAGGGCAGTGAAAAAGATTAGGGGGCTGGGGTACATGGCTGCTGAGGAGAGACTGAAGGAACTAGTCAAATTCCAAAGGGATAGCTGTGTTAGTCTAGGCCAGCAAAAAAACCACTGAGTCGCGTGGCACTTTAAGACGAACAGATTTATTTTTTGCATGAGCTTTCGTGGGAGAAAATCCCACTTCGTCAGATGCTTCAAACACCCATCTTCAAAGCATCTGATGAAGTGGGATTTTTCTCCCGTGAAAGCTCATGCGAAAAATAAATCTGTTCGTCTTAAAGTGTCACATGATTCCTTGGTGGTGTTTTTTTTTTTTTTTTTTTGAAGGAACTAGGCTTATTTAGTCTGCGGAAGAGAAAACTGCAGGGGGCTTTGATGGCAACCTTCAACTACTTGAAGGGGTGCTCCAAAGAGGAGAGAGCTCAGCTGTTCGCAGCACTAACAGAGGACAGAACAAGGAGCAGTGGTTTCAAGCTGCAGCTGGGGTAGTCAAGGTTGAATTGTAGGAAAAACTTTCTCACTAGGAGAGTGGTGAAGCATTGGAATGGGTTACCTAGGTAGGCGGTGGAATCACCATCTTTGGAAACATTTAGGGCCCAGTTAGACAAAACCCTGGCTAGGATGGTTTAGTGAGAGCAGCCCTACTTTTAGCAGGGGGTTGGACTAGATGCCCTCATGAGGGCCCTTCCAACCTTATGATTCTGTGATTCTACCCAAGTCTTCAATAAATGCAAATGTTGATACTATAACCACTCTAGTTGCCTTTGTGGTGTTTATTTTGACATTAAAACCCCCCTGTGTTCTATGTGGTTTCCACACTCTCCATATATTATGTGCTTTGTATGGCCAAGGCATTGTTGCAGCAAAGAAATTAACAGTGGAAGCTGCAGGTTTTGGCATCTGGAAAGGCATGGGGAGGGAATGTGGGGCTCTGGCAAAACATAGGGAAGGAATCTGGGGTTCAGGGGCAAACATACTAGTTGGGTTTTTCTGCTGAAATAATCAATTGCCATACTTATGTTAGTACTCAATTGTGTTCTTCAGGTTTCAAAATTACTGAATTGCTCAAATGAATGAGGTGACTTTAAATCTGTCAGCTGTTGTTTCAGGGTGAGGGAAGTCACCAGTGTGGTAATCTTGGTTCACATTTTCAAGGTTTTCATTCTGTGAAGGTTAGGAATATAACAAATACCTGAAGTCCTGAATGTGGATACAAAAGTTCGAGGCCATAAGTATGGAGGACCCTAGAGCCATGTAAAGCAAAGCACAGGTCACTGTGCACCACAGAGGACAATAAGGCCTGATCTTAACAGCAACAAAAAGTTGTCATAGTGCATGTATTACATATGTGAATGTTTTCATGAGACATACCTGAAAATCTCCATCATGCATGTGAATATCAACTGTACAACTTCTTTTGTTACTGACTTCTAGTCTATTAAGAACTTAGAAATTCAGACACAGAAAAACTGGTTTACTTAAGATTCAGATGAAAAAAACAAGATTTCATGTAATTTATAGGTGTTGGAAAACTTTCTTGTGATTGAATAAGCAGGAAAACTCTCTGTGGTGGAAAAACATGAATAAATAAATAAATGAAGACTTTACTCTTTCCTTTCAGTAAGAGTTTCTGGCTGTAATGGTTGTAAAGAAAACCTAACTGTGCTGCAAAGCGGTGTTACATGTCAGTGAACAAATAACTCCAAGTGACAATGTGATGAGAATATTATACATGCTCAATATAGAAAGCTCTAGTCTTTTCTTTATTGCTTTCCAAATATACAAATAAAACTAAAAAGTCCTTTTTCATTACTGTAGTTCACCACCTTACAGCAAGAACTCTTAACATACTTGTATTTTCAAGCACTGGTGCATTGTGTTGTTTCTTCCTGGTAGCATCCCACATGCAGTCCCTGAATCCTTTGCTGTGCCTGGGCATCCTCTGATTGGTATTCATTTGTTTTTGCCTGAGTAAGCGCCCCCAAGGTTGATGGGGCCTGCCTTCCTCCCACTCCTCATAAATGGTGCTGTTATAGAGCCATCTTTCTGCCATGTTGATGTCTAGAAGGCCCAGTTGAAGCTTCAGGCAGTACATGAAAATCTTGCAGAAGTAAAACAGGTCTGATGGACTGAATGGGGAGAAAAAAAAATACAGCCTTGGAACCAGTTCAAGTGCATTTGGAGACTTCTTAAGACCAAACCTTTGAGTTTCCTCTTTGTCACTTGATGTCCTTGATTCTTAAAATGGTGTGTGTATAAGCATAAATTTCTTTATCCCCCATGCAGCCTCCTCTGCTCATATAGTCAGCCCCCATTCACTGTGCACAGTCCTCTCTTTCTGCAGGAACTATAATCTTTAGTCAGTGGAGAGGCACGAGAATAGTGGCTGTAAATATTTTAACTCATTCCCTTCTGAGATCCAGAGCTTAATATTTTCCATTTCTTCCTGGGGATTAGCAAGTGTAGCACTGATCTCCTGCCGCTGAAGGGAGTGATCATTCAGACAGCTGACAAAAGGGCAGAAAACTTGTGTTTTTGGTGTTGTGCCTGGGGGAGATGGGGAAGGAATCAAGCTTTGTGGAACTGGTGGTGGTATCTTAAAAACAAAACTGTTTAGATAGCTCTGTGGGTAGAACAGAACCATGTTTCCATTTCTCCTCCCCAGTTAGAGCTATGATTTTGGTACAGAAACTCTTAGTAAATTTTGTGGCAAAATGTGTGTGTGGTGAAGTGGTAAGTCACAGAAAGGGCACTAAATGTATTTTCTGTTACATCAACATATACCAGAGTATACTGGGAGTGCCAAAAGGAGAGTCTTTGAGGGGGAAGTTAAGGAGTGAACTCACCTTTCCCTCAGCCTCCAGCTGTGGCTCCAGGCCTACATGTCTGGCCTGTCTCCTAGCTCTGGTTATTGAGACCCAAGAGATGGTGTTATAATGGCAGTCAGGTTTCATCCATTCTCTCTGTAGATGGAGAGAGAGGGACGAATTGATGGACTAAATGTGCATGATGATGTGGCAGGATGGCGAAATGCCGAAAAGATTCGGGAGAGGTAGGTAGTCTCAATAAGGTTGACTTGAAGGGAAGAAGTGGAAGTGCTGCTGCAGAAGAGGAGTAAAGGGAATAAGATGACAGAAATGGAGGAGTAATTGATAGAAATACAAAGACACAGACCAGAAGAAAAACAGTGTAATAAAATGGAGACAGTAAGGAAAAGATTAAAAAGTAAAGCCAAGAAAATATTAAAAAAGAAAAATAATACACCACTTGAGGAAAAATGATTAAAAAGCCTGGAATGAATTTGACAAAAATAAAGAAAACAGATTAAACCAGCTGAGCAAAAGAAATCTGAAACAAAAAAGGAGGGTTGCGTTTGGCAAAAATACACAGCAATATAAGAGAAAAAGCTTCTTTTATAGGAAGGAAAAGGAGGGAAAAGAAAGAAGGGGTCTAAACTCAGGAATTGCAAGTTTTTGTCAAATCTCTCCTCTCCAGATAGTAAACCAAACCATTTTAAAATGTGACATAAATATAGATTGAAAAAATGGTGTCAGTCTTTAGATGCTGCTTCTGTATCTTGCTGTACACATGGCAGTAGTAAATCTAACAAAAACCATGCTAGTTTGCTATGTTGCTGCTTTGAAAAGCTATCAGTCTCTGTAGAAGTATGTCTTGGAACTATTCCTGGGGAAGGAGGTCTTGGGGAAAAAGATCAATGGCAGGGGGTAGAGCAGTGGAAATTCTCCCTCATTATCTGCTGGGAGGTCAGAAGAAGAATAGAATAGCTGGGAGAACCCCAACAGTTAGGAGATTTCAGGGCTGGAGATAAGAGAGCGTGCAGTCCCAGCTGGTTGTGGGACTTCAGATGTATCAGACATGCATCTTAAGAGGTAAGTACAAAGGCTGCAGTACATGAATGGTGTCCTTTCCTGGTAGAAATCCTAAAACTATCTTCTCAGAGCTGATGTGGTAGATGGGCTTCTCAAATGAGCATTACCCTTGGGTCATCCTGGTGTGTTTATTTCCCCTTTCCCTTTTTTATTTTGAATTAACTTATGGGAAGTGAGACTTTTCAAGATCTGCAACCTCAGGCTAGGTCTTCGCCTAAAATCTTAGTTTGGACTTGGTTTAAGATTTTTAGTTCGAATTGGGCAAAGCCTAGTGTAGACATGGTTCAAATTAGTTCAGACTAACTTGCTTAGTCTGAACTAATTGGCTAGTGTAGACATAGCCTTATTGATTAAAGTAATATCAGACTTTATTAGTGTTGATCTTTGAGGAGGTAAATAATTTGGTTTACTCATCATGTGATTTTCAGCCAGTAATGAATTGGAATTTCCTTCTCTAGCTACAATAATATTTAGCATTTATAACCTCACTACCCACTGAATACTTGGTATTTCTGTGTAGCACCTTTCATTTGAGTATCACAAAGTTCTTTATAAACATTAATTTAACTTCACTCCACCACTATTACATAAATTACTATCGTAGACTCCACTTGCAGATGGAGAAACTTTAAAGTGCCATAGTCAGGCATGTGAACTTAGATAGTAAAAATAAATAGGTTGTCAGTAAACGTTTCTCACCAACCAATTTTTTGTTTTAAATGATAGTGTTTCATTGTTGGGTGGCACTGTGGTGGGAAGGCCAATAAATCCAAATTAAATAATGTTTTGCTCTGTAGGTTATTAAGGAGCAAAATGTTAGATTATAGTCTGTTTTTATAAATCAGACTTTCTTCAGTGAAAAGTTATCCATGTTTGTTACTCTGTAAATAGGGGAGAAAAAAAATAAAAAGCATTTCCTGCTTTCCAGCTTCTTGCCATTTTGCCAGCATAACTATGGTTCTTAAAATCTGGTACTGTGCAGAATGTGGTCCAGTTGGGGTTATTACTTTAAATAATAGAGAGTTGACATGATAAACTGAAGGGATGGGGTGATAGTGGCCACAGGCTAGGTTTTGAATGGTGATAGTAAATTCCCAGTGGGTTTGGTCCTTATGGAAGACTTTACTGATGGATCCAGAAATATCAGCTAAAGTTCTATTGATTTTTTTTTTTTCTCCCCCAGTGAGATTTACAATCTTAACTAATGTAGCCACATCTGACAAATTTACCTCCTGGGGAGGGAAAGGCAGGGAGGGTAGCCTTTGGGAACTCCCAGTTCTTCTACAAATGATCACAAAATGGCTGGTAAGGTAGCATAACTGACAATGTCTGGATGTCATTGCATATACACTATGACTTGCCTCCCAACATTTGATGGTTGGGAACATTGTTCAAAGACAGGTATTCTGGGGTGTGGTGGGTTTTTTTTTGTTTGTTTTTGTTTTTTGTTTTTTGTTTTTTGTTTTTTGTTTTTTTTTTGTTCCACCTGTAAATGTATGTTTGCAGAGGTGATGCAGCCCTGTTTGTCCCAGTATATGAGAGGCAAGATAACACTTTTTATTGAATAAAGTTTTATTGTGGTAGAGACATGTTTTTGAGCTTCAGAGCTCTTCTTTAGGGCAGTTTATGAACAATTGCCAGCACAGGTCATACGGTGAGTTAGCGGTAGATTTAAAAATATAAGCAAGCAATCCTCTCATTTGCTTTATATTAAATTGCATCCTTGTTTTGAAGGAAACCTTCTCTCCAAATCACACAGTGTTAAAAATGGTGCTTTGACCTATAAGAATAGCATACAAAACTTAAATTTTTATGATTTAATTATATAGATTACTAATACAGTACTCCAAGAACTTTAGATGAAATGGGAGAGACTGGGCTGTTTAATGCATATGCCTGATAATATTTATTAAGACCCAGTTTCAGTCAGCTGTCCGTATTCAGTAAGACATTTATTCATGTGTTTATATTTAGACCAGCTTTTAAATGATTTGCTGAAATGGGGCCTAAATAGAGAGAGTGTCTTATTAACACAACTGGAACTTTGGTTGACAGTGGCAGAAGAGAGGTCATGGAATGAGACCAGTCAATATTACAAAATTGTTCTCCAAAGTGATGGAGGTTTTTGGATGGAGCAATACCTGCTTAAAACCAGAAAATGTTTTTTGAGCTTGAATGGCATTCATCGACCATTGAAATAGAAAAGAAAATTTACCTTGACCACAGAGAGCGTGGCTGCTGCCAAAACTGTTACCCAAAACCTTTTTCAAGAAACCTCTACAGAACAATTTTAGGATTGGAGGGAGCTTTTGC
Organism: Podocnemis expansa; assembly: GCA_007922195.1. Lineage (NCBI taxonomy): Eukaryota > Metazoa > Chordata > Testudines > Podocnemididae > Podocnemis > Podocnemis expansa. The sequence goes on from ML681996.1 coordinate 31,822,761, forward strand.
ATTGTGGATAGACCCGAACAGGGATGGAGAGCACTTCTCAGTGTATGAAGGAGCTTGAACTGCTGCTGTCAGTGTTCTTGCAGATAAATACTTGTTCTGTGAATGAATAGAGGACTCTAGTTCCAGGGCTCGCAATCCAACACCTTTCGTGAGCACTAACATTCATTTAAAAAAAAAAAATTGAAAAAGGGGTTAGTCAATGATTTTCTGCTATAAATTCCTGTGCATTCAGGAGAGTGGAGGAAAGCTATTTAAGAAAACTTTGCCATGCTGTTGATTACTTGTTGCTCTTATTGGTTGGCTGTTAATTAAATGTGTCGTTTGTTTTTATTAACACCCCTAAAAACCTTTTGGGGATATCAAGTGTCACAGAGTGATACAGTTAATATTTAGTGTATTCTTAAAACAAGGCAGGGTTTGCTTATTTACCATAGATCTAAATTAAGATTTTATATTTCCCAAAACCTATGATTATTTTTTGTTGTGCATCCAAGGTGCTAGTTATTGTTATATTCACTAATGGAAAGGACAATTCAAATGGAAAATATGTTTTGTAATGTAACTTTCAGTTTACAGGAAGAGAAGGCCTACTGTATATAATGCACTTCTGCAATTTTTATGCTTGCCTGCATCTGAAGTGGTGATAAATTTAAAAGAAACAAAACAAAACAAATATCCGGCTCCCCCCGAATGTTTGTGAAATGATTAAATGCTTAGTGTTTAGATTACAAAATCAGTGTGAATGAATATATGGTATTTCAGTCAAAGTTTTTATTGAATATTGTTTTACTATATGCTTAAATAATTGTCAGATAGTTTTGTGGTGGCAGATGAATGTTCAACCTCTGTTTTCAGACAACTGAATGTCTTGAACATGCTCATTTGTAGTTTTGCTTTCATTTATTTTCTTGCCTCTCTATAGGTCTGAGTCCACTAAAGTAAATTCAAAGATTCCAATTGACTTAACTGGGTTTTGGATCGGATCTAAAAAAAAAAATCATCTGATTTCAAGATACCTATTAATCTGTGATAGTGATGGGAATATGAATGATACAATCAAGCATCTGTTAAGTCTTGTATTATTTTCTTTGCAAATAAGTTTCCCTATTCATGCTTGATTTCATAATTAAGGGCTTTGTCAAGCTACTAGCTTAGTCTGTAAGGAAGCTTTTGTAAAGAAAAAAGTGGTAGAAATATGGCTAATTTCTGCAGCTCTGTTTTCAAATCTGTAGATGTCAAGTTAGCAAGAGACAGATAAATGCTTGACAATTATATGATGATCTTTTAATAATTTTTAAGGCATCGTTATTTTTTCAATAGTGTTAGAAGTATCTGTTGTTGATATTGTCTATTCTCTTGTAGCCTTTTTACGTTATTTTGTGTATTTTTATTGCCTTGGATGAACGGATTACAACTTGTTATGAAGAACAGATAATACATACTTTGTTACTTTCTTCATATTAACGTCCTTTAGAAGCATGTGCTTTTTGAAGTTCATAGTAAAGAGAAAGACATCTATTGTTCCAAAAGGCAGCTCTGTGTATCTCTGTACATTTGCAAAGACACAAATTTAGAGATTGTTTTCTTAGTGTTAAATTGAACAATGTACTGTTTGACACAACACATGCACAATTTCTTATGTGTACACTCAATACGCATATAAGTTTCTGCAGGATTAGGTCCTAGTTACTCTCTGTAAGTAGGCCCTTCTTCTGCAGTTTTTGCACAGAAAGTGGATCCTTGCATCACATGGAACTGCGGTGGAGATGTGAGTGAGAGTGGTTGCCCAATGTCAAAGGTTTGTGATTGCAGTGTTGTGTACAAACAATAGTCCAATGTTATAGAAATCAGTTTTTTTTTTTCTAAAGGTAAATCCTATGGGTTAGGGCCCATATTGCCTTTGATTGTACAGAACTGAGCACGCTAATGGATCTCAAGTAAAAATATAATAAAATTCTGTTTTAAAAACGTGTTTTAAAAATGCACAGGAAACAAGCCGAAAGGTTTTTGTTTTTTTTTTCCTCTCTGTTGCCTACATTACTTGCTATTATCATCTACTTTTAGTATATTTTAAGCTGGAAGGAATGCTTGTCTGCTTCTAATGAACATCATAGAACACTATTAGCTGGCATTGATTAAAAGTTACTTACCTTTATTTTATAAGATTTGACTGGCTTTAAATTGGCTTTGCAGCCTTTAAAATACCAAATAATTTGATATGGTTCTTTTTTAGACATCTTTAGCCACACGTTTTGCCCAAGAAGCTTTTGGGAAACAGTACAAACAGACTGTAGGACTGGACTTCTTTTTGAAAAGAATATCATTACCAGGTAAGAGAAAAGAGCCTTAGATTGAAAGTTGTGGTAATAGTAAAATTTGCAGAGACAAGGCCTTAAGTAAGCTATGCTTTTTGTTCAGAAGCTTTTAAATAGAACAAATAATTTGGCTATTGAGGGTAGTTTCAGATTTCTTATGTAAATACCAAGGTTAAAAAAGGATTGTGTATTTGCAGTTCATGTCTTTAAGGGTAAAACACTGTTGTTTTTCTAGAACCATTATTAGCTATATTTTTTAAAATATTACTTTTTGGCATACCTATAAAGATAAACTCTTCAAGTGGATAGTGTAATACACAACGTAAATAAAATGTAACTATATATTAACTGAAAATATCTTTGCATTTTGAAATAAATATGATTTTTTAGATAAAATACACTGGACTTGTATTTGGGTTGTGGGGGAGAAGTATAATGTACCTATGGAATTGCTGCACTCTAATATGTGAATGCTGTTTTATGCAAGGCAGCATGAAATTGCTGGCATTTAATAGACCACTAAAATTTAAGGTCCCTCGACACTCATAAAAATACAGTTTGAGCATTCAAGATGTTTCAGTTCACGATGGCAAAGAAGCTATTTAGATGCCAGTTGCACACAGTGCTTGGAAAATGCAAAGAAATAATAAAAAAGAATGGTTACTGGTTAAAGTTTGTTTCTGAACAATTGGGGGTCTAAAAAGAACCATTCATTCATTGTGGTTGTTCAATTTGTAAGCATGAAAGTATTCCATTAAAAGCAATTTACCCTGGTGAGCTTAATAAATGAAAGCTGGAAAAAGCACTTTTAAGTATTAAGTTGCAGTCAGATATGATAAAGTTGATGCAAGTTCTATCTTTATTTTGGTAACATGCAAGTAGCAAACTATAAATGAAATCTTCAATCTTTTATGAAAATGTGTAGTGTTCTGAACCTTACTGTGTGAAGACTATGTTGCCAATAATTTCCAAATGTTAGGTTAATTATTTTCCAAGTGAAATAGAATGCAGGAATACATAAAAAGGATTATTTTTTTTTAGTTATTCCACTGTATTGTTTTGTGTAAGATTTGACACAAATTTCAACTCCATGTGCTTACTTCTCTATAAAATGGTTAGAATAATCTTTTATTGTCATGCCTACTCTTCTAGAAATACAAGTATGCAGAATACTTACAGCAGCACTTGTAAATGGAATGTGTACACAAATCATGCAGCATGCGTGCTGAGAACTTGTACTTTTGCAAGGTTTTTTGCAGCTGTTAAGTATACAGAACTATTAGTATGTTACTAGATTTCTAAATATTCTTTTTGAATGGAAGACATTGATACTTCTCCATCTTCTGCCCCATTTGTAATTGTTTTGTTTTGCAATTATTTTATCTCAAAATAAAAGCGTACCCATGCAAACCACACCCGACATACAGAATAGTGAGTGCTTGTGTTTGTTTATATTTTCTTATTTCTGTGTTTTGTAAAAGAAAGAAAATTTATATCAGGAAAGATGCATTTTCTCCTTTGTTTCTCACTATGTTCTTTTGTCTCTTGAAGGATACATTTTTATGGAAAAGTCAGGTTTTTGGGGAAGAATTTTTGGGTTGAAAAAATAAGCAAATGGAATGGAATGAATTCTTTTATTTTCCTGATCGCAAATATTAGTTTTGCTTAGGCATAGTTCTTAGTGTTTGTCTAAAAGGTAAATTCATAAAACTGGACAAAAATGGTATGCAGATATCAGTAGAAAAAGATACATTAGTTTGTCCTTTAGTAGGACAGATAAGTGATTTCATAATAGCACTTATTTGTTTTCCTTTAAATGTAAGCAAATATTTCAAAAACTGAAGTGCTAACAGTTTTAAAACCAAACAGAAACAAGTATTTTTCTATCCCCATAAAATGTATTAGAATTCATTTAAAAAAAAGTAGCTTAATACTCATAGATACAATATTATTCCACTTTTCACTGTAAGATTATGTCCGTTACTAAAAATCTGGAGAGAACAAGACTATACTGTATATAAACAGTATTCAAAACCCTTCCATTTTCATCAGTTGATGACTCAGGCAAAATAAGAATTTAATACACATTGCAAGTATTTTTGACTAGTTTAATTGTGAGCAATATGAATTATAGTGTTAAACTACTCAAATTCTCTCCAAGAAATTTTTTCAAGGTAATTACTTTCCAAATACTGATCCATTTCAGAATACTTCATGATCCAATATGCTTGTAAAGTCTGGATGCAATCACCGTGCAGACTTTATGGCTGAAAATAGTATATCTGTTAGCCAGAGATTTTGCTGATAGAGCCTCTTAAGAGCCACAGTCAAAATACTTTCAGGAAAGTTGTGGGTACAGTCTAGTAAACAGGGTTCTACTGTGAAAGGATTTTTTTTAAGTCTTCAGTACAAGAAGTGGGAACACTTGTGTTTTTAGTTTCATCTTGACTGTGCAGAGCTTTAAGTAAGGATAGCCAATGCACCAAGCATACTTTTACAAAAGTCACTGTTGAATCCTCCTAGTAGCTTCAGTTCAGATCAAAAGCAACCTAGATACCTATATATAAAATTCCCTTATTTACTTTTTTTTGGCCTCCCATTGCATGCCATGTTCTACAAAGTGTGTATAAAACAAATGAAAATAAAAACAACAACTACAACAAAAAACCTCTGAGCAGATTTTCTTGTTAGTCATCAGTGGACTATGTCACTTCCTCTGGAATTCTTCAGCTGTTGTTGTTTACTGGTACATAAATTTTGGTGCTTAGAGGAAAGCGTACTACAGCTGTTACAAGTGAACTGCTGGTGTTTTTCTTCATGCATAGATAACTTCTTTATTATTGCCACTCATGAGTTAATATGTGCTTCCTCAGTATTTGGTATGTATTTTAGGTTTTTATGCTAAATGCAAAATTTAATGTTGTTACCATATCTGATATTTTAATTTTAAATAGTCAAATTGCTCAGGCTTTTTTCTACTATCAAAGCTGTCCTCACAAAGCAGACCACCAAATGGATACTACGCAACATGGAATAATCTGGCAGAAAATATATTAAGCAGTATAGGATTGATACTTATTTATCGCTGTAGATAATTAGTATGAATTTCAGTAATTGCTCTTAATTTAAGACAGGAGTCACTTTAACATGAATGAAACAATCAAGCTTCATGTAGACAAATTAGATTTTATTTCTTTGTATTTTCTATACTCTTAAAAGAAGGAGGCAACTTCATTTTTTACAAGGGTAAAGGACCTAGACCATCTAGTTTGATCTCCTCCTGTATGATACAGGATGGAGAAATTCACCCAGTTATCCCTGTATTGAGCTCAATAATTCGTGTTTGTCTCCAGCACTGGATAGTGGTTAATTTGGAAACATTTTAATACACATAATTGGGTTTTATAAATTTTTGTTCTTAAGTTATATTATTTCTGATATTTTTTTCCCATGTATCTAGCATGAATTAAACAATAAAGTAGCAGTAGAATGGATACAACCAAGTTAGATATGGGATACTGAAGAATGGCTTGTTTGGTGGACATTCAAGTGTGTTTAGTTTGCTTACTCACCTAAGAAGCATAGTTACTTCCTAGTGCTCATTCACCACTTTGTTTGGGGACTTATTCTTGTGTTACCTGTAGTTAATATAGCTTTATTTTCTAAGTTTTAAAAACTTCATTAATAATTGGTCAATGCCTTATGAAAATAGATGTTTTTTATACAAGTCAAAGTTATGTACGTGCATAGAATTCATAAATGTTCTTCATTGTTAAGAAAGGCTTTCATGAATTTAAAACCATATTAAATTAATAAAGAGCCTGTTTTTTAGTTTTCTATATAAGTTGAATCTTTCAGTAAATACATGAAATATTCATGTATGTATAAGACACGTACCAATTTTAAGAGATTTGGCTAAAAAGTCTGAACACTTAAGCAAAGTAGAACAAGATGTGTTGTAAAAGTGTAATTATTATTCTTTGTAGCTCATGCACAGTATATTGAGGTTTATATTTGTAATTTTACTCCCTGTTGTGACAAAGCATTTGAAAAGATTTTCATTGATAGGTCACTTGTGTAACTCATTTAATGCTTACGGAAGTTATTCACATAGATGATTTGCTTTTTATGGGTCAGTAGATAACATTTTGCTCAAGAACATAAGGTTTGTAATATGAAAATAAAAATTGAATTTGACTGAAACTCTCTTTGTAAGCCATAATATTTTGTTGTTTCCATATCCACTACATACTTTGCTACTTGTATGATTTAAGGAATGTTACACTTACATTTTGTGACTTATGTGGCATTTGAAACTTTATTGCATTTTTGTCTAGCAATAAAAATGAATTGGAAGTTCATAGTTTTTGGAAGTACAGAATATTAGTAATGAAGGCAGTGTAGTTAGGTTGGTGAAAAATGCATTAAACTTTATTGTACTAGAGTCTGATGCTTCCTGACAATCATTTTGGTAGCGGAGAAGTTACTCTCTGATCACAAAAGATGACTGTCAAGTTATGAGTGCATGTATTACTGTCTGGTATAGATCTATGTGTGTACATATTTTGTGTGTTAACTTGGATTGTTTGCTCAGATAGAATATATCTGTTTCATTACATCTAAAAATGGCTCAGTTGACCATTGGGTTTTTTAGATGTAATGGACTTTAACAAATATATGAATTATAAATTCGGCCAGTCTGCATGAGCCATAGATATATATTGTTTAAACTTCTTAGTAGATCATTCATTGTAGTGTTTCTATATGTTTTTTGGGGGAGAAAGGGGGTGGGATAATAAAACAAATATAAACCATTATCTACAATTTAGAGTAATGCTCTTCAAAACTGAATTTAAAGATACTTTGAATTGTGTATCAAAAACAATGGTTTTCATCATAGGTTTAACTCCCCCCCCCCCAAACACAAATTCTCGGTCTCTAAACTTTTTTTTTTAAGCCAAGTTAGGTTTATGGCTGAGTCTCTTTTTGGATGGGGAGAGGAGGAAATATTTTGTACCTTGAAAATAGGTAATTATAATGGGATTGCTAACACAACCCTAACTGTACAGCAGTAATGGGAACAGCAGTGCCAAAACAGAGTTACTCTGTGCATGCATCCCAATTTTAAATGCTTAAGAAACTTGAACAAGCTCATGGAAGATAAATATGTATTTAGACTGATATTACACCAAATAAAGGACAGTGCAACTGTTCTTGTATAAAGATTTGTTTTATTAAGATATTTTTTCCAGATTGCTTCACTAAAATACATTATTAAATTTTGACTTGGGAAATAGTATCATTTACCAATTTTTTCCTCCAAGGAACACTGCTAGTGACATGTTGGTCACATTTATCTACATTTTTACTGGATCTTAATGAATGTAACTTAATAGGAATTAATTTTTCCCCTCATTGATTTGTTCATTATCACATTTCGGTGTGATAAATCTTTATTGGATGTATAAGAGGTCTAGAAGGAGATATTTGAGAAGGTATTTACTAATATGTTGTAATTGTATCAATTGCTTTAATGCTTCATTTTTAATTTTACTGCATCTAACTTAAACAAATCTGTGTCTTCAAAGAAATCAGCTTCTGCTTATGTTTCTTTTTCAGGAAACTTGAACGTTACTCTTCAAGTGTGGGATATAGGAGGGCAAACAATAGGAGGCAAGATGTTGGATAAATATATCTATGGAGCCCAGGTATAGTACAAAGTTATCAGCTTTGTTCTCATAGTCATACTCTTGCAGGAAACTCTTTTTTTAGGTAACAAAATTAAACATCTGCTTACTTTAAAATTCATTTTAGAATTAGTTTACGTGCAAGTTTCATTTTTGGGTATTGTGACAATATTTGAACCAGCTTAAAAAAAGCGGCAAAGCTGCTAGTTTGTAGATCTCTGACAACTCTCAAAAAACAGATGTATGTTTCCATGCATTATGGCGTGGGCTGAGAAAAGCAATCACAGTAAATAGTAAAGGCTGTTTGGATATCCACATGTTATGGTACGTATACTGGCAGCTTTGAGAGCAGATGCCCCCTGGGGGGAAAAGGTAGAAGGAGGAAATTAAGAACAATCCTACACCATTTAAGTTCATATAAGCAAGTGGGATTATAAGAAGGCAAACAAAAGGAGGCAACCAGGTAGCTAAATTTTTTCTGCAGAACTCAGAGAGTGAAAATTAATTTTGCTCTAAAAGCTAATGAAGCAATTTTTAGTAAATACTAGGATTAAATGAAATCTTGAAGCAACATGTAGATTTATGAGGTGCAGTATTGGACTGATGTGCGCTTCTTATTTTTGCCTAGGTAACATCAAACTAACCACTATGTTCTTTTGTTTTTGACCTTTGCAATAAGTACAATGGGCAGTGCATATGATAAAATGTTATTTTATATAAGTTTATGTATTTTCTTTTTTACTTTTGTTTGCTGCTTTCTACTGACAGAAAGGGGAATAGGACTTGGACAAGAGAGATGTGGAGATGTGGCATTAACTAATAAGTGGGGTTTGTAAATTGGTATGGTAAAAAATGTGACCTGCTTGTCAACTTAATTTAGTTAGTTTCTTAAAAAAGCTAAATAGTTGTATTTATTATACCTGTCCCTGAGTCAGCCTGGCAAAATCTGTGGTTTTACAATTGCACTGTGCTTATTTTCTTTAATCTCTCATACCAAGCAACAGGTGAAACTGACTGCAACATAATGGGGGAACTAACTAGTCAGAAAATGTTGTCAAATGAACAAAGTAAACAATCCATAGGGGTGGGATAGAGAGAAGGTAGATTAATAGGTTTCTCCTCTACTGCTTTCACTGATGATTTTAGGAGTTTCTTGTCGCAATAGTAAGTCTAAAATATTCAAATCAAAGAATGATTTTTGTAAAGCTGCTGTGTTCCTTTAAAATCATAGTAATCTATAATTTAGCAGCATTACGTGATCTAGTATCATGTCCTTAAAAAATAACCAAAACTGTGAAAGTTCATTTTATTTGATGAAACTATACTATTTGCAGCTTCTTAATAAATTAGTGTTAGGGTCCTTCTCCATCATTCTTGTAAATGTTGTGCCAAAATTCACAAGATGTGTGTCCTTCCAGGGCTGGCCTGAACACTTTCTCAGCATTAGCTTCCCAGCAGCCTCCACTGAAGAAAAGATGGAACAGCATGGATAATTCTGGAAGAAGCTGTAGTCTGTCCTCTTCCAGATTAAAAACTGCTTCATTCTAGGGAATCTGAAGACTTTATGGAAAGGAAAAAGGCGGCGATCTAAATAGGGCACCTTGTGGAATTTGAAAGGAGAAATGCTAGTCAAAATTGCATAGCAAAATTTTTGTAAGAAGGCAATATAGGCAAGTACAAAGAAAGGCAGTAGATAGGCACAGCAAATAGCAGGGTGCACTTGCAGTCCGTAACACAGCGGGCCGCTGAAATTGTTGGTGTTACTAGCCTTGTCTCCAATAACTGTAAGTCACCTTAATTCTAACCCATAATTAATTGCTCTTTAAAGATGCAGTCAGATTGTTCAGAGGGATGAAATGGGAGAATCTATTTGTTCTCCAGCTTGATTAGTTTTTCCCTAAAAAGGTTTTTGTACTTGAATAACCTGTATGATACCTAAAAGTCTAACTTTAAAAAATGCAAATAGAAATACTGCATCCTGATCAGTAACTTTGTTAATTGAACCCGTGTGTAGATCTTGAAATCAAGGAATGTGATAATATAATGTAAATTGAACCATAGGGTAACATTTTAGTTCTGGATCTTTTATTTCCTAAATAAAATGATACATCATTTGCATAAAGTATTTGGTCATTATGATAAACCAAAGCTAGGTATTTAAGAAAAAGTGTACAATGATATTCCTGAAACAAAAATTTCATAAGGAATTACCTACCTACTTAGTGCCTTGAAATATGCTATTTCCATTTACTAGCTGTTGATTAACAAAAATACTTAAGTGCCTAGGTTTGCAAATGGGTGTGTAATAGGATTTACAAATGCACGTAAACAGGTTAGAAATGTAATTCCCATCAAAAGTCAATGGGATTTTGTGTCCTAGGTGCTGATGTCAATTTTGAAGGAGACTTGTATTCCTAAATCACCAATTTGGTATTGAAAATGTTGCTCTTAATTCTTTTAATCTTTCCTCAAAAGTCAGGTCCTCCACATCCAATTATTTGTGTGTGAGCTCACAAATCCCAGATTAATAGGTGTCAGATTTACAAAGCTATTTAAGCATCTAAAGATGCAGATAAATACCATTGTAAATCCGGCTCTTTTGTACCTTGTTAGCTGTGAAAAGGATGTGTGACCTAAGCAATCATATACTGCAAAAATATCAAGCCAGAATATTACACTAAGGTTCTATTAAGTGTGCAGAAGGTAATGATTTCAGTTCTTAAGGCAGATAGTGTCATGCCATTTCCATCAAACTCATTATTAAGTACTGAACGTTTTCTCATTGCTTTACCTGTAAAAAGGAAGACTTGCCTCCTGCCTCAAGGAACTTAACTATCTAAAGCTATGACTCTACAACTTCTTGCACGTTAATGGACTGCTGTGCCTGTGCAAGTCAAAGGATTCCAAATAGGTGCAGAGATCTACCTTCTTGCACCATTTTGCAGATTTGGTAAACATCACTGTAAAGAATATATACTGCACCATCTTAGTCTGTGATCTGGTGAGATGACATAATAAGATGGTTGAGTATGCTTAAGTAGGTGCTTGATTGAGGAGAGTCCAAGAAAGCTCCAGCTCCTGCAGAAAATGGCATTAGTGGCTCCTGTGCTTGTGAGTTAGAACTGAATCAAAACAAGCAAGGATTCCTGTGGCACTCAAAGACTAACAAATTTATTTATTGCATGAACTTTTGTGGGAGAAAATCCCACTTCGTCGGACGCTTTGAAGAGGGGGTAACTTCCCACATCTTTAAAGTGTCTGACGAAGTGGGATTTTCTCCCACAAAAGCTCGTGATAAATAAATTTGTTAGTCTTTAAGTACCACAGGACTTCTTGCTTGTTTTGCTGACCTAGATTAACATGACTACCCCTTTGGAACTTGAGAACTGAATCAAGTCTCCAGAATGGAGCTTTAGGGCAGTGGTCTTCAAACTTTTTTCCTCAGGACCCAGTTTAAAAAAAATCATTGATGCTGGTGACTGAACAATTACATTTTTGAGGAAAGCATTCCAGTCTTTTGGTGGTGGCAACAGGGGGCGCCATGACCCAGCATCTTAGGGTCCATGACCTGGTACTGGGTCCCGGTCCCAAGTTTGAAAACCACTGCTTTAGAGCATGGTACTGACAGGTGCCATCTTGTGGCAGATGCACAGAGTATAGCTCCTGGATTCCTATGTCACATTTTGCAGTGGGAGTGGTACTAACCCTAGTGTCTCAGTCAAATTCCAAAACATTTGCCTAATTTCCTGTTTATTTTCAGTTAGGGAAGTTTGTAATTTACTTCTCCTCCCAAAACTGTTGTAACATTGCTAGCCCAGAATGATGTGGTTGCTGCATTCTACCCTAGAGGCTGCTGAATTTCAGCAGTGGTTGAAATTCTAATAGTCAGTAAAAACCTTAGGATCTTTCTGAATGAAGGGTGGTAAGTAAATATTATTTAAACAGCCAGGTTAAGGCACCCTTTTTTGTTAATATATTTTTCTGGTTATTAGCAGTACATGGAACTTTTATGTACTTATGTTAAAAGGAAAATGTATTAAGATTTACAAAAGAAGAAGCAAATAGATCAAGTTTAGTATTGCAGATTGATTGGCTGCTTTTGTACTTCTGTGAATTATGTAGCTTGCATCTAGTCTCTACTGATCATGTGTCCACATCACAGAATTGCCACTCTTGTCAACTTGTTTGTCAGTCTCTCCAGAGAAGCTGATGATTAATATGCATAGACAGTGAACATTCTTCTCACTTGTGAGCATGAGTGCTGTATGTATATTTACAGAGTATTGTGGGGTAGTTGCCACTTACTGAGCTATGTCTGTTCTGTGGCTAGAAGAGTCCAATGTCTGTTATTTTTAATCTGAGGTTTTTCAAGAACATTAAAGTTTTTAATTTAAAAAATTAAAATTAAAATTTAATCAACTCTTCCATAATCAGATCAGTCATGTGGATGGGACTATGGTACAATAAGTATTGGGAATAAAAATATTAGAACTATAAAGTATTGGATTAGTCTTTTCTTTAATCTTCTTATATACTACAGATGTAAATATTGAAATTTAACTGTTTCTAGTGTCAAATTATGTATTTTGTTTAATACTGTTATGAATGTTTAAAATTGCACTTCTTCCATTTGTGCTGTAAATATATTTCAGACCCACTCCCGTCTGTCAGCTATATAACTGCAGTTCCTATCCTAGCTTGTTAATAGAATAAGAATAGAGCAGATCGTATCTTCCCTAGAGACCAGCAAATCATTTCTGCAATACACTCAGTTTCCAGTGGACTATATTTGCAATATTGTACAATTCAGAAACAAGAACCTACTCACGTATACAGTAAGATAGACATGATGTCTCCATTGCCAAAATGCTGTTACATAAACAGGGAATATTTGCTACATTTGTTGGAGTGTAAAGAATTAACATACTGTTCACTGCAGGGTATCCTCCACAAATTCTCAAACTACTTTCTTTCTCATGGCAGGGCAGTGTGATACTTCTGTGTCATCAGATTAATTTTCTTTTTTTCTTTTTTTTTGTCCTTTAAAATGCCTTATTTTTAAGTGCATTTAATGTGCATGTTGGGGAAATAATGATTTAGTTTATGGTTGCTCATTCTGTACTTAAACATTGTATGTTTGTGGAGGATACGCTGTTTTTCTCACAAAATGAAGGTTGAATCTCTGCTCTCAGTAGAAAGCAGAACGAAATCTTAAATGTGAAGGGGTGAGCAGAACCTTTATAACTGTACAATTCAGAATACATTGGTAGAGTGATATATGTTATCTTTTTGATGAGGGCAAAAACTAAACTTACAGAATAGTGTTCAGTGTCATGGCCCTAAATCAGTCTTTTCTGGCTTTCATCTCTTACCTTGTCTTCTGTTGTATACTTGCCACCGCAGCTGTCAATAGAGTAAGACTGGTTTAAAACTGGAGAAATCAATTGTTGAAGAAGAACCAAAGCTCTCTCCTGATCCTATATGTCATTTTGTGACTATCCTGGATTACAGTCAAAGAGGTGGAAGGGGCAGTCAGTTGCTCAGAAACATTTGAGTGCAGTAAAGGAGGAGAAGCTGTTGCGTGGGGAAGAGGGTCATGCTAGTTCCTCAACCTCCTTGAAGGAGCTGGTGATGCTGTGCAGACAGGGTGAAATCAGAGCAGTTGTAAGCTTGTGCTTCTGATGGAATGGTAAAGCTGTTTTGCAAGGAAGTTGGTGAAACATAAGTAGATAAAGTGTGGATTTGTAGTGGAGGAACTCTACTGGGTCTTTGTGGCTTTCCTTTAAGGTGTATAGAAGGGTAGGAATCAAAAACAGCAGAAGCAGATTCTGAATGTGCTATGGGGTGCTGAACTGGATGGAGCGGTGGGAGAGAAGAACAAAGGAGTCAGTAACTGAGAAGAAAATGAGGATTAGAGCTGACTATGGAATCCACACAGGGGAAAAAGGATGAAGGGGTAAGCCAAAGACTACAGGGAAGTCAGAGGTGTCAGCAGACTTTGGCTACAAAGTGTATGACTTTATGGGAAAACCTGATCAATATCTGCCTTTTGAATATTTCTCACACAGTGCATGAACTAACGTCTGTTGAAATCAGTAATGGTCTCTCTATTGACCTATGTGGGGAGTTTGATCAGGCGATTAGAATTTTGTTTAAATACTTCTTACATCTTTCTTGTCTTCTGGAACAGTAAAAAAAAAAAATGGAGCCAGGTTTTTGCCTCAGCTGTGGGAACAGAAGCAGCAGGCAGACAATAAGAAATATGTAATTCACAATAAAAAAAGGAAAATCTGGAATCTACTTTTTGACATAAGTTAATTAGCAAGCCTTCTACAACTTCAGCTTTCACAATATTAACTTTCAACAGTGGTATTCTCATATGAGAAATATATTGTTTGTTGTTTTTCTTTGCTAAGATTCCCGTGTGATTTTTTTTTTTAGCTATGATACAATTAATATCTGAGAAACAATCTGTACACTGCTATGTGTCTGTTATCGTATAAGATATATATTTAGTTGAATTGCTTGAGTCCTAACTGTTCAGTTTGGGTAATATGAATTAATAAAATATATTTACAAATAGTAGCATCTCAGATTTTGATGAACCTTAAAATTAAATGTAAAATGAATTTAACAGTAAATTATTGCAGTGAATAACTTTTGTCAGTGTATAATTTCAAATATATCTTTTCTTATCAGGGTGTCCTTTTGGTGTATGACATAACCAATTACCAGAGCTTTGAAAATTTAGAAGACTGGTATAATGTGGTAAAAAAAGCGAATGAAGAATCAGAAATTCAGCCACTTGTAGCCTTGGTAGGCAATAAAAGTAAGTTATTAATGCAGAAAATAAAAGTTAACTGAAACAGTTTGACTGTTTGTCTATATAGAGAAATACCATAAGATATGTCTTTAGTTATACTGGAACAATATGTGCTTCATGCATTATATCTTCCTCAATTCTTTATTTTAACAGTGACTGTCTTTGCTAGGTAGAAATCAGTTAATAAAATAATCTGCTTCCACAATTAAAAAGCATAAAATTAAGCTTTAAACATAAAAAGAGAGATTTCTTCTGAAGAATTTTTATTTTCTTGTATTCCATCAATAATTTAGAGGTAGATTATTCTTCATAACTCTGTTAGTTTATGGTTGAAAGAAAAATACCATCTTTTGATCATCATCACATAGTCTGATACGTTTCTGACTCCTAATAGTCAAACCCCTTCTTAAGAAATTACTTCCCATTCATGAAAACACCAATTGGATCCTGATTTTCCTCTGCTTTTAACAAGTCTTTCAGAAACTCCCTGATTAGTAAATCGTGGAGCTTGAGCCCACTTCTTATCTTTTTCCATTAATTTCAATAGTAGCAGGTTATACCAATTTTAAAAACAAAGCCACATAATGAAAAAGTTCTTATGATCTTTGGTAATGGAAATATATTTGTTCAAACAGCACAAGGGATAAAATGTATTTTTGTGACTTTCTCAAATAATTTATGTTCATGTCGAGACCAAATCTGATGCATGTCATTCAGAAAGGTAATTTTTTTTTAAACTGTTACAAGTAAATAATGTTGAGATGATACTTTCATTCCTAACCATTAACTCTATAATTGCTACTGCAGTGCTGTAATTATTTCTGCTCTTAATTATGAAAGACTACTTTTTTGTTTTTGAGGAAGAATACAGAGAAGCACTTAGTTGCAAGATATAAGTAGCACTTTTGAATGTATAACAGACTCTGTTGCACGGTAGCACATCGGAGCCAATAATAAAGATTCTGTTGAAATTCAAATGAAAAATATTTTTCATTGATTTATATTGTGCCAAGAAATTGGACTTCCTAAATGGAGTTGTGTAAAGTTTGTAAAGTATTTTCAAGAAGATACCCATAAGTAACGTTCTTTTGCTGGAATGACACCATTATAGAAGATCAGATATTGATTTGAAATTTGCAAATAATTCTGTAGTTTCAGTTGGAGAGGGTTATATAACTGCATAACTTGTCAAATTATTTTCTCAGTTACATACATGAAACCTCATTAAATTAGTGGAACACACTGAGTGCAACTGACAGCAGAATTAGGTTTTATGGGTCTGTATGAATTTTGGAATAACAAACTGACATTGACCAAGAAAAGGACTTGTAGTTCTTACATACAGCAGATGGAGGAGTTAAGTATCTCTTTATCTATTTTGGAGGCTCTTTATCATATATCTGTTCTGTAGTGACCTGGATATAAAGATACAGCAAAATGCAACTTTGTTATGGCTCTAATTGCTGTACAGTGCTACAGAAGTCTCTAGATGTATGGAGTCTTTTTACAGAGGAGAAGAGCAGGGAATGCTATGCAGATTAGTAATTCTTGTGCATCCAGGTGCCTTTTAGGGAGTAAAGCATGACAGGAATGAAGCATTTAGAAATTCATGACCTTTCCAAACTTTACAACAGGAAGAGGAAACCAAACAAAGCTTCTATCTCAATATGTCCTGAGCACTTCACTGTACTCATGCTCCTGTTTTGACATAAGCAGGCAGATGATAAGATCAGTACTCTCAGGAGTATAGTTTTGGTTCCTGTGTATTACATGAGTTAAAGCTAACACATTGATGACTGACAAATATTTCTGCATAAATGCATTCCATTCAGAATGGCTCAGCTTTTACTATCAGTAGATGATAATAGGATACTGTGTCCAGAGCAGAGACCTATTTGGAAGTAAAAGATTTAAAGACCCAAAGGGAGCATTACAATCATCTGGTCTGACCTTCTGCATAACAGGCCTAACAATCTCAGCCAGTGATTTCTGCCTCAACATTATAATTTATGTTTGAGCTACTGCATGTCATTAGAAGGTATATCCAGGTGTATGGACTGAAAGATCATGAGTGATGGTGAATCCACCATATTCCTTGGTAAGATGTTCCAGTGGCCAATTACTCTTATCAGAAGACAATGGCAGAAAATCCTGAGCACCAAGCAATTTCCATTCAAATCAGGAGCTTTGAAAATACACCCCTGTTTAGGTGTATGGATTTAGGAGCCTAACTTCAACTACACATTTTTAAAAATCTTTGCATATATTTAAAACTGATGTGTCCCTTTTAAGTACTTTAATGTTAATTTGCCTTAAACTCCCTTTTGCTGTATTATTTCATATATTGATTTCATCTGTGAAGGAACAGGGGTCCATTTTTCTTGATGTTAATTAATGTACTTGTGAAACTGTTTAATTGAAAAGGGGAAATAATTCTTATTTAGATAATATTTTAAGTGAAGAAAATACTGAAAGCACAAGGTGATATCTTGAGTCTATGTTTCCTTGCTTTAGTTTGAGCTATATACACACATCCACTACAGTAGCTGAAAATAACTTATCAAAATAAATGCTGTTTTCATTGGGTGCAAGTTACTATCAAGTAGTGTAGATTGGAACATCAGTGTATTTGTGTGTTGTAAGAATCTCAAGAGGATGCAAGGCACTGAAGACGACCTTTAGAAAAGGACCTTTATTAATAAATAAGCTAAGAAATCCTCCCTTTTTATGTACTGCAAAATGATTTTTAAGTGTACATGTTAGCAAAACTCATCTTTTGTATTGATAAGACATGCGAGATAGTATCTTCTATTGGAGAAAAAAAGCAAGGAGTCTTTGAATCTTCTATTGGAGTAATGGCTGTTGGTGAAAGATGTAAGCTTTTGAGACATGGAGCTCTTCAGGTCTGGGAAAGGTACTCTGAGCTTTACAACTAAATACAAGATAGAACAGATAATTTAGCATACGTAATTAGCAGGTATTCTAAGACACCATTCAAGGTAGAACAAACAAGGTGTCTGATGGCATTCAAGGTAGAGTGGCCTATTAAATACCTTGGAGTTTTAGGACAAAAAAGGGAAGTTAGTGAGTTACAGATTATGTCACAAATCCAATGTCTCTGTTCAGTCTGTGATTTTCAGTGTCTATCAGGATTATGAATTTAAGCTCCCGCTCATCTTCTGAAAGTGTTGTATAAGTTTCCTTTGAGGATGAGGATTGCTGGTCAGATTGATCACTTTGATATAAGAATGTTCACTACAGGTGATAGGATGTTTTTGTCTCATATCATTTTCCTGTGTGAGTTTATTTAAGTGTGTAGTGATTGTCTGCTTTCAACCAGTTAATTGTTATTGGGGCATTTAGTTAACTGTGCTATGAAATCAGTTCTCACAGGAAAATGATGAAAGATAAACTTACTCTATCACTTTTCTATGTTTTTCTGTGGTCAAGATGAAATGCTGAACTTTAATTTCCCTGGCCATAATATAAATAGGTAGCAGTTAAACACAATGTTTTATTGATACAGTGGAAATCAGTTTATCTGATCTCATTTGGATTGGTGAAAGAATTATTAGTGAAAAATTCAGATAACTTAGAGAGCTTCAACCCCATGTGGCAGGGCTCCCGCAATCGTCACTGGTTCAGATAACATGGGGAGCTGGATAATGGGTATTCAGATAAAAGGAGTTCTACTGTATTTGTTTTTATTTTTATTTTTTCCAAAACAAAAACAAAAACAAACAAACAAACAAAAAAAAAAACAACCCAAAACCAAAAAGTAAAAACTAACGATTCTCTTTAAAAATGCAAATTCCATGTTTTCCGTGGCAAATGGATTTCTTGGGTCCTTGATTGTCACTCATAATCAAATAACAAAAGGACACACTGAAGGACTAAATCAGATATGATAGTCCAAAAATTGGAGTAGTTTTGTTCCTTAATTATTTTGAGTGCACTGTTGCTATAGCAGATATTACAAATAAGGTGATATTGGATCCAGCTCATTTAAATTATTTTGTTACTTCACTTAAAAAAATTCCATGTGTGGATCTTTAAATTTTGCCAGCAAAACCTGCATTTTTATGTAAAATCCAGATACGTTAAAAGCATGATACCATGAATCTTGTTCTAGCAAAGTACTCAGTTAAACTAGTCAGTCAGTGGGATTACTCCTGTTCATGAAATTAGGCATATATTTTTCTCTTTCTTTCCTCTAGCCTTTTATGAGTTTTTTAGTTAATGCCCATACAACTACTCCTTGAGGACAAACATATTTAGTTGCCATCTTCAAAACTACCTGTCCTATAGAGTGTTCCCTCTGTCCCTTCTACTCTTCAGTTAGTTTTTGGAGATTATTTCAAAAATATTTGTTTCTTCATTTCTCTTTTGCAGTAGTTAAATTAATTGCAGACAGCTACTATTTCTGTGCAGAGACAATCTCCATAGTAGTTTTTCTGCATGTTTAACTGTAGTCCCATTAATTAGAAATTTTCTTGATGACTTGTAGTGAAGTTGACTCCAGCATTTGATCATCTGGACAGAAAGCCTTAATTTGGTTTGCATCGTACTTCTTAAGCACACAAAACCCATATGCTCCTGCATTGTTGTGTTTCTGTAATGACATGTGATGTTGGGTGTCTTGACAGAGTTACAGTATACAGCTTTTGTGTTCTTTCTGTCTTTGCAAGGAGGAAAATTAATTATTCAGCTGTTCTGCATGGTAGAAAATGGGAAGAAACCAAGTGTTCCTTCTATTGAATACTGATAATGAAGTCTATGCTGAGGATTTACTTGGATCTTTAGAAACCTGGTTGTATCTTATAGATTTTAAGGTCAGGCTTATCTGGTTTTCCTTGTAGGATTAACTATGAATGTATTTGTGATATGTGTCTTTTTTACATAAATATACATATAAATCAGTTGCAGCAAGGCTGTTTACGTTGCTAAAGTTTTTCATCCAAATGCAGCTGGCATGTTTTGCTGGTTGACTGCACAAATGCCAAGCTCTTCATTCAGCAGCATGTGTGTTAGGCTTTTCCTCCTTAAAAAACCCAAGTTCTATGGCACTTTTAAAGCCTAACAAATTTGTTTGTTGCATGGGCTTTTGTGGGCGCAATCCTGTATAGTCAGATGAATGAAATGGAAAATATAGCATGTAGGCTGTAAAAGTGAAGATGGAGGGAAGGGTGGGTCTTAAGATTAATTCAAACAAATCTAGAGGGATAGAATGTTAGCCTATATCTTTAAAATAAAGATGATGTTTGGATTCAGAACTGTGGAATAGGAAGACAGGAGCTGAGAAGGATGATTTAAGCTAAATTATCTTTTGCAATGACCCAGCCATTCAAGCATTTTATTCAAACCCAGGGCAAAGATACATAGTTTGCATATGAATTCCAATTCTGCAGGTCCATGTTCCAGTTTGTTTGTTTCCCCAGAAGTACTGTAAGTAGCAAATCAGTCATAAAAACATTGGCATATTGTGGGGCCATACGAATGCCCATAGCAGTGCTGCTGACTTGGAGAAACAATTTGTCTCCAAATCTGAAATGGTTGTAGATGAATACAGGGTCTTTAGGTATGCCATGACATTTTCGGTGATAGTGTTCCTGATGTCTTGTAGTACGTCTTTGTGTGGCATGTTGGTATAAAGAGCATTTATATTCATAGTGGCTGGGATATTTTTTTCTGGAAAATCACCAATGGATTGGATTTTTTTGAGGAAGTCAATCGTGTCTTGAAGATAGCTAGGAGTGCTGGTAGCGTAGGGCCTGAGGATAGAGTCCACATAGCCAAACAAGCCAGCCGTAAGAGTGCCAATGCCTGAGATAATGGGCATTCTGGATTTCCAAGTTCATGGCTTTTGAATAGTAGATAGAACACCCCTGTCTGGGCTTGAGGGGTGTATCGTTGCAGATTTGTTTCCGTGCTGCCTCAAGGAGTTTCCTGAGTAGCTGGTGTAGTTTCTTGTTGTATTCCTATATGTACAATTTTCTACTGTTGACACAGGCATCTTTGTATAAGGAATATCTGATTCAATATTTTTAGTTTTGCTTTGTAAACAGCATTATGATATGTGGCTTCCAGTATTTATACATCCTCAATATTAACATCTTTGAGATCATAATATTAAGTGGCAATTACTTTAACACAGACTGCTGCCATAAACTTCTTAGGAAACTTATCTTTGTTTTACATCGGTAGCCTGCTAGTCAAAGACTTTAGGTATACATTCAGAACCTAACCATTGAGATGTTGGTGTGAACTCCCTTCCCCAGTAGAAATTTGTGCCTCCAGGTGGGGTGCAGAATTGTATTATCCAGAGCTCTGAATGGCATATTAATTGTTTTCATGAAATTTAAAAAAGCTACTTTTCCTATTTGGTATAATCACAATACAATAACTTTAAAGGTCTCCTGTTTTTTCCATGGAGCAGGTTGCAGAGGTATCTAACTTTCTCTTTTCAGTATAGTACAAGGTTACTAGTTGGCATTCACATGGGCTTTTCTTCTATAACTGCCTAGAATATCTTTGATTTATATTGCAGGGAAGAATTAGGTAGAAAAGTTTCCATTTAAAATTTGCTTTACCCCCTTGAGATATTGTATGCTCCCTGTATAGTTAGTTTCTTTAAAGTCTTTCAGGCTTGTCTTCAGAAGCAGATCCTCTAAAGCAGGGGTCTCAAACACATGGCCCGTGGGCCGCATGCGGCCCCTAAAGGTATTTCCTGCAGCCCACAGTGACACAACCATAACTGATATTTTCAATATCATTGTATGGAAAGGTTTCAGTGGTGCCACTCTCGGGCTACTATATTAAGCCTAATGCGGCCCTCTACTAGTTTGCATGCAGCCCTCATGGTGATTTGAGTTTGAGACCCCTGTTCTAAAGCAAGGAAAGTAATCTAACCTTGCTTAATTTCCAGTGGGTTAAGCTATCCTGATGTACGAAGATTGAAGAAACCCTGACATTTAGGAGATGGTTCGTCCTTTTGCTGTCTCTCTCTTCTCTCTCCAACCTCTCTACCCCACACTCCAGCCTTACTTTGAGAGAACTATGTTATTTGTCAACTTAGTGCTGACTTTCTTAAGCAATTTGGGGTAAACTGATGTCTCTTAAATTCATCAGAGTTTTTTTCTCCTCTAGTTTCTTGAGTGTTTAGCTGGTCTCTGGGCAGCAGGAAACAAGGAGATGAGAGTGTTAGGAGAAGGAGACAGAAGAAAAGAGAAGAATTTAGGGGAACCATCCTTCTATGAGAAAAGAGCACTATTTTTTTCAGGATATATGTTCTCTTTTCTCCTAGGCTACTGCCATGGTGGGTCTCTTTTTCTTCTTTTCTTCTTCACATCCTCCTTTAGTTGTCTCATCAAGCTTAGTCTATTGTTTCTTCTACACACAAAAGATATGTTGACTGAACATAGTCAACTTGCAGCCAAATTACTGCAGTGGCTGATTTGGCTTCCTTAGATCGGTGGAGTATATGCTTACTGGGAATGGTTCCACCAACCTAAGAGGGGCAGTGTAGGGACACAGCTTAGATCCTGGCATGCTGCCCCCTCCAACTTCTAGTTCCCAAACAGGAGCCAGCTCTGGGTTTCTCCCCTGCCCATTCCCTACCAGGAGCTGAGGGAATCCTCCAGGGGTCTCCCTGGTCTCTGTTCCCATAGGGAAGCAGCATGGGACTTCTCACTCCTTGGGTTCCAGCTGCTCTGGCTTCTTGCCCTTGCACACTCTCTACTGGGAGCCAGGCAACCTTGTTAATTTCACAGTCCTGGCTTCTCCTCGCCTCTCTTGTAGCTGGGGTCCAGCCACCTGTGGCTTCTCCCCATGTGGCCGGCAGCCAGGAGCCAGGGTCCAGCCATCTGTGGCTTTTTGCTGCACTCCCAGCTGGTTTTCTTGTCAATTTCAGGGCTTGCCTGGCACCCTGAAATTGACAAGAATGACATAACTACCTATGTAAAGGAGCACCCTGTCCATATGGACAGTTCATCAGCTTATCTATGTCAACATAAGCACTACACCTCTCCTTGAAGTGGTTCTATAATGTCGGCATATCAAGGGAGTTATACTGGTGGAAGGAGCATATGAATGCGAACACTTCCATTGGTTTGTTGACAAAAACTGACTTTTTTGTTTGTTTGTTTGTTTGTTTGACAAAGCCCAAGTATTGACTGCATCCAAGGTCCTGCCCAAACTGGCTTCCTGCATTTGCAGCCCATCATCAGTGAAATCAGTTGCTCGATCATATCAACACTTGTCTGGGTTTTCTTTTTGTTTGTTCAGCAAGCAACCAATTAAAATTTCATATTTATTTTCTGACAGCAAAATACTAAATTTCACATTTGTTCTCAAATCAACAATTGTGACAATATTGCGTTTCTAAAGCAGGAATATTAACAACAGAAATAAAGAACTTGTTTAGTGTTGTGACTGATTTTAGCAAAGTATTATTGTAGTAAATATTAATCTATATACCGGGGAATAATGTGATAAGCTCTGCTGCTCAGCAAAGATTCTGTGTGTTGACTTTACCCTTTTACTATGATATTGTTCTACAAGTATATTAAGTATTGTCACAAACTAAGATAAGTACATTGTGTGCAGTAAGATTTTTTTTAACTTAAACTATGTGTTCACCTACTAAATTCTGTGATTCATTGTAGATCTTTCACTCATTAGTGTGAATTAGAGTGGTTCTACTATATTTTATTTGCCTGGTACTTTGTTTTTTCACTCTGACTCTAGTTCTTTTCTACTTTCTGTATCTGATCTATAAACAGACTCCTCAAGTGTCAAACCGACATTCTCTGTGGATATATTGTAAACAAAAATTAACCCAGGTTGCATGGGAGCTACACTCTTTTTGATTTATAGCTGCCTAGATGGTCTCAGGGCGGTGGTTATCTGTAAATTATATTGGGGGTAGGAATTATCAGGCACCAGTGTTTAGTGGATGGATGAATGATTCCTACTTTAAGAGATATTAACCAGATCCTCTCTCCAATAAAGACTAATAACTCAGATTTTTAAACAGTCTTCATGACAGATTGGGGCATAGAGGAGAGTGCCTCAACACTAATTAAGGATGTTGACTCTATGTTCACCTTCGCCATGATTAATTGATCTTGGAGTGCTATCTCTGAGCAGGAAATGATGTGCTGTTATATTGTGAAGTTTAAAGGTTATATTTTAGTGTATCCTTTAACGTGCCTTCACACAAAACACATGCTTATTACCTATCTTATCTGACCACAGAAAGAAACATTTTCCAGTCCATATATGAATGTTTGGCTTTATGGTGCACTCACATGAATCCTTTCTGTAGCAGGACTTTCCTGGTGTGCTTCATGTCTAGGCGTTGCCTCAGTTTCTCTTTATTCCTCATTTAATCAAATTTCAAACTATGGGTATTTTCTCACTAACATGCCCTTTCTGGGAGGTTGGCTTGTTTATAATAAAGTTCAAAGGAACACCGATCTTCTGCCTAGGTTTTGAGCTGTCTTCTGTCCCCTGCAGTCTTGCACTGCCCAGGTCCTCTGCCTGGAACTAAGGAGATTCTCTGTGTTTACACAGTTTTCCTGCTCCAGCTCATACAAGTCTCTCCTGACTTGAACACAAGTTCATCCTGTAGCTCCCATCAGGCCAGTTCATAGGCCAGATCTGCAGTGATCAGGTCTACACAGAGAACATTTTGTTATAGTAGCTCTGTGAGTCTGGTGTGCAAAAACACTATATATTCCAGCCATCCAGAAATATGCCAGCATCACCCCCAGCTTAGAGCAGCAGAAGAATTAGCTTTTGTTGGCACAGCTAATTTTTTGGGGGGAAGTGGTAATACTATACTGATAGAAAAACTCCTTGTTAGCATACATTCATCTTCTCTACAGGACTCTGCTAGTACATTAGTATAGATTTATCAGCAACATGAGTGTAGGGTAGATTAGCTCCTATTCACATGCTGCTACCATATTTCTCTGAACTGAGTGGTAGTCTAGTCAAATCTGAGGCTGAACCCATGACTCCTTTAAGCTCACCATATGGCACAGCCCATCTACCAAGTTGTTTGTATAGCTCTAGAATATTATCTTGTTTTGAATTGTGTGGAATACTCATCCCTACAGAAATGGAATATTAACAGGAAAATCACACATTTTCTGCATGTTTTGTTTTGGTGGTGAATGTGGTCTTGACCTCTAAAGCAGGAGTCTGCAACCTGCAGCTCTGGGACCACATGTGGCTCTTTGACTGCCACCTTCCTTCTCTGGGCTCCGCCCCTGCCACCGGGGGCCCCAGTGACAGCACACTTGGCCCAGCTCCCCCCACCAGGAGGCTGCGCCTGTTGTGACTCTCAAATACTTGGTTATTGAAGGAATTTTAAGAAATAACTCTCTTATCTTTTGGGTTGCTCACCTGTGGTGTAAAGAAACATTCAAGACAGTGAAAGAGAAAAATGTCTGGTCAAAAAGCCTTTTATGCAAAATTATAAAATATTTGTAGCTGAATGCATGGGTAAGTCCTTTATTATGATGAGGATATTGGCAAATTGAAAAATATTTTTAAAACAAATTTTATTTACTTATGTTACTAAAAATTCATGAGAGGGGACACTTCAATGTCATGATCCTGATTTAAATTCCATTTTATTATTACTGAGAGTTCCTCGATCCAGTAACTTTTAGTCTTTGTGAGTCACTATCAGGAAATAAACCAAAGGAAATGTAGTAATTCTTCTTACTCTATGGAGGGTACAGACAACTCAAAACCAAGTTCTCTTTACTTTAAAGCTTTAGTTTAATGGTCTCCAGCAATTCCTATTAAAATGCTTTTACCGGAAATTCTCCACTTATTAGTTTTAAGCACATACAAATAATTTGGGGTTAGAGAGCCCCAAAACTTGATTGTCTGAGGCAGTCTTTGGGTGAATCAGTCAAGATTTCCAGATGGCCAGTCCTTCTGTCTGCCTGAAGAGCTTTCCAAGGTGTCCATGAAGTGATCAACTTGACTCAGACTTGCAACCTCCTTCTTATGCCCCCAAAGCTACAGTGATATTTTACTCAAAAGAATGTTACCTGGGCAGCCACACAGGTCTGTCACTAGGCAAAAAAAAAAAAAAAGAGAGACATTTGACTTAGAAAATAAGTTAAGCAACCAGTCATAAGCTGTTAGTCTGATAGGCAAATTTCCCTGCAGTCAGAGAGAGAGAACACATTAGAGCCAGGCTCACTTCATGTATTCATGGTCTACTCCCTGTCTTCCAGCTGCCTGGGTTATGCTGTGTTCTGCAAAGGCCTGAAAATGGCTAAGAGCATCAAAAAGAATAATTGGTAGTCCTTTGCAATAATTAACAATGACTTGGACATGTGGCCGGTTGCTAAAATGCCTCTTTACAGCAGTAAAAAGGGAAAGAGGTTATGGAACTGCCAGCAAACTGCACTGCCAAGGCTTTCATAGGGACCACCACAGTGGAATTTCCATTACTGGCACGACAGGTTTGGCGGTGCAGCTTGCAGTATGGAGAGGTAATAGTTTCCCTGGATTGAACCACCCCTTTTGGAGTGACTGGGTAGTTTGAACTACAAGTTATCCTTTCATTAGCTTGTCAAACAGACAGGAGGTTGTGTAAGATAGAGGAAGTTGAGGGTATTGATGTATAGTTTTGTAATGTCTTCACAGATATCCTGCATGAGTTGTGCAGTGGGAACGTGGTGTGGGAAGGCTCCCCTGGGGTGTATCAAAGAACCTGGAAGTGGGTGTCTAAAGGGTAATCAGATCCTGAACTTAATACCTGTACAGTCATCTTTTTAGCCAAATGTCCCTGATGCATCTGATCTCTCAAACGGGAACCCAGGTTCTACTTATAGTCCCCATCCAGAATTCTTGAAGTTAGGTGGGATGTCAGAATGGAGACAATATATGCTTGTCCAGTGATTCCCAACCCATGGTCCAGGCACTCCCCTCCCCCTGGCTGGAGAAGGGAGCACAGCAAGGTGTTTTGCTAGGGTTCCTGGCACTGGGGTTCCTACTGGAGCCAGAGGTAGGAGAGATCAGCATTCCAGGTTCCAGCAAAGAGTAGTGCACTCTGCGTGAGTCTTTTTGTGCTGGTGTCCCTGCTGAAGCCAGAGGGAGGAGAGCACTGATTTTTTTTTTTTTTCCATCTCCTTGGCTGCAGAAGGGAGCAAGAGCCTGCAGACCCAGGTGGAGAGCATAGGGCTACAGGATGCCTGTGGTTTCCTTGCTGCAGACAGGGAAACAATTGATAAAAGAGGTGGCTGCCTCCTTGTTGTACCACTGAATAAAGGCAATGCGCCAATGAAGGTGCTGGTGGATTTTTTTAGTTTTGTCACCAGGGGCTTTCCATCCCCAAGTACCACAGTGCAGCTAGGTGCCATGGTGACCTTGCACTTGGGTTTTGTTGAGCTCTCTCATAGCAAAAGAGGCTGCTTCAGCTCATTTCTGTCTTTATGGGAATTGCCCTGTGAAGTCCAAAACCATTTCCTACATGGATAGGTGGGATGGGTCTATGGGAAGTCTGGTCTTTGTTTGGCTGGGTATTGCACTTCAAGCTTCAGCCACTGAGCTGAAGCTGACATTTATGTATACATATATAAATATATGTAAAGGTATATAAATTAGTAGGACTCCATAAAAATAAAGAAAACATAAGTTTTGTGGCACCTTACGGACAAACAGATTTCTTCAGGTATAAGCTTTCGTGGGCTCCAACCTGCTTTGTCAGATGCATCTGACAAAGTGAATTGAAGCCCATGAAAGCTTATGCCTGAAATAATCTGTTTAGTCTACAGTGTGCCCCAGGACTCTTGTTGTTTTTGCTGTACACATGGCTGCCTCTCTGGAAATTTGGAGTCCATAGATATAGGGCCAAATTAAGCCCTTATTTAAACAGGTGTAATTCCATTTAGGGCTCTGGATTTATACTCACTGAATCTGATTTATGGAATATAATACCACATAGGCTACAAATGAAAATGAGAGGTTCAGAACACAATCTGTGTGTTGCTATCAGGAGACTGGGAGACACCAGGCAATTTTGGGATGATTGATGGCCTCTTCTCAAGAGAGGACTAAGACAAAACTAGTGGAACTTCGGTAGGTCTTAATAGTGGCCGTATTGGGTCAGACCAACATTTAGCCCATTATCTTCTCCTCTGACAGTGGCCAATACTAGGTGTTTCAGAGGGAATGCATAGAACAGATAATTATCAATTGATCAACCCCATTGGCCAATCCCAATTTCTGGTAATCTGTAATCCCTATTTGTCCTGGCTAATAGCCATTGATGGACCTATTCTTGATGAGCTTTACTCCTCTTTTGAACCCCTCTGTAGAGTTTGCCTTACAACATCCTCTGGAAAGAAGATCCACAGGTTGATTGTACGTAGTATGAAGAAATACTTCCTTTTGTTAATTTTAAACGTGCTGCCTATTAATTTTTCTTGGTGACCGCTAGTACTTGAGTTATGAGGGTAAAAATAACAGTTTATTTTCTCCACACCGGTAATAATTTTATAGATCTGTCATGCCCCCCCCCCCCGCATTATTTCTCATTTCCAAGTTGAAAAGTCTGTGCTGAGATGGAAGCTTTTCCATACCTCTAATCATTAATGTTGCCATTTTCTGTATCTTTTCTAATTCCAATATATTTTTTTTGAGATGGGGTGACCAGATCTGCATGCAGTATTCAATATGTGGATGTACCATAGACTTATAAAGAAGCAATATGATATTTTCTGTCTTATCTATTCCTTTTCTAATGGTTTCTAACATCCATTAACTTTTTTTGAGTGCCACTGCACACTGAGTGGATGTTTTCAGAGAACTATCTACAATAACTCAGATCTCTTTCTGGAGTGGTAAACAACAAATTGGGACACCATCATTTTATATGCATTGTTTGGATTACGTTTTTCCAATGTGCATTACTTTTCATTCATCAACGTTGAATTTCATCTTCCATTTTGTTGCCCTGTCACCCAGTTTTATGAGATCTCTTTGTAACTCTCTTCAATCTGCTTTGGACTTAACTGTCTTGAGTAATTTTGAATGATCTGTAAATTTCATTTACCCCTTTTCCCATATTATTTATGAATATGTTGAACAGTACAGACCCCTGGGGGGGAGACCACTATTTACCTTTCCTCATTTTGAAAACAGACCATTTATTCCTACCCTTTGTTCCCTATATTTTTACTAGCTACTGATCTAGGAGGGTCTCTTCCCTCTTATCCCATGACTGCTTATTTTGCCTGAGTCATCCGTGATAGACCTTGTCCAAAGGCTTTCTGAAAATCCAAGTACACTAGATTGGCTTGGCCACATGCTTGTTGACTCACTCAGAGAATTATAGTACACTGGTGGGGCATGATTTCCCTTTATAAAAATCATGTTGATTCTTTTCCAAATTATCATATTCATCTACAGTGGAACCTTAGAATTATGAACAGTTCACGAGTAGAGGTTGTTTCTAACTCTGAAATGTTCATAACTGAACAAAATGTTATGGTTGGTCTTTTGAAAGTTTACAGCCAAATATTGACTTAATGCAGCCTTGAAACTTTTACCATGCAGAAGAAAATCGCTGCTTTTTCTTTCTTTCTTTGAAATTTGTTTAACACAGTCCTATACTTGCTGTATTTGCATGTTTTATTCTCTGCTTCTGCTTGATTGCATTCTGGTTCCAAATGATGTGTGCAGTTGACTGGTCAGTGTATAACTCTGACATCTGTAACTCTGAGGTTCTATTGCATGTGCCTGATAATTCTGTTCTTTACTATAGTTTCAACCAATTTGCCTGGTACTAAAATTAGGATTACTACCTTGTAAATGCCAGGATTGCTTCTTGAACCTTTTTCAAAAATTAGTATCATGTAAGCAGTTCTCCAGACATCTGGATGAGAAACTGATTAAAATGATAGGCTACATTCCACTGGTAGTAGTTCTGCAGTTGCACATTTGAGTTCCTTCAGAACTCTTGGGTGGCTACCTTGTGGTCTTGCTAACTTGCTACTGTTTAACTCATCAATTTGTTCCAAAACCTCCTCTGAGGATGCCTCAGTCTGGGACAGTTCCTCTGATTTGTCACCTAAAATAGATTGATCAGACTTGGGAATCTCTTTCTCATCCTCAGCTATGAATACAGAAGCAAGGAATTAATTTAGTTTCTCTGCAACAGCCTTATCTTCCTTCAGTGCTCCTTTAGCATCAATTGTTCAGTGACCCCACTGATTGTTTAATGGGCTTCCTGCTTCTGATGTACTTTAATTTTCTTTTTGAGGCTTTGGCTAGCTATTCTTCAAATTCTTTATTGGTTTTCATAATTATATTTTTCACTTGCCAGAGTTTATGCTTCTATTTTCCTCAATAGGATGTAACTTTCATTTTTAGAAGGATGCTTCTTTGCCCCTCACTGCTTCTTTTAGTTTCTTGTTTTGCCACAGTGGCACTTTTTTGGTCTTCTTACTATGGTGTTTAATTTGGGGGTAGAGGTTTAAAATGAGCTTCTGTTATGGTGTCTTTAAAAAAAAAAATCCATGCAGCTTGCTGTGATTTCACTTTTGACACTAGCTTTTAATTTCTGTTTAACTTTATTTTTATCATTCTCCTTGCTGAAATCAAATGCTCCCTTGGTGCTGCTTTTGTGCTTTCTCTCCACCCCTTGGTGAGATGTTAAATTTTATTATATTATGGTAAATATGACCAAACTGTTCAGCTGTAGTCACTTCTTGGACCAGGTACTGTGCTCAGCTTAGAACTAAATCAGGAGTTGCCTCTCTTCTTGTGGGTTCCAGGACTAGCTGTTATTCATTGAAGGTGTCAAAAAACTTAAATCTCTGCATCCTGTCCTGAGGTGACATGTACCTAGTCAGTATGGGGGTAGTTGAAATCCCTATTATTACTGATTTTTTTTTTTTAAGAACCTCTCCAATCACCCTGTATATTTCTCAGTCACTATCACCCTCTTGGTCAGGATGTTGGTGATATATCCCTGTTGCTATATGCTTATTATTCAAGGTCACCACTGAGATGCATTAACAGAGGAAGCTTGCACACAGCCTGTCTGCCCTAAACTTCAGCTAGTTTTTCACTTTCACTCAGATTTTAAGAGGAGAAGTGTAGTCAGCTAAAAGAAAGTGAAATTAAATGAGCTGTGCAGGCAAACAGTGCTTTGTTTATACTTGCTTTTGTTTACAAGGACTGAAAGAACAAACTTGATTTAGTTTTTTCTAGTCAAAATTTTTAGGTCAAAGTGTTTGTGCTGCTTTATTTGTACTCCTATGATATGAGTACAAAGAATGACAGCAATAAGATAGCAGAATCTAGCAGAATACTGTTGTTCATAACTGGGAGCTCAGATATCGCCATGGTGAGTGCTACAGAAATACCAATAAGTAAAATATTAGCACATGATAATAGTTATGCTTACATTTAGAGAACATGCCATTAAAAATTAAAAGTAGTAATAAACTATTTAAATACAAAGACTAGGATGGTATGAGTAGCCTTTCTTTTATAATAACATAAATAAAATGCTGAGAGATCATGTACTATTGCTTCAAATTCTGTTGGCAGTTTATTTAGTAATGTGGACATACGTCTAATAAAAAAAGATGCTGCATAAGCCATAGTTCAGGCTGAATGTGCTTCTGTTTTTGGTTTAGGTAGAAATGTTTTTTCTGGCTGCGTCCTTCATACTTAGGTCTTCTTACAACAAATGGAAAGCCCTTAATTGTACCTCAGGGAATAGTTAATGTACAGTGGACATATGGTGGACAAAAGCTGAGTCTAGTAAATGAAATAAAATTATAAACAGAAAATGTGTGAATGTCTGCATAGTCTGACAGCTAGGGAAGATATTGTGCTGCCTGAGTAGCTTATTTAAAATTAATTTGCAATTCTTTTCTGTTGTGTAGGTAGGTTAGCATAATAGTGCAGTTTAAAATACATCAACATAACTTCTAGAAATTAATTTTCTATCTGGTTTATTTGATTAAAAGAAAAATGCTCAGCAATTTTTAAAATCACGGAGCATGCACATTCATTCTTTGTAAAGTTTGTCGTATCCAGCACATGACATAAATACAGCATGGTTTCACTGATGGGGATGAGACTTATTGCATTTACGCATATCTTCTGATTGGGGGCAGTTAATCAGCATTAACCCTGAACAGCTCTTGGGCTTTATGGATTCAAGCATTATATGTGGTTGCACTGCTCCAGCAAAAGGTTAAGTATTAATGGAAAATGTTCACAGCTCTTTTACTCAAAGAAAACATGTTACTTGTAAGTTTTCTTTTGATTTTACTTTTACAGTTACATTGAATGTCTTCATTCATTTAGCCATCCATAAAGCAAATATTGTTGCACATGCAGTGGATAATAAGTCTTTTTAGGACTACTTGTGTGGTATGTCACAGATCATTAACTGCAAGTAACCATCTGACTTGAGGGAAGTCTGGAAGCATCATTACAGTGAAATAAGCTTTTATTTCTGTATCACTGCAGCACATTGATTTGTAGGAATGTCTCCATTAACTACTGTGGAAATATATTCTCATATATTATCAGCGAGGAAGGTTGATGATAGAAGTTAACCAATGTTCAAGTGTGAAAAGGACATTAATATTAGACCTCTGGACAAAGTGGGGAAAAAAAGTCCTATTATAGTATTTTTTTTTTATACAAGAACTAGATATTAGTAAGCAAATAATTTGTTTTTGTAGTTATTTCTTAACCAGTGGTTAAAATCAAGATTTGTAATAAACTATAGAAGGAGTAGTACAGTGTTCATGCATACACTGCATCTTTATCTGATCTGTGAACACTTAATGAATGCTTGCTAAGTGGTGGGCAGACAGTGCAAGAGTGTGGGACAGATTACCATCCTCTTCAGTACTTAAAACTTGAACATCTCTCACTTGATGGAAAAAGTTAAGAATTTTATTTATGATTTTCTTTATTTCATCCTATCTTAGAAGCAATTGAATATAATTGATAGAAGTTTGGGATCATGAAACATATGAGTTTAGTTACTAAGATATTTTATGGATACTTCTGAATGGAGATTTTGTGTATGTTCAAATTAATACTTTTTTGAGTTATCTAACTGTATTTCATTATTATTTTGCAAAGTAAGATATAATTTGCTAACAGGCCATTGAGGGGCACAAGACAGCAAAAGAACAACAGATCAAAAAGAAACTAACTGGAAAACATGAACTAAGATGTGCAGATCCAGGAATGGAGAAGAAAAGGTGTGTGTTTGGTGGGGAGGGATAAAAAAGCTTGATAATTTGAGGTTGTCCAAGAGAAGCTCTCTTGTTAGCTTTTTTTTTTTTTTTTTTTTTAATTCAGAATTATATAAGACTGGTTGTTTTCTTGAGACAGTTGCAATGGAACAGAATTTGACCCAGAATAATCCTTTGTATTCTTCCCTCATGCATCACATAGCCCTAGCTCATTTGCTAAGTATCCAATCTTTGGACTAAGTGAGGTGTGACTGATCTAATAATAGTATGTGGTATCAGTAAAGATAATTTTGTAATATATACAAGGGGGGGAGAATTATTGTTAACATTGTTGCTTTCTAAATTTTGAATGCTTAATTCTTCAACCTAAACATTCCTTTAATATTTGTATTACAATAGCACTTGGAATCACCAACCAAGATTTCTGTCCTATTGGATTAAGTGCTATGTAAGCACATAGTAACAGTCTTTCCCAGTTTGAAAGAGTTTACAATCTAAATAAACCAGACAACTGAAGAGAGAAGGAATCACAGTGAGATGAAATAATTTTGTAAAAGGCTTGCTTATGAAAAATAGCATGTGATCATGTAAATAAAGATTCTATTGTAATGCATATGCGGAAAGAGGCTGAATTTAGATTTCATGAGCAACCTTAATTCCGGCAGTCTTAATTATCACATTTCTTACCCTTCAGATGTGTGTTACTGCAACCTTAACTTTCCATTTAATACTTTTTTTTTTGGTAAGTAGTAGATATAATTTTGCAATAAATCAGACTGGCAGAGACTTTAGGTGTGTTCACCCATCCTCTGCAGCATGGAGCGTGAATTGTCTACTAGGATCAGCTGGCCATATCCTGTCTAATCATTGAAGGTTCCTTTGGCATTGATGGCACCTCAGTTTCCTCTGTTCTCTGCTTGTGACACACAACAGTCTGGTCTCCTGAGGACTGAATTGTTTTAGTGTAACTAAAGTCATTGGGCTCAATGTAGGGTTATCAAGATGAAATTTAGCAACTTGTGATATACAGAGGCCAGACTAGATGGTGTAATGGCCCCTTATCGCTTTAAACTTCAAGACTTAAATGTTATTCAGTTACATGCAGAAGGTCCTGGGTTCAATTCCCAAGGGGTTGGACTCGATGATCTCACGAGGTCCCTTCCAGCCCTATGATTTGATTGATTGATTGATTGATTGATATAGCTACAGTGTAAATTAAAATGCTGGTATATATTGTTTCTTTGCTATCAAAAGAAAAGAACAGAGGTCTTCAGTTATTAATCATCTCTATTTTTAAGAGCTTGCAGAAGAGAGCTCTTTGAAACTTCCCCACTACCTCACTTCTGATAGCTACTTAATTCTGACCAACAGGGAGGAATTGGTTGCAAATGAAGGCAGAGTGCAATTTGAATGACAGTGATTATGAAATGTTAGTTTTCAATGATTCTGAGGAAAGAAAGGAACTGAGAACAGCAAAATAAGGACAATGGATATCAAAAAACAGACTTTAACAAACTCAGAGAACTGGTAAGTAAAGTTCCACGGGGAGAAGATCTAAGTGATAAAGGAGTTCAGGAGAGCTGGTAGTTTTTCAAGGAGACAGTGTTAAAGGCATAACAGCAAACTATCCCATTATGAAGAAATGAAAGGAAGAATTGTAAGGGGCCAAAATGGCTCCATCAGGAGCTCTGTAATGACCTGAATATCAAAAAGAAATCTGACAAAAAGTGGGAACACGGATGAATTGGTAAGGAAGAGTACAAAAGAATGTTGTAAGCATTTAGGGGCAAAATCAGAAAGGCTAAGCCAGAAAATTAGCTTTACCAACCAAGGGACATAAAAGGCAGTAAGAAGATTTTCTTTAAAATGCATCAAGAGAAAGAGAAAGATAAATTAAAATTTAGGTTCTCTGTTTAGCAAGGAAGGAGAGTTAATAACAGATGTTGTCAAGAAGTCTGCAATGCCTTTTGCTCTTCACTAAAAATGTTAATGGTGACCAGAAGCTCAAGCCGAGATATATTAAACGAATTTACTCCTGTACCTTCAGAAGTAGAGCTTCTACAAATCTCTTTGCAGCACCATGAAATTTACTAGATGGTGTTATAATAAAATTCTTGACAATACTTAAGAGCTTGAGATAGTATCTTTATTAACATAACACAATTATACAACAGCTGTAGATAAAAGCTGATGTCTTCCTTCTGGTTCCACTCCTCCATCATTTTCAGCAAGAACAGGGTGTGTTTATTCAGATATCATCAGCCATGGTATTATGTTTTATATGGAATAATGGATCTAAGTCAGATTTCTCTACCATGGACACTGCCTACTGGTTGTAATGTTGATTCAGTCCAAAAGATAATATAACACTGTCGCATGTAAGTACACATCTCTGGTACTGCTGCCGGGGGCTATGAGTATTCTACAGCTTATACTATCTGGTCCAATTCAGTATAATATTTTTGAGATTTTCAGGCTTTGACTATAAACTACAGTGTGCATACGGTTAGCAATATCTGTCATACGTTCTATAACATTCAGTATCTGTTTACATTCTAGAGTTGGGTAGGTCAGAATTTTTCTGTCAACCTTTTCTGACACTGAAAATTAAATTCAGCTATAAATTTTGGATGTCATATAGGGTACTTTCCACATAAATTAACTTTTTAAATTAAAAAAATAATAACTGAAATTTTTTATTCAAAATAATCTTTAGGTTTAGAAATGCACCACATATCCCCATTCTCTGTGATGGATTGGGCTCTTCCAAAATGAACCCCAGCCAACAATTCTCAGGTTGCACTAGCTCCCCAACTAAAGAAGGATCATGGTTCATCATTTTTCATTGTACACATGCAGGCCCATGTTGATGAAGGGTATCTGGATTTTTCTGGAACTTGTTCATTCTGCCCCTAACTTTTATTAGTTGTAACTTTTCTAAGGAAAAGGAAAAAAAAATTAAGATAATTCTTTGAAATAATAAACCCTAATTTTTACGAGAACCTATAATTTAACTCTACCACATTCTCCATTTTGAATAATTATTCCTGATGGCTATCCATAGTGATGAACTGTGAGCAAAAGAATTGTAAGTTTTTTTTAAAAGGAAATTAAATGTAATAAAGGAATTATCGTTGTAAAGAGAACTTTTGAATTGCCAGATTGTACTCCCATTACCAAATTATTAATTTTCTTATGCTGTCTTTCTGGTAAAAATGTATAAACTACAGCTTAAGAGCAGATTTCCAGTTTTAGAGTGGAGTCAGGCAAAATGGTTTTCAGAGGACTGAATAGTATGGTTATTGGGGTAGTTGCATATTTCAAATGGTTGATCACTAAGGCAATAATGTAGGTTTCTGAGAACAGCCAGTACTTTTTCCAGCTGCTTTATAGTGATATCTTGAAGCTTAAAATGTAATCTATATGGCTAAGCCACAAAAGCCACTCTATATTAAAGCAGACTCTGACTGTAAATCACAGTTGAACAGCTGGCAACACTAGTAACTCATAAACTTATTTATTAAAAAAACTAAACAGGAGTATTATATTAAAAAGAGAGGACTATGTTGTACCAGACCGGTGGATATATCTTAAAACCTGGAAAGTGCTCTAGATTAAGGGTCCAATTTATGAACATCTGTTCTGGCATCAGATTCTTACGTTCTTTACAATACAAGTGTGAAACATGTTCCCCTCCCCATACTAATCATGCTTTTATGCAGATCATAAAACTCACATTCAGCCCTATGCAACTGGGCCTCTTCACTTTACACACTTGCTTGAGTAATTACTCTACTATTTACTGAAGAATAAGTACTATGGCATAATATAATACTCATAATCCCACAGTACAGTTATCCTCACTTGTTCCAAGAAGGCATATCATCATCCAAAGCAGTGAATGAACACTGAATTTTCCTTCATGTGTTTAAATTTAAAGGAAAACACTGAAGTAATAATGGAAACAAGTCATTGGAGAATAAGGGGAATGATTAATCACAAATTACATAGTCATGAAGGCCTTTAAAACAGAGCATATTTAGAGATACATTTTGTTTGAATTATGGCATATCCTACATGGGGCAATTGCTATTCACTCTGTATGTATCTTTCTTGTTGGTAAACTCTCACATAATGATTATTGAGGTTAATTTTTTTAAACTTTATTGATGTCCCCACCAACCCTTTTACTATTGGTGCTTTGATTGTATTCTTGTTTGGGGGCAAACCCTGTGTCTTGGTGCATCAATAGACTAGAACCTTCCAAACAGCCCGGTCAGGTTCTACAACTTGGGAGGCCTATTTGTAACCTGATGCAGAAAATCTCTGAGGTAGCCATATGATGTTAAGTGCCCACTTTATATTTCGCTTGTCCAGGGGGATGAGTAAAAGGCTGTATTACTCTGAATGTTGAGGGTATCTGTGAGGCACTGAGTATGCATACAATCTCATTCAATCCTCTGGAAAGAGAATTGATGGAAGATGATTCATAGCATGAAATCCTGACCACTTTTGAAGTCAAGTTTTGCCATTGACTTTAGTGGATCCAGAATTTCATTTGTAGGTTCTTCTTAAAACTTTTTATTTATTGAGGACGTTTGAATGGTAGAAATCCTTGCCATGTGTATATCAGAGAAAATACAATAGTAGAACAAAGATTTTTTTTAGAAAAATATACTGTAATATAATTACAGTTATCAGATTTCTGTTTGACAAGGTGCTACCAGATTACAAAGGGAACATCTTTACTCTACCCACGACATGTCATTTCTAATGATTTTTATTACACTAAGTAAAATCTGTGATTACACACATTTAAATAACCAGGCATATCTATCAAATGTTAATATTCCAAAACAGTTGGGCTAGGTGTACTGTTTTGTTTTTGGAGATGAATGTGTTTTAAATATTGAGTAAATGGTTACTCACATATCTAAGTATCTCTCTGTCCTCTGTCTACTTATCTGGGTATGTAATTGGTGCATTAATTTTTCCATAACAATCTCGCATGGCTTTCAAACCATTCATTTAAAATTTCACCGTCAGATTTTAAGGCCAAAAGAAACTCCTGTGATCCTCTAGTCCAGGGGTCTCAAACTCAAATCACCACGAGGGTCGCATGAGGACTAGTACATTAGCCCGAGGGCCACACCACTAAAACCTTTTCATATAATAATATTGCAAATATCAGTAAAAAATAGTGTTGTTGTGGGCTGCAGGAAATAGCTTTAGGGGCCGCATACAGCACACGGGCCATGTGTTTGAGACCCCTGACCTAGTCTGACCTGAGCAATGCAGGTAATAGCACTTCACTTTGTAATTCCTGCTTTGAACCCAATGATTTAGGTTGAACCAAAGTGTATCTTTTTGAAAGACCAGCCAGTCTTGATCAAAGATTTCAAGTGATTCATTGCATTCCTTACTTTCATTGTTGTTTATTGTTTGTATTGTGCTCGCTCTTACGAGACCAAATTGTAGATCAGGGAGCTGCTGTGTTAGGCAGTGAATATACATGTTACAAAAAGACAAGGAACTTGCAATCTAGCTAAAACACATCACTTGGTAAATTGTTCCAATGGTTAGTTAATTTTACTGTTAAAAATGTATGCCTTATTTCCAGTTCGAATTTTGTTTTGTTTCAGCTTCTGGCTGTTGGGTCTTGTTACAATTTTGCTAAAGAGACCTGTGCTATTAGATATTAGATCAGTGGCATACCGAATGAGGGGGACATGCCCCCAGGCACCAGCCTGCACAAGAGTTGGCACTGATTGGGCCCTACTTGGAGGAACTGCCTCTACTGTTGCAGGCAGCCTGGAGCCACCAGGCTTTAACATCCCTCACAACCATGCCGACTTCAGCACAGGCCTGCCAGATGCTGAGGTCTCCTAAGGGGAGAGTAAGCATCTTCCTTGCCTCTGTGTTGGGTGAAAAGGGGGAGCCACAGAGACCCTGGCCATGTAGGGGCCAAGAAGCCAAAGGTGGGGCTCCAGGGCAAAGCCCATCATGTCGTCTCCCATTCTCCCCACTGCTGGGTGGCTCAGGGGCATCCTGCACCTGTCACTCCCACTCCCTGCTACCACCACAGTATGTGGGAGAGAGTAGGAATGGTTCCACAGACCTCCCTGCATGCACTGCTGCTGATGGCAGGGTTGGGGGGGCACAAAGGAAAGTATTGATCCCCAGGTGCATGGGTCTCCTGGAGACCCATGGTATCAGCTGAAGTGTAGCCTGAAAAAACAGCACGCAGGTGACAATCTTTAGAGAATGGTATATTTTCTTTGTACTCCTACTAATCTATAGAAGAAGAAATAACACAGGGCAGGAGGAAGTGGGAGGAGACAGAACAACCCTCCCCCCTTTTTTTTTAAACCCCATGTTGCTTGTGGCAACCTTATATGGCTTCCTGCTCTATATGACCACCATCTCTTCTTTTGACTATAAGAAGAGACCGTAAGAATCCATAGATTCCTCGGGGGTGGGCGGTGATCTTGCATGAATGAATTCCCAGTCCCCTCCTCTTCTTCCTCACCTGGCACCCTTTAAAGATTACATGTAGTCGCTGGTCACTAGTCCCTGTATGGTCCCAGCTGCGTTCAATGCAGATATTTTCAGAATGATTTATTCAGCTGTTTAGCTGTCTTGCACCATGGTAAGGAGCTTCCAGGTCACTGACTGCTGTGTTGGATGGGTTGTAAACTCTCCTTTTACTTCTACCTTGAATGATACCTCTACAGTCAACTTTTGTATGCAATGCTGCATAACGACATTTACCCAGGGAAACAAAGAATAACTTTTTTTTTACATGAAATAACGTTTTTACATAGTCATGCTATAATTCTCTGTTGGAATTTCACCTTTCACTGTGCAAATAGTTCTCAAAATACAGTATGTTATTTTCAGAAGCTTCAGAAGTATGTTAAATCATATTGTTTTCAGTGAGACTTTTTCTGTGATTAAATTGTTTTGTTAGATCTGGTGTATCAAGATGCTAAGATGTAATTTGTGTCCCTCTATGTCACAATTTGCCTTTTGGCCTAAGTTTCCTTTTGAAACAAAACCTTGAGTCACAGACAGAGCTGCCCCGATAGATTGAAGTACTTAGCTAGCTGGAGGCTTATAATGGAAAAGATGTAAGTCATCTTATAGCAATAATGTTTTAGCTGATTTATTACTTTAACTTAAAATTGTTTTAACATTGAATACGACATCCTATAATCATGTGCCATCCAACTGCATAGGTATTTTCATATATGTGGAAGGCCAGTCTGATCCCTGGCCCTAGCTAGTCAAGTAATCCTGCTTTCCTTCCTCATTCTGGACCTCTTCTGTCCCACTCCTTGTCTGCAGCATGCCTTTTCCTCCATGTGTATGCGCATGTAATTACCCCAGCCTCAGGAACTTTGCACCAGCTACTGACCTCCTCCAGTACAGAGTCCTCTTTTCTCACTTCTTTTATACTTCTCTCTCCCACCTAGCTTCTTAAAGTGCATAGTATAATGGGAGTGCTTTTGGTGCTGTTGGCTTTACTTTCTCTTGTCAGATCTTCAGGGAACACCATTTCATCAGTCCAATGTGAATTCCGGTATTTTGTTCGTATTTTTTTTTAATATCCTAGTTGTGTTTTGGGAAGTGTGGGTTTAGTCTACATGTATGTAGTTTGTTTATTTTTTTTTTTGAATAGTAGAACTCTGATGAGGATTTTTAGCAGTTTCTTTGGCTGAATTAACTTGATGGATGAGCCATTATGGGTCTTTTGGTTTAAATAATATGTGCAGTAGGAAGGATTTCCTTTGGAGCTGTTAATCTATTGGATAAATATCCATGTGAATTAATGTAGCACCCCCTTCACAATCCTATCAAATTCAGCCTAATAAATGCTGTTTTATATTTTTCTTTCTAAATGCTTTGGTAGAAAAGACTCTAAGTACCTCAGTGATGTAGACTAACATTGCATACTTTCTTATATGATTTGTACCCATAAAAATAGGCATAGATGTTTGTATTCTAATCCCTCCTTCCTTTTATTTCTCCTATCTTTAGCTCTATATCTTGGAATAAATAAATATTGAGGGCCAGATTTCAAACGTCTTTAGGAGCCTAAAGATGCAAATCAGCAACTAGTGAGTTTTTTCAGAAGCACCTAATGAGGTGAAGT
Organism: Podocnemis expansa; assembly: GCA_007922195.1. Taxonomy (NCBI): domain Eukaryota; kingdom Metazoa; phylum Chordata; order Testudines; family Podocnemididae; genus Podocnemis; species Podocnemis expansa. The sequence goes on from ML681996.1 coordinate 31,864,004, forward strand.
GCTGAACTGCCATGGAGTTAAAAATGCTTAAGAAAGACAGACTTTGGAAAATTCTGCTAGGCACCTATCTGCATCTTTAGCACCCAGATGCCTTTGAAATATGATCCTTGATGTGTTTGCTTTTTATATTAAGATTTTTTTAGAGTAATATTGGAACCTATGAAATCGGAATTAATTCTGGTATGATCTGACTGGATAGCACTGTACTGGTATATTAGATTACCACATATGTCAATATTTGGCCAAATCATAATGAATTTCAGCTCCTTTTGAGATAATCACATGGGGTTAACTTTCTGTTAACTAAAATAAAATGGAAATGCACAGTACAGACTTAGTTTTGTGGAGCTATTTTGTGTATTTATCTCACTTCTTGTTCTGAATGACTTTTCCCTGGCTTAAGCACAGCTTCATCACCAATTGCCTTAGCCCTTTTAAACTTCCCATTTAATTAAAACAAAACAAAACAAAAAAGAAAAAACCCCACAAAAACTTAAATAAGATGCAGTTTTAAAACTTCCAGTTTACTTTTGGGAAAATAGAAGTTCAAATCTAGCCCAGGCATGGGTGAACAGCTGTTAAAACTCACAAGCTAAACAATACTTTCTTCCCGTTTTACAAGTTTTAAAACTGTTTTAAAAGAGAAGCTGCCAATTCAGCTGCATGTTTCACTAGTTCTTCACTTCCAGGCAATTGCTTTTCATTCTTGATTTCTATTAAAAAACCTAGTGTTTTATTGAAGCAGCAGCATAGGCAATCAGACTGGTGGAAATAGGAGGCATCTTGAAAATTCTCCTTAACGTTTTATGAAATTTCTCTTTTGAGTCTAAGGAAATTGCTTGCTAGAAATATGCACAAGGTTGAGAGCATGAAGGTCCACTAATGCCTTCTGCTGCTTGGGATAACCCGTGACTGTGATCTTTGCTCTAGAGAAAGATGAAGCCCCCAAGGTCATAGAGGAAGCCTTAGGGAAGAAAGTACCTTCCTCATACTACATTTTTATACATTTTACTTCTATCCATCACTGATACATGTAAACCCACGTATTTCCCAAGATACTATTGCTTTCTAATTAACTTTTTCTTGGATGCTAGTAAATCACATTTGGCCAATACCCTTGAATGGGAGTAAGGAGAGAATTTATGGGAAGCTTAATACTCAGCAGTGAGTGGAGCACGTTAGAGTCCTCTTTGTTTAGTCCAGTTCCTGCCCATCTCTATGCTGACAGAAAACTAAATTGTGGTACAGCTTGCAGGCTGCCTTGAAGAGCATAAGGCACTGTTTCTCACCTGTAGAGGGTACACATACAGTGGGTAGCTATGCAGGTGGGAGAGCAGCCTCCACGCATCTGGTACCCTTTCCCTCAACATGTGTGGGTTGGGAAGGAGTGGCAAATGGATGGTGTTTTGGCTGTCTCTCCCCTGCATATCTGTGCTGGTATACTGGGAAATGTACATTGAACCAGTTATAGATACCTTGTAGAGCAGGGGTCAGCAACCTTTGCCGGCCCCTGTGCCAACCCCCCCCCTTGCATGCTCAGCAGGTGCCGGGGGCGGGGCCTGAGGCCGCAAAAGTCACATGTATGGAGGCTTCTTTTGGTTCTACCCTCCCAGCAGGGGGATAAGAACTGTGCATACATGTGTGGGGGCTTCTGCTGGTCCCAACCTCCAAGTGGGGCCTAGGGCAGCAAGAACCCCATGCACGTGGTGGCTCCTGCTGGTCCCACCCACCCAGCAAGGCCTGGGGCAGCAAGAGTGGTGTGTGTGGCAGCTCCTGTGAGCCCCATCACACCAGTGGCCCTGCAGGGGTGTGGGGCCAGCAGGGGAGAGCCAGGGCTGTCTCTAGGATGGGGTGGGTGGGGGCTGGGGCCAAACGGTCTGTTGGGGAGGCATCCACTCTTCTGCTCTGTCCCAGGCTGGCTGTTCCACTTGGGGTAGGGGAGGCTGGCCCAGCAGCTGGGTTCTGCACTCCTGCCCCATCCTGTTGCCTGTGGCTTCCCACCAAAGACAGCAAGGCAGGGGTGGGGGAAAGAAGAGCAGTGTGGGGAAGGGAGGGGAGTGGTGCAGACCCTGTGCTGTCTGGCTCACAGCAGGGTAGCACTGGGCTCACGGAACCATAGGGTCTGGGTCAGTTGCCCCTCTCATGACCCCTCTTGCTCCCCACTAAGGTGGGCTCTGGGAAGAGCAGCCACAGGGCTGGGAGCCCTGCATACTGCTTTGAACAGGTGCATGTGCCATGTTCAGAACTGTGCCCTAGGTTGCCAACCCCTGTTACAGAGTATATATTCTCACTTTCCTTCCCCACCCCCAGGATGAGTGGGGAATTGGGAGGCATATTGTGTTTCCTGATTTGCTCCTTCTTCATGTATGGTTGATGTAAATATACAGCAACAACTATAATTCCATATTCTGATGGTTGTCAGATAATTGTATCTATAGTAGCAGAGGGTATAGCCATGATGCCTCATTTGTATTTGTGAATTGGGCACTGAATTGTAATATATTCCATGGTCTGTTCTGGGTGACCACAGCTGCATGGTGGATAGTCTTGAATTTTCCATTTGTGTCTCAAGTATTTGCATCTACCATGGACTGTGCAGAAGTGGACTGCCCAAGACCTCTACAAGAGATTGAAGCCAGGGATCTTCTGCATCCAGTCTTTGACAATGTGTGTGTTTGTGATTTTCTTTTTGTGAACTCCCTTTGACTTTGCAAGTTTCATCAGGGTTGAAGTTCCATCGTTAAAGTTAACCTTGTGGTCCAGAAGGGCTCACATGATTTCAAGCAGTGGTGAAGGATGTTGTCAAAGTCCTGGGGAATGGGAAGACATTTGTTTTCCACAATCCTCTGAAATTCCTAAAGGGTTACAGCATCACTGGAGATGGATGGAGGAGCAATGTGCAACAGCACCAACAGCCAAGTTTTTGGAATCAACTTGAGGGTCCCATTGATCCATAGCATTTCAGTGTTCCGCTGGACATCAAGTCAAGTATAGCTACTTTTGGCCAATACTGGTACACAATGCTCAGGTACAAAGTACACAGCGGGCCTCCCTGATGTCATAAAATTTTGCCTGTGGATGATTGGCTATTATCGTTGAAAAATCTTGTAAGATGGAGGAGTCCCAGAGGACTGGAAAAGAACAAATGTAGTGCCCTTCTTCAGAAAGGGAAGTAAAGGCAACCCAGGGAATTATAGACAAAGTCAGTGTAACCTCTGTATGTACGCACGTACATATGTACACACACACACACAGTGAGAGAGAGAGAGAGAGTGGAGCAAATATTTAAGGACTCAGCAAAAATCTAAAAGAGAATAAGATGTTAAGTGATAGCCAGCCAGGATTTGTCAAGAACAAATCATGTCAAACCATATTGAGAGCTTTCTATGACTGGTTAGTAAGCCTTGTGGACAGAGGGAAAGTGGTAGATGTGGTATATCTAGAGTTTAGTAAGACTTTTGGAACGTTCTGACATCACCTCATTAACAAAGTAGGGAAGTATAATCAGATGGAGCTACTATAAGATGGGTGCAAAACTGCTCCCAGAGAGTAATTATCAATGGGTCACAGTCATGCTAGAAAGGCGTAACAAGCGGGGTACCACAGGAGTTGGTTATGGATCCGGTTCTGTTAAAATATTTTCATCAGTGATTTAGATGCTGCCATAGAGAATACACTTATAAAATTTGTGGATGATACCAAGCTGGGAGGGATTGCAAGTGCTGGTTTTCAAACTTTTTTTCTCAGGACCCAGTTGAAAAAAAAATCATTTATCCCTGTGACTGAACAATTACGTCTTTTGAGCAATGCATTCCAGTCTTTTCGTGGCAATAGCGGCACGTGCCACGATCCAGTACCTAGTGGTCTGCAACCAAGTACCACCTCCTGACCCTAAGTTTGAAAACCACTGCTCTGGAGGATAGGATCACAATTCAAAATGATTTGGATAAACAGGTAAAATGGTCTGAGATAAATAGAATGGAATTTAATAAAGACAAATGCAAAGTACTCCACTTAGGACAGAACAGTTCATTGCACACTACACAATTGTCAGTGACTGACTAGGAAGAGGTACTGTGGAAAGGGATCTGGGTGTCATAGTGGATCACAAACTAAATATGAGTCAACAGTGTGTCGCTGTTGCAAAAAAAATCCACCATTCTGGAATGTATTAACAGGAGTATTTGTAAAACATGAGAAGTAATTCTTCCGCTCTACTCTGCTCTCATTAGGCCTCAACTGGAGTATTGTGTTCAGTTCTGGGCACTCGTTTCAGGAAAGGTGGAGAAATTGAAAGAAGTTCAGAGAAGAGCAATAAGAATGATTAGAGGTCTGGAACACTTGACTTATGAGGGAAGATTGAGAGAGCTGAGTTTGTTTAATCTGGAAAAGAGGAGACTGAGAGGGAACATAACAGTTTTCAAGTACCTAAATTTTGTTTCAAAGAGGAGGGAGAAAAATTATTTTCCTTAACTCCCAATGATAGGACAAAAATCAACAAGCTTAAATTATGGCAAAGGAGGCTTAGGTTGGACATTAGGAAAAAATTCCTTACTGTCAGGGTGATTAACTACTAGAATAAGTTGCCTAGACAGGTTGTGGAATCTCCATCGTTGGAAGTAATTAAGAACAGGTTAGACGAGCATCTGTCAGGGATGGTTTAAGAGAGTATTTGGTCCTGCCATGGGTGCAGGGGATTGGACTCAGTAACCTCTCATGGTCCCCTCCAGTTTCTACAATTGTATGATCTTGGCCTTAGAGTGCAAGCAGCCACCTGCAATGGCAGTAAGTCAACCTGAACAGGAACCTAAACAGTGTAGGAATATTTCTAGAAATGGAGGCTGAAGCCAAACCATCACAAAACAGTAGTAACTGCATTCTGTCTTCATAAATGGAATGCTAAGTGAACCCTAATGTAGCCTTCCTTCTTCAGCAACAGTATGGTGTGACCCTCTTCTATTCTATCTCAGAATGAAGCTGTATCGCACGCTCACCTTCCATGACTATCTGACTAAAGCAGTTGCCAAACCAAAGAGAAGTTTTCATTTTGGTCCTGAAACCAGCAAGCACAAGCTGTGGAGCATTAATATCAATATTATGGGTTTGTTCTGGAGCAAACAACAAGACTTTTTGCAAAGCTACAGTTTAATCCTTAGTTTTCTTGCAGGGATACAAGTATTTGAACGGTTTTCTTTTAATCTTTCATAGACATTAGCATGGTAGAGATTACATAACTTGTATTAGCACTGAAAAAATCTGGCTTGATACTCACCTGCCCACTTACACTATTGAGTTCTTTGCACTTGCAGCTATGCCTTTATGAAATTTGGCTCGTGTCTCTTTTTTTGCGCATTTATCACTATTGCATAACCAGTCTAATGTGATACATATATCTGTTAGGAAATTTCTTCTCTCTCTCCCTCTCACAAAATTTCACTGCATCTTTAATGTGCACAGCACCTTTCTCTGCCCTGCTGCAGCCACGTGAATATGAATTAGGGGAGAGGGCAAATTGTTCATAAGTAGTAATGTTTGTACTAATCATCTCCTCTCTGGTCTGTTTAAATACTGTTCATGAATATGTTATGATTGCATTCCATCAGAAAGCCTGAACAGAAAGCTTCTTGGCCACTTCTAGTAAATAAACCTCATCCCTGCTCCCACCCAAACCATCAGAAACCCTCTGATAAGCTCTACATTGCATTTTTATATCTTTGAGGGGAAGAGATAACTGTAGTAAACAAAACTACAGGTAAATAATTTATCTTAGTTGTAATAATTCCTAACTCCATTTGAGATTTTTTAAAACTTTCCATACTGAGATTAGAATTTTATGTATAGTTTGCAAAGTCAGAAATTGAAAAAATTAAAGTACTCATTAGTATTAATTTGTCTACACTGCACATACTGTATATGCTTATGTAAAGTCTGGAGAACCTAAACAATAGTTTAAAACAAGTGCAGTGTGACTGAGGTAATTGTTCTGTTGAGCTTTAACTTTTTGCCTTTCCTGTCTTTACCTTGTTAGATTATTCAGACATTCTTATGTTCATAAGTCAGGAAAGGTCATTATGAACATAAAGTCTGACTGCCTTCATAACACAGTCTAGGGACCTCACCTAGTAATTTATGAATCAAGTTCATAACTTCTGTTTGAGCTACAGGATATTTTTTCAGAAAGACATCCAGTCTTATGAGCTGTTCCTATGATTAGTTACTGTCAATATTAAAAAGTTATTCCCTGTTTCTAGTCTGAATGTGCCTTCAGTTTTTGACCAGTGGATCTCATTATGCCCTTTTCTGCTAGATTAAAGAGCTGTCTACCATCAGAAGTGTGTATGTGTGCATGTGTAAATAAAACAAAATATAAATCTCTAGACCACTTTCCCTTCTTCTAGTTCTTGGTATATTTCTTTATTTATTCAGTTTAGCAGAAGAATGTCTCCAGCCTAACTGAAGCAGATGAATATGCTGTTCCTCCACCTAGTTTGCTTCTGTGAGATTTGCACTTCAAAGCTGTTCAGGAGAATTTAAATGTTAGGGTATATCTATACTGATGGTGGCAAATTCACCGCTGTCAGTGTGCTGTTTTGGGTTTGATTGAGTGGTCTGTCAAGACACGCTCAGTTGATCTACAGCTTGATGCTGTACCTCCAGCTCCATAACTGGAGTTGTGCTAAATCAACCAGACGACTTCTCTGATTCCCTTAGCACAGTATGTAAAGGGAGGTAAGTGGGAGTTAGTAAAGGAAGGTATTTTATGTACTTTGCGCATCTCCCATCGACTGCTGCTGAAAAGTGTCACAGGTGTAGACTAGGGCTAAGTCTAGATGGGAAAATTTCTTTCACTCTTTTCACTTATTTCTATATTATAAGACAAACTAGAAAGTGAAATGCTATACACAGGGGTAATACATTTAATTCTCAATCTATTTAGTTTATCCAGGACAATGTTAAAAGATGACTTGATCATGGCCTATAAATTAATAAAGAAATACACCAGGAAATAGCAGCAGAAGGGAAAGTGGTCTTAATTTTTACTTGGTATAAACTGGCATGGCTTCAGTGAAGTCAGTAGAGGTATGCTGTCTTACATGAGTTGAGGATCTGGTCCCAAAATCTTAATTTATATCATTTAGATGTTGTATAACATTTTCAAAAGTGTTTTTAGTGATTTAAGCTTCTAAACCACTTAGAAAGTTTTGAAAATTCTACTTATCTAGATTATGTGAAAAGGTTTTTTTTCATTAGCAACAAAAAAGTTAACACGTTTGAACAAATAGGTTTTAAAATCCTAATGATGACAGAATACGTTTTATTTTCACACACATTGCTGATTAAGAAGAACCTTTAAGATGGAATTTGTTCAAAAGTGGGTCAGCATTGGCCTATCTTTGCTCCCATTGAAGTCACTGGGAATTTTAGCTTTAACTTAATTGGTTATAGATTTTGGTCATTGCTGAGCACTCCTTTAAATTCTACTTGCATAATTCTCTGGCAAGCTGTCTATGTAGCATCCCATTGGTCTCACAGGGTAGATCAGATCACTGTGTATACACTATAGTACTATAACTAAGCCATTAGGGTTCTCCTAAAATCTTAATAGATGGCTTTTGAGCATATCTAGAAAGGACTTGTCAATTCCTTATAACTTTGATTTTTAATTCACGCTTCTTTTTCTTTTCAAGCATAGCAAAGGAACTGTTTCTCGTCATTAAAGATTACTTAACTGAAAAGTTTAGAATATGTTTATTCAGGTACCTTGAATTATGGCTGACAAAATGCTCTGGAAAAAAAACACTTTCAGGATTTACTTTCTCCCATAGTGCCAAAATGGTTGAATGGATTTTTCTCAACTATAAAAAAGATCATGCTGGTAATGAGATCAAACATATGAATAGGAGAGAGTTGTTTTGTTTTACATAAACTTTACTCAAGCATTTTAGCTTTGACAATTCTAAAAGTTTTATTAAGTATAAACATAGTAGAAGATCTTTTGTGTACTTGTTCGTACTCAGTAGGTCATCTGCATCTAGTCTCCAGTCTATTTACTGAATTTTCAAGGTAAAGAATTAGAGTTCTGAAGGTGAATTGATCAGAGAAATTAAAATATCCAGAAAAAACAAACTGTACATCACTTGAAGGTATGGAAAACTCAGCATATACGTAACAGTACAAACTGAGATCTTCATGGGAGTTGCACACTCATAATTGATGGCAGAAGGTGGCTGTATGTGTTTTTCTCTTCCATATGAGAGTTAGAAACATGGAGACTGTACAGTTAATATATTCATTGTAGTCTATCTAAATTTGCTTGTATTACAATACATTTTCTATAGTCAATCAAAATTCATTAAATTTTTACTGAGCGGTTCCAATTTTGTGTGTGTATTTTTTTTAAAAAAAATCTGAAAAAACTTGATTTGGTAATTAATCACAAAACTGTACAATATCAGAAAAATTAACATATTAGTTAGAACTTGATGCATATGGAATAATTAAGCAGCAATAAATAGCTCAGTTTCCAGCAAATATTCGGTACACGCCTGTCTCGATACTAAAATAAAAAAATTTGGAAGTGTAACTGATGTTTCCAATTGCTTAATATTAGAGATTTGTTATAAGAAAAATACTACCTTGGGCTGACCTTTGAGCATTTGTAGCTACTTTCTTATACCATAGAGCAGTGGTTCTCAACCACTGTGTCAGGGCACATTAGTGTGTTGCCACAGAGTGGTAAGTATGTCATGGAGAGCCAGGTGATTGGCTGGTGTGTCCTGTAGGGTCATGATATGCCACCAAGTATGTTGCAACCTGCAAAAGGTTGAAAACCACTGCCATAGAAAATGATTTTGTGTTCATTTATAATTTTCATTGTGGTGGTAGTGGTATTGTGGGATAGCTCCCAGGGAGGTGCATTGTAGAAGCAAAAGTTTATCCAACTCTTTGTTAGATCTTTTGGAAATGATAATGAAATGCGCCATGGGGCTGACTTGGGTTGGTGCTATCAGGAGCAAATAATTCAAAGCACTAGTGCTGCCCCCCCCCCCCGACACTCAAGAAAGAAGCTTTTTTTTTCTCCTTTGACTGGGCTGCTTGGACTTAGATCAACAGAAGGATCCTTGTTGAGGCAGTCTAAGTTGTAGTGGATGCAGCAGCAACCACTGAAAAGAGTAGACTTGGATCCTGTGAGGGTGCTGCTTTGCTGCACTGCTGCTCTTGACTACCACTCACCTCCTGTCTGACTTTGGACAAATATAGCTCATCATATTTATTTTTGTAGATTGCTTTGATGTCTGTTGATAAGTGTGATATGAGGCTTTTATGTATAAGAGGCGTTCACGAGTAGTTCATTTCAGAGAATCCATGGAACAGGTTATATTGAGCTTTGCTGTTAATACATTGGTGTCAAGTGGGCACATATTAATAAACTGATACTTTTATGGGAAGGATAAAATTTGTTTTTATCAAAAGTCTGTTTTACATTACTTATGTGCACAGATGCCTACAGGACACTTGGTAGGATGTTTGTAATTCATTGTATCAACAGTTACAGAAGCTGCAATCCTTTCCAAGGGGACACTTCTCTCTGTTTTGTGATATGCCAGTATTTACAGGCCCATATCTAAATCTTAGTTCAGAAATACTTATCTTTGCTCACTTTAAAGATTTCACTCCTCATGTTAATTTAATAGTGAGATAATTTCAAGAGTCTGAATAAAGTCACTCTGAAGTTGAAATCCTGTGTTAGTGTTAGTTTCACCATTGACTGCAAGAGATTTGGGAGGAGCAAGCTTTTACCTCCTAGATGCTGAAGAGTTGAAATGAATGCTTAATGATGGTATTGTTGTAAAGGCAATTTCCTCTGCATTTTCTATAAAATCCTGAGATTCTGTGAAGTTATGAAATTATAGTGATCTACAGACAAACCTAGAATTATTTCTATATGAAGTAAAATATAATGAATTTGATAATGATAAACTCATTGAGCATGGCACACTGCTTACTAAAATTTAACATCCAGTGAATATATCTGTTCCTTGGGCAAGCAAAATCATTTATTAAGATGCATCAAAACTGGGGAAAATATAGAGTGAGAGACATGGTGAAAAAGAAGCTAACACGAGTCTTTTTTTTTTTTTTTGCTGGACTAGACTAACACGGCTAACCCTTTGGAAATTGAAAAAGAAGCTGATCCATTCTTGGCTATAGATATATTAGGCTAGCACCATCTTCTGATTGTTTAGTACATTACATCTTTCATGCCTTTGACAAAAGCAGAAAGATCCCACTAGGAGAATACAGGAAAAAAAGTAACCGCAGTACCTTAATATATTTTTCTTCTTACGAGCTACACCAAAGTTTATAAAATAGCTAAACATTGACCATACATTTCCAGCTTTTGCACTAGTTTTATTATAATAATTGCAAATTCTGTATTTCACTGTACTGTTTAATTTATGCAGTATAGAACAAACTCTGTCAGTTCTTACAAAGAAGCATTCATTTTTTGCACTAAATGAAGTCTAATTGTTTCTCAGTATGTCACTAGTGGATTAACCAAACCAATTTAATTTAAACTTGTCCATTGTGACTGTAATATTTGTAATGATTTTTCATTGCAGATTAGAGAGAGAATTCTGATATTTTTTTCTGCCAGCCAACTGTGTTTCAAGATGCATGGTGGTGATATTAAATAAGAAGTAAGCCCAGTAAAATTGTGGCAACAATTACTAAGTCTCTAATTCTAGAGGAAAATGCTTTTTCTTGAATTTATATTTACTGAAATAAAGTATGCATTGTTTGAATAGGTTAATTTGAATTACATTTGAAAGAATGAAGTGCAGTCATCATGAGATTAAACATCTATTAAAAAGATTTTGAAACTACCATTTCCATAAAGAAATTCCTCCCCTCATCCCCCAAAGTGTGGGTAAGAAAATGTGTTTTGGAGACTGAAACAAAAGCTCTTGTACTAGTTCATTTACTTTAGAATTATTTTTGGTGTGACCTTTGTGCTTATAAAAGATTGATCATCCTAAAAATGAAGTCTTTTATTTATTCACTGAAAAGACTTGGAGAATAAATATTGTGTAACTAAAGATTCAGATGCCTGCAAAATAATCACAGCCATTGGCCTTACATTCTGTTGTGATGCTTGAGTGCAGTGATTGCCATTTATCTGCTACAGTTAGTACAGTATGGTACGTGATCTAACATGACTATGATAGATTAGACTGACTCTAAGAGGAGCACAAATTTATATAGGATGTGTTGGTGGGTATCTTGGATTTGCAGTTGCATTTTGGTTCATTTAAATATGGCATAGAAGATTGTTTTACTTATCTTGACATTTATACTGTGGCATCGTGAGTGATTTATATAATTATACAAACCCAGAAAAAAAACAAAACTTAGCCTTGGTTTTCTCCCTTCATTTTCCTTCATCCCCAGTGTTTTCTTTCTTTCCTCCCCACTTTTGGTAGGCACTCTGTAAGAGTTCTGTGATGATATAAGAAATTAGACATAGTCTGCAATTAAAAACCTTAATTATACCTATATTGATGATTGAGATAGAAGTAACAGTTTTAACTTAAGCAACTGAGTCTGTTGTCCTTTGGTCAAGTGTCTTCATCATAAAATGACCGTCAGAGTTTGCTGGTTGGTACCATTTTTGGGAATCTGAATGCAGGTGCCAAGGAGCCGGTGAGAAGAAGGATAGTATGACGGGCAGGGCAAGGGCATTAGGCTCAGGAAACCAGATTCAGTTCCTGCCTCAATGAGAATGTCACACAGAAAGTCTGAGCAAATTATTTAATCTACCCTGTACCTCATTTTCCCATCTATCAAATGGAGCTATCACTGTTTTCCTTTATAGGGGTGTTGTGAAGAAAAAAATCTGCTAATTGTGAAGTACTCAGATATTGTGGTGATGAGGACAGTGTACATACCTGGATATTCAGGTAGATTGTAACAGAGATTGAAGTATCTTCTCCACAATGCAGAGGCAGTCCCTCCTTGAAATTAAGCTCAAGCACAAAAAGGCCACTTTTGCTTCCAAGTGAGATCGTCCACACAACAGTTTAATATGATTTTAACTTTATATCTTTAGTTAATTCATCTTAACTTTCTTTAGTGCTTCTGTGTTAAAAGGCTCTTAGTCACTCTAGGAACTGAGGGATTCAATGGCAGAAGATGGGGCAAACCAAGTTTCCCTGCCGTCAAAGCATCTGATGAAGTGGGATTTTCTCTCCTATGTAAACTCATGCAAAAAGTAAATTTGTTAGTCTTGAAGTGCCACAGGACTCCTTGTTTGTTTGTTTTACTGAACTAGACTAACATGGCTACCCCTTTGAATCTTGGCAAAATCAAAACAAAGCTTTAAGCTTCAACTTTTGTTTTTTTTCCTCACTCCACCCTTTCCAGAAAAATGGAGAGAGCACTGTCCCTCTGATACATTTGAAATTAAAATACATTGCAATTTAATGCAGTTAATACCACCTTCTTTTTTTGAACATTATCCTTGTGTCTTTAAGCATTTGTCTTAGAGGTAGGATTAAGAGCTAAAGATGGCTATGTCTACACTACAGGGCTCAGGGAAGTCGACTTAATAAGTTGACTTAAACAAAGGGACACATTTGAAGTCGACTTAATAAAATCTACTTTAAATGGGTCTCCTTGCTTATGTTGACTTTCTAAAGTTGACTTAAGAGGCTCTATTGCACTAAGTCAGCTTTAAGGTAGGAGTTAATAAGTCGACTTGAGCAAGTACTTAAGTTGACTTAGTGCACTCCAAATGTGCCCAGGGAGTTGCTTAAGTCGACTTAAGCCCCTAACCTAGGTTATACATAGCCGATGAGTCTGATGTAAAGGCAAAGCAAAACACAGACGGGATAGAATTCAAATTATCTGTGTAGTCTTAGTCTGTTTAGTCAATGACTGTATGGTGTCTGTAAAATTTTCTGCCAAGAATGTATCAAAAGTGAAATAAAAAGGAAACATCCAGTTGAGAAAAATATCTTTCTTCTACACTATGTAATGATCTCTCTTTCAGATGGTGTGTGTCTAAGTTGCTAAATTAACCTTTGTGTAACATTTTTAGTTTTGTAAACAAACTTAAGCCTATTCCTTTTTTCCTTCTCGAGTAATTTTCCTTTTCTTTCTATCCCCTTGAAATGCTAAAATGGTTGTTTGCAAGCAATATTAACATATTCCCTTAACATAAATATTTGGCAAGATACAAATGCTTGACACATGTTGGTACACCTACACTAAAGCCCCATCACAGATAATATCCTTCAGAGATTAACAAAGTTGGCATGCTGCTTCCATGTGAATCTGCTTTTTTACTATTTGGATGATTCGAAGCCTATTTTAAATCGTGGAAACATTACATTTTTATTATCTTGTTGATAAAGGTGTATAAGAATTAATGTATTTGTTGAAGCCTTAACGAGAAAAGATGCTGGCATCTTTTTATATAATCTGTTTAAATATTATTCGAAAGGCCTTATTAAATCTGGTCTGTCTCCTTTCAAAGGATGGATTTCTAGGTCAAAGCTATTACATTGAACATAAAATTACAATAAAGGAAAACTTGCCCCATTATGTTTAATTTTGCTAGATCATGTCTTAGAAACAACTATTAGGCCCATTGTACAAATGACTGAATAAGTATGTATATGTGTGGTGCCAAGCTGACTTACTGTGGGCTTCATTCTAAGAAGCCCCACATAGATCCCACACCTTTGTGCACATTATGTGTTTTAAAAGCAGTAATTCTCATTTAAACAGTAACTAATTTACATAGTTTTTGTGTGCATATGCTTAGTGCCTAATTTGTAATGAAAGAGGTGCCGGGACTCAAGCAATCAGATATCAACATTCAAGAAATATTTTTGCTTTCATAACTGATGCAGCTAATCGAAATGTGCTGGAGCTAAGAACTGCCAGATCCAGATGGGCTGGAGCTCAGCCCTTGCAAGTTGTGGCACAGATTAAGCACTGCAAGAAATGGTGCCACAGCTTGGAGGCATATGTACATAAGGAAATGTGCACACAAGCCCATGCAGACCTCACCTGTGCCTCAGAACGCCCTTTGGTAGTTTCTGTTATCAGGCTTTTCTGGTTTTAGAGGAGCCAGGATTGGGATGGAAAATTTCCACCATTCATTGCCCGCTACTGGGCATGAATTTTCTTGTGCCTAAATCTAGTACTATGCCAGAATTCAGTCCTTGGGTCAGAAAGACTTAAAACTGAAAAATAAGCTGTTTTTCTTGAATTTATTCTGAAATGCATGTTTTTGACACCGCTGGTCTGCTGTGGAGGAAGCTTTTAAAATGTATTGTGTAGGTTAAAGCAGTATTTGAGTATCAATTTCCAGTTTTCTTTAAAAGTATTTTCTATATATTTTCATGGGTTTGTAGGAGATAGAGGTAAGGTAATAGCTTTTCTAAAATAGTAAAATATGACACTGGCTATTATTACTCTGCCTTAACAATTCTTCCAATATGGTATCTGATTTGTTATTATGTCCTCATAAAGAAGCATCAGCATTAGAGTGTATATGACAGCAAGAGGGTAAACACATGCTTGCAGTCAAATTAATGTATTTCATCTGTCTTCAACTAATAACAATCTGTCATGCTATCTATCTGAGCAAGGGAATAAACAGTTTATTTTGTGTTTGGAATAACTTCCTGGAGGCAGTTAATGTGACATGTAGTTTGTCTGAAATGAGTATAACCAGATCAACATTGTAGATGTTTTCTTGATAACATAAAAAATTACTGAGAAAAATCTGTACTGGAACTATATTTATATTTCATTTTCAGCTTCCTTAAGTCAGACTAGTGGTATATGTTTCACCAGGACTGCACTGAAAGGGTTTTTTTTTTCTTTTCTTGGTATCTCATATAGTTTTAGTGTGAGACAAGGATTAAAGGCATTAATAGAAACTTAAGTATTAAAGGTTGAAGTTCCTATTCTGACACTTAGGGTCCGTTGTTTACTTAGAAAAAGAGAGTGTATTATGTGATGTTGATTCACAAGTGTCAAGTCAAAGCTAGTTTTTTAAAGCAATGCATCTCTCTGTAGCTGATACAAAATGTGTAACAGCAATGAGGAGAAACGATCTAATACTGAAATAATACAACTGGGTGATTGATTAATGCATATGAATCTTACATATTTCATGGTATACCCTTTTATCTAAGTTTTTGTTTTTTAAGAAAGAAATATTTTTAATTAGAAAATGACTGTGTACTCAGCCTGAAATCTTACAAAATATAACTCCTATCTGGAACATCTAGATATTCATTAAAAATTAAAGGCTAATTAAGAGCTCCTGGACATAGCTGTGGAGTAGCATAGCAAAGGGTAAATGGACTGAGGTGGAAGAGAGCTATAACTTTGGAATGCTGTACAATACATGGTGAGAAGCCAGACAGCACTAGTGGTCTAGTAGAGACTGTATCTGGCCAGGTTTAAGGGCCCTGCCAGTCAACAGCCTGGTAGGACATTGCTAGTGAGTGTGCCGTAAACAGGGTATAGCAGATCCTGTTGCACAGCGTAGATACCTTAGTACTTCAGTGGAATCATACCTCAAGAAATGATATATTAAAGCACCTTTGCTGCTGTGATGGTTCTCTTCTTCCTTGTTCCTAAAGCAGGAATTCTCAACCTTTTGCAGGTCTCAACATGCTTAGTTGTGTGTTGTGACTCTACAGGACACACCAGCCTACTTGACTAGGCCAAATCCAGCCATGTATGTCATCAGCTCTCTGCTGTGTCCTGATGTGATGGTGGAGAATTGCTGCCCTAGAACGTCAGTGCTTAAGCCTAACAAACCTGAACCTTAAGTATCTTAAGTGAGGTTAAAATAACTGTAATGTTTGGACTACATTATTTCCCTATATTGTTTTCTCATACAAACTGTAATGAAGACAATTCACTTCCTCAGTTTGTTATGCAAAGGAGCACTCAGGATCTTTTCAAGGGGGAAAAGGCAATGTGCCGCATTTATTATAAGGGACAAAATTAATACCTATCCTAGCACTACACTTACACACACGTGACCAAACTCACCAGTAGATGTTCTGCAGTCGATAGTTACCAGTCCTGATTGTGGTTTGAAACCGCAGCTTGGGTTCGTGGCTCATGGCAGCTACCTGGCCGGGGAAGCTGGGCATGAGGGGGACGCGGGGTCTTTGTTGGGCGCGCACCGATGCTTCTTTCTTCCAGGTCTTGTGCAGAACAGTTCCCCAAAGCCTTGTGATCTCACCCAGTCTTTTATACAGTTTTGGCTTCAATGGAAGTCTATGAGTACTGGTGGGTCACATCACTTCTGTACCACCACTGATTGCTGGACAATAACATGCGTGATATTCAGTTTGTTAATAAAAGTCCATGACTGCTGCTGAGTCACAATATGACCATTGATTACTGGACAATAGCAGATGTGACTTTCAGCTTGTTTTTGATGGCTTGTTTAAGTTTTAATTGTTTTGTTTGTGGGGTGGATTCTTTTCACACTCTTCAGCCATTGAATGGACTTCATGCCTCATCAGGCTCAACTGGCAGTTTGGAACTGGTTCACACATACATACATACACCCTCCATCCACACCTTGTTTTTATCAGCTGAGAGTTTGGTGCAAGATGGAGTACAGTGATCAAAATGGAGTTTCATTTACAATATGGAGTATGGCTTAGAAGAATAACATTATTTCATATATTATAAAGATCAGGTAAGGGTTTGAATACAGCTACTAGTGATGAAACATATAGGCATGAACTTTCACAGCAATGCAAGCTGGGAGTGAGTGGCTCAGGAGAAAAGACACAGCTGCTTTTCCCCCAAACAGCAAGGCAAAAGGTCAGCAGCTCCAGTCCCGTGCTCCCCAACCAACCAATGCAGTTGAAAGGAGATGGACGTAACAAATGGTAAGTATTATACTTATAACAAAGTTACGGATTGTAATTATCAACATACAAAGAAGTCAAGCTTACAAGCAACCATCAGGTCTATAAGCACAGATAAAGATTAATACAAATAAAGGAAAGAGTCAATTATCAAATCTACACTGGTATATGAAGATTGACACAAATAAAGGAATGAAACAATTAAGGTTATGAATGAATACCACGAATAGGTTAACACAGTTATGAGTGACTTTGCCCACATATTCCTACAAGTTTATTGTTCCACAAGGGTGGTGGTTTTAGTCTAGTTCAGCAGAACAAACAGGGAGTCTATGGCACTTTTAAAGACTAACACATTTATTTATCCCATGAACTTTCATGGGAGAAAATCCCACTTTGTTCTCCCATGAAAGCTTATGCGATAACTAAATTTGTTGCTCTTTAAAAGTGCCACAGGACTCCTTGTTTGTTCAGTTTATGGGGTAATTGAGTTAAGATGCTTGAATTTAAAGATTTCTAGTGAAAAGGCCATCTGACAGCATAGTAAGCAAATAAGATTAAAAAGAGATTGTTATATACTAGTCATTTATGTAATGACTCTGGAGTATTTTGGAAGACAAAATATGTGCATAATATTAAGCACATGTAAATGAAATTAATAAATTATTAGCTCATTTTACTTGTCATGTCTGTGTGGGCTACTTGTGATAGCTCATTATTTATCCATTGAGTAATTTTATAACCTGTATGGACAGCTGCAAATACTTTACAGAAAGTTTTATATTTCATTTTCCATAACATACTCTATGAAATAATATACTTGTAAGCAGTGCTATCAATTAATAAGAATGTTTACTCAGAACTTAAAAACTATGCTTAATTACATTTAAATATAAAATTGTGAAATTGTCTACTTTTAATTATAAATCAGAAAGTTTGTAAATGCATAGACATATCTAATACATTAATTCATGAAAGTTAGACCTAAATATGAGACTTGATTATAAATGACAGATGCTCTCACAATGCAGTTAGCATAGCTGTACATTTTTAAATTGAAAGGGTACCAAATTTAGACAGGGAAAGCCCTTTCATGTGAAATTAGCTGTAATATGTTTGATTTCTAAGGTATGCAGTTTTAGAAAACAGATATCAAAATCAGTGGAAGATGCATACACTGAAATAACAATAGCTCAGGTTGTCTATACAGCAAAGTTACTATATAGGTTAGATGAGTAGTCTGGAGATCCACAAGAAGTCTCAGCAAACTACTAAGCGCACACATACTGGTCTTGACTAATATGCATAGAACCTATTTCTCACAGCTCCAATCACCCAACACAAGCATCATGACCATTTCCTGAGCTGCCTCCAGATTGCCTCATGAACTGTACAGTATGCTCCTGTTCCCTCCACTGTTGTATGGAAGTCTTGCAGAATTGTAAACTGCTCTGTCCCTAATCTGGCAAATTCTGTCATTTCAAATGGAGTGCTGGATGGTGGTGGTGTAGTAGAAGGAATGCTGACAGCCACTTGGTGGGTGGAGATTACTACTGTTTTGTAGCTGCCTCTCCATTCCGTGAGGGCCATTGAGCCTTATTTCTGCATACTTGCTCCTCTCTCTGTTGTACAGGGTCATTTGAAAGTAATTGTTTCTGTGACTTTTTTAGAGTTGTTATTGTCATTCTCTGAACTTGTCATTTATCAAACAGATGAATGACTATTCTAAAAATGTCTTGACCAAACTTACAGCATTTTATTGATTGCCCAATAAAACATCTTTTAGCACTTATTGGCCAGTCACAGCAGTTACCAGCTTTATTACAGCGCTGTATAATAAGTTGCATTAAACATGTTTTATTACTAAGTCTTCATTTGAGACTATAAAAAATGTGCCTTTTGGGACTTGCTGTTGGGGTTTTATTTGTTGTAATCAACTTCTACTAAACTAGTAAAATTAGTTTTCATTTATTTTATTGAAATCAATGGGCTAGTGCTAATTAAACTATTTTGAGTATTTGGATTTTTGCATGTTTACAGTAGATAGGAATGTAAATGATCATGTATCCCTGTCTTTTAAAAGATTATGTGAGTGTTCTGGTGCAAGATCTTTTATTTTGATATATTTGGGTTGCCATCTAATTAGTGCAAATAGAATGTGTTTGGAAGCAGTTTACTTTCTCGTGTCCACATCAC
Organism: Podocnemis expansa; assembly: GCA_007922195.1. Taxonomy (NCBI): domain Eukaryota; kingdom Metazoa; phylum Chordata; order Testudines; family Podocnemididae; genus Podocnemis; species Podocnemis expansa. Next base: position 31,883,122 of record ML681996.1, read on the forward strand.
ACAGCTTTGATGGATTTGAATATGGTCGGAAGATTGTACTTGGGAGAGGTTTGAGGCAGAAATAGCAGAAGCATTCAATGAAGGCTGAGGAGCTTGCACAGCATCTTTTGCATTTAATCTGGCATTACCGGTGTTTGCCTATTCCAGTGCTCTTAGTTCAGTCTAAGCCATTAAAAGAAAATTACTGTGGCTTATTCTTAATTTGACTTCAAAAGGTATACTGTGATAAGACTACTCAAACTCTTATGTTCTCATGCTTTTGCTCAGTATTTTTCATATTCTGTATGATGCATATTATATGTATCATTGTGATAGTATGCAGAGCCCCTAGGATACTGTTTGGGAGCTGGGGGTACCACTGAGCCCTCTGTCTGACCAGCTTGGGCTCCCTCTCACATCTTGATTCTGTGATAGGCCACAGCCCCCTGGCAGGTTTTGCATGTACACAGCCCTCCACAGTAAGGAACCACACCCGGCTTAGTTCAATGAATGCTTTCTAGCCATTCATGAACCAGCAACAGAGAAACTCAACTAGGTCCTTAGCCCACGACCCCAGGACTATATGTTTAACTCCAGTCATAAAGCCTGACCAATGAAGATTATTATTCAGTCCACCCTTCCCTCAAAGTAGAAGGAATGTGCATCAGTTTTTGTTCAGTTTTCCGAACACTTCACTCAAAAAAATGCTGGTTAAGATGAAACACTAACTAAGAGCATTAACTACAGAAAAATAGATTTTAAGTGATTATAAATGCCATGTTTAAAAATATTAAAAGTAGTTACCAAATGAAATAAACATAACATCACAGTCTAAGTTCTACACATTAATAAGATTTTGAATTAACAATGTATTGTCCTTTCTAGCTTGTACATGTAGTTACTTAAACACAGGCTGGGCAACCTGTCCTGTCTGGGACTTCTCTCCCCTGTTTCAAAGTCCTTCAGGTGTTCAGTTGTAGGGGACTGGAGCAAAGTGATGATGTTATGCTCCCCATTTTATAGTCTGTTTCAACTTGCTAGAACAATCAGGAAGTGTGACCTGTAGGGTCCTAATTGGTCAGTTGAGCCCCATTGCGAATCTGCTTCCTACAGTGAATCCTTCACAATGCCTGTTGGTGGAATCTGGTCTTGAATGGGTGAGAGAGCACTCCATTGTTGGACCTGAAAAATTTTGTGGGAGTTTCTCATCTTGCAGCTGTTCTAATAGTGTGTTCATCAATGTTTCATAACTTCACATGCAATAATAACTCATACAATCTGACAAGATATTAATGTCCAGAAGATCAAGACATTTTTAAAATCTAAACAAGACATATCTTATATGGAACATATACTTACATGACTTTGGTGAATATGGAGTTTCTTGGGTGTTGCTCACAGACAGTGTCGCAATCAGATAGCAAATCATATTTTCTGCTCTGATTCTTTTTACTTTTGATGACCCTCATTGCTTTTCAGCCTTTTCACAGAAAATAAATATGAGAAATAGCAGTATTTTTTAGGAAGAAGTACCTATTGTTCATCTCATACAAGGTGCAGTTGTGATCTCTTCAAGTGTCGCAAGTTAAGCAGCTTCAGTTAAAGTCAGAGCACGAATGGGAGAATTCTGGGAAAGCCTAGATGTTTCAAGAAGTGATACTGGTAATTTAACAGTTACTTTTGCTTTTTTGAATCACTGCTAAGTCTATATCAATTTCCTGTGCTCTCTCATTTTGATGGAGATAACTAGCCAGTCATCATCCAGAAGGGCAGCCGTGTCAGTCTAGTTCAGTAAAACAAACAAACAAGGAGTCCTGTGGCACTTAAATACTAACAAATAAAGTTATTGCATGAGCTTTCATGGAAGAAAATCCCACTTTGTCAGAGTGTCTGATGAAGTGGGATTTTCTCCCATGAAAGCTCATGCAATAACTATATTTGTTAGTCTTTAAGTGCCACCAGACGTCTTGTTTTGTTTTAGCTAGTCATCTGCTCTGTTGCTATTAATTCAAGGAAGGATAGATAGACTCTCAAGATTAAGAGCTCTGGACCAAATTCTGGCTGCAGCCTGCTCATAGGTTATAGTGAACCTCCAGATGGACCTATATGTACAATAAATGCATTAGTATTTTTGACATACATGCCTTATTCTGGTCAAGAGCAGCCTTGTACATAACACATTTATGCAATCTATTCCTATCAGTTGTAACTATAAAAGGTATTAAAACAGCACAACTTTTTTGGTCTGTTTTCTTGGTTTTCTAGATCCACATGATTTCATCAGAACCAGAGTTTTGCATTCCTCCAAATGCAGGTTGAGTGGTATTTATTTTAGCAGGTGTTTTGATTGAAACTTTGAACTGAATCTCTTTTACTGCAGGTAGACCATTCCGGGTGTGTGAATAACATGACTTTTGCACAGCAACATAGGATTTTGACTACCCCGTGGAGGATACTAATTCGTTTGTTTTTAAAAAAGCCCCACAAATTTAAATTGCCCACAGATGTCTATATAGATATTTGGTAACTCCAAATCTTATTTAAGTTCAAGAATTACAGTGGAAGTTTTGTATGAGTATATTTTTTCTAGTTTTAAAAAAGAATTTTAGTTAAACTACAATGCTCTTTTTAACATAAATGCAACACGCATGGATATTGTACCTCAAAATAGAACACAATGGAGCAAAACTTTTGCATCTGGTCAACTTGTTATAGTTATGAGTAGCCCTTATCTGGATGGAGTGTCCATTTAAGTTAGCAGAAGATGTTCATGGTGAAAGAGCACAGGTTTGGGCCCACTGTAATTATCTGGTGTAACTGCACAAATCAGGTTGCTTAAGGCATTTGACCTCACAGAATTGAAAATACACATTGGAAATAATGTGGGGGATGTAAGTAGAAAAAAATTCAATTTTTTAAATATTTAAATTACTACACATTTAGAATTTTTAGGGTGTTTCTGATACCATCTCTCTTTCTTTCAGCTAATAGTGACTAACTGAAATCTTCTCATACACGTTCTCACCTTTAACTGTAGGTGACTGCTTTTCAAGCATGTAAGAGAATAGACTTTTATAAGCTTGTGTCCAAAATCTTTGCTTTTCATGTTGCGACTAAACACTTTCAGTGAACTTACATACTAGCTGATACATCTTTGACATTTCTACTCTTTGTTGTTGTTATTAACTTTGTGTTGTCTATCACCTTAGGGCCCCAGTCAAGGTTCATGACACCCAGTGTAAGGAACAGTGCATTTTTAAAAACAAATGAATTAACAGTACAGTATGTAACAGAAAAAACCCTGTTCATTTGCCAAAAGACCTTTATAATCTAGGTGAAGTACATTTTCCTTACTATTATATATGAAAAATTCAGAAATATTGTTTGAATTGCAATTCCTATTATAAATTTTAGGAAATAATCTTTTAATTAATCTTTCACTGTATTATGTTGCAGCAAGTAAGCATGGATACTCCCCAAATTTCACAGAAGACATTTAGGACTAATGGTTTTCAAGATGACAGAGGCAATATCTTCCATCATGCTAACCAGTAACACTGAAAATGAGTTTAAAAGACAAAAACATAAAAATGGAGAGCTTGAGGGGACTTTGAGAGATCGTCAAGTTGAGCTCCTGGTCCTAAGGAAAAAATCAAGTAAACCTGGATCATTCCTGCTTAGTGTTTGTCCAGTCTGTTCTTAAAAATGTCCAGTGACTCAGATTCCACAATTTCCCTTGGAAACTTTTTCTAGAATTTTCTGACTGTACAGATCATTGTTTTCCTTAATATCTAATCCTAAATCGCCAATACTGCAAATTAAGCGTATTATTTCTTGTGCTTCCTTCAAGGAACATGGAGAACTATTGGTCACTGTCCTCTTTATCACAACACTTAGCACACTTGACTGTATTCAGGTTTTCTTTCTATCTTTTCCGCATACATCAGGTTTTCTGCACTTTTGATAATTTTTGTTGGTATCTTCTACACTCTACAGTTTGTCCACATCTTTCCTGAAGTGTAGTACTCAGAACCGGATGTGGTATTCCAGCTGAGGCCTCACCTTCACCAAGTAGAGCAGGACATTTACTTGCCATGTCTTAGATCTGACATTCCTGTTAATACACCCCAGAATGATTAGTCTGTTTCAAAACTGATCTCACTGTTAACTCATATTCATTTTGTGATCCACTATAAACCTAGATCTCTTCAGAAGTACTATTTCCCATTTTGGAGTTGTGTATTTTGATTATTTTTCCTTCTGAAGTATAGTACTTTGCTTCTGTCTTTATTCAATATCATCTTGTGGATTTCACACCAGTTCTCCAATTTACCAAGGTTGTTTTGAATTCCAGACTTGTCCTCCAAAGTGCTTTCAGTCTCTCTGAGCTTGGAGTCATTTGTAGATTTTTATAAGCATACTCTCCAGTCCGTTATCCAAGACATCAATAAAAATATTAAGTAGTACCGCACACATTATAGTAATTTCATTGAGACCACATTTCCATAGTTTGTTTGAGAATGTCATAAGGGACTGTGTCAGAAACTTACTAAAATAAAGCTGTATCATGTCTACTGCTTCCACCACCCCCATACAGTAGGCCAGGGGTCTCAAACACATGGCCTGAGGCTGCATGCAGCCCCTAAGACAGGCCAGAATTCAGGGGTTCTGTACCCCTGGCTGGCTTTTTAGGACCCCCTCCCTCTGCTGGGAGCTGGCAGCCCAGCTGCAGTTGCCTGACTCCAGGAGTCCCACCCCAGAGCTTCCAGCCACAGTGCTTCTAGCTGCACGTCCGCCTTCCCCACGGGGCCTCAGCACAGGCAGTCCCACTGCTGGCTGGCTGGGAAGGAGCTGGAGACTGCTGCTGCCTGTGATTGGGGGGGGGGGTCAGGCAGAGCCCTGCAGGGCCATTTCTTGGGGGTCAGGGCTGCAGGGAACCCTCTCCTCTCCCTATTCCAGCCTGTTGCAAGAGGCTCGGAGTGGCAAGATGGTCCCCGCAAGCAGCGAGCTGTCTCAGAGTGGCCACTGAGAAACTGCCTCTGCCACTTGTAAAAAGTGGCATGGACTATCTCTGGCTCCGAGCCTCTTGCAAGAGGCTGGAAGAAGAGAGGGTTCCTGTGGCTTCTTACAAGCAGCAAGAGTCATCTCCCAGCGGCACTTGGAGACTGCTCCTGCCACTTGTAAGAAGTGGCATGGGCTCTCTTTCATTTCTTCTTTCTTTCTTTTTCCCTTCTTTTTTCTCTTTCTCTTCTTTCCTTCCCTTTCTCTTCCTTTTTTCTTTCTCTTTTTTCCCTTCCTTCTTTCTTTCTCTATTTAAAAAAAAAAACTTAAAAAAATTTTAATGTAAAAGCTTTCTAAAAATTAAATTTTAATTAAAATTCATTAATTCTATTTACAATAATCTTGAATTCAATTAATTTTTAATTTAATTTTAATTAAATAAACTGATGACTCTGCTGTATGAAGAGGTTTCAGTAATGCGGCCCTCGGTCTAATATCCTAGTCCTCATGTGGCCCTTGTGGTGATTTGAGTTGGAGACCCCCATAGTAGGCTATCCTGTGCCTGCTACTGACCAAATTGTCTCCATTGTGAAAGAACAGGTTATTTATAATTATAGAATCAGTGCCTGTCATAATACATTCTTAAATAACTTGGTTGTGGAATCAAATCATTTGTAGAGAGAATGTAATTTTGGTTGTTAATGTAAGAATCTTACTTCATGAGTACATTCCAAACTGGTGGGCAGAGTGAGATAGTAAATGAGCAAATTGTTCCTAGAGGCTTGCCCATAACTAAACTGTGTGGCATGCATGACAGAATGAAACTGGCCTTGGTAGTTACTGCCAACTCTTTTCTCTAGCCCCAGGAGTCTTATTTACCCCCCATGCCCACCCAATTACCACCCAAGGGACATGCCATCAACTAATCTTGTCTCTTAACTTTTTACTGAATGTGTTAGGTGTTCTCTTCTTTCTTCTCAAATAATTTTATTTCAGTGGCTTTCGCTACACTTTCTAGCTACCTGGATTAAATGTATAGATTAGCCAGCCTTCACTGCTAGAGATGATAGTGTCATCCTACCCATGAGGTTTATAAAATGGAAGAAGGAAATTCAGTACATAAAAAAGAGAACTGAAGATACAGAGAACCAAATTAATAGGTTTAATCTATGCTTAATTGCAGTTCTGGAGGGCTCTGAAACATTTTAACATGTGGCCTTTTTAAAATCTTGGGTATCCTAGAATGGTTCTGATTCTAATAAATGGTAATACTATCATTGATAAAACACACTGAACACCACTGAAGTTGCCTTTTCCAAGTCAAACAAAATACAACAAGCAGCTAGAAAGATGAGGTAGAGTAAGACTGTCAATAACGTGAGCTGGGTTTTTCATGATCCATGGCTGGCAAATAATAGTCAAGTGTAGGAAAATTTAATTGTTTACAGAAAACTATGTATCAATCACTGTTGGGTATATTTCAGCTTCTCTTCTGTATATATATTGCACCTTCTCTTCTGTATCTGCATAAGAAGCAGACCAGTATCTGCTGGAGGATTTTCAAAGGAAGATAAATAGTGGTAGTTCTAGTTCATGCCTTTTGATTTAGTTTTTGGTTTCATATGTTAAACTAAATAAATACATTGCTTGCTGGTTGCTAGGAACCTCCTGTTTTGGAGCTCACTGTAGGCACTATTTTCCAGTTTGTTCTCTCTGTTGCAGACATACAGGTATGCCCCTTCCCTTCTTCTTCCTCATGTTCTTACCCTGTTAATCTTCGTCTTTTCCATTTCTCTAATCTGAGTCATAATTTATATTCTATTTTTTGGGTACAGAGCCATCTGGTACCTGAACCTTCATATCATGTTACCAACAGTAC
>ML681996.1:31889990-31904236 GCA_007922195.1 Podocnemis expansa
ATGCGTTATGCAGATAGTATGTTTTATCCTTGCCCTGAGATCTGCATTAGCTTCCACATAGTTTCAGCATGTATTTTAAGGTGATGGTGAAATGGGACTACTTTTGTGCTTAAGAACTATGCTGGATCTGGGCCTTTGAACTCTTATCTAATACCCTAAATTCCCTGCCAAAACTAACAGAAAACCAGCATAGAAATACCTTGCTGAACCAATGCCTACAGTAAATGACCTGATTTGGATACTGGGGGGATACAATGGGAATTACAATCAGTGTCACTGTTGCCTCTTGAACTGAGGCTTTGTGCTTTAAAAGAAAAAAAGGGCTGCTCTAGGGTAGGTTTTGTGAGGGAACAGTCCCTGACATTGGAATTCCTTTCCTTGGATCAGCAGATCCTGAATCTGTCAGACCTCTTGTCTGTTCTCTAATATTTTTCTGGGAGAGAGAGGTTCTGGGATTTTGGGAGTTACTGGCGGGATTAAAAGGCTTTAATAGCAGAATCTTTTGTATTAAAGCAAACTCATGTGTTCATTCTTTGTACAGCTACCTAGAGTTTGGCTATGCAGTTTTCATAATGCATTTGAATAAATAAAATAAAATTGGAGGCTGGGTTGAGGCTTGCCTCTTAGTTTGACTCATTAAAGTTGAATTAAGAAAACCAAAATCCTTCTGTGTCTCAAACAGTTCTCAAGCAGGTGTGTTGGTATACCTCCTTTCCATGTACATACATTAAATCTAAAATGTGAAGACTAAGAACAGTGAAAGAAAGTATTCTATATTTTCTATCCAAAAGATTTCTTGACACAAGCCATTTCTTGTAGTAGAGGTTATTTTCAAGAAGAAAAAAAAATAGCTGCTATATCAGCGTGTGTAGGTGTTTTTAATTGGTTGTTGACTCCCTTTGGTTCTTAACTGTATTTGTTCTTCATATTTTTTGTTATATAAGTATTCTAGTTTCAATATTTTGATAAACTAATGCTATAAACATTCCTGTTCATAGATTAATATTTTAGTCCCCTACAAATTAATACCTGTGGTAGTTGGATCATTTTAGGCTGTTCTTGTAAACAAGGCTTCAGTGATGTGTAAGGAACAGCAACATGTGGCAGAAAGCGCCATATGAACCAAGGTAAGCAGTATAAATGGGGGATAGGAATTCTGTTAGATCAAAAATCTTTTAGAAAAAATCTCCAGAGTCTACAAATTAAAGACCTCCAATATCATTTTTAAATAAAGCCTTTTATGTAGTATGAGAACATTTTTCAGTTGATAGTCAAATGATACTATTATGCAGACTTACTAGATTTGCAAATTAGCAAGTTTTTACAAGTCAGCTGGGTCCCTTCCTCAGGAAATCAGTTTAAGTTTTTTTTTCCTGTATTGACTCAAAGAGCCTAGTTGTCCTTAAATCCTTGTGAATATATTTGCCTTATAATTTGACGGCATTGAGTCAACACCCTTATAGGGAGTGTAATGCAATAAAAAGAGAAACTGTTCAATACAGCTTCCAGTTACCCTAGGATCAGATTTGGAGAAATTGGAATGTACACAATAAAACTTGTACAAGCCTTGAGTTCCGTGTTGTGTTTTTAAGCGCCCAGTTCTTTTCAATGAAACATATTGTTTAAAAGCTTTTCTGTACTTCCCCTGGGTATACAATTGTAAAAATGAAAATAATGCACACAACTCTTAAAATATGCATTTTATGTTGCTTAATGTATCTTTCTGAAATATATCTTTGTGGAATTGAAAACTTCACTTACAAATAAATTAATGTCAATATTTATTCAGGGTGATTTTAATAGATTTTAAGGTAATGGATATTTTTGCTGCACCACTCTATTAAAGTTCATTATAACTCATTTATATTTTTAACTCGGAAGCAAACTGTACAGAAACAGGCTTTACTTTTATTTTGTAACAGGATTTGAATAACATTAGAACCTTCAAAGTGCATCTTACCTTTGCCTGTAGAACATGTGGGGTTTCATTTTACCCTCAGACTATAAACATTACTCCTAATAGAGACAATGTGTGGAATTTGGACTTTTTATTTTAAATGAGTTTATGGCATTTCACAATCCAATTTTTAATATGATTTATTTTTAGATGTACAAGTATAAATTTCAAGTAATTGTATTTTTCCTTAGCAAAAAATTATAAAAACAAAAGGCCATTTGTATGAAGGAAAGGTAGTATCTGTTGTAAGCATTTTCAAAAAATAACTGCTTTATATAAATAAATGAACTCCATTATAATAATGTCTCCTTTAACACTTTTTATAGTTGATTTGGAGCATATGCGGACAGTGAAGGCGGACAAACACCAACGATTTTGCCAAGAAAATGGTTTCAGTAGTCATTTTGTGTCAGCCAAGACAGGTGATTCTGTAAGTAAGACAAATCAAATAGTTCTAGATTTAAAATAATACTACTACTACTACTAATAATAAAAATCCTATGATTTTTGAAAAATGATGTGGTAATTTAACTGCAGTTCAACTATTAAACTATCCAGGAACTTCAGTCACTGCAGTGTGTGCCTGCCTGCCTAATGGAGTGGCTCACTGATATATTTATGTTATTAAACTGTGCTCTGTTAATTACAGTGACATCTCATCTGCTTTGAAATTGCACATATTGGTTTCAATCTATAAGTGATTTGAGATCTGGCTACCTCGCACTGCTTCTCTTTCTCTGTGCGTAGCATGACTGGAGCAATGAGCTAAATCTCTTATTTGCTGCCAGTCTAGCTGTAGTCTCTAGGTGTATTATCTTGAGGTTTAGAGACAGTATTTTCAATGGAGGTTGCCCAGCGAAGGGACACACTCCCTCTGGTGGTTCATCTAAACTTAATTTACTGATCTTCACAACACAGTTAAAAATGTATTTTTGATTATTCACTTTACTATGAACTATAACTGAGTTTGTGGAATTGGTTGGACAATGCAGGAAGAAATTTTGTGTTTGCTAACAATAACAGGCAGTTTAAATAAACAATGTGTGTCTTGTGTAAGAAAAGTTGTACACACCGTGAAGTTATGGCAATGGGCATGAAAAGCTATAGAAACAATCTCACTGTTCCCTTCATGAGTTAATCACATTTAATAAATAATACACTAGCGTGACTATATCATTGAATAATGTGTTTTTATGTACAAATGAAATGTTTTAGAAATGGAGTAATGAAGCATTCTGTTTGACTATCCTTATCCAAAGTGCATAATATTATAATAAAACTCAAAAATTAATGTCACAAGTTTGTGATAGAGGTTGTTATGTGATAAATGTTAGCATTTCTGTTATAAACAAAGACTGTCCTGGGTTTCTACAGTGGCCATAAAACTTGGCTGTCATTACATTTTGTATAAAAGTCTGTGCCACACTGTCAGATTTAGTTCATTTTTAAAGTTTAACTTTTTGTGTATTGGAACCAAAGAAACTGAAACATTTTGCAATTGTGTTGTACTCACTATAGTAGGCACATACTAGATAATATGTTCTCCTTTCAAATAGGCAGTGTCTTCATTTTCAAGCTAATTGGATACATTGTCCAGGATGAGCAAATTAACAGTTCCTTTTTTGTAATTGATATAGTTTAATATTAAAATCTGTGAAAGAACATGTCTAGTTTTCTTTTTAATTGATCCCCGAATTATGGAAGTGTTTCATAGATTTTCTTTGATTTTTTTTTTTTTTTAACTTGCTGGCCAAAATCACAATGATCCTTTAACATTATAAGTAATTGCTCACAAAAGAAGTAGATACTTCAGTGTCATGGATTATTTTTTGTTAAAGTGAAAGCTTCTACTCTATTCTTATATCTTCTGGGTAAGTATATTCAGTCTAAAAGAGCTCTGTGTTACCCCTATTAATGCCAAGTGTAGATATGGACTAGCTGAAATAGTTAAACTAATTCTTCTGCTCTGTCTCACAGTATGGAAGTGGACTTTCTAAATCTCCCAGAATCCAATCCTTTTGGGAGCTGTGCTAGGATCTTGTGGTAGATATCCAGAGGGCATAGGAAATGAAATTTTTTAGATCAAGTTCCAAAGGGGTAGCTGTGTTAGTCTAGTTCAGCAAAATTAACAAGGAGTCTGGTGGCACTTTTAAAGTCTAACAAATTTATTTATTTAGATAATTTTTGTATTTAGATCAAGGTTGCAAGACAAAAATGCAAGGATTTTTAAACTGTTGCAGTGTGCATGTGATTTTGTTTAACTGATTGTATTCAACCAGTTCACAGACAAAAGATGTAATCTTGTACCATAGGCACAGCACACGTGTAGGTCTAGGTAGATTCATTTCTTAAAGGGATTTTGTGCAACATGTCCATCTTGTTTTATTGTCCGAGTCTGATCCAGTGCCAGGCTGCTGCATGTTTGTTAATCAGATAACACTATTTCTTATTATTGCATCTGACCTTCTGATCTTACTAACTATTGCATCTGATAAAGTGGTTTGCAGCTCATGAAAGTTTATGCCCAAAGAAATTTGTTGGTCTTTAAGGTGCCACAGAGCTTTCATTGTTTTTACTATTTCGTAGAAGCTGTTATGAGTTTATTGTGTTTTAGTAGTTCAGACACTTATACATGTGCCTAACTTTAAGTGGAGGGGACTTATTACATGCAGATAGGTGTCCCAGTGGTGTAGATGCTAAGCCCTATTGTTCTGAGGTACAGAAACCCTCATTTCTGCTAACAATGTGCTAATAAAATATTTTTAAAGCAAATGTTAGTGAATACCCTTATTCATATTTTTTAACATTAACCATCATATCTGAGAGGGGCTTTGTGTAACCACTTGTTTAAACTTAAGCCTCTGGAGACAAAGTAGCAGTGTTGCCTCACAATCTAGTGGGCTGTTTGTTCCCTTATATCATTGGTGAATTATTTTAAACAGCATTGAATTTACCAGATGAAGTTTATTTTCAGATCTGTTTTGCACAGGTCATATTTTTGCATATCTCATTGTTTACAGTTCAGGAAAGGTTTGTATTTAAAAGTAACTTGAGGATGTCTGTTTTTAATCATTTAAACTCCATTTTTTTATGTAGGTCTTCCTGTGTTTTCAGAGAATTGCTGCTGACATCCTTGGCATCAAATTAAATAAAGCAGAAATGGAACAATCACAGGTGATTGTCCTGAATACATTGCTTTTATTAGATATTTTCTTGGTGTTTTAAAAACCAATATAAATACAAATGAATAACAAATTTTCTTTCAAGATAAGCTGCTCCCCACTTGTGCTTATGTTTGTTGTATGGCTCTATTACAACCTTTCATATATGGTCATTCCTTACATATGCATACTTTAAAAACATTCTAAATTTGTGTTCTACTAAATTAGAAGAAAAAGATTAATTCAAAAGTGTTTTCTGTCTAACAATAACATCTATATTGTATATCAATACATAGGTTTATTTTATAGTTAGATTATGGGTCCTGACACACTAATATTGTATTTACAATGTGCTCAGTGCTTTATGGATACTAAAATGTACAGTTCCAGTCCTAAAAGATACACGACAGAACACATGGAGGAATCCAAAAGCAGGAACAAACTTGGAGGGTTTAATTAGATATAAATATAATGTATAGAAAGAGAGACATCATCAAATGTACATGTTTCCAGGAAACACTAGGTATGCTTTTATGACACTTAGGTACTTATTTGTATTTCTATCAGTTTTGTAAAATAAAAGATATGTTAGAGCATTACAGGTTTAAAAGAAATAGAGGGGTATACATCTATAGAGATATAAATGTTGCACATTTATATAATTGTAAATAATATCTTGTCAATGTGGAAAAACATCTTGCCTGTGGCTAAGGCCAGATTTTGCTTCATTTGGTGTACCCACATGAGAAAGTGAGGAGACACAAATCTCTATGTTTTGCTCCTCTGCTAACTGCAGACCAAGAAGGGAAAAGCAACCTCTGCAAAGTCATGACTCCCCACCCTGCATAGGTGACTGGATGGGGTGTGGTTTGAATTTTTGTCTCCAGAGCCTCTGCTGCTTAATGCAGTAGGCACCCCACTTGCACTGGTGCCCCAGGTAGGGTTGCTGCCAGTCCAAGTTTTCCCAGGATCATCCCTTTTTTGAGGTAGATCCATAAGGGCACTCAATGTGCTCTTTCCACTTTATTTTATGAGCTCAGGACTATCCCAGGAGTCCTGGTGTTTTGTACCTTGGAGGTTTCAACCTTATCTCCATGGAGCATGTGCAGTGCTAGGTATAGTTTTGCTTTATTGACTTCAGTAAATCAGCTTAGTTCCATTAATCCAACACTAATTTACAGCAGCTGAAAGTCAGGTCCATCCTATTTGAAAGAGCTGTGAAGAAATAATTGCCTATTCCTTTATGGAAGATTTGTGATATAATTTATTTAAATTATCTTCCTGGAAGTACTAATCCAAAGCAGTCTTCATTTAAAGATATTTCAGTGTTAAACTCTCTCCTGTGTTCAATTGTTAGTTATGTCATGTCATGATTTGTGGCTAGTTCTATCTACTGTTGTGTAGGACACTACAGGAAGAATTTTAATGGCAAAAGGGCCATCAAGAAGTAACATTAGGTGTGTTTCATTGGACGGTTTGATCTTGGTGACAGTCATGTGTTGGAGATTATTTTCTGTTTCCTCTAGTTTCAGTGGGACTGGGAGAGAATAGTTTCAGCAACTGTAAGCTTGATCTCTTTAGGAAGCCCTTGCTTATACTCCTAAATTGGTAGCTAGGGCCATGAATATGGTGACTTTTATATGGCTCCTTTTGGACTGTGATTTTATCAAATATGTACCATTTGGTGTTTGTCACATGGATAATAACTTAATTGAGAGAAATATATTTTCTCTTTTTTTCTTTACTGCCAGAATAGGAGAAACAATTAGTTCACATAAATGAACAAAAACTGTTTTGGAGGAAAAAATAACTTTTTTAAAAGAATGCCAATCATTTCATTAAAAGCATTCCTATTTTTTCTAAATTTCATTTAAAAAATATAATTCCCTTTCAGGTTCACTGTGTGCATGAATATCTGACCCAAAAGGATTTTATACAGTTTTGTAAACTTCAGAAAATAAGGATTAATACAGAGTCAACTTGTATTGAATCATGATGTTATGAGATAATATATGTATTTTTAATTTACTACTTACACCAAAAGGAATCTCTTCTAGCAGTTTATAGTGCAGCATTGCTGACCACTACTTGCTTAAGCAGTTATTAAAACAAATTCTAAAATCTTCAGTCTTATATGTTTGTTAAAAAATATACACTTTTATGCATAGACTGCTCACTAGTCTGCTTAAATGTACAGTAAATTAAGAAAATAATTTTTCCCCAACCACTATTTACCAATTACATTGAAATGTAGACCTAGAAAACATTTTATTTAACAGTAGAATGGCAGAATGTGCTGTACAGTGCACAACTCACAAGCAAAGCAGAACAGCTATGAAAATCAAAAACAAATAGAAAAGACCAAAACAACATCTCTTTCTTTTGTATATAGGAGAGAGAAAGAGAGGTGCCTGCTATTTTTTTTTTAAGTTGAATAATCATTTGTGCATAAACAATATGTTACACTGCAAATGAGTTACTCTTTAAATCCACAACATTGAGACACCATTCTTATTTCACACATGCACACAGCAGTGCCAAAAAGCAACAGCATTTTCAAGCTTTTTTGATAACCTAAGTGTTAATTCATTTTACATAGAATGAGGACATAGATTGTAAAACATTGCAAAATGGGCCAAATATTAAATAACGTTGTAGATTTCTAAAATAAGCCCATCAGGCATTCTGTGGATCTGTTTGTAATGAAAAACCAAAAATACATCGATTCCTAGGCTGGGCCTATATTGACCTTAAAAAGGCCTCTTTCTACTTTAGTGTTTTATTTCTCGTTCATAATTCTTATGATCAGTTTATTGGAACTGGTAAGTGAGTCCCAGATGGTCTATCAGAGGGGTGGTGAAACCATGGCTCACGAGCCTCCTGTGGCTCTTTTATAGTTGAAGTATGGCTCGCGGAGTCTCCCTTGCATTTTTTGCCTATCTGACTGGTGGGGAGCTGGAGGTTTCTGCCCTGTCATGTGGCGGTCCTCGGTTAGGGGACTCTGCCCAGTGGAAAAAGCCTCCAGGCTTTAGCCAGTGACTGCTGAGGTTTCAGTGCAATTTGCCCAGCGACTGTTGGGGCTTCAGTCTTACTGCGGCTGAAGCCTGGGCAGGTGTGCCCTGTAGAGCTGGAGTCCCAAACCCAGGCAAGAGCCTCACATAAGGCTGGAATTCCAAGATCTAATTTCCCTCAGGGCAAAAGTCGCTAGTCATAGAATCATAGGGTTAGAAGGGACCTCATGAGGTCATCTAGTCCAACCCCCTGCCAAAAAAGCAGGACCATTCTCACTAAATTATCCAGCCAAGGTTTTGTCTAACTGAGCCTTAAGTATCTCCAAAGATGGAGATTCCACCACTTCCCTGGATAGCCCATTCCAATGCTTCACCACTCTCCTAGTAAGAAAGTTTTCCCTAATATCCAGCCTTGACCTCCACAGCTGCAACTTGAAACCATTGCTCCTTGCTCTGTCCTCTTACTATTGAGAACAGCCAAGCTCCGTCCTCCTTGGAGCATCCCTTCAGGCAGGGGCATCGCTGGTGCTGGGCACTCTGGGGCATGTGCCCCGAACCCCAACACCAGTGCTCCGGATCTTCGGCCCAACTGGGCTGGAGATACAGGGCCCAGCCGCCGCTGGCCGCGGTGGCCCCGTCCCCCGCCGTGGATGAGGGCCTCGCTGCCCGCGGTGGCACCTGGCCCTGTCCCTGGCCAGAGGGCGGGGCCTGCAGGCTGGTGGTGGGGCCTGTGGGCCAGGGCTGGGGCCTGGGCCCGTGCCCCGGGTCCCTCCCCCAGCCAGCGATGCCCCTGCCTTCAGGTAGTTGAAGGTTGCTATCAAATGCCCCCTCAATCTTCTCTTCTGCAGGCTAAATAAGCCTAGTTCCTTCAGTCTTTCTTCATAGGGCTTGTTCTCCAGCCCCTTGATCATTTTTGTTCCCCTCTGCTGGACTCTATGTAATTTGTCTGTGTCCCTTTTGTAGTGGGGAGCCCAAAACTGGACACAGTATTCCAGATGTGGCCTCACCAGTGTTGAAAAGAGGGGAATGATTACATCCCTCAATCTGCTGGCAATGCTTCTTCTGATGCAGCCCAGTATGCCATTGGCCTTTTTGGCAGCAAGAGCACACTGCTGACTCATCTCCAGCTTCCCATCCACCAGGACCCCAAGGTGCTTTTCTGCAATGCTGCTGCTTAGCTGATTGGTCCCCAGCCTGCAGCAATGCATGGACTTTACACTTGTTCTTGTTGAACCTCCTGAGATTTCTTTTTGCCCACTGCTCCAATTTGTCTAAGTCTCCTTGAATCCTGTCCCTGCCCTTTAGCGTGTCTACGGTTCCCACCAGCTTGGTGTCATCCGCAGACTTACTGAGTGTGCAGTCTATCCCATTATCCAGATCATTAATGAAAATGTTGAAAAGAACTGGCCCAGGACCAACCCCTGGGGCATACCACTTGTTACTGGTTGCCAACTAGACATGGAGCCATTGATTCCTACTCGCTGAAACCGTTGATCTAGCCACTTTTCTATCCACCTTACAGTCCACACATCCAGCCCGTACTTCCTTAACTTGCCAACAAGAATACTGTGGGAAACCGTATCAAAAGCCTTGCTAAAGTCGAGGTATATCATCTCAACAGCTCTTCCCATATCCACAAATCCAGACATTTCATCACAGAAGGCGATGAGGTTGGTCAGGCACGATTTACCCTTGGTGAATCCATGCTGACTGTTTCTGATCACTGTATTTTCCTCCAAGTGTTTCAGGATGGATTCTTTGAGAACCTGCTCCATGATTTTTCCAGGGATTGAGGTGAGGCTGACAGGTCTGTAATTCCCTGGATCCTCCTTTTTGCCTTTCTTGAAGATAGGCACTATATTTGCTTTTTTCCAGTCCTCCAGCACCTCCCCTGTTCGCCACAAGTTTTCAAAGATAATGGTCAGTGGTACTGTTATGTCATCAGCCAACTCCCTCAGCACCCTTGGATGCAGTTCATCCGGCCCCATGCACTTGTGCACATCCAGCTTCTTTAAGTACTGTATACACTCAGGTATAAGCCGATCCGGGCATAAGCAGACCCCCCCCCCCATTCTGAACCCAAAGGGGGCAAAATTGGTGTCCCGGGTATAAACCGAGGCCCCCTTTTGGCCTTGGCCCCTAACCCCCGCACCCAGTGCTGCTCGTTCCCTCTGGATTTCCCAACAGCTTCCCTAACCCCCAAAATCTCTGCTGCTGCTTTTCTCTTGCCCCTCCCTGCTGTCCATTCCTCACTTCTGCCCCCCTGCTCTGCCCTTTCCTCATTGCCATCACCCCTGCTGCCCCCCAGCTCTGCCCTTTTCTCACTGCTGCCCCCTACTCACTTCTCAGTTTCCTGCTGTTGCCCCCTGCTCTGCGCTTTCCTCACTGTTGCCACCCTGCCCCCCCGCTTGCTTCTCAGTTTCCTGCTGTTACTCCCATGTTCCCCAACACCCTTTCCACCCCTTTCCCATAACCCCCAACCCCTGCTGCTGCTCTTCCCAGCCTCCCAGGCACCCCCCCCAAATGCCTGGTCCCTGCTGCCACTTCCCTGACCCCCCCCCCCGGAAATTTCCAGGCCAAACCCCCCCCCCCCGGGCCTCCTTACTTGGCTGCTCCAGGTGCTAGGGCCCCCTCCTTACTCCAGCTTCAGCCCAGGCTGACTGCCCAAGATGGCTGCCTGGCAACACTGGGGCTCCGGCCTGCTGCATGGTCGGGGAAACTGCTAGGCTGGGGCTGTTTACCATATTCTCCCGTGTATAAGCCGAGCGCCTGTTTTGAAGCCAATTTGCAGGCACAAAAATCTCGGCTTATATACGATAGTCCCTAACCTGACCTTCTGTCATCAAGGGCCACTCTTCTCTCCAATCTGCCATACCCAGGGCAGTGGGCTGGGAGCTGGCCCTGCCTGTGAAAACTGAAGTAAAAAAAGCATTGAGCACTTCAGCTTTTTCCTCATCCTCCATCATGAGTATACCTGCCCCATTCAGTAAGGGACCTACACCAGCCCTGATCCTCTTCTTGTTATTGACATACTTGTAGAACCCCTTCCTGTTATCCTTCACATCCCTTGCTAGCTGCAACTCCAGTTGTCCTTTGGCCTTTCTGATTTTATCCCTGCAGTCCCAAGCAATGTGTTTATATGCCTCCTTAGTCATCGGTCCAAGCTTCCACTTCCTGTAAGCTTCCTTTTTATGTTTTAGTTCAGTGCAGAACTCTCTGTTAAGCCACACTGGGTGCCTTCCACATTTGCTGTGCTTTCTGCTTATCGGAATGGTATCCTCCTGTCTAGTTAACAGGGTTTCTTTAAAATACAGCCAGCTCTCTTGGATGCCTTTGCCCTTCAGATCAGCCTTCCAAGAGATCCTGCCCATCAGTTCCCTAAGGGAGCCAAAATCTGCTTCCCTGAAGTCCAGGGTTTGCATTTTGCTTCTTTCCTTTTTTCCATTAATCAGCAGCTTGAACTCTACCATCTTATGGTCACTGCTGCCCAGGTTGCCATTCACTTCTACTTTTCCAATCAATTCTTCTCTGTTTGTGAGCAGCAGGTCGAGAGGTGCAAGGCACCTACTTGGTTCCTCCAGCATTTGTACAAGGAAGTTGTCCTCAGCACGCTCCAAAAACTTCCTGGATTGCCTGTGCACTGCTGTATTGCCCTCCCAGTCCTACCACCCTATCACAGGGCTGAAACCTTGAGGTCTTGCAGACATGCTCTTGCTCTCAGACTTTTGAAGATTGTCGTATGTGGCTCAAAGGGTTAGTAAGTTTGGCTATCCAGGTATATAATGTAAATTTCCATTTTTTTTATCTGTTATATTCAGTAAAGAAGTGGCTCAGATTGGTGAGGCAGAATTAGATAAGTGGAAGGAGGAACAGTCTGCATGTGGCCCATAAGTTAAAAACTGACCATGGTCTACATCATTGGTTTTCAAACTTTATTCCCTGGGACCCAGTTGAAAAAATTCATTTATGCTTGTGACCCAATAGTCACATCCTTGAGCAATGCACTCCAGTCTTTTGGTGGGGGCATCAAGGGTTTCTGCGACCAAATGCCTGAGGGTCTGTAACCCAGTTTTGGATCCCAACCCTAAGTTTGAAAACCACTGGTCTACATACTACCTTCCAGTGTGAGCCTACGGTAGAGAGAATACAAAGTCTTAGAGTAGATAGACCAGCAGCTCCATTGCATTGTCCCATGATTTCAAAACACTGCAAACTCTGTGGTATATGTTTGAGAATGGATGTAAGGAGCACTAGAGTATTCGGTGGACCTGGCATGGCTTTCAGCTGCATTGGATCAACAGCAATTCCTACCAGTAATATAACTCCCATTCAAATGGGTTGTTTTCTTAGGTAAGCATCAGTGGGCCCACATGCCAAAATTAAGGGAGGAACCTTTTGGAGCTGTGTTCAGGCTTTTGCCTCCACTGGTATCTTGAAATCTGTGGGTCCAGGAGACAGAATACTTTGGCTATTACATAGGATTAGAGTGGGGAATAGGCAAAGTTCAATCTCATGTTCT
This sequence comes from Podocnemis expansa, assembly GCA_007922195.1. Taxonomy (NCBI): domain Eukaryota; kingdom Metazoa; phylum Chordata; order Testudines; family Podocnemididae; genus Podocnemis; species Podocnemis expansa. The sequence goes on from ML681996.1 coordinate 31,902,639, forward strand.
CGGAAAACTTGAAAGGAAATTTCATGAGAGGAAAATTGTAGATTTCCTAGTTCCTGTACTGAAAAACACACTTAGGGTAGTAGGTGGCTCCATATTTTCTAGAAGCACTGAACTAGGTTCTTGCTCGAAGAAAAAATGATCTAGTTGCTAAGACGCTAGAATGGGACTCAGGTTCTCTTCCTAAACTGTCACAGATTTCCTGCATGACCTTGTGCATGCTCCCTAATCTACTGTGTCTCATATCTCCATCTGTAAAGTGAGTATGAAATTTCCCTATCTCACAAAAGTGTTGTGAGGGTACATTAATTAAAGCTTCTGGAATTAGAAACTTTGGAATTAGCTTAGTGAGTAAAACAAACAAGGAGTCCTTTTAAAGACTAACAAATTTATTTACTGCATGAACTTTCATGGGAGAAAATCCCACTTTGTTAGATGCTTTGAAGATGGGGAGCTTACAGAATGGGCGGGAAATAAATGCAGGGAAGTGTGTCATAGGATCAGGTCAGCCTATCACAGCAAGAATACTTACCTAGATATAGCACTTTAAAGAAAGAAACAAACAGTAGGATGGAACTGGTGTTTTACTGTCTTTCTAACTGGTGCAGAACTTTCCAGATCTCATTGTTGTTACATTATTATGTATCTCTTCATTGTTACTAATTACTTAATACTTTAAATGCACATGGCAGGTTACCAAACAATATTGCTGACCCTCATGATTTTATGCATGAGAATCTCAGCTTTCATTAAAACAAAATTAAAAAAAACTGTTTACCCTCATGATTATGGAGAAAAACCTGAAAATGTGATTGGAGTACATCCACAAAGTAAATAAAAGCAACGCCAAATGTATTTTTTTAAAAACAAAATAATTTTCAAACCAATATCATGATTTTGCAGGGCTTGATGCACAAGTCTTGAAGCTTTGGGTTGGCCATCTAAAACACTTTGTGACATGATAGAGGGAGCTGTTGGTCCTATTGAAGTCACCAGCAGAGCTTTTGTTGACTTTACTGGGTAGAAGAGCAGCCCTTTTGAGAACATGATTCTTCCTAAACAAATCCCTAGTCAAGTCAGAAGCCTGATAAAATAAAAGTAGGTAGCTGTCCACTTAAAATTGGAACTTGGAGCATGTTGTTAAGGTGAAAACAAGGAGTTTGCACATTACATCTTATTTGCAGCCCTCGAATTCCTCACTCCCTTAAAACACAGGGGGCTGTTGAAATTTAAGGAAATAGGTCCTTTACTAATTAAATGTTTTTCTTTCAGTATCTTTTGCTTCCAGTCATAGTATAAAAACTGCATGAGGTACAACTTTGTTTCTTGGCATTGGCAAGAATTAACATTTTTCTAAGTGATCTATGTTTTTCTCTTTAACTAAATGCCAATTTAGCATCATACTGCGAATGTTCCAGCCTGCTATGGTAAAGTGTTTGACATTAAGAAAGATCTGGAATTCCAAGCGCCTGCACCACATAAGCAAATTTGTGGAGTTGATCATTGATAGACCCAGAGTCTTGGTTAAAACCTTCAGTCTAATGCAGAGATATGTGTGTGTGTGTGTGTGTGTGTGTGTGTGTGTGTGTGTGTGTGTGTGT
>ML681996.1:31904246-32206689 GCA_007922195.1 Podocnemis expansa
TGTGTGTGTGTGTGTGTGTGTGTGTGTGTGTGTGTGTGTGTGTGTGTAATGGATATGAAACTAGTAGGAAAAATGTTACATGCTATTTCTTCTTTTTTTTATTTAGCTGAAATTCCTTTAGAAAATCCACGTCATTTATGTTAGTCAGTCTCCTGCCACAAAGTGACTTAAACATGGGTCACTAACCTAGCTATGTTTACATGATGGGATTTAAACCAACATTTGGTGGAACAATTAATTGCTTACTGATAGCAAGGATTCTTTTTCTTCAGTCTAGCATAGAGCTTGGTATGAAGAAATTAGGTCCTGTGAGGTCAGATAACACTGTTTAATGCTGAACCTTACTAGCGCCTTACATGGGATTTGCCAACCCTTCCTGTGATAACATCAGGCCAGAAGTCTAGTAAATCATGACTCTTGTCCACCAGATAAGATATGAAGTTGATCAATTAAAACTTAAGCAAGGAACATCAACAGCTAATAAATCTAGACCTTTTACCATTTAGTTCAATTACTATTGCTTGTTTAACATATATGCTTTATTTACAGAAGTTATCGTCAACAGTTTGTATATTCATGTCCCTATTAAATGACTTTCCTTTAAAAAGATAAAATATTTTCCTCCAATTTGTGCCTAACTTCTAACAGATATATTTTAGTTATGTAAGAAACGAAATATTAGGACAGATTATACAATACGCTCAGTCTATATAATTGCTGTAGTAGCTTTCCTATGCTATTTTGCATTACTGCTTGATTTGTGCATTTGTATTTTTCTCTTGTAAGCATAAATATTGTTTTTTATTATGAAGATTTTTTAATTAAGTTTTTGTAAAGGGTTAGAGAAGCTGAGATTGGGAATTGTTTTTTTTCTAAAAGCAAATATTTGTCAAGAAACATTGAAGGGAATTTTCTTATTAAGCCAAGTGAAATCTTCATTTAGAGTCATTGGAGCTCAACCATAGAAGGCAGATATGCACATCCTCTACTTTTTTCCTTTTGTAAATTATGTCCCAGTTAATTAACTGAAAAACTGCTTCAGCAAAGCTTTCAAGTAATACATCTGGCACATAAAACATCCAGTAACTGAAGGCATTTGGATGTGAGGTTTTGTGCTTAGTATTTTGATAATATTTTCAATTGTGCCCAGTTGTGTAGTGGGAATGATGCATGCATATCTTTTATATAATTGAGAATAGAAGTGGATCTATGTAGCATTTATGTGCATTGATTAGAGGCAAAGAAAGAGTCTTATAGCTTTAATTGTTTTCTCTTTTCTCCCAATCCCTTTTCATGTCTGAGATGCAAAACTTTTTTTTGGTTCCTTAAACTGATTATTTTGCATTGGTTGTGGGAAACTGCATGATTGATGATGAAGCTGAAAGCTGTTCTGACTCCAGCAATGAAACTTCCTGAAAGGCATATCTCAGAGGGGCAGCCATGTTAGTCCAGTTCAGCAAAACAAATAAGGAGTCTTATGGCACTTTTGAAAACTAGCAAATTTATAAATTTTCAATTTGTTAGTCTTTAAGTGCCACAGGATTCCTTGTTTGTTTTGGTAGGCATATTTCTGTCTCTTATTTAGCATGGCCTGGAAAGAAATGCACTTTTGTTTTGGTTGGTTTTGCTTTTGCACTGTCATTTGTGTCATTCATTTCTTCTTTTCGACTATTGATCTGTTTCTCCATTTTCCTCTTTTTGTTTTTCATTCTCCTTTCTGCTATCTGTCCATTACATTGACATGTGGTTGACAGCATGTTGTCAGGGCAGAACTAGTGAAGTATCCTGAAGAAGATAACCAACACTACAGCACTGCCAACTGTCAGAGTAAAGTCTGTTCAGTGCAATAGCTCAGGTATTATGGTAAAAAAAAAAAAAATCAATGCATTTCCTTTATTACTTTTCCATGAAGTGGTAAGTATGACAATGAATACCACTCTGAAATGTTTAATACTTGTATCAATTAATAGTAAAGCTATGTCACATAACTTTTCACAACTTTTACACAAATAAAATCAAATTTTAAATACTGATTACTTCTTAGCAGCTTTGTAATAATATCAGATGTTAATATTTTGGGGACAGCTTTCTAAGTGGGTAGTCAAATTGAGACATAGCATCTTAAAATGAGCACCTAATTTCTTAGAGCACCATATAGAGCACCTCTAGAAAAGTGGTATGCTCATTTCATGTTTATGCACTAACTGGCTACATATCATCAATGGCAATATCCAAAAGTGTAGCTTATGGGCCAGCTGAAATGGGATGAACTTCAAAAGGTAAGTTTTAGACAGTTTGTTAGTGGTTTGGTAGAAGTCATTACTAATGGCAAAACATACTGATAGCAGATTTAAACTGATTTTGTACAGATATGATTTTGGATAAAATGATCATGTGTTTTGAATCTTTAGTGTAAAAATACAGAATGAGATCTGTATAAAATTTTTTTTGTAAAGTACAGGGGTTGCATAATGTACAGAATACACCAAAGAACCCCCATCAAAAGTTTGTCTCGAATAGATTCACTAATAGAGGTATGCAATATGTAATATGGGAGATGTTTTATTCATATCTAGATTTTATATTTGTTTTGCTCCTTATGTTTTTTCTGCTGATTATAACTTTTCTAAAATGTCATTTTGTTACATTCAACATTTGTTTTGGCTTTTAATTTCCTGTGAGAGCTGTAAGAGTGAATAATTTCCATTTCATGCTAACAGTATATACCAAATGATTTCCAGTTAAACAATAGATTATTTTTCAAATACAACATACCATGTTTTTAGTAAATGAATAGTTTTATCTACCATCAACAGTTAATAACAGACAAATTTTCTCATGAAAGAAAATACTGTTTAATGATTCTAAAATGAGTTATGTTGTTAATACATAGATCACCCTTGCAAATTATCATGAAAACGTAGAAACCAAGACACACACTTCCATCTAGTACCAAGAAATCACTATTTAAAATGAGAAAGAACATCTAGACAAGTCTTGATGCATAATTTCCAGGAAAAGAGTACTAAGTACAGTATATGTCTGTTGTGACTGATTCTTTTTTAGCACAAACATACTTCATAGTAAAACATCTGCGTTCTAGGGTTCATTAAAGTAACTGGCATGTTAAATGTTTTAGTAGCACTTTGAACAATGTCTGCTCTTATATCTTGATAATCACTGTGTTTTCTTTTGTGACAGAGGGTGGTGAAGGCAGATATTGTAAACTACAGTCAAGAGCCTGTGGCAAGAACTGTTAACCCTCCTAGAAGCTCAATGTGTGCAATTCAGTGAACATATTTTTCTTTGTATTGATACTGTTGGCAGCCTTTCTTCCCTTGAACAGGCCTAGAAGTTGCCAGGAACTTTGTTTGAACAGTGACCATCACTGTAGTGCAGTTAGAGGTTTTGAAAACTTGCTATACCATTGTGTGTTGAAAAGCAGCAGGCATTTTCTTTGATTGGCCAAGATTCAAACATTGGACCACACACTTTGAAAAATCAAGATATATATTCTTCTGAATTATATTCCCATAAAGCAGTAAAACTGTGTATATATGCCCTCCTATCTTATTGACTGATGTTGCGGTAAAGTTGGAGTAGAATTCCTATATTCAAAATTGTTTTAAAGGCATTACTGCTGTAAGGTATTTTGCCAAGCCATTTTGTCTCCTTTCACCATGATTTCATCCGACACTCAACAAAATGTTACTTGGAGAAGCTATTGTCAGTTTGACATTTGAACCAGTAATGTATTTTATGTAGAAATAATTTGAAAGATATTCCATTGTTATATAGTGCAAAAATGTATAAACTGTATCTAATGAGAAACAGTCCTTGAAATAAACTTATAATAAGATTATAGTTGCTTTTTTAAAGGACCCAAATTGTCCCCATTATTGCTTGCAAGATGCCAGTAATGAATATTATTGTCCCTCATCAGTACCATACCAATGTCCTTTTTTGTGTCAGATGCAGTTCTCATATGTGTTCATGAATTTGGATTAACCTCCAATCAGCAGTTGGGACTGTTTATGATGAACAGTGTATTCAACATGCACTAGAAATTGTTGATGAATCAATTACGATCAGTCATTTTTAGTTGGTTCATAACCTCCAAGGATGTTATGCTACTTGGCAGGATAGGCTGGGTTGGGTTTGGCCTGGCACCTTTTTCTTTCCCTATAACCCAATCTCAACAGTGATTCTTGCCAATTTAGTTCAGAGTAAAAGCCACAAATAAAAAGTTAAATCACTCAGTCCTATCTTCTCTGTGACTAACAACTTTCTTCTCTGCTGCAATAAATAGTACTTATTTCCAGAGAGTTTCCTTCACACATTGTGTACTCTGGGTCACGTCTGAATGGGAAGCCTAAGAAAGAGGTGAGATTTAAGACGGAGTACTTGGTTTCAACAGCAAGCAGTAGACCAAGCGTTTCTTAACCTTCTAAAGGTATAATACACCATGAAGATGGGGAGAGCCAACAGGACTGGGCAGGGGGATTCTTGTTAATGTCACAGGAGAAAATGAGAGAGGAGGTAAGGCAAGTAATGGGAGTGGTCAATTCCTGTGCTTTGCAATCAGTGTGTGAGAGAGGTGATTCCAGAAGAGAATCACAAATGGCATGAATGTGATAACTGATGTTTTTGTTGTTTATTTTCTAGGACTCACTGTACTGTTTTTAAACTGATCAATATAAAGTGTGATCGATAGCTTTAACTATATGGAATAAAATTAAAAAGGGTATGACTTACTATTTCTTAGTGCTTGCAGGTGTGCTAGGCACACATCACAAAAACAAACCGAGGCCTGTCCAGGCTTTAGAGTATATAACTGAACAGGCAGATTTACAGCATAAGCACAGTCTATTTAGGGTCAAATAGAATAGAGACTGTGTATTTTCTGGGCTGGAGAGGGGCATTTCGAGCAGCTCAGTCCTGTTTCCCCCCACAAACATACATAGAGGTTGTACCATCATGCTATAAGGATGCTGAAAAGAGCTTTTATTGAATTGTCCCATTTATAAAATTTTTAGATTTGTTTTAAATCATGATCTGTGCAGTTTTTAACCTAGTTACTGTTGTGTTTTGATAGCACTGTTCAGTTAAGGAAGGAGGACAAATGGTCACATGGCTGAAGCACCAACCAGGGTTTAATTTACAGTCTACAACAAAAGATTGTGTGGCCTTGGCAGGTTATTGGTGTCTCATTTATTGAATTAATTTATCATTTTGTGCCACTGTTTCCTATTTGTAAAGTGGGATTAATATTTAAAAGTGATTGCTTTGTACTCCCACCTTTGGGATGCCCCTCTCCACAGGGCTTCAGAATTTTCCAGAAAGCCAGGGACAATGGGTGCCTAAGACCCTCCTCACTTGCAATAACAAACATTCAGTACTCACATTTATGAAAAAGGCTGTGTGGCTGCAACTGCTTCAGTCCTTTGAACTAAATCTGAATCCTGAGAACTCCCAGAAAGACAAGAGGGTGAGAGGGGATTGATCATGCATAGAGGCAACACAGTCAAAGAGCTACAATTTCTGATGATTAAGTAATCTTTTCCCTCGCCTCACAGGGACGCTTATATGCATAAATAATGGGGACTGTGTGCCTTGGTGGATAAACAGTCTCACTAAAATCACTAAAAGATTAAGACTCTACGATAGCAAGTATCACTGAGGTGTGATTTAAATTGGAGAATCCCAAACACTTGGCAGCAGCCAAGAGTTTGACTGTATTTATAAAGCTGATGGGATGCTGAAAGTGAGTTCCTACTTTATTGCACCATGCCTGAGAAGAGCTGATCCAATGATCATTGAAGTCAATACAGCCACCTGTTGACATTCATGGGAGTTGGCTTTATCATAGAAGGGTGATTATATTTCTGTACATTTTGTATTTCCATGGCTTGTAATAGCAGTAACGACTTCTGAACTGGACCGTTCTGGTCTGGTTAGAGGCACAAGGGCACCTCCAGTTGCTCATACAAATACAAAGAAATATCTAGCTATTTTATGCTGTCTAATTAGTAAACAAATAAATGTTAATTCTTTCCTCTTCCTCCAGTACACATTGATTAATTATTAGTATTGTTGATCCATTCTGTATAACCTAGATCAAAAATAAAAACTAATCCTCCTAGTAGCTGTACACAGAAAAAAATGTGACTTTATCCCTCTTTTTGCTTTCCTGATCTCGGGCCTGCCTCTGAATCTCTGCTGCCAGACAATTAAAATAACAAAGCAAATCTTTAAGCACCCTTTTCAGAAATAAAAGGGACCTTACCAGTTTTGTTCCAGTTACTAGCAGGCTTCCATCAGCCAGTTAATATCAAAGGAATGTGTCAATATCACGGCAGGAGGACAGCAAAGTGATTTACTGAAACTGTGCTTTCAGGGGTGGGAGCAATCAGTAAGTGACCTCAGTTTGCAAGGGGGAGTGGTAAAACAACGTACACAGGTAGCCTCGTCCAGGAGCAGCCATAGGAACTGGTACAGACCACAAGGGGGGGGGGGGGGAAAGCAAGGAGTCTTCTGGCAGTTAAAGACTAACAGATTTATTTATCGCATGAACTTTCATGGGAGAATATCCCACAAAAGCTCATGTGATAAATAAATCTGTTAGTCTTTAAATGCCACAAGACTTCTTGCTTTTTTTGCTTTACTAGACTAACGTGGCTTCCCCTTTGGAACTAGACCACAAGAAAAGGACTATTCAAGATGAATGCATCACTTTGGAGGGACAACTAGGAGAAAACACCTTTCTGCAGTTATATCATTAGAGTGGTAGCAAGTTTAATTTCTCTATACACTCCACCATCATCAGGGAGGATCCATCACTTCCTGCTTTCTGGATTGGTAGCCAAAAGAAACATAAAATCTGCTCCCTAAAATAAAGAATCTCTTTTTGCTTTCACTTCTTTTCAGCCAGTGTTGCTCTTCCCTCTTAGATTCTATTTCTACTTCAGTAGCCCTGTGGGGCACAGTCATGGACTAGGACCCCATAGTGTTGGGTTTTGTATGAGCACACACACAGATGATCCCTGCCGCAAAGACAGTTGTCCCTACCCAGTTTCATATATTCCTCTTTTTGCCCATGCCCAGTGTGCTGGGTGTAGAGCTGCTATGTAATAGTTATTTATAGTGTATATTAGCTGGTCACTCAGGTAGAGTTACTGGACATAATTCTAAACTTTCCTGTATGAATTCATTGCTGTAACTTAATAGGAGGTGGTTAAAAAAGAGGCAGGAAACACAAAGGCGACTGATAAGTAACCTCCCAGCTACTGTATTCAAGGTGATTCGAAGATAAAGGCCTATTTCCAGACTCCTGTCCAAAGTTGCACAGCTATTTTGGAAAGGTTGGTAACCCAGCAATCAAAAGGACACTAAGAGGCCCTGCTAGATTGAGGAGGTGGAGGAGTTGTGAGTTTGATGTTCCTGGTGACGGCCTGACATGGAGGACAGACAGGTTTTGAGAGGGAACGTTCAGTCTTGGAATGGTAAATCTCCGGGAGGAACCTGTAAGTGTATAGACTGCTCGTAGATATGTTTTCTCTGAAATGTTTTGTTGTAAATAAAATAATGCTTTGCTTTAAGAAGGACATAGCTGCCAGAGGCAACTGAACTACAGATACTAAGTCCAGCTCAGCCCTGGTGAGGTAATCATGGTTGATGTGTAGGGGACTGCAGATCAGACCCCACTCTGAGAGTGGGGAAAGTTGTATTATTCCATGCCAAAAGCGGTGACCGCTTGAGGCTGGAGATGTGGGCTAGTTAGCACTTGAGACCAGGTGGGGTCAGAGGTGCTGTTCACCCAGTAACTGACACACGCTGCCAACATCCCATTGTTTTGGCCAACGTCTCTTAGGCTTTGTGTTTAAGGAAAAGTGCTACTGCGGTAAGCTACGGTATGAATTTAAAGTGGCGCATGAGTTTAGATCCATCTTCCCCCAAGTGACACTCATGTTCAGGTAGAAAGGGGGCCTTTTTGGGTTATTTTAAATATCTTCCCAAGTTATATATGCTAAACCAGTGATTCCCAATGACTGCGCTACAGCACACCAGTGTACCGCAGCAACCCCTTAAGCGTGTTGCCAGTGGTGGCAGGACCTGGGCCCCAGTCATTTGGGGGCTGCCAGGGGCAGCAGGATCCAGCCCTGTCCAGGGCTGCCTGCGGCAGCAGAGTCCAGGGGCTGCGGGCAACAGCGCGGTACAGTGTACCACAGCAGATAAAAAGTCGGGAACCACTGTGCTAAACCAAGGAGAAAGTACCTTTATAGCAGAGTAAGCGTGTCCACAGAGGAGGTTATACCATATTTGGTTGTACTGGTATAATTGGTCAAACTGTCCCATGCAGACAAGGCTTTGGATCCTGTATTCTCAATTTTTTTCACCTGTCTTCTATCTAGCCTCTCTTCACTTTCCTGTCTACTGTCTTCTGAGCTCTTTCCCATATCTTCACACTTTGTGACAAACTGCCATTTCTTTGAGGACATCCAAATACGGCCTCTTCCACTGTTTTGGGACGTAATGGGTTTACAAAGAGATGTACAGTTCCACGAGGCAGTAAGTGTGTAGCCTTATAAAACTACTGTCTGAGTGAGTGAAACAACTCGCCTGGTCTCATTATGTGATGTGTTGTCATTAGAACACTGAGTAAACCTACTTCTGATTAGCCTTTTCTCCACCTCCATCTTCGAAAGCTTTGGGGATCCCCTCCTCATTCTGCTTGTCCCCTCACCTTCTGATGTTTATTTCCTACCACTCCTCCAATTTTCCTTCTGCATATTTAAATAATTAATCATCCTTAGCTCTCACATAAGTTTATCTGTAGACTTCCAATCATTTTATAATGAAAAATAAATATCCCCATTCTGTACATAGGGAAACTCAGCCACTGGGAGGTTACACAGCCAGTCAGTTTTAAAACTAAGGCCAGCCTCCAGGTCTTTTGCCTCTTTAGTTGCCAGAACTGTAACCACAGGGCCATACTGCCTCTTATGAGCTAACAGCTTACAATAGAATATAAAGAAGCACCTTTCAGTATTTCTGCACTCAGCAGAATGATATTGACAAATGATCGTGTTCACTTCTGTCTGATGCTACTGGTATTGGGAAAGTGCTGGTGCAGGAGCAGAATGAGTAGGCCATGTGCTATGGGATTCTCTTGCTTAATATGTTAGTATGCAGGCACATGATACAAATTGGAGATTAACAGTTTAAATTCCTGCTTTATATTAAAGTAATTATACATCTGAAAGCAACCACGTGTTTGGCAAAACGTACTTTGCTGAAACATTTAAATTATCCACTAAGATGTTGGAATCAAGGGCAGGGGTAGCCTGTTTTCTTGTTAGAACAAGTACCGCATAAAAAGTACGAGTGCAAGACTGCCAAGGATTTCTTCCATGGCTAAAATTGAGGTGTTCAGGTCTTCATGTAAAAATTTAGGCTTAACAATTTGAGACTTCAACAATAAAAGGTCCTTTTTAAAAACTAATCAAAACTAACTAGTTTGTATTTCCTTTAATATCACAACACAAAATGTTATTTGGTAACTTTTCAAGTAGATATTAATTAAAAATCAAAATGCTTCAGCTTTTGCATTTGGAAAAATCTGTAACACTAATGCTACGGTTAATAATGATTTTATAAAACAAACATTTTTGCTGCTGAATACAGTTGCTCTCCAATAGTAATCCTGTGTTCTGTATTTTTCTGTGAGTCTTTTACTCTTCCCTTCTGTCTCTCTGCTTTTTTTTAACTTCCTGTTGATTTTTTTTTTACTCCTTCATTCTGTTTTCTCTTCCATTTATGTTTTTAGTCTTCATCTTCTCCATAATATGTTGTTGGTTTTTTAGATTTCTAAAATGTGTCCATTTATGTATCTTAGGGTTCATGTATATTATTTATTTAACTTGTACATCTCCTGTGTTTTTCCATGTCCCCATCTCTTCCTTATGTTTTCCCTCTTTAACCTCATATTTGTCTTTATTGTGTATTGCCTCCCACACTCCCTTGTCTCCACCCAGCCTCGCAAGCCCATTTAGCTCTATGACCTGTCTCCTTTTTAATCCTTATAAATGAGCTTTGGTCTTTTCACTCAGCCCCTGGGGCCCCACCCCGAGCCTTCAGATTCCAGCTGCAGTCCTAAATCCTTACCTGTGGTACCTCCTTTGAAGTACTACACCAGCTGGTGTTAAGGATGCTGGGGTGCATTTGAGATCTTTGTAGCCTGGGTTCCACAAGTTTGAGCAGAAAGGTCAAAGATAATTCTGAAGGATTAAAGAATACACGGAAAGGAATCTGGTGAATTCTGTGCTATATGGAAGTCAAAGGATATCTGGAGGCTGAAAGGATGTATATAAATCAACTGTTTAGGAGCGGTGTGTGGTGGGAGAAGCAGATGGTGACTGACTGCACTGTAGGTGTTTGCATTCAAGTGCGTATCATTTACTGTCATTCAACATGATTTCCATACACTTCAGAGTAAGTGAGGGATCCCTTGGCATTTTTGACAAGTCAATGGTCTTTCTAAACCAAGGCCCCAATTCAGGGGGAAAAAAAATGTAAGTGCATGCATGCATGTCTTCCACGGACATCAGTGATAGTACAGCATGTGCTGGAAATTTTCATGATCAGCACGCTCCTGAATCAGGGCCTTGTGAAGGGGAAAAATAACATGCTCTATGCTGGTGCAGGGATTGGCCAGCTCAGAATTTGAGGCATGATAAGGTCCATTACTATACTTGATCATTTTGATAATAGCTCTGTAGCTTAAAATTACTGAAGAGGTTGGCTCATTTTTCTATTTGTCAGCCTCATGATGTCATAAAATCAGTAAACCATGTCTGTTTTATATTTAACAAGCTAGTGTTTCTTTTAAAAATATTTGATGAGCAATTTAAAATTTACAGCTTCTTTTTTATAATGTCAAAATTTTGTTGGGGCTAATTCCACTTCTTTTTCATGGATACACTGTTAATATCCTTCATGACCATCTTTGCAGCTTTGAGCGCTTGTACATGTCAATTCTACATTTGATGTACATGCATGATGTGCACAGACACCAGAATTTTTCTCCCTCAATGATATTGGTTGGGTCAGCTCTAGCATCCTCTAGGGCTATGCACTCATGCCAGTATAAGGGGTCTGGCCAACTCTGCACCCTCTCAGTTCCTTCCTACTGCCCAGTTCTACAGTCTAATCTCTCCTTTTCTTGTTCCAAAAATGTTGAGTGAGTAGCTCCCTTGATGTCAGTTGTCTACTTATGGACAGTGGCATATACAAGCCATCGCTTCTTCCTTGTAACACAATGTCATGCTTGTTATGCACACTGCTTCTTCAGTCTGAAAACTGGATCTGAGCTTGACCTTGCATTTGGTTTTCAGAGGCCAATCTGCAGGCACAATCCTGACGTGGCTAGCTCTTATAAAATAACTAGTGACAGAACTGACAATTCCATATAACACTTATTGTGTAGTTTTTCTTAAATAAAATACGAGGTCACATTTCTGTTAGGTTGTCTGGCTTTTGAACATGTGTCATTCCCCCCACAAACTACAGAGAAGATCAGATGAACTTTTTCCTCTAAAGGACAGGTATATGTTATTCAGCGACTGCTATCAGTATGTTAAGCTAAACAGAAGGATATACACTCAGACATGCATTACAATGCCTCTGGCCATGCTGGCAACACGTGTAGGGAAGTGGTTAGACTGACGACAATGATATGGAAAAGCAGAGCCAGTGGCAGGATCTGGGGGTGACAAATTATTGTGTGACTCCTCCTAAATTTAACTGATTCACTGTAAATGATAAAAAGGAAAGACACTGTGACAAGCTGTGCTAGGCACTCCCTACCAGCTGCCAGATACCCCACTGCTGTGAAGCTCCCTGCCTCAGGAAGCTATCTTTAACAAGAGAAGGGAAGTATGCCTAAAGCTCCAGGGGTTGCCTAGAGAAGGGTCTCAGAATCAGCTGCTGGTGGAGCTAGTGAGACTTGGTCCTTTAGTGACTTGAAGGGTCAGGAGCAGGCAGAGGCCAGTCAGTGCCAGCAGACTAGACAAAGAAAAAAAGAAAAAAAAGGCTATCTGTTTCTGCCAAAGCCTAGGTCACTTGAAAGACAGTAACGGAAGGGTCTTTCTCCTGACTTAATCCAAGAAACCAGGACTGGTCAGAACGTAATTCTGACTGAATTATTGTGCTTAAGTTAATGAAAGGCTTTTGTTTACTTTGTGGTATTTACTACTCCTGTGGGCCATCCTGAGTGGTTCCTTTAACTACTGTAAGACCCGGTGAGCTTGCTTTGCAGGATGCTCCAATGGCTGAGGTGAGCCCATGACAGGCTGTCAGATCCCCTCCAACCTCTCTATTCATTCCTTCAACTTTTTATTGGAAGGATCCACCTCATCTCCACTCCTGCATTTAGTATAGGTTTCACAGGACTCTTCTACCTCTGACTAATTTCCTGGGCAAACACAAATTCAACTGCATCTCTTGTGTTGGCAACTTCTCAACCATCTTAGTTTATTACCTTGTCCTTTGTATGTGTTTTCTTTTTGTCCCAATTCATTATTTCTTGTTTGGACAGCTGTCAGTTTGTAGCACGTACTTGGTGTTTTTTGATATGTTAGTAGAGTCTTCATCTACTACTGGTGATGGGGGCATGGCTCAGTTTCTAGCCCTGTGTCTCCTTTGGCAAGCCTGTGCCCATGACTGGTCATGTGTAGATGCTCTTGACCTTAGTTTTTGGGACTGCCAGCAGAGGTCTAGTAGCCTATCCATGATCTTTTATTTGAAGTCACATCACTGTTAAAGTGAAAAGATGCAAAAATCCATGGCCTGAAAGACTCCAGAGCCGTGGTCTAGGTCTATAGGTCTTTGTGTTCCCAGAACCTTTGAGGAAGTGCTTTAGGTCCCAGCACTCCACTTGTTTCTCAATTCTGCTGCCCCATTAGGACCTGCAAAAGAAATAGGGGTTAAGACAGAGACAGTTGTCCACTTCTGCCTCTGCATCCTTATGTGGCCCACTCACATACCCAGGAGCAGCCAAACAGAACTTTTTATGCGATGCTGAAGGTGTTAAAGCAGTTCCCATGTCATGGGATCCTGTATTTTGCCCCCTTTGTTTATGGACTATCTATCCCATTTCAGTTTTGCATGGTCTCCTATCACCATGTACTGCTGGGTGCTGAACACAGTGGAAAGGGTTTATACACTGCAGTTTATTACCATACCCCAGTATGCCTCCCACTCCCCATCCCCCTTCAGGGACCCTTTTCACAAGGCTCTTCTGGCCCAGATGGTGCAAGCTCTCCTCCAAGTAGGACCTGTGGAGAAGGTTCCTCAGGACTTGAGAAGAGATTTTACTCCTGATATTTCCTATTTCCAAAGGCAAAGGGGGGGTCTCTGACCATTTTAGAAGTGCACCATCTCAGTGGCTATCTCAGAAAGTTCTACATAGTCTCCTTGAACTCCTCCTCCTCTTCCTGGCTCAGGGGGACTGGTCCCTTGACTTGAGATGCTTATTTTCATGTCATGATTTTTGAGGCCACAGAAGGTGCCCAAAGTTCACTTTAAATCAGAGTCACTATCAATTTAAGGTTCTCATTTTAGCAACCCAGAGTGTTTTCACAAAATGCATGGCAGTGGTCTTCCTCAGAAAAAGAGAGCCTACCTATACTTAGGTTAGTGGCAGACCAAGGGCCAGCTCCTGGTCCAAGTGGAGACCTGTATCCACCTCATGCTGTCAACCTTTTAGGCACTCAGACTGCTTATAAATGAGCCAAAGTCTACCCTCATTCTGGTTCAGAGGACAGAGTTTATTGGAGCAGTGCTCAGTTCTTCCCAGGCCAAGGTTTTCCTCCCAAAAGCTCATCTCCAGACAATGGCGTCACTGATAGCGCAAGCCATGACCCATCCAGTCACACCAGCTTCTTTTTGCCTAGAGACTGTTATGCCATAAAGCCATATCAAAAGCTTTGCTAAAGTCAAAGGTATATTATGCCCACTGCTTCCCCCACATCCACAGAGAATGTTCTCTCATTGTAGAAGACAAGCAGGCTGTTCAGGCATGATTTGCCCTTGGCGAATCCATGCTGACAATTCTCGATGATCTTTCTCTCCTCCAAGTGCTTCAAAATAGATTCTTCTGAGGACCTGTGCCATGATTTTTCCAGGGACTGAGATGAGGCTGATTTGGCTATAGCTCCCAAGATCCTCTTCCTTCCCTTTTAAAAAGATGTGTGCTGTATCTGTTTCTTTCCAATTGCTGGGGGCCTCCCCCGATTGCTATGAGTTTTCAAAGTTAATGGCCAGTGGCTTTGCAATCACATCAGCCAACTCCCTCAGCACCCTTGGATTCAAAGCATTTGGCCCCCTGGATTTGTGCATGTTGGTCTTCCAAATGCTCCTGAACCTGTTCTTTCATCACTGAGGGTGACTCATTTACTCTCCATGTCATGCTGCCCAGTGCAGTAGTCTGGGAGTTGATCTTGCCTGTGAAGACAGATACAAAAAAAGAACTGAGTACTTCAGCTTTTTCCACATAATCTGTCACTAGGTTGCCTCCCACATTCAGTAAGAGGCCCACGCTTTCCTTGACCACCTTCTAATTGCTAACTTATCTGTTGAAATCCTTCTTGTTACTCTTCACTAGCTGCAATTCCAGTTGTGCTTTGGCCTTCCTTACTCCTGCATGCTCAAACAATATTTTCACTAGTCAGCTGTACAAGTTTGCATTTCTTGTAAGCTTCCTTTTTGTGTTTACGTTCACAGAAGATTTCTCAGTTAAGTCAAGCTGATCTCGTGCCATATTTTGCTGTCTTTTCTTCACATTAGGAGAGTTTGTTCCTGCCTCTCAATAAGGTTTCATTAACATACTACAAGCTCTCTTGGAATTCTTTCGCCCTCAGATTAGACACCCAGGGGATCCTGCCCATCAGTTCCCTAAGGGGTCAAAGTCTGCTTTTCTGAAGTCTGGGGTCTATATTCTGCTCCTCTCCATCCTTTCTTTTGTCAGAATCCTTAACTCGACCATCCCACCATCACTGCTGTCCAAAGTTCCATCCTTCTATTTCGCCTAACAATTCCTCCCTGTTTGTGATCAGTAGATCAAGAGCAGCTTGCCCCTAATTGGTTCCTTCAGCACTTGTACCAGGGAGTCATCCTCAACACACCCCACAAACTTTTTGGATTGTCTGTGCACTGCTGAACTTGTAGATGCTAGGCTTGTTTCTGGCTAGGTTTGTGTATTGAAGTAGTAATGCAAATTACCTGCAGATTATTTTACATGGAAATTGTTTACATTGATAAGGTGTTGATGATTAGATATTTTCTGTTTTTTTCAGATCTGCCCTAGCATCTTTTTCCAGCAAGAGGGATTATTTTCTAGTCTTATTCTTGCATTCTTATCGGTTGCAGTCCAGCAACCCTTATGTAGCTTGAACAAATCAGTTGTCATGCTATCTTTACTGTGTGAAACACAACAAATGATTAGATGGTTCGAATATCAATGATGGAAAGTTGCCGAAGAGGCAAATCAAAAACTCTCACATTTGTAAAAGAAATTACATAACTATTAGGTGATTGAAACAGCAGTCTAGCTATTTACCTTTAGGAAGCAAAACCTGTATACTGACTTTGAGTGCTAGGAATAGGATTTTTACTAGGAATTTTGTGTAGTAAGGTTTTGTTTGTAAAATACATGCAATGTATATAAAACCCATTTTGTAAGTTGCTTCCCACATACCTTGGGTGTCCCAATTTAACTTGCAAATTTGGAAGTTTGATCTTCCTCAGACAGAAGATAGGGAAGCTCCTCAGTTCTACAGGCTTCTTTCTATTTTCAGCTTCCCATAGAGAGCAGACTGTTCAGCCAATTTAAACTTTTTTTTCTATACCACTTCATCTTCGTTCATTTTGGCACTGATGGGATTTTTAAACTGGATGTTTTCCAGCTAGCTAATTGGCCGTCTGCCTTGTTTTGTGTGGGGTGATGTCAAGTGCTGAAATAACCAATTGACTGAAAGCAATCTCATTTCAGAGGCCTGCCAGAACCAAAACTAAGAAGGTACCAATTCAGGTTTGTTTTGTATTTAACCACTACACAGAGCCTCCTATGCTGGTGCACAAACCTCTGAGAAGAATATAGAGTTGAGGTCAAGCGCTGATGTTTGCTCAGATACCACATTTAGGGCACTGAATTCTGGAGGAAATAGGTAGGAATCCAGAATGTATTTTTTTTAAATTTTACTTTTAAGACTTTTCCTCCCAAAGACAAATTACTATTTTTATAAAAATATCAATTGCAAATACTTTAAATCCCCCTTTAAAATATTCTTAGTAATTTATATTTGTTAGAGAAACGTTTTTCTTTATAAAATAAGCCACACTTTGCTCTTAAATCTCCATCATCTCAATGCAGAGATTTTTATCTTCAAGCTGTAACTAGTCATGGCCCACTTGATATGTTTTCCCTGTTATTCCAATCAATTATAGAAACTAGCAGTGCTTCTGAAAACTGACTGTAGTACATTTGTGCCACAAAACCCTGATTCTGCAAACTGCTCCAGGCAGGCAAATCTTTTGTCTTCAGAGTGCTGTATTGTAGTCCATGGCTGAGGTCCAACCATGTGGAGTAGTTTACAGAACCATGGCTTACATATTTAATATTCCTTTGCATTCTAGTGAGTAGCCAAGAGTAAAGTAAACAGAGAAACAATGCAGGAAATCCTAAGGATTCTCAAATAGCCTTGAAAAGTAAACATTGCATTGGATTGGAAAGGTGTGAGGACATTAGTCTAACCTTGTTGAACACTTGTACTCAAAAGTCATGAACATAATTTTGTTTAAATTCCACTGAAGTCAATAAATTACTTGCATAGCATTAAGGACATGCTTAGACACTATGCTGACTCATTGACTCCAATGAAGCTAGGAGTTCATCTAGAAAATTAAGGCCCAGATCCTCAAAGGCATTTAGGCACTTCAAGCTCCATTGATTTCAATGGGAGTCAGGTACCTAAATGCATTTGAGGATATAGGCCTTAGTACTGCATCTTAAAATTGCTTTCCATGATGTAGGACAGATCTTAAAAACACAACCACCTTAAAAAAGTCAGAAAAATGGATTAATAAATGGGAAACACTTTTTCCTTCCTAATTTAATCTGATCCTGAATAATATAGAAATTACTGATGGTGAAATACACTTCAGCTTCACTAGTATGGTCAATAAGGGCTTGTTGTTTGGGTGGGGTCACTGTTTTTGGAACAAATGTTCAGCACCTCAATAAAGCAGAAACAGAGGAATGTGGGGAGCTAGCTGGTATATTACAGGCCACTTAAGAACTGAATACCAGAGTGATAGATGAAAACGTATCAAAATCTCATTTGTATTGTCTGGATCAGAGCTCTGATGTGGAGGATAAACAAGAACTGATTAATCTTGCTGGGATCTAGGGAGGTATTTGATCACCATCTAGGAAAAAATGAAGTGTGATTTCTGGATATATTCCAGTATTTGTCAAAGAATGGCGAGGCAATGTTTAACTGCTTAATGGAAACTTTAGAGAAATTTTGACGTCCCACTCATCAATCCAATAGCTTTTTTATCTCCCCACTGCCTTGGAAAGAGAGCAAAGTGTAAACCAATGTTTGGCACAAAGGGGCTGCCTGTGCCATTTAGAAGCAATTTGCATGTAATTGGTAACAATTGTATAGACAGCCCATTTATAATAGTGAGTGAGCTCACAACCCAGCATAAACTAGAGAAAAGCTAAATACATCCCCTAAGAAGCACTTGCCGATGTAAGGAAGGAAACTGGAAGCCTTTTGGCTTGACCTCTTTCCTAGCTTTGCCACCCACAAATTCATAGATGCAAAACAGATTATATCAGATAGTTCAAACTCTCTGAAGTTGAAAGTTGATTTGATTGGGTAGCACTTGCCATTTTAAAATCAGTTTTAAAAGGCACTAAGATATTGTTCAGATTGTTTTTCTTAGCATGGCTTCTAATAATTTCCCCATCCTAAAACTATTGGTTTCTATCCAGATCCTTGCAAACTCAAATTTAAACCTGTTTCATGCAATTATCAGAATAGAGATTAGGTAGGTAGCTTTCTTTCTCATTTTTGAGCCAGAAGGACAGAAACTAGACCTATATCTGGGTCTGGGATTATACCCAAGGCTGACTCTGACGTGCAGCAGGAGATGATGAGCCAGATTCTAAATTCACACAGTTGTAATTCTGGAGAAACTCAACTGAGTGCTGTGCAGTTACTTTGGTTTGGACTGATGTAACTGGCAGCAGATTCTGTCCCAGTGTCATCTGAGTCTCTTTGACTGGATATAAAATTGCTATATTTGCTTATGAGACAGCAGATGATATTCTGTAGACCACTCAGGATACATGAAAGCCTATGTCTCCATTAGCACCAACCTCCTGGTAGAAGGGACGGTGAGGTGGCATTACTATACTCTAGTAGTCCTCAGCTGGGTTGTAGTCCAGGAGGTACTTTTACCAGTCAGTCCACACATGGCTGTGAAGTTTACTAGGGTGCTGTCCTGGCATTGCACTCCAAAGAGAAAAAGGGAACCATAACTCTCCCTTCCACTGGATGAGCAAAGAAACTGGATTCATGTCCCTATCTTTCAGTTAAAGTGTGTTTATGGCAAACAGAAATTGTGAGGTTCTGCAGCCATATCAAGGTTCATCTACACCATCGCTGGCCTCTGCGGGCCTCGGGTGTTAATTACAGTGTCCATGTTGGAGCCTAGGCTGCTTCCTGAACTCTGGGATCCTCCCACTCCATAAAGTCTTAGAGCTTGAGACCAACCATATATGCTACAATTAAACAGCCCTTTAGCTCTAGCCCTGGGAGCCATAACAACTACCACAGGCCAGTTGTGGGTGTCTAATTGTAGTATGGACATACCACCAGTGCCTGGACACTCTCTGGAACTGCACCATTTCTACTGACCACTAACAAAGTTTTACTTTCTTTTCTATGTGGTGTAAATTCTATTTTATTAAGACAGAGTAAATCTAAAGTGATTCCAGTGTGCTCAATGGAGTTGAATTACTTTTACACCAGTTATTTAACTAATATACCTATTTTATGCCAGTTGTTCTGTAAGAGAGCTGGAAGGGGAAAATGTGTTCCTAATGAAGTGGATTCAATTTGCAATTAAAAATATTGGAATCTAGGTATCAACAGGGGAAATTGTTGTTAGAAGAAGTACAATACAATCCCCTTGCTCCTGCCAAAAATCAAAGGTTTTCCCTTAGAGGAACCACTCTTATCAGCCTTGACATTTTATTTCTAAGTCCACTAGACAAGAATAAGGTAACCTCTTGGATGATGAGTTTTAGGAGAGCTGTTGGGAAATCCTCTGGAAATGTTTCTGACAATAATTGTACAGGTAATAAACATGACTCCCATGCAGATCAATGGAATAAATCTCATGCAGTCTGCTTTTGTAGGTGATGCTGATATGAACCAGAAAGACAAAGTACTGCATATTGTATTTAACACAATGCAGCAATTTGCAAAGAGGAATGTTATGCTCCATAAATATTTAATATTGTGGGGGACCCCCTCCCCCAAATCCCCAGCCCCCAACCCAATTCTTCAGCAACATCATCACATTCAAGAAAAGGCAACAATTCCAAACAAAAATGCAGCTTTTGAGAAGCCAAATTGGTTTTTTTTTAAATTGGCATCATGCATATGGTGTGAAATAAATCATGGTCCATGAATGAACCCCCGTATGACTGGGCTGGGTGTGAATGAGCAAGGAGGCTGCACCGATCAGTTATTGGGGAAGGGGCTATTGATTCCAAGGACCTTTTTTGCAAATGATGGGACAGGGTAACTGCCCATGGGTGCCACAATCCTACAGACCCCCTGCAACATTTCTTGCCAAAAGACCCAGTATTCAATGAACATTTAACTTGCCATGCAGAATGTACAGTTTTAGTAAATTACAATTTATACAAACATAGGTGTCATTTATATAGCACTGTAGTAGCAGGGATGATGCCAAGCTGAGCAGAACTCAATAGCTAAAATTTTAATTCTAAAGAGGGAGCTGGCTAAATTTGATTTAATGTGCTTTCACATGCTGGTCTTAATAAATAATCTACCTAGCATATACCTTTGGACTTGCTAGAGAATGATTCTGGGAACCAGCATAAGATGCATCTTAATATTTAATACTATTAAAAAAAGAGTAATGGCTAAGATATTTGCTACTATGAGTGAGCAAATTCAGACAAAATGTTTATGTCTATGAAATGGTAAAAATGTGCTTGATTGTGTCAACCTTAGACTGTGTATGAAGGCCCTGAATCATTAATTGCTTTAATCACAAGACCTGAATGTCAAATTCAGCACATGGAAAGTAACCTCCCAGTGGTTCTGGAGAGGGCACAGAGCAACATCTTACAAACACCAGTGATTTTGCTGGATTTAAACAAAACCACTAGTTGGATCTCCCATAGGGTACTGAACTGCAAAGAAATCAAAAAGAGAACTGTTTGTGGATATTACTTTTTTTGCAGGTTGTACATTGTTTTTCTTTTGAGGATTTCCTGTGTTAGAGCCCCTTTATCAGAACTGGAGCAGAGCTATGAGCCTTGTTACATGTTTACCATTAATACTCAGCTCATGAGTAGGACAAGGTCTAAACGAAACCACTACATCCAATCCACCTCCAGCTTTCAGGTAACTTGAGTCCAGATCCTTACCTCAGGCTCTCCACACCAGCTCTTACACAAAAAACCATAACCATTTTGATTATCCCCATGTGTAGAGTGGCCTGACTGATTCTGACAAAGTGTTGGTAAAGTGCAAAGTATTCGTCCACTGAAAACAGATTTTCTAGCACTCTTTTAAAACGAATGCAAGTGCCAACCATTCTTACTACCACTAACCATCTGAATTCAGGGTTTAATACCCATATTTTTAAGATTATGTATTGAGGAGATCAGGCTTTCAAATAAAAAGTGTTACATTTTATTGAATCCTTATAGATTCAGAGTAAACATTTTAGAGTCAGGAGAGGGAAAATTGGTCTCTTGGTGACTAGGACTTGGAAGGTGATCTCAGCTAATAGCTCTCCCACAGACTTCCTGTACTGCCTTAGACAGGTCACTTAACTTGCCTGTGCATATGGACTGTATCTGCAAGGAGGACTTTTAATACTTCCTCACTTAACTGGGCTGGAGTGAGAACTAGGTAGCATTCAAATACCACAGCAATAGGAACAATAGAAGTACCCAGATAGGTGTGTTTTAATTTTTATGGACACTGAGAGGTAGATTCAAATAAACAAAGTTACCTAGGACCATTATTTTTAATTATGTCTGTTATTCTTTTCATAATTCTATGTGCTCTGGGTCATGTCACTTGAGAGTTTATTTATAGTAAATTGCTAAATACACAGTGGATTTGTCTATCAGTTTTAGGCTGTGGAGACAGAGGATTGGTCATCCATCATGTCACAAGTAGCTGTAAATTTGTAAATCTCATCCTAATCCCTGGCGATTGGATGGGCATGTGTTATAATTACTAAAAAAAAACCCTCAAATCTATTGTCCTATTCTGCTTAGAAGAAGCATAAATAGAATCCAAAGGCTAATGAAGGTAATGACTGAGGTGACTGCAAAGCAGCATGGGTGCAGCATGTGGATGAACATTGATTCAGATCCTGCAAAATATTTTGGTACTAATCTTCCACTGAAATCACTATGGCTATGTCTACACTTAGAAGGTTAGTTTGAATTAACTTAATTCAAACTAATTAATTTGAACTAATAATGATTCATTTGAATTAAGTTAATTCAAACATACATGGCCCCACTAGGAAAACCAATTTGAATTAGCATGTCCATGGACAGGACTTACTAGTTTGAATTATGAGAGGGGAACGAACCATAGGAGGTGTGGCAAGATGGCCTCCAAGAAGGGCCATGCCAATATATAGAAAGAGGAAGGCACCCTGGGAGAAAGAAGGTCAAAAAAATGTTAATTTGAACTAATGGTTAGTTTGAATTAACATGGCTGTACTGGGTTAATTCGAACTAATACATTTATTAACCCTTACCTTGAAGTTGTGAGGTTTTATAACTTTGAAGTAAGCTTTCATTAATTCTAACTAAGGAATTCCTTAGTTTGAATTAATGAAAGCTAGTGTAGCCATGCATTAATTTAATTTGACTTAATTCAAATTCAATAGTAAGTGTAGACATACCCTATGAGTTAGGTGTATCTCTGTGGATCTAGGCCTCTCTGTCTGGCTATTGCCAATGACACTGCATTTGTCCCTTGCTTTCCTTACCACTCTACACAAAAAGAAAAATAAAGCCAATTTTACCATTCCAGCCCAAAGAATGTTTTTTCCTCTTCAGACTGGACTTATGAAAGCCTTTGAGCTCTCTGAGGTCTTTAATCTCTGCTTTAGGCACCATGCTGCAGCGATCATCCTTCTGGCAAATAGTGCCTGACTCCCTCCTTTGGTGTCTATCAGCCCTATCTCAGTCAGCCAGATGAGCATAGGTGGTCTTAATGGGGGGGGGGGCATTGTGGGCTTTGCCAGGGCCCTGGGGGGTGGGCGCCCCTGCCCTGTAGCTCTGGGCGTGGACCCTGATGATGGGCAGGGTGTTTGGGAGGGCTGGCAGGGGCCCCGGCAAGGGAGTGAGGCCAGGAGGGCTCTCTCAAAGCCAAGAGGGAGGGTGTGGGCCTTCCTTCTAGGAGGTTGGGGGACCCCAGTGAGGCTGGGGGGGGTGAGAAGCCCAGTGGTCGGCCCAGGGGCTTGGCAGGGGGCCTGGAAAGGCTGGGGAGTAAACGTCAAAGCCCCATGAGGGGAGCCATCCTTGACATTTGCCCAAGGTCCTGGAATCCCTGAGTCCGCCTCTGTAGAGGAGTTGCCGATGAGTAGCATCCCGGCATTTTCTAGCTCTTAAACACAAGGGCTTGAATACACACTTCTACATGGATCCAAAGCCTCTGCCACCTAGAGGGCAAAACCAATGTGTGGAATGAGGGACTTTCCCAAGTCAATGTAATTTCTGACTCCTTTTTTCTTTTACGAAAACTGGCATACAAAGTCAGTTCAGTACGTGACTGGGCCTGCTGTTCTTATCCTGACACAGACTGTATTTACAAAATGGTGCTGTTCACAAAAATAATGCTCCATGCCCTTGGGAATAATACAGCGAGCCAGTGGCTTCTCTCCTCTCACCTCTCCTGACAATATCCCGGTAGTGAACAGCCTAATATTTCAATACTAGTGAATACATGTATCACACCATGCAACTTCAAGCTAGGCCTGACTGCTGTTACAAGTGCCATGGCTTACATAGCGGTGAAGATACCCCCGGGACCCACTATGATGCACTTAATATCTTTAAAACGAACAAGAAGTCCTGTGGCACTTCTAAAGATTAACAAATTTACTTATCGCATGAGGTTTCATGGGAGAGAATCCCACTGTATTTCATGGGGATTCTCTCACATGAAAAGTTCATGTGATAAATAAATGTTTCAGTCTTTAAAAGTGTGACAGGACTCCTTGTTTGCTTTGCTGGACTAGCCTAACACACCTACCATGTTGGCACTTACTGTCAATATCTTTAATTATTGATCAAGGCATCTGACAAAGTGGGATTTTCTCCCACGAAAGCTCATGCGGTAAATAAATTTGTTAGTCTGTAAGTGCCCCAGGACTCCTTGCTTGTTTTCCCAAATTTAAATGAGTCCAGGAGAAATAGTAGCTAGTGTGCTGGTATTTCAAGATCCCCTTAATGGGCGAGGAAAGGTGAGTCTTTGAGATTTACAGATTTGAGAACATAATCTGACCCAGCTTTGCAAAGATGCCAAGGCACTTCAAAAAACTATCAATAAACTGTAGAGGAATCTTGTCACTCTGCTAAAATGCTGCATTTCTGAAGTTGAGGACACCAGCTAAGCAGACAACCAGGCTATTTCTACACTGCCAATTTAGTTTGAATTAAGGAGGCTTAATTCAAACTAAATTGGGCCCTGTCCACGTTTCCCTTTTATTAGGTCATATTAAGAAATTCCTTAGTTCAAAATAGTAAGTACCACTGGTTAGTTTGAACTAAGCTCTTAGTTCAAATGTTAGTTCACTCTAAGCATGATGTAGACTCAAACTAACCCTTACTTTGAACTTCCTAAATTTGAACTATGGACAGTTAGTTCAAACTAACAGCTTGGACTAGTTCAAACTAATTTTTGTTCGAACTAGTCCACGCTTTTAATCGAACGAATAGATTCAAGCTTAGTTTGAATTAAGCTCAACCTTACTAGTTTGGACTAATGAGTTCAAACTAACTTTGGCTAGTGGAGACATAGCCCCAGTGACTAATGATCCCTCAGACAGACACAGACATCTTGAGGATCTTTATCAAGCATTCTTAAAACTACAGTACCCACCCGGGGAGGTAAGAAAACAAATTGACAGAGCTAGACGGGTACTCTGAAGTCATCTGCTACAGGAGAGGTCCAAAAAAGAAAACAACAGAACACCACTAGTCACCACATACAATCCTCAAGTCAGACCTGTGCAACAGATCATTGAGGACCTACAGCCTGTTCTAAAAGATGATCCCTCACTCTCTCAAGTGTTGGGAGACAGACCTCTCCTCGCCTATAGACAGCCACCCAACCTTAAACAGATACTCACCAGCAACTACAGATCTAACAACAGAAACATTAAAGCAGGCACACACCCCCGTAATAAACCACGCTACCAAGTCTGCCCACATATCTGCACAACAGGTAGCATCACAGGTCCTAATCAAGCCAGCTACTCCATCAAGGGCTCATTTACCTGCTCATCTACTAATGTGGTCTATGCCATCATGTGCAAGAAATGCCCCAACACCTTATGCATTGCACAAACAGGACAATCGCTGTGCAAAAGAATAAATGAACATAGAGTTGATATCAGAAATCACAAAACAAAGAAACCAGTTGCTGAGCAATTCCATCTTTCTAATCACGCAATAAATGAATTATTAATGACTGTACTCAGAGACCTTAATGGGACATCAAAACTTCAAAAAGAAACAGCTGAACTGGAATTAATATGCAAATTAAATTATGTGAAAGAAGGATTAAATCAAGACTCTGGGTTCTTTTCCCATTACAAAAGGTAATTTGACTTCAGCCTTCCCAGGGTTTGAACCTAAACAACTGCTCTGATTTGCTGTTACTATACGACCTGATCCTATGTTTTACATTCCCTTGCATTTATTTTCATTCCTTTCTGCAAGTTCTCTCATCTTCAAAGCATCTGATGAAGAGGGATCTTCTCCCACGAAAGGTTACGTGAAAAATGGATCTGTTAGTCTTTATGTGCTACACGACTCCTTGGTTGTTTTTTGCTGGACTAGACTAACATGGCTGCCCCTTTGGAAACTGGTAATAATGTAATTGTTGTCTCAGACTCTGTAATGCTTATCCTCATCCAGAAAGACAGCCAGAGAGGACTGGTTGATAGGAGCTGGGGGGTGGGTGGGCTATTTAAAACTCTGCTACTGACCTTTCTGTGACCTTGGGCAAGTCACTTCACTTCTTTGTCTCTGTTTTCCCTCCCATGTGTGGTTGGTCTTCTAGCTTTAGATGGAAGGCTCTTTGGGGCAGGGGTTGTCTCACGCTACTTATACACTGTTTAGCACAACAGTGACAGGAATGTGACTTGGAGCCTCCACTTGCTATGTAATATGAATAACGATAGTATAAAAACACTTAATTATCAGTACCTTTACCTGGCTACTTGACACATCTGATTAATCATTCATTTGGAAATGGAATTTTATTCACCATTGGCTTCCAAGCCTCCAAAAAGAGACTCTGGGTGACTGTTCAGGCTATAGTGTAGCTTGCTTTTCTTCTCTGCAACTACAGGAGATCTGTTTCACAATAATTGGACACTGCTAAAACCACTGCAGCTTAGTGGCAAAAAAGTGGAGCTCGTAACACCTTTAAAAAGTCTCAAATTATTAGTAGCCACACATATTTGAAGGACTCAGGGCTTTTCCTTGTAGCTGTACAATGCTTCATCTGCTATCTAATTTAATAGAAGTAGGAGATGGACTTCATAAAAAGCTGGACTTCTGCCTTCAGTTACTAATTGGTTACCATTTATGTTAGTGAAAACCATTGACCTTTCAATCTGTAAGAGAATCTTATATGTGACGATACTTCAAAATATTTTGGACTTTACTGTTTATCCAGACCAGCTGAATAAATGTTGTGAAAAGGCACTCGGATTTGATGTTCTTAGACAAAGTAAACTCAGGCCTATACTTTTGTTGTCAGTGTACTTCAAAAGGGAACAGTCACTTTTTTTTTTTTTTAATAATATCGTTTCCTAAGATATTTTACATCCTCAAGTGAATGGGGTTATCTACTCTCTTGGGTGCTGGGCACACCTTGAGGGGCCAGTGTGCCCTCACCTGCTGTTGTAGTCAAAGGAAACTGAAGCTGCTGTTGGTATCTGGGAAGACTGGGTCTTCTATAAACAATGTTTGGATGTCTGTTTCTCAGAGGAAGATAATTTGACGGAGGAAATAAAAAGCACTTTGATCTGTGAAACCTGCACTTTTTCCTTCAATGTTTCTCATACCTTTTATGGTTTTCCATGACACCTGAGACTGACTTTAAAACACTGACATCTCATACCTCTATGTAGGCTTAATGCCTTTTGCCATTAGGAGAGACCATGTACTATACTTCCTATCAAATGACATAGGTCCCAATATCATGCACACATGCTTAACTCTAACTCTGTGAGATAAACAATTTCACCAAAGCTTATCTTTTCTTAGATTATGTTTACACTGGCAATTTAGGGTCAAATTAAGGAGGCTAATTCAAACTAAATTAGTCCCTGTCTACACTAGACTTTAAATTGAATTAAGAAATTCCTTAATTTGATTTAATGAAAGCTTAATTCAAATTAAAAAGAACCACCTGTTAGTTCAAACTAAGCCTTAATTCGACTCCTTAGTTCAAACTAAGGATCGTGTAGACCTGGATCAACCCTTAATTTGACTTTATTAAGGTCGAATTAAGGGCAGTTAAGTTGAATTTAACAAAGTGGACTAAGTCAACTTAACTTTAAGTCGACTTAGTCCACTTTGTTAATTCGACTTAATAAGGTCAAATTTAGTTTAAATTAAAGTTGAACTTATTAGTTTGAATTAACAAATTCAACCTAACTTTTTCTAGTGTAGACATAGCCTTAGTGGCATAGTCCCAGTGGTAACGTCTACACAGTCCAAGGCAGCAAGACTCCCACCTGTGCTTGCAGGGCTCACACGTTTAAAAAAGCTGTGGAGACAGTACTTTGGTGTTGCAGCCGGGCCAGAACCTTGTGGTTTGAAGCTCCCTGAGCTCCACAACCCACACACCAGCCTAAGCTGCAACATCTACACAGATATTTTTTAGTACAGCAGTACAAGCCTGAGGCTGTCCAGGAGGGCTGAGAGCTTTGCTAAGATGTACTTAGCGAAGACAATGGATCAAATCTGGTCTTAAGAAAAGTTAACCCAGAAGTATAAACTTTGCTCATGCATGTGCTTCAAGTGACAAAGAACACAAGTGACAGGCTTTTAAATAAGTGGTATATATTTCAAAACAAGCAAGTCCTGTTGCACTCAAAGACTAACAAATTTATTTATCACATGAGCTTTCATGGGAGAAAATCCCACTTCATTAAATGCTTTGAAGTATATTTCAACAAAGCTTTAATGCTGTTAGGAGCATTGTCTAAGGTAGGGGTCTCAAACACGCAGTCCGCGGGCTGCAGAGCTGCCTCCTGCAGCCCCTGATAACCCCCAGAATCCTGGGGCTCCCACGTTTCCAACCCTTGGGGTTTTCAATGCCGAGCCTCTCTGCTGACGGAGGCCATGCAGCCTCACCTCCCCCCTGCATTATCAGCCACTGACAGGGAGGAGGTGAGCTGCTGCCTGGGAGCTGCCCTATTCACATGTAGCAGCTGATCGAGCAGCTGAAGCAGGCTGAGCTGTCCAGAGAAGGCTCAGGTAGGGGGGAGCCTTAAAGGAGGGCGGCCTGAGCCTGTGGGGAGAGTTCACAAGGGGCGCCATGCTGGGGGAGCACCAGAAAGCCCCACCACTAGCCACAGCACAGCTCCCAGGGCTTTCCCCACTGCTGGTCCCGGCACAGACAAGGGGTGTTCCCCCCCAGGAGGCTGGGGTAGTGTTTTTTCTTCCGCCCGCCCCAGTGCTGCTAAATTCTGGCAGGCAGGGGATGTTTTCTCCTCTGCTGGCCCCACTCAGCTAAATCAAGCAGGCAGGTGGCTGGGGGTTGTTTCCCCTTCTGCCAATCCCAGAGTGGCTAAATTCAGGTGGGCAGGAAGTGTTTGCCCCTGTACCAGCCGCACCGCAGCCAAATCCGAGTGGGCAGGCAAGCAGGGGGTGTATCCCACTCTGCCGCCCCCAGCACAGCTAAATTCAGGTGGATGGGGGGGGGGTTCCCCCTCTGCCAACCCCAGCATGGCCGAATTCGAGCAGGTGGTGGGGAGGGTGTTTCCTCCACCACCGGTCCCAGTGCTGCCCCCAGGGCCCAGCAGGGGGCTGCTTATTTATGGTCTTGTGGAGGGCTCTGACCAACCTGTTTGCAGCCCTGTCCTGGAATGTGGCTGCTCTCCTCCCCTCCCAGCTTGGGGATACATGCAACCCCCTCTTTTTAAAACAAAAAAACCCCCAAAATCTTCTAAAACAATTTAATTTTATTTAAAAAACTAAAACGTTTATAAAAATTTAATTTCAATTAAATTTAATTCAATTTTAATAAAACTGCAGTTAATTTATTTCAATAAACATCAATTTGAATTCAATAATTAAATTTTAATTTAATTTTAATTAAATTAACCAGTGCTCCTTCAGGGTTTGAAAAAGCATATTTTTTGTCCTCAAACAAAAAAAGATTGGGAACCACTGATTTATAATGTAAAATTTTAAGTGCGCGTTTGTTTACTCTTTGTCTTTTTGATGATTTTGCCATCTTGAATGGAAGTAATTCTAAAAGGAAACGTGTTTTGGCTTTGGAAAGACTGTCATAATTAGCACAGACTTCATGTTACAGTTTCAAAAAAGTTAATAAATTGACTTTTATTAGCATACAATATTACTCTTCATTTTTTACTGTACTTCCGCATTATTGTATGAAAAGGTTTCAGTGGTGCGGCCCTTGGGCCAATATCCTAGTCCTCATGTGGCCCTCGAGGTGATCTGAGTTTGAGACCCCTGGTCTAAGGTGACCTGAAATTCCTGAATATACAGTAATGATTAGACTGTCAGGCTATGTCTACACTGGCAAGTTAGTCTGGGTTAACTTAGCCCATGGTCACCAGGGGCGTCACTGCCCCGGGAAAGCACTCGGGGCACTGGCCCAGGCCATGCCCCCTGCCAGGAGGCCCCGCCCCGCCCCGAGACCACGCCCCCTGCCATGAGACCACGCCTCCTCCAGGATGGGGGTGGGAGTGGCTGCGAGCAGCTGAGCCCCAGATCCCCAGCTGGGCACGGGGCCAGGAGTGGTCTCCACGGCTGCAGGCAGCTGAGCCCCAGATCCACTGCCAGAGACGGGGCTGCCAGGGCTGCTGCAGCCGCGGGTGGCTGGGCCCTGCATCCCCCCCCTGGGGACGGGGTTGCTGTGGCTGCAGGCGGCCGGGCCCCGGATCCCCTGCCAGGGATTCGGCTGCCGGGGGCTGCTGCGGCCATGGGTGGCCGGGCCCTGGATCCCCCGCTGGGGATGGGGCTGCCGCAGCCGCGGGCAGCTGGGGCCCTGATCTCCGGCTTGATTGGGCCAGAGACTGGAAGAGGCGGGCCATGCCAGACCTGGGGCACTGGCGCCGGGATTTGGGGCATGTGCCCCATGTGCCCGGCACCAGCGATGCCCCTGATGGTCACACTAGGCTTTCCCTAGTTGGAACTAAGAAATTTTAGTTCAAACTAAGGAACGCTTCGTGTGAACTTGTTAGTACCAGTGGTTAGTCTGGACTTAAGCGCTTAGTTTGAACTAGGTGCAATGTGGCCATGAACTAACACTCAGTTTGAACTTAAGAAGTGTGAACTAAGCCAGTTAGTTTGAACTAACCGCACGTTCTACTTTGAACTAAGCTTTAGTTGGAACTAGAACATGTGGTTAGTTTGTACTTATAAATGCGAGGTTAGTTCGAACTAATCTCAGACTTATTTGAACAAACAAGTCTGAACTTCCTGTGGCTAGTATAGACATAGCATAACAGTCATCCTCTATTAATGCTACTCTATCAGTAGGAAATCTACATTTTGATTGTGAGGAACAAAGACAGTTAATAAAATCTCAGCTCATGTGCCTATTGATGTGTAAGTTTGTAATGGTACCTATAGGGCCATTTGCTGCCCAGGATCCATGCACAAACAGCCAACTATCTAGAGTGCTTTTCATCAGTGAATGTCAAAGTGCTTTACTATGGAGTTAAATATAATTCTTCCCAATTTACAGATGGGGACTAAGGCACACAGGGGCAATGACTTGCCTAAGGTCATACAGTAGGCTCTTGGCTGAGTAGGGAATAGCACTCAGGACATCAGACTCACAGTTTGGATCTTGGTTTCACTAAGCAACACAGCTTTAGCTAACACTACTAGCTGGTGTATTGTATTATATAATTTTAATCACATGAAAAATTGGTATCTTTGCATATGCAGGTAATAACAAATAATGATAGCATGAAATAATTATGAGATGAAAATACACAGAGACCACCCCAAGCACTACAAATACTTTCCTTTGTAATTTTTTGGGCCTTCCAGATAGTCCATGCTGCTGGGTTGACCTTTAATGGGATTTTGCTCCCCCAGAACAATTTACAGGGGATTGCCCCTTTAAACTTTGCACCCTGAAGCAGCTATGTCTCTGAAGTAGCCATTTTGAAACTGAATGTTGCTTGCTACAGCTTCCCAGCTTCCACTGGGTAAGTACTTACCAACTTTGATTTGTTTTCTTCCAGATTTCAATTTCTTTTTCATTTAGGGCATTACACTTTCTTACGTAATATTATAGGCAGAGCTGGGTGTGCTGATGCCTATTCTTAAGGATGCCTGACAACTCCTATTCTAAGATCATGTTTTCAGTTCCTTATAGTTTGGCAAAGTTTAATCATATGGGCTAGATATTTCTATATTGGATATCTGGCTCAGGCAGATTGTCTTGGGAAAGTTTCAGTAAAAATGGTTCAGCCATCTCCAAGAATGAGATCAGGTAAAATAAGACTTTTTGCTCATTTTGTGATTTGGATTGAGAGCTAACTGGCTTCTGTGTGAGAAACTCAGAGCAGCAGGAGAGTTGGGAGAAATGGCTTGGTAGAGGCATAGCCTGGTAATTCAACTACATCAAGGGACAAGAGAGTGAAAACATTGTAGAAAATAAATAAATAAAAAATAAATTGGTGTTTGTGAAGCACTCATGGTACAGTGATGAGTACTGTAAAACAGCCCACAAGGAGCTTAATAATTTTTTTTTCAAAATAGTGATTCTATACACTAAAGTTTAGAAGGGAGCCTTGGCTACAATATAGCCAGCTGTCATGGCTCAGTTCATGCTAGGTTGCATCTGAACAGGACTTTTTGATCATGTTTGAGTAACCCTGATTGAATTAACACAATTGAAACACATCTTTTTGCCTGTTCAGACGTATCTTGTGTGCCCATTGTACACTGCCCACAATCAGA
Organism: Podocnemis expansa; assembly: GCA_007922195.1. Classification (NCBI taxonomy): domain Eukaryota; kingdom Metazoa; phylum Chordata; order Testudines; family Podocnemididae; genus Podocnemis; species Podocnemis expansa. Next base: position 31,936,021 of record ML681996.1, read on the forward strand.
TTTTTTTTTCTGGATGTACCCATTTTCGTTACCTGTTCAATCAGTAATTTCTGCCTACTTATTTTAGCCTGTAGTCTGTTTACAGATTAGTTGCCACAAGTGTCTGCTGTTTTTTATTCCTGCTACATGATTGGTCACCTGAACTGCATATTGTTCTTTTTGTTCCCTAGTTGAACAACTTAAACTTTAATCATATGTAGTCCCATCCTCTGCTTGCAGATTGTCTGTGAACATTTGAAATGGTTCAAATCTACTAGGTGACACAATACCATGTTTTTTTTTTTCCTATGGATGTGTAGAACACTTCATCTGTGAGAGTTCTTACAAACGTATATCCCATTGCTTTCCATGAGTCCTGCAAATGAAATGTTGCTGATACAAAAGGTAAGCAATAATGCCATGACCTTGTAAATATACATGTGCTTCCTTTAAACCTGTGAGTAGTCCCACTGGACTTCAGGGGAGCAATATAAACCAGTGTGTAAGTGTCTGAGGGATGAAGCCCTAAAGAAACAAATGGTGGTGAATAGCAGTTAAATTAACCAGCAGAAGAAATAATTGGCAAGAGAATCTTTGCAAATACATTTTGCTGTAGTTGCCCAGAACCTTTAAATAAAATGACTGGAGAAATTAACTACTCTGATTATCTGACAAGTATGTGAAACTGCCCATAGTCAGCAACATTTAAACTTAGAATTTGTTAGTCATAGAAGCATTATTAAAGGCCCTCCCTCCATTAGAATACAATCATGAAAGGCCAAAAATAATGCAGGAAAAAAATCCTAATATTCCATCATCTCTCCCAAGCATCTTTGCCCTATTTCCACACAGTGGAAATCTGATTTTTATTTTACTGTAAATAATCTTTGGTGCACCTCTGGCTTTATGACTTTCTAGTGCAAGTTCTGCTTTCTACATTGGCAGCCCCTTGGAAGCAGTCATAAGGCTCAGAAGGGAATAAAGTAATTTTTTCTTCATTTCTTTTTTTTATCACAGATAAATTTGAATGTCTTTAAATATTGGCTCCAATAATTTAATGAAGTTTTCATATGCTTTGAAGCAGCTCTCTTCTCTCCTGAGCCTTCTGTCAGCTTTAAGAAGAATGCTACTGACTCAGAAAGAGTTGGAAACATAGATATTAGCAAGGGAGATTTTGAAATGAATTGTTCCCACCCAGTTCTATACTGAGCAGACTGGATTGCATTGCAGCAAGGCTGCTCTAACTCAAGTCAAAGGCAAAACTCCTATTGATTTTTATGGGAACAGAACTATGCCCAGAAAGAAACAAGATCTCACAGCCAGTGACTAAATTTTCCTGTAGGGCAGGCTTGTTTCCCAGCTGGTCTCTTTTACTGATGGTGGTTTAGGAATGAGTATGAGATGCTGTAACTCAGATATAGCTCATCTTAAATTAAAACCATATTGCTACATTAGCACAGTAGAAGGCTATAGCTCAACAAAGATTTTTATTTGCATAGATTGTAAGGCCAGAAGGGATGGCGGGATTATAGAACCATAGGGTTAGAAGGGACTGCAAGGATCATCTAGTTGAATCTCCTGCCAAGATGCAGGATTTGCTTTGTCTAAACCATCCAAGACAGATGGCTCTCCAGATAGCACGCACTGGGGGGAGAGATGGGATGGAGAAGGAAGAAAAAAAGGGGAGAAGGAGAGACATGAAGGAAAAGAGATGGAATCAGGGAGACAGATGAACAAAAATACCAGAGACAGATCATGAAACTTAGAAACAGCCTCAAGAGACTATAGAAGAGGCTGACTGGGAGAAAGGATGGTCTGGTGGTTAGAGGCTTCAGAGAGCTGTTGTCAAGTCCTTACTCTGCTATAGTCTCTGTGTGAAAAAATCACCCTTCTGAGAGATGAAATTAAACCAGTCTAAGCCCCAGTGTAGACAGTGCTGAGTGACGTAGCTGCATCAATTTAAAGTTTAGGTGTAGACCAGACCTAAGACAACCAGCTCATCTAGCTAGACTGGTCTAGAGATCACAGCTCTGCTGCTGATGCTCAATGACAAGTATGCTAGCAGGAGATTTCCCACAACCCTCAAAGCTCCACTTTTTACTTTTGGATCATTTACTAGAATTGTAGGACTGGAAAGGATCTCTCTAGATCACTTACTCCAGTTGCCCACATTTATGGCAGGACCAAGCATTATCTAGAGTAGACCATCACTGACAGGTGTTTGTCTAACCTGCTCTTAAAAATCTCCAGTGATAGAGATTCCACAGCCTTCTTCGGCAATTTATTCTAGTGCTTAACTACCCTGACAGTTAGGAGGTTTTTTCCTAATGTCCAATCTAAACTTCCCTTGTTGCAATTTAAGCATATATTTTTTCTTGTACTATCCTCAGAGAGTAAAGAGAACAATTTTTCTCCACTTGTAACAAGCTTTTATGTACTGGGAAGCAATTATCATGCATCCTCTTAGCCTTCTCTTCTCCAGACTAAACAAATCCAGTTTTTTCAATCTTCCCTCATAGCCATGTTTTCTAGAACTTTAAAATAATTTTTGTTACTCATCTGTGGATTTTCTCCAATTTCACCAAATTTTTTCTGAAATGTGGCACACACAATTGGACATGATACTTTAGTTGAGGCTGAATCAGCATCTAGTAAAGCGGAAGAATTACTTCTTGTGTTTTTCTTACAATACTCCAGTTAATATATCCCACAATGATGTTAGCTTTTTTTGCAACAGTGTTTCACTGTTGACTCACATTTAGACTGCTATTTACTATGACATCCAGATCCCTTTCTGCAATATGTCTTCCTAAGCAGGTGTTTCCCATTTTGTATGTGTGAAAGTGATTTTTCCTTCCTCAGTGGAGTGCTTTGCATTTTTCCTTACTGAATTTCTTACTATTTACTTCAGACCATTTCTCCAGATTACTTTGAATTTTAATTCTGTGCTAGAAAGTACTTGCAATCATTTTCAGCTTGGTACTGCCTGCAAACTATAAGTGCACTCTCTATAGTATTATTTAAATAATTTGTGATGATATTGAACAGAACTGGACCCAGAACTGACCACTGTGGAACCCCAGTTTATGTGCCCTTATAATTTGACTGTGAATCACTGACAATTAGCTTTTGGGAAAGGTTTGCCAAACAGTTATATACCCACTTTATAGCAGTGCCATCTAAGTTGCATTTCACCAGTTTGTGAGAATATTATGTGAGACAGTATCAGTACAGCCCTGCATGGATTCAAATATGTAGCTCTGCTTCTGATTCTCAGCCACAGGAACAAACTTTCACTCAACCCTCAATTCACCCTCCCTTTTTTAGATTTATCTGCATCCACACATCAGCTAAACCCCTGCAATCCCAAACAACTGATGAGCCCTGCCCACCAAACAGTTGATTGGTGGAGCCCTGCCAGCCACCTATCAGCTAATCAGCTCTGCCTTTCCACCTGATGAGCCTACACAGCTTGCCCCTTCACCTAACAGCTGATCATCTGTTTGCTGCACATGTGGGTGGTATCTACTCTGGTCCTATGCCAGGAGTCACAAAGATTCTGACCTCTCTGACCAGCTAATCATAATCTGCAAGAAATAGTCTGCAGAGATAAAGTAGGTATCTGTGAATGTGCAGGGATCTAAATATCAAAAGCTTTACTGACATCAGGATACACTACATCTACAGCTTCCCCTCTATCCACAAGCCTTGTTACTTTGTCAAAGAATGTCATCAGGTTGGTATGACACAATTTGTTTTTGACAACTCCATGCTGACTGTTACTTTCCACCTTATCTGCTAGGTTTTTGCAAACTTAATTATTTATTCCATTGTATTTCTGGGGATTGACATTTGGATGGCTGGTCTATAATTCCTTGCATTGTCCTTATTTCCCTTTTTATAAACTGATACTATATTTGCTCTTTCCCAGTTCTCTGGAATCTCTCCTGTTTTCCATGACTTTTTGAAGATAATCACTAGTGACTCAGATAGCTTGTCAGTAAGTGCCTTGTGTATTCTAGGATGTATTTTATCAGGCCCTGGTGACTTGAAGACATCTAACTCGTCTAAATTTTTAAATCAGCTAGTCTGTCCTCTTGTCTAACACGGGCCTGCATCGATTCCTGTTTGTTTAAAAGATAATGGAAATATAATTTTATGAGAACAAGTAGACATTGATAAATAACTTTGTTTCATTGATTCTACAATGATACATTTTAGCCTTGTATCTAATAAAATGCTAGGTGTCAAAATCTATCCTGCACCCAGAGACCACAGTACAGCTCTTGCAGTTCTCTGATTTGGAGGCTGTATCTTCATTGCTCCAGCCTTAGCAGAGATTCGAATGTGCTGGAGGCTGCTGTAAAATATACCTAGGAACTATGGATTTCAAAGGGCCATCTAGGTACCCCACTACCTATGCCAACATGCCCCCAGGAATGAGGCCTAAGGCCTAGTGAAACAAACCAAAACAGTAGTCCTGAGTTGGCTAAATAGTCAAGTTGGCAGGAGTCAGGCTGTAGAAGTCTGACTTCAGAGAAATTAGCAAGAAGTAAGCTGAAACTACAGTTTTAAGTATAAAGAATGGAAAATTACCTCAACGGTAGGGGGAAAAAAAACATACTAGACTAACATGGCTGCCCCTTTGGAACTTAAAGGTAGGACGTATCTAGTTGGCCTAACCCTAGGGATATAAAAATAGATGTTTTGCCCAAACCATCCAGTTCAAGGGCATGAGGGATGTTGGATAAACTGTAGAATGACACCTTGATGGATGAAGGTGTTTAGGGATGTGTGGCCCTACCAAAGTAATGGGTATCATTAAAAAAAAAAAAGGGGGGGGAGGTACATGGACAGATTAAAAGAAATCTGACACCAAAGGGGACCGAGCCAATAGATCCTAGAAGTATATGAAAGTAGGAGCCTGAAAAATGAGGTTTCATGCAGCCAAGTTGGTGACGGAGTGTCCTGTTGTCACTTGAGCTCTTCCATTGTATTTTGATAGTTTGCTTACCATTGTGCTGTTTCAGTAAAGCCGAGCCTGGCACCTTCCATTCTACAAAGATCAGTGGTCGTGTCAGTTTCTTCGATGGTGAGTGTTACCTCAGAATACCTGCCAAGCTGACCAGTAGAAGACATCTCTTGCACAACAGGGTACACCTAGGCTTTAAATCCCTGAGTTAACTGAGTCCTGAGTAAGGATCTGAACCAGGAATAATCCTGAGGGAACATGTATACAGGGACCCATGGAAGTAGCCAAATAGACACCCATGTCAGATGCACAACTGTGGGGTCTACAGGCCACTGGGGTCTCCCCCACATCAGGATAATTTCCAGCAGGGACACCTGACAGGTCTGAACTGCTCTGGTATCTCAGACCAGAGAGTCTAAGCCTAGATTAAATTAGTACAATGGATTTCACATCTTGTTTATTTTTCTGGTGTTAGGTTTATTATCTAGTGTTGTTCTAAGAGCAAGGCAGAGGGTGAGTTTATTTAGGGAGACTTTTTTTTTTTTTTTGACTGGAACTTATAAAACATGACATACTTCTGCTTGCCCTACTTAGCCTTTCTTTTGCTTCTCTTTCCTCATCTCCCCTCCACTGCTGTTTTGTCTATCTGACTTGTTATACCACACCCATCACTCTGACATCTGAACTTTTATTGAATCCGTATCTTCATGTCTACTAATGTGAGCTGTGAGCACAAGAATTTTGTAGTTCTCTCTTTTTCACGTATTCTATGAAGACATTGTGCATGTATTTTGGTTACTGGGGAGAGATTAGGATGAAGAAGTGGGTTTACATTTTCTTCTGAAGGCTTTCAGATCTGTGTCCATTTTGATCTAAGCCAAGAGCTCTTTAGCCTAGGGCCTGTGTCTTTTTATCTATAAAGGATGGACACCTCTTTCTGCTATATCAGCTACAGTAATAGTGTGTTTACATAGCAGTTCTTGGTACCGCTATGAAACTTGAGTGCAGTGGTAATGAAAATTACATCATCAGGTAATCAGTTAAAGAAACAATGCAGTGAAGTCATATGTTAACTGCTGCATCCAGCTTCTAGGAGACCCCAGACATCTCTGTATCAACATTAATGAGGATAATCATCTGGTAGAGAGGCAAAATCATTCTCTACTTGGGAAAAAAAAAAAATAAAATGACTGAATAGGGTTAAAGCTTCCTTAAACCCATCAGCGACAGAGTGCTGGGTGTAGCACCCTGCTCTCTGCAGTTGCTGCAGCACAGACATGGTTGTCGGTTGAATCTGCAGCAATTAACTAGTTTCCGTTGAATGTGATTACTGACAGCTGGGTGGTAATTGCTGGGCTAATGAGACAATTGACAACTGGGAGACTATATAATTGGGAGGAAGAGGAAGCAGAGAAACTCAAATGGTGATGGGGGAAGGCGAGAAGGCTGTTTGTAAGGGCTATAGTATACTGAAAATTACATCAGCACAGCTATATTTCTTAGGTGGGAAAAATCCACACCCCTGAGAGATGTAGCTGGGCTAGCCTGTCCTGTGACATAGACAGTGCTAGGCTGATGGAAGAATATTTCCATCAGTTTAGCTGCTGCCTAGTCAGGGAGGCAGATTGACTATTGTGATGGGTGAACCCTTCCTGTTACTGTTCAGCTGCTGTAGCACTTCAAAGCTGTAGCATTTTAAGGCCTTGTCTACATTTAGCACTTACGCCATTAAGACTTGTCTGTCAGGGGTGTGAAACCCCTCCCTCCCTCCCCTGGAGCAACATAATTTTTGCCTGCATGAGTGCTTGTGTGGACAAGGCCAAGTCAATGGGAGATGCTTTCCTGCCTATATAGATACCACAGCTGATCTCTGTAGGTGGTTTTATTATGTTGGTGGGAAAGCTCTTTCCTGTCAGCATCCTACTGAAGGATCCCGGGTGGTGGGTGAGCGCAAGCCCACCCACTTCTAAAGCCCTTCCCCCAGCCTAAGGGGAAGCGGCACTGAACGGGGCTCCAGAAAATTCTGGGGGACAACAAAAGAGAAAACGGATGGGTGTGAGGGTGACAGGTTCAAAACTAGGGTTTTGGAAGGGGATACCGAGCAGAGAACCCCGGACAGCACCCACTGCTCCTGAAAGGTGTCGAGGGAGCCAGTGGACGCCGCCCGGAGGAACTCTGCCCGGAGACGTGCATGGACGAGGGAGTGGAAATAGGCCCCACAGTTGCAGGTCCCTCCTTCTGCCAACCTCCTCTCCTGAGTTTTATAGGTGACTACTTTTGCGTAAACCAAGAGGAGGTTGGTAAGGAGGTCCTGCCATGGATGGGGAGTGCATACTGATACAGGTGTGGGGAAAAGTGTAGCCAGAACCTCAAGAGGAGGTTCTGGAGGAGCCGGAAAAGGGGCTGCAGCCTGGCGCAGTCTAGATAGATGTGCGCCAGGGTCTCCCTCGCACTGCAAAAAGGGCAGGTGTTTCCTGTCAGCATAGCATGTCTATACAATTACTCTTACAGCGCAATAGCTGAGCTGGTGTAAGTGTTAAGTGTAGACTAACCCTTAGTGTGGGCATACAGGAGAAGGCAGGGTCATCCTTGGAGAGGGGCAAGTGGGGTGAACGCCCCATGGTGGTGCTGCTGCCCCCCCCCATTACCTTCATCAGCAAGTTGAAGGCAAAGAGCAAGGAGGGAGCACACAATGCAGCCCCTGGGTCAGCCTGCCCTGCCCCTGGAGGCAGACCAGCTGGCCCAGGGACTGGGCAGGAGCATGGAGCCTGGACTGGCCTGCCTTGCACCCCCAGTGCGAGAGAGTGTGGCCCCCAGAGGCCAATTGACCCTGAACCCTGCCCCTCCCTAGTGACACTGCTGGGATGAGGAAAATTGGGGTATCCATCAGGTTCTGCTTTGCTTGGGAATTAAAGAATTAACGTACATAAGGAGAAAGGGAAGCAGTCTGGGTGTGAGTGATATGGAGAGACCAAGAAAACAGGCTAGGCAGCACTGATCACTGGGTAGCTGAAGATGCAGCCTCCTTTCTGTGGTGCCGTCCTTTCTTTGTCATGGATAGGAATAGTGTGTAATTAATGTTCCATACATCATTAATCTTTTTATGAGAAACAGGTACTATTACAATCACAGGATTTGTAATTCCTTTGCCTGACTTTGAGAAACAATATTAGTTTCTCAGGCTAGCACCTAAAATAAAACATGTCATTGTTGATTTATAGCCTTTTTATTAAATGCTCACTTTCAGTTTGATCCGTTTGCTAGATCATACAAATTTGTGGAAAGATAAATTGGAGCATGTAAGTTATACCTTGTCAAGGTTGTTCCATGTCTAACTACCCATCAAACAGATAATCATGTTGATTAAGTACCTTGCATAGTAGAAATTTCCAGAGGGGTAGCTGTGTTAGTCTATGTACAGAAAAAACAGGTGTCACAGAACTCTCGTTTTTACATTGGCACCAATGACTCTGCCCTGTTTGTGGCCAAAGCTGCCAGCTGCTGGCCAGCTCTGTGGCAGCAGTTTGTCACTTTTCCGCCAGTGCCATAGCAATGGGGGGGACAAGGCACAAGTCCTGGGTGCTGGGCTGCAGGGGGGCAACAGGCTGTCCCTTCACTAGGTCTGGAGTAGAGGGGCCCTGGCCTGGGCTGCCCACTTTGGGGCTTCACTTGGTACCTCCGCTGTGTGGGACAGACTGGTGGCAGGGTGACTGCAGCTCCTGGCACTGCAGGGGGCCCATTCGGGGTGGGGGGGAGGCTGTCCTCCCTCCGCTACTCTCTGTGCAGCGTTCTGGCCTGTCTCGCCCCCGCCCTCCTGTCCCACCCAACAGGGTGGGGTGGGATGGGCTGGCATGTGGCTGGAGGTGGGCTGCCCACCCCCCAGGGCAGACTAGCTGGCAGGCGGGCTGGAACCAGGACTGTATTAAGACATGCTGAGGGCCTAAGCTATGTCAAGATACAGAGGCCCCATACTATAAAAAAATAAAGAGAAAAAAGTATATTACGTTTACCCTTTCTGTTATATTTGGGTATATACATGGACAAAGATGCAACAAAAACAGCTAAATAAAATGTACATCTTGCAAAAAGCCTTATTTGCATTATCAATTTCAATTATGATAAATCTTCTTAGTTATCTCTGGCATATTGAGAGTCCTCTCATAATGTGAGTCCCTAAGCTGTGGCTTACTTGCCCTGTGCCTAAATCTGGCATTAGTAAGAACACTGCACAGAAGGCAGCAGAGGGAAGGTGGCCTCTGGCCTTGGCTTCCTCCGCCTCACCCCTGCAGTGTTGAACGGGCCCCCTCCAGCACCAGAGGCAGTGGCATTTGTCCTGTGCAGGGGGAGAGAGGCTGCCGCATGGCACCCCAAAAGCAGGCAGCCCAGGTCGGGACCCTTCTAATTGAGTCCTGATGTGGGGCTGGCCCAGCACCCTCATACAGTCCCTCAGTGGGGGCCAGGGGCTGCTCTCTACAGGTTTTTCCTCCTTGGTGGTCTAGGAGCATGGGGCTGAGACCCCTCCTGCCCTGTGCAGGGGAGATGGGCTGCAAGGCATGGAGTGGTGTGGGGTACCCGGGAAAAGCCCAAATGTGGGTTTGGCTCCTGGATGCTGGCCACCCTCACTATGTCACTAGTGTGGCTCCTGTTCCCCTCCCTCGGGGGGGGGGGGGGCAGCTTTTGGTCATGTGACCAGAAGCTGCCCTTGGCTGGGCCCACACTCCACTTTCAGGGATCTTGTCAGAAATTAGGAGCTTGCTATGCTCCTAGTAACAGTTAGTTAGAAATTGGCTTAAACCTTGAAGCAAAACATTTAATATCCTCTCCCATTTAAATATTTATACTGTGATAGTTATTTTTATGAGATACAGATTGTTTTATAGACTATAATGGCTTCAAATGCGAAATGAGCCTCTATAATGAGGAAGTTTAGTTTTAGCAGTTATGGTTGTACAAAAGCCCCAAGAAATGCTGGAGTTGTCAGCATGTTGAGTTCAGGGCATAGAGTGAGTGAAAAATGCAGTCACTGAAGGACCAGATCCACAAAGGTGTACTGGCACCCAAATCCACTATTTAGCTGCACATGACATTCGAAAAGTCGCCATTCTGCATCTGCTGCTGGCAAAGTTGGTATGTGACTGGGATTGTCAATACTGACAGAGCAAAATCGCTGCCACAGGCATGATCTTCTGGGTTCAGCTGAGCAGTTTGTGTAGATGCACTCAGTTGATTCAGAATTTGCCCTAGCAACTTCAGCCTTGGAACTGGAGTATTGGTAAGCCATCTGGAAGGCATTCTTGGTTGGCTTAGCTTAGTGTGTAGGGAGTACTTACTAAGTCATTGGGAGAAATACAAGATATTTTACGTACCTTGTGTATCTCCCATTGACTGCTGCCGGAAAGTGAAGCAAGGATTGACCAAGGCTAAGTTTTTTGCCAGTAGGCAGCTTTGCAAATGCCGAAATGCTGACATCACCCTACAGCAAAGAACTTCTCAGAGCTCTGACTCAAGCTGAAGCCATGGGAAGGCCAAAGCAGGATTCTCAAAGTAGACTTTCTCCTGCCTATCCCACCAGTGGGGCCTGATCCTGCAGACATGCTGTGAGCATCCTAAGATCTGATATTGGTCACAGAAGCCAGCCAGGGATGAGGCATCTGAGAATGTGTGTGTCCTGTCCTCTCTGTTTTGGTACTCACCTGGGATGTGGGACACCCAAGTTTAGATTACTGTTATTGCGGATTTGGAACAAGGATTTGAATCTGGGTCACTCACATCCCAGATATGTGCCCTGGCAGACTACTTGTAGCTCTCTGCTCAGGTTTCTGAGGATCCCTTCCTTAGGCATTCAGCTCTCCCCATACAATGCCTATGGATTCTGGAAGCCTAACTTGGCACTGAGGATTCAAATAGGCGGCAGGGCACCTAGGGTTTAGATGCTGAAATCATTAAGTGCCTTTATGATCTGGCCCCTTACTAGCTTCATCAGTTAAATCAAAGTGAGTTTTGCTTTTGACCTCAATGTGAGTTGACCTTAAGCCACTGGTGATAACAAGTCTCAACTGGTGACAGTGGTTGATAGTTCTCCTGATGGTAGAAATCAGTATTGAGATGTATGACTCTTGTTAATGAATTATATCTCTGAGATACATTCCCCATGGGAGAGGGAGGTGCTGGAGACCTATTAGTTAATTTGGACTGTGTTACCAAGTCTACTTTAGCATGAGCACCATCCTTATTTTTATATGTCACATGGTGCCTGGCTTTTAAGCAGGGTTGAGTTTAGTCTGACCTGGGATGTGGCTGATACATCACATCTGAGACTGATCAAATGTAGATTAGGGGGTTATAAAAACTATTTGGGAGGCAGAGAGCTGCAGGGAGATTGAGCACCAGGAAGCAGGTGACTCAAGTTCCAAAGGGGCAGCTGTATTAGTCTCGTTGGGCAAACAAAACAATCCTATGGCTCTTTTTAAAGAGTAACAAATTTATTTATTGCATGAGGTCTTGTGGGAGAAAATCCCACTCTGTGAGATGCTTTAAAATGGGGAAACTTCCCCTATCTTCAAAGTGTGTGAAGTGGGATTTTCTCCCATGAAACCTCAGGAAACTCAAGTGACTGAGTAGGAATGTAGGGACTAGTTAGGCCCTTGCAGTAGACTGTGGACTGTGAGAGGAAGATAACTGATGTACTGAACTTGTGTTATTTGCAGGAAATGAAGCCAAATCCCTAAGGAAAAAGGGCCTGACCTGACTGTGGGTGGTGTGTAGCTCTGCTTGGCTGGAGAGACAGGCAAACAGGCTACAATGTAGTAATCAGACATAAATCTGGTCTCACAGTGAACATCTCAGGGCTAGCCTGAGGTTTTCTGGTGCTCTGGGTGCCTGCAATTTTGGTGCCTCCCTTGGGGGGACAGAGCGGGCCAGTCCATGGGCTAGGCTCTCCTCTCCTCTCCTGCCTCTGGGCCAGCCCTTCCCACCCTCAAGGTGGAACAGCCAGCCCAGGGGAGGGGTGAGAGAGCAGAGCCAAGCCTCTGGGCTGACCCACTCTGCCCCTGGGCTGGCTGTTCCCTGCCCTGGGGTTGGGGTAGTCCGGCTCAGCAGAGTGGCTGGTCTTGTGCTCCTGGCCCCCCTTTCCCTGCTGCCTTTGGCTCTGTGCTGAAGGCAGTGGGGAGCGGGTGGAAACCACATGGCTGGGGTGATCACTCCTATTGCCCCCCTCCAAGGGTGGCCCTGGGGGAGCACCCATGTCATCCTCTATTGCTTGGCACCCTAGGTGACCACCTAGGTCGCCTCTGTGGGTGGACCAGGCCTGGAACATCTGCTTTCAACTTCACCATAACTGAACTAAAATCTTAGTCTGTTAGGTGTCAGGAAGGCCAGACAACAGAAATGTTATAAGTGTTGGATAATATCCACTAACAGCACAGGCTTCAAATTCTGCAAAGGTGCATACGTTTTTAACTCTACTAGTTTGACTGATACCAGCGAGACTACTCCTGGTAGTATAGCTACCAGAGACGCACCTAACTTGCATTGTCTTTCCAGGATGGGGCCCATGTTTGTTAGTCTGTCTACTGTGCTCTATAATTTAGTTAAGATACAGGAAATGGAAGATAAATCTACTGTGATTACCTCTGTCTCTTCAGAGATTGTGCTGATTGCAAAAACTAAATACTCGAAAACCTCATTTTAAATATTTAGCTATGAAATTCCTGATGCATCATCAGTGCAATTCAGCTGAGCCCTAACTTCTGTGTTTCTGTTGCTCAGCTATAAAATGAGAGTAATGATTCTGTATCTTACAATGTATTGTGAGGATAAACTTAATGAATACTTGGGGAGCACTAAGCTCCAGATTCTCAAAGGCAATCAGGTATGAAATTTTCATTGAAATCAGTGGGAGTTAGGTGCCTAAATTCCTTTGAGGATATGAGCCTAAGATACTGCGGTAATGGAGGGGTGATACAGAAGCACCTAGGTAAAAGGGAAAGGTGCAGTAGCAACAACTTCATGGCATTCTTCCATTTGGATGTGTGCACAACTTGATGGTTCAGACAAAAGTAATGTCTCTTATTAATTCTCATTGAGCCATTTCTTGTGGCCCTCTTGGAAAGGGTACACCTTAAAGATAGATTTTCTTTTTTTTTTTTTTTTTTTTTTTTTTTATGAATCTGAATCCAAATATTGGGAGCTCTAAAGACAACTGATCACCAAATCCCTTTTTATTCAAATGTTAGATCCTTGTTTTTCCCTGTTCTGCAAACTAGAAACTACTTTTTTGTTTGTTTGTACCATGATTGAACACTGGGATAGTATATTGTGCTGAGCTGTGGCTTTCAATGAAAATCCTGTAACTATTTTTAATTTGTGACCTGCTATTATTGGGCCTGGTTCATACCCATCATTTCAGTTTGGCACTTGTGTAACTCCATCTCTCACTATGTTGTATTTTTCTTGTCACAATGTGGATAACATTTATGCCTGTCATAATCCTACAGTATGGATGACTGTGACCCAAAATGCATTGTAAACACATATATGCATGTATAAATTCTTACACAATTATTTCATTTATTCCTTATACAGAATCCAAAAGTTTGCAAGAAACTTCACTATGGTTTGACATTGAAATAGTTTTGTGCTAAATAACCCCTGAATGGTGAATACTATTTCAGAACAGAGAAGCAAAAAAACTGTATTCTATTGGTTTTTGTAGCATAATTTCAAAAACACTCCATTCCTAATATAAGTAAATACAGTCTGATTATTTCAATGTCTGACAAAACACTTAAGACAAACCAGTTTTTTTAAGTCTTGTCTACAATAATGGAAGTTAAATGTCAGCACACTGAGGCAGCAAATGGCATTCTTCAGTGAAATTGAGATGACCCTTGCTTGCCCACAGTCTTCTCAGTCCCCTTTATTTATCTGACAGCTCAACAAAAGTGACCAGTTCTTTTGCTGCTAAAAAAGTTCAGTTGATCTTAGTAAAACAGCTGAGTGCCTTCTGCCATTAACAACTGGCAATCATAGTATGTATTGTTGTCTTGTTTCAGGTGTGCCAAGAAAAACGTAGAGCTGGTATGGTCAGTTTATTTTGCCTTAGTAGTCAACTATTTGGAGTACATGATAACTTAAAGCCCTTGGTTCCTACATGCCAAGACAGCTCACACAGCTGTTTTGATGATATAGTTCAAAGATGAAAACCTAGATGTGATCATAACAACCAGGTTAGGTTCCCTCCCCCCCATCTTTAATCTGTTTGACAGCTTGAGTTGTTGTAGATCATTTTGTATAAAAGAGAAGGTGTCATTTCTCAATGGTATCCAGTATTGCAGGTAGTTTAGTAGAAATGATTATGTATCCTTAATCTTTGTGTATCAAAGCTGATTGAGTTTCAAATGAATGTGCTGGATCGCTTTATACATGATCAATAGATTTTAATTTGCATATTCTTCAGTAATTAAATATACACTGCTAAAAACATTACTGATAAGTCTTGGGCCAACTGCTTACATTGAGTTTTTTCAAAGTCATAATATACTAAGCACATTTGGATGAACCTATTGGTTCCATGGGGCTTCCATGTGGATGCAGAGGACTCCTTACCTGGAACTCATTGCAGGATCAGGACTTAGGTTTTCATTTTGGAAGTATGGTGAGTAGCTGGTTAATGGAACAGAAAGTTTTCCTGATGAATGTGGCTCTAGGCATCTGTGAAGCCATGGTGATTCAGAGAGATTCCTATCTAACTGTTTGCTGCTTAAGTTCCAAATGTACAGATTTCTAAAGCTGCAACCTTCTTGCCTGGCTGCTAACATCAGAGCATTACTAAAAATCGAATAGTTAACAATAATTAGCAGTCTCCACTGAGAGGCAGAGGCTTGCAGGAGTATAAATAATGAATTACACTCTTAGCCCTATACATGTTCCCTGGAGAATGTTAAGTCATAAAAATATGTTGGTGGGTCACTGAAGAGAAACAATAACAATCAGCTTTTCAGAAATGAACTTTTTTAAAAACATCTTAGCACAGATTTAGCTGACAGGCTATAATGGATACTTTGAATAGCCCATGCTATTATTAGCATTAATATTTCTTATTTATGTGACAACAATGTGTACATTTGGGCACAAGACATAAACTGTAAACAGTCCCTTTCCCAGAGAACTGAAGACCTAAACAATGGAAGGAGAAGATGCACTGGGAAGTCTGATGGGAGGATTAACTCTGAATTATATTTAGGGGTGTGACAGTTTAGTTTTTGTGGTGATAATTAGTTGATAGATCTGAATATTGATCAAGACTTGGCTAGGCAAATCAAGAGAAGAACATAAATAATGGACATTCTGGGTCCATTTGGTATAGTGTCCTATCTGCTGATAGTGGCTAATGCAAGTGCTTCAAAGGGGAAGATATTGGTTGTATTCCTGAAAGGCTGAAGATGGGGGTTAGAAGGAGAAAAAAAATGGAAATGATAATGGGAGAATATGAACATGATTTGAGGGTGGCGTCATTAGTATTTATCACATACTCCTCTTGTTTCTTATTCATAAGAGCAACAAGCGATCTCCAGTAGGGATAATATGCTAATCTTGTAATAGGTACCCTGGAGGACTACAGCTCACTACAAAGTCCCACAAACAATTGGTCATTTTAAGGAGCATTTCACATTAGTTACAGGTTTGCTCCAGTGTATGCAGTTGTATGGAAGAGGCCACAGCTGGGAATAAACAGAGGAGATGGTGTGGTAAATACCATTGGTTAGAGTCTTGTGGCACTTAAAGACTAATAGATTTATTTATTGCATGAGCTTTTGTGGGAGAAAATCCCACTTCATCAGACGCTTTGAAGAGGGGGAAATTACAGAACTGAATGAAAATAAAATGCAGAGGAGCATAAGACATGGTATCAGGTCATACTGCAACAGCAAATCAGAGCATTTGTAAGGATTCAAACTTTAGGAAACAGCATAGAGGAAGGGTGAAGTCAAATTACCTGTTATAATGTGAAAAGAATCCATAGTCATGATTCAGCCCTACTTTCACACACTCCAATTTGCATATTAGTTGGATTTCAGCTGTTTCTCTTTGAAGTCTTGATGTCCCATTGATTTTCTTGAGGACCATTGTTAGCAAATTATCAATGGAGTGATTAGAAAGATGGAAGTGCTCAGCAACTGGTTTTTCTTTGGTGGTGTGATTTCAGATGTCAGTTTTCTGCGCATTTATTCTTCTGCGTAGGGACTGTCCTGTCTGTCCAATGTGTAAGGTGTGGGGGCATTTCTGGCACATGCTGACATAAATCACATTGGTGGATGAGCAAGTGAAGGAGCCTTTGATGGGAGTAGCTGGCTTGATTAGGTCCTATGACGATGTCTTTTGTGCAGATAAGTGGACAGAATTGGTAGCATGATTTGTTGCAGGGATATGTGCCTGCTCTAATGTTTCTGTTGTTAGGTCTGTAGTTGCTGGTGAGTATCTGTTTAAGGTTCAGGGA
The DNA here is from genome assembly GCA_007922195.1 of Podocnemis expansa. NCBI lineage: Eukaryota > Metazoa > Chordata > Testudines > Podocnemididae > Podocnemis > Podocnemis expansa. Next base: position 31,952,469 of record ML681996.1, read on the forward strand.
TTGTCTGTAGGCAAGGAGAGGTCTGTCTCCCAAGGCTAGAGAGTGAGAGATCATCTTTTAAAATAGTCTGGAGGTCCTTAATGATCTGTTGTAGAGGTTTGACTTGAGGGTTGTATGTGGTGACCAGTGGCATTCTATTGTTTTCTTTTTTGGGCCTTTCCTGTAGTGGTTGACTCCAGAGTACCCATCTGGCTCTGTCAATCTGTTTCTTTACTTCTCCAGGTGAGTGCTGTAGTTTTAAGAAGGCTTGATACAGATCCTGAAGATGTCTTTCTCTGTCTGAGGGATCATAGCAAATGCAATTATATCTTGGGGTTTGGCTATAGACAATGGATTGTGTGGTGTGTTTAGGTTGGTTGGGTAGAGCAAAAAGAGGGTTGCGATGTGGGGAGATGTTGTGCAGTGCCTTCCAGATGCAGAGTACTTTGGTGGTGGTTGATTGAAGAGTTGCCTAGGGCAGTGGTAGGAAAGGAAAGTTGTTGGCATCTGTATTAGAGGGACTTATGAGAAGAGATAAAAGAACTGCATGTGTTTTTTAAAAGCTGACTATATATTATGATGTTGCATAGTATTTACACTTTAGGTAAGTTATTCTTTGAAGATATTTAATGTATGCAGTTAATTCAATATTTAGATCTGTTATGGTCTGGAAAACAGACACATCTGTTGAATTTAAATGGTACACTCAGATTTATCTTTGTAATATGATTAAGCAACACCTAGTACTCTGGACACTGGGTTGTGGGTGCTACAATCATACAAATAATAAACAATGGATAAAGTTCTAGATTCAATTTCCAGAAAGGACCATTGTGATCATTGTCTCACCTTCTCTGTAATACAGGCCATTGAACTTCTTCCAAATAATTCCTAGAGTACATCTCAGTGGTGGCCGAACTTACCAGTTCTTTAAATTGCATACAATAATCTGCAGAAGCTTGAGAGCTAGGGTGCATGTGCTGGGATGTAGAGCTTCAGCCCTGTGGCAGGGCTTGGGACTTCTGCCCTATGGGATATGCCTGCTAAGGCTCAGGACTACTGCCCTGTGGAGTGTTTTTGCTGAAGCCCTGGTCCTCAGCATCTGACTCCCATGAGCAGAAGCTCTGAGACCCTCTTCCATGCAGTGATGAAGCCCTGGCAGGCGTGCCCTATGGGGCAGAAGGCCTGAGCCCTGGCAAGTGCTTTCTGCCTCGAGCCCCGCCCCTCCCACCATGGGATTGAAGCCCAAACTCTCCATCTTAGTCTGGTCGTGGAAGAATGGGGGCAGGGGAGTGTAGAAGATTCTGAGTTGCACTTTAAGTGTAGAAGAGCCACATGTGGTCCCCAGGTCTCCGTCTGGCCACCTGTGTTATATCTTTTAAAAAAATTGATTTAAAATATCCATGATGGAGAACCGACCATGACCTATGGTAAATTGTTTCAATTTTAATTACCCTCAAAATCCACAACTTATTTCCAGTCTGAGTTTGTCACTTTGTCTTCCTCTGCCAGACACAAGAGAACATTATTAAATATTTATTCCCCATATAGGTACTTCTAATCAAGTTACCCTTATTGTGATTTGTTAAGATATATAGATAAACTCAAAGAATGCTATTGTTGTAAAACATGCTTTCCATTCCTTTAATCATTCTTATGTCTCTTTGCTGAGCACGCTCCAATTTATCACTCTGTTTAACGTACTATGGGCACAAGAACTGGTCAATGACAGATTACCGCAGGGGCTCACCATGACTGGGGGGTGGGGGTGGTCCAGCCCTGAGACCAGGCTTTGTCCTCCTGCCCCACCCCTGGGTCAGCTGGTCCACCCCTGGGTGTGGGCCAGGAGGGGGCCCTGTGCCTTGTTGCTCCGCTTCAGGGGCAGGGTTGCTAGCATGCAATATGGCCTCCAGGCCACACTGGAAGCTGCACCATGTGTGCCAGTTGATCCTGCTGCTCCCGGGAGCTGATCAGTTAGGCTGGGGCTGGCATCTGGCTTCAGAACCCCCACCAGTGCTGCCCCAAACTCAGGGGGATAGTTCCTAGGCTGCCGAGGGGGCTGTGGCCCTAGGGCGCAGCTGAAGGTGGGGGGATCAGGGCCCCAGGTTAGGGGGGGCACCGGTGGAGGAGGTCCAGGGGCCCTGAGGTCCCTAATCTACCTGTGGGCACAGTATTCTTGTAGTGATTTGCACCAGTCCCAAAAACAGAGGTGAAATAACAGCTTCATACCTACTTAAGGTTTCCCTGTTTATGCATAACAGGATCACATAAGCTCTTATGGGCAATGCATCACATAGGCGCTCATAATTCAACTGATAATCCAGAACAGCCCAAACTCTTTTGCTGCTTTCCACAATATCCATCCTGAAAATATGATCTACATTTTTACATTATAGCCATCGTACTGATTTATACAAATTGTACATCCAATATTTTCTTACTGTTGAAACTAGTGTTTTAACTTTAAGATCATTAGGTTCAATATCCAATCCATGGTCTTATTTGCTGCCCCTCTAGAGGCATGAGTTTAGAATTGCTAGCATTTGCTCTTGTCCAGGAGGAATTATAACCACTTTGTTTTCTCTGTACAATAACTACACACTATAAGTAAAGCTTGTTGCTAAAGCCTTATCCAGTTTGTAAATGGATGCTTTTTGTTTTGTTCACACTTGAATTTTATGCTATTCCAGAAACATGACTGTGCCCATCACAAATCTGTTTTACTTAATATATTATGAGCAGGTAATATCTTCCATGTAGTATAGGGATTTGTTAGGCCACCTATTCAAGGTTCATTCCAAAGATAGTCTAGTACAGGAAAACAAACAAGGAGTCTGGTGGTACTCTTAAAGACTACCTATTTTATTTATCACATGAGCTTTGGTAGGAGAGAATTCCACTTCATCAAGCATTCTTCAAACAGCTGACGAAGTGGGATTCTCTCCCAACAAAAGCTCATGTGATAAATACATTTTAGTCTTTAGAAGTGCCACCAGACTCCTTGTTTGTTTTGCTTCCGACCAAGAGATTTGTTCAGTGAATCTAACTAAGAGAGATCCCAACAGAGACTTGTATGCACATTACCAATCAATGCACCTCTTCAAGCCTTTGTAGTGACACTTGCATATTATGGTCAAAACAGCTGGGTTTGAGTCATCTGGAACACAGCATAGGAAGTCCTTAGGTTAACACAGAGGAAGGAAGGTTAAATTGTAGTACATTCTGGTTAGTTCATAGAGTAGCCAAGCTGTAGTAAATCCGTGTTCTAGTCAGGGGCGCCACTGGCCCCAAAATCTCTCAGGGCCTGGCCTGATTTGGCCTGACATCCCCATGCAGTGTTGCAGCTGGATTCGGCTGCTGTTGCAACCTGGCCCCACGTCCCCAGCTAGGGTCAGGACCTGATCCAGCTGCCGCTGCCAAGACAGCCTGGCCCTGCATCCCCAGCCACCAGGCCAGGGATGCAGGGCTAGGCTGCCTATCCAGCCCCAATTCTGGTCAGGACCGTGGAGCTGGGCTGCCATGGTGGCAGCAGCTGGATTTGGCCTGATCCTAGCTGGGGATGCGGGGCAGGGTCACTGCGGTTACTTGGCCCTAAGGTCCAGGCCAGGGCACTGGTGCTGGGACTGGGGTCTCATGTCCCCTGTGCCAAGCACCAGCAATGCCCGTGGTGCAATTTTTATGTCTCTCTGCCCATGTGACCTCCTTTGTCAGACTCCTGTGTGAGCTCTGACAGCCCCCACACATAAGCCCCACCTCTCAGTTCTTTACTTTCCAGCTCGGGAAATGCTGTTCAACTTCTTATAGGGAGGTGGGGCAATTTATGATTGTTGGTTGTTAGGCCAGGCTGATTTAGTTACGGTTTGTCCTGCTTTGAGCAGGGGTTTGGACTAGATGATGTCTTGAGGACGCTTTCAACCCTAATCATCTATAATAGTCCCACTGATTGGATCTGGAATCCACTGTCTTCATTCCTGTGGGCTTGTCTTCACTTAAAATTTGGCAGCATAGCTGTATCACTACTTGTGCTTATGTTGGCAAAATTTATATTGCTTGGCGGGTATTTTTTCACACCCCTGAGAAACAAAAGTTTTGCTGGCATGATTGCTAGAGCAGCCAGTTCCTTTGTAATGAACCCTTTAGTTAAAATCAGGCATCATTCACATGTGTTTTAGCCTGCCATGATGGAACAGTGCTGCAAATATTTATAAGGGAAACTGAAGCACACACACGCTTCATAACAATATTACAAAAAAATTCCCACTTCATTGTAAAACCCAAATGCATTTTATCCAGAGATTCAGAACAAAAAGTTCAGTGGCAAAGCTTGCATGCACTTTTAAGCAATCTTGATAAAAATCTCAAATGGTCTTTTTGGGACTACTTGAAGGATCTCTACTCTAGTATTATGCATCCCCTACTTGTGCAGAAATGCCATTGGCATCAGCAGATTTACCGTTGTCTGCAGAGCAAACTATATCAGAGTCAAAACCCTTCACACATGTGTAAGAGGAGAATTTTTGCCTAAGGCATTTGGGATTATCGTGGTAGGCTTAAGCTAAAAGTTGGTTTTGTTTTGGGAGTGCAGCTGTGGGAATACCTGACCTAAGGCCCAAATACTAGCAGGGACTTCCAGTATCATTGCTCAGTGGTGTAATGTTTCAAGTGCAGAGACTCTGCCCTTGTAAGATTTTTTTTTTTTTTTTGTGGTGGGGGTGGGGGTAGGAGGAAGATCTCAATGCAAAAGCTACAAGGTGGTTCTCTGCACTGTATTGGGAAAATTATAAGCATTCCTTCTTAAAACTCTCCTTTGCTGTGGTGCCTACAAAATCTTGACAGCAGTTAAGCTTAAGCAGCTGGTGTGCTGAGACCACTGCCTATCATTCTGACCAAGATTGTCTCCCTCTTTTCTTGTGTCCCCTCCCTCCCATCTGTCTGCAGCTGTTACCACTTGTCTTATATTTTATAGACTTTACAGGTAGTAACTCTATATTTTAGATTGTAAAATCTTTGGGACTGGAATCATCATTTTGTTGTGTATTTGTACAGTACCCAGCTCAATGGGTTCTGGCCCATGGTTGGGGTTCCTAAGCAATACCACAAAACAAATGTCAGAAAAGTTAATGACACTTTCCACTGATTGCTGTTAATAGCTTTCATTGCTGTGTGTTTACATGCATGTGTGCACTCAGTCTCTCTCTCACATCAACATCCAGGACACTACTCACATACTTAAAATTCATAGAATATTAGGGCTGGAAGGAACCTCATGCGGTTATCTAGTCCAACCCCCTGCTAAAAGCAGGACTGCACCCGCTAAATCATCCCAGCCAGGGTTTTGTATTATCAGGCTGTAAAAGTTTCTGAAGACGGAGATGGTAGAATCTCTCTAGGTAACTCATTCCAGTGCTTCACCACCCTTCTAGTGAGAGTTTCTCCTAACATCCAGCCTAGACCTTCCCAGCTGCAACTTGAAAGCATTGCTCCTTGTTCTGTCCTCTGTCACTGTTGAGAATAGCTAAGCTCCCTCCTTTTTGGGGCACCCGTTCAAGTAGTTGAAGGTTGCTATAAAATCCCACCTCCCTGTCAGGTGTTTTGAGGGCAGTAGCTGTGGTGAGGGCAGGCATGGGGGGGGGGCAGTAGCTGGGGTGGGTGAAGGGGACCCAGACCAGCATGAAGGGGGCCTGGAAATTTAGGAGGGTTAGAGAGTCCACCAAATTATACTTTAATCCCTGATTTTGGGGAAGTTCAATGTCCTGTGCGATACCGGAGGTCAGACTAGACAATCATGAATGTTCACTTCTGGCTTCAGGATCTGTGAATGAGTGTTCCAAATACTCCAGTTATGATAGCTACTTAGTGTGTGGTTTGAACATATAACAGTTTCCATATCTCTGTAAACAGTCTGACACCTTCTTCCAAGCATTAAAGTAGGGACAAGAACTTGTTTTGCTTAATTTCAAATCCACTCACATATTGTGGGTTTCAAAGTTCAGCTCAGGATTCAACATTATTAGGTTCATGTTTCATTTGGAGACTGCGGTAAAGGGGCAGAGAGGAAAAATCCAATGAAAATACAGCATGAACAAGGAAGCATGCAGTTTTTCTCTCTGGAGGAAAAAACCAGGGATTGTGGGGAATAAAGGAATAGGGTTGGATGCATGTGAAATTATCATGAAAAAAGATGCTGTCTCATATAGAGGTCAGTCATGTGTGCTGGCCTATCTTGTGTATGGAGACTGATCCCTTTAGCTAGAAGCATAAGATGATGAATTCTCCTGGGAAGTGTACAGCAGTTTAAATTACAGGGAGAAAGAAGAGTTTGAGTTTTTAAGTCTTTTATTAGCTCTGAGAACCAAAAACTTCATTTGAGACATTTCACAGCCTGCACCCAGGTATTCCCATCTTATCTAAAATTCTTCAACTGGAATAAGCAATTTTAGTCATCCTAAGAAGGTATCGCCATTGATGCATCATTCACCCCACTTCAAATGTGATTAAATTCTTCCATCTATCCTATTTGTATTCAGTAGCATGTATCCCTTCAGCATTCAAACTTCTGCTTTTTAGAAGTATCTTGTGCCATAGTTTAACTCACAGCTGATAAGGTATAGTTCAGCTAAATCCAGGGGGCAGGCTGAGAATGGCAATGGACACTGGAGGAAGGAAAGTTCCCCTTTGCCAATTGCTGCTTTAATTTGAACTCCTGCATCCTTTGCTCTGCTTTGTGGTAGCTGATTCTGTCCAGATTTTCACTGTAGAAAGGGAACATGGAAGCTTGGAAAACATGGTGAAGGTTGGAAAACACATGTTCATTCACTCAACTCTTCCCTCCCAGCAATTCTGTCCTCTGGGATTAAATACATCATGTCTTTTTTGTATCTGTTTTTGTAAATTGTAATTTTTTTTTGGAGGCAGGGCAGTCACCAATTTGTGCAGATATGTGTTGCCCAAACAGCACTGCCACCATCAGTGGGGAAGGAGAAGGAGAAAAGGATACTACCACAGATTATGATTTCCATATTCAGAGCTGATGTTGCCTGGAAGCTTGGGCACAGCATGTACATCAATCAATCATTTCAGCACCTCTGGTGGGGTTTGCTGTCAGTGAATTGAGAGAAATTTCACTGACTTTGAACAGATCTCAGTTCCCTCCACAGTAACTCTGAATCTAGGACCCATAAAGTAGTTACAAGCAAGGAGTGTCCGTCCTGGCTTCCACAGCGACTAATCCCATACTTTCTTTAAATTGCAGCTGTTGAGATCACTGTTAGTTTGTGTGTGATGAAAAAAAAAGGACTTGTCCAGGCTTTTTTAAACACCTGGACCTGGCAATGGGTTTCATGAATCAATAGGCTATTTTAGAGTCATTAGCCACACCAGCACTTACAACTGATAACGCAACACACTCTAAGCAGAGTTCTTGCCCCCTGCTCCCTCAAGTAATTTAAAGGTAACCCTCAATTCAGACTACCCCATTTTCCTTGACAACCCTGTACAGATGGCAACTGAGAAGACAGGATAAATATTCTTTATTTATTGAATGGAAATCAGCCTTTTACTGAGGCTAGCTTGAACAACTATCTAGAACCGGTGCTAACTCAACTGGGAAACCTAATGGTGCTATACTCAAAATAGGCCAGTAGGTGTCAAAGTAATCTCCCATTTGAATATTAGTGTGTTGAATATTAGATGGAGACCCACTGATCTTTTGTCTTGTGTATAAGCTAAAAGGTGCCTGATATTGGAGAACACCTTGTTTTCCTCTTCCTGAGAACAAAATCCAGCTTAATACAGCCTATCATGTTTGGCCTGGGCAGCAAGAAGCCACATTAAAATTATTGTCCCACTTGTAAGGTTGTTTTCTCATGTATCATGAAATCACTAGCTGCTGTAGGTGAACCTAGATCCAGAGGCTATGTCCACACATACATCATTATTTCAAAATAAGTTATTTTGAATTAAGAAAATGTTAATCTGAATTACGGGAAAGCCTGCTTTCGAAACAGCTGTTATTTTGAAATGATGCCATTTGGACATGAATGGGGTTTAAGCTGTTTTGAAATGACAGAGCCTGTCATTTCGAAATAAGAAAATGTTTTGTGGACATTCAGTTTTTTATTTCGAAACAACCAGTGTTGTTTCGAAATAAAAGACTCGTGAGGACATACCCAGAGATACTGCAGAAGGCCTGGGGTCCTACTTCTAAAAGTTTCCAGTTACTAGAGAATTTTTTAACTTATCCATTTCTTTCTCTTGTATTTGCTTCCCTAGATTTTAGCTCAATGTTTTGTTCTGTGGATATCTCTTACTGCTTTTTTGGTCCATCTTCCTATCACATACTTGACCTAATCAGTCAAGGAGTCCTGTGGCACTTTTAAAGACTAAAAAACCAGGCCTTCTTGCACTGCTTTCTTGTACTTACGTGGGCTTTGGATCAGTCAAAAGACAGTTTGCCCTCAGAGGCATACAGATGTCTTCTGTTGACTTTCTGGGTCAGTCTTTAGCCCTTTGACTTTATCTGCTTAGCACAGATCTCCTGCTTTCAATCTGAGACTGAACGTTTGTATATCTCTTTAGGGAGCTGAAATGATAAGTAGTTAGGACAAAAGTCTGAGAACCATGGTAGGAGAACTATAATGCCTTTTTTCTGCCATTGACTCCTTGTGAGACTTTGGGTAACTCTTCCAGTACCTTGGATAATCCAGTTTGAAAACCAAAAACCACAAATTAACACTACTTAATACCATTCAACTCTGACTGCCTGGACTGGATGGCACAACTTCAGATATGCAGTTCTCAGATCCTCATAAGTGCTGTGGATTTATATATAGATTTTCTGCCACGCCAACAGATATACTTTGGAAATTGGCAGTACTTTTTTTGTGATGGTATGCAGGGGTATGGAGTACTGGCACCTTTTTTGCTGGCCCTGCTGCCTTGCTGGGGGGTGGGGGGGAGGGGAGAAGAAAGGTCAGCAGGGGACAGGAGAGTACCGGCTTTTTTTTTTTTTTAAAGCACTGTACTTTGGCATTGGGAAAAGAAAAGATTATCTGGATCTGTATATGTAGCTGCTTTTATAATCTAGCCTTTGCATTTCAGTTTCTAAAGTGCCATGCTGGTAGGGCAGAAGAAAAGCATGAATAAAGAATAGACTTATTATGGGAATGGAGTTTTGCTTTATTTGCTTCCTTCCTTGGAATGTGACATGTGATTTTTGTAGACTGAGGACCTGATTTTCGTATAGTGCTAAGGACCTGCATCTTTTATGGAGTACATTTCATTTTGGGCATGGTTTCCCACCAATGCATTTCTCTCTGACTTCAGTATGAGTTTCATTCACAGAAGTGCTTGGAATCTCAGGCTTCTGAAAATCGTGCTGCAAGAACCCATGATCTAGTGCAGAATTACCAGAGAAATGTATTGTAGCAAAGTCCTTATAATGTAGTTAACTGGAACATTCTCCACCCTTCCATTGTTTCCTGTTTTGTTTGATGTAGGGAGTTGAATAAAAACCCACCGTCTCATGCCTAGGGAGAGTATTTATCATTCTGTTGGTCTTCTGGGTACAGGAGAGGAAGTAGGTGCCATCTTGGATTATGAGTATATTGGAGAGTTCTGTTTTATATCTTTACTCATCATCACATGGTGGCAAGAATGCAGAATTAGTGCTGCCCTTTGTAATGAATGGATAAGTTATCAAAGTCTGTTTTTTGTATTTTGACTTGCTCCAGCTCTTTGGTTTTTGTGTTTCTGGCCAACTGGTGTGTAGGTGAATCCCTTACTACTTCCTGCCCAGAGGAGTCTTTGGTGACAAATTTGTCTTTACTGTTTTATGAAGTGAAATCAAAATGTGTGTGGGGGGGGGTTGGAGATGGGAAGAGGTGATAAAGCCCTCGAGAGTTAGGAGAGGTGTCTAGGAGAGACAAAAGTGAGGTATACAAGAAGTTACAAAGCAGACCTCTAGTTCTAGGTACAATGTTCTGGCTGGAGTTTGGCTTAAACTAAAGCTCTTTAATCAACTGAGCCTGCAGACAGGGGAAAATGCTTACTTGGTGATATCTAAACATTTGTTACCCAAGCTTTGTAAGCAAATCTAACCTATTATAACAGAGTTTTAAATTTAAGTGCTATGTGTTGATACATAATGGACTCCTCACGCTTCTCTGCCCTTGAGGATTTGGAATGAGTCTCTACTCTATAAAGCCAGCCTATAGCAATGATAAACAGGATGAAATTTAATTGTGGTAATTGCAAGGCAATGCATTTAGGGACTAATGACAGGATTTTTTACTGTAAGCTTGGAACACATCAATTGGAAGTAACAGAGCAGGAGAAGGACCTGGGAATATTAGTTGATCACAGGATATCTATGAGTTGCCAATGTGGTACGGCTATGAAAAATGCTAATGTGGTCCTAGGATGCATCAGATGAAGTATTTCCAGTACAAGCAGGGAGGTGTGCATAGTGTTATAGAATGCACTGATCAGCTGGAATACAGTGTGCACTTCTAGTCCCCCATGTTAAAGAAAGATGAATTCAAACTGGAACACGTACAGAGAAGGGCTACCAGAGTGATGAGCACAATAGAATCTGCCTAATTAGAGAAAACTCAAAGGCGGTGTTCACACATAAAAGCTTATTTTGAAATAAGTTAATTTGAAATAAAATTATTTCAAGTTAACTTAAATCGAAATAAGCAAAAACCTGAAATTGAAATAGTAAGTCCGGACACAGGACTTGCTATTTCGAATCGGGAGAGGGGCAGCATGGGAGGTGTGGCAACATGGCCCACTCACTGGGCCATAACCCCGCCCAATACATAGGAAAAGGAAGGCACCCTGAGAAGGAGAAGGGCAAAAGTGTTAAATTGAAATTATGGTTATTTTGTAATAACATATCCGAACAGCATTTCGAAACAACCATTTCAAAATAACTGCTATTTTGATTTCACCCTAGGTTTTATTGTTTTGAAATGACAGGGGCTTGTCATGTTGAAATAATGAAACATCGTTCGGACACAACTTTTAAAAATCGAAACAGTCATTTCAATTTAAAAACTACGTGTGAACACAGCCAAAGAGTTCGGCTTGTGTTGCTTGGCAAAAAGAAGATTGAGGCGAGACATGACTGTTCTGTATAAATACGTCAGAGGGATAAATAGCAGGGAGGGAGTGGAATTATTTAAATTCAGTGCCAATGTGGACACAAGAACAATTGGATATAAACTGGCTATCAGAAAGTTTAGATTGAAATTAGAGGTTTCTAGCCATCAGAGGAGCAAGGTTCTGGAATAGCTTTCTGACTGGAGCAGTGGGGGTAAGAAAATATGGCTGGCTTCAGAACTGAGCTGGATAAATTTATGTGGGGGGTGGTATGATGGGACAGTCTAATTTGGCATTTAACTGAGATTTGACTACTAGTGGTTAATATGCCAATGGCCCGTGATGGGATGGTAGATGGGGTGGGTTCTGAGTTGGTAAAGAAAATTCTTTTTTGGATGTCTGGCTGGTGAGACTTGCTCACATGTTCAGGGATTAGCTGATCACCATATTGGGGGTCAGGAGGGGATTTCCCCTCCAGACCAGACTGGCAGGAGCCCTAGGGTTTTTTGCCTTCCTATGTAGCATAGAGCATGGGGAAACTTGGTTGTTTGCCAGGCTTTGAAGCCTTTAAATCAAGGGTCTCAAACTCAGATCGCCACATGAGGACTAGTACTTTAGCCTGAGGGCCACACCACTGAAATCTTTTCATACAATGATATTGCAAATATCGATAATGATAGTGTCATTGTAGGCTGCAGGAAATAACTTTAAGGGCCATATGCAGCCCATGGGCTGTGAGTTTGAGACCCCTGCTTTAAACCATGAGTTAGGAACTTCAGTGACTCAGTCATAGGTGAGGTGTTTATGGCAGGAGTGGGTAGGAGGTTCTGTGGCTTGCACTGTGCAGGGGGTAAGATTAGATGATCATTAGTCCCTTTTGACCTGAAAAGCAGATGTTGTGCTAATTTCCTGGTGTTAACTGTCAGTAATAACACTGGCTACAATGAAGCCAATGGATACTGAAAGCGGAAAATTTTCTGAAGTCAGTAGGAAACATTCAACCACATGCTAAAGTAAATGGGCTTCTCTTATGAAATAATTTAACAATAAGAAGCAGACGCAATTTTGAAACCAACAGGAAGTGTGTGAGTGGGTTGTATAGTGGAACTTGTTCATTTGTGAAAAGAAACCTCTTCTTTTAGTGTCCACTGTTTGTTTTTAGACACCTCTGTACTGTAGAGCCCCTTTTTTTGTTACTAAGGTTGCTATGTCATTCTTTCTTATAAAAGGTGCAAAGCACCATCCATGAGTATGTTCCATTAAGTTATATGTTAAACAACAAAGAATGTCAAAGGTTTTTTTATATGTTTATAGAGTAGGGTTCCTCACAAAGAGCTTTACATACTTGATGTGGGGACACATTGCACATCTATGCACAGAGAGCCCATGACTCAAATGCAGTGTTCAGTGGGGAAAAATGCAGTAACTGTTCAGATTGCATTTAGCAATCCTAGATAACTGTTCAGGAAAGGAAGGGAAGCAAAAGAACATAATTGTCCAAGATTAGAATTTGGCAAGAACATGGGTAAACGTGGAATAGGAGTCTCAAGGGCCACTAAAAGTCAGGACATCCCTTCATGGCTTGTGACAGTAGCTCCAGATGATTCTTCCAGCAGCACCAAGCCCTAAAATGCAATCTTCTTCAGTACTACTACAGCAAAGCTTTTACCCTGAAATGGTAAGTGCCAGAGACTCCATTAAATCCACTAGGGATTTTGCTAATGCTATTGATTTTTTATGTGGAAGATGCTCAGGTACTAGAGTGACACACAGAACTATAAAATCTTAAGTGTTGATTGAAGCCAGAAGAGTGCCTGCTAGTTATTAAACAAAAATTCACTACATGGCTTTCTTTTATTGCTCTCCATCCATGGATTGGCCCATTTTAATGCTGTTTAGGTTAGTTAGGAATGTCTGTAGTGGCAACACTTCTTGTTTCCTCTTCCCTCCACAGAGCTCAGAAGCCAGGAACAGTGCAGAGTGTCATAGCCCATCTATATAGCTATGTCTACACTTAGAAGGCTAGTTCAAATGCACTTAAGTTGAACTAATGATTAGTTTGAATTAAGTTAATTTAAATTAACATGTCCACACTAGGAAAACCAATTCAAACTAGCATGTCCATGGACAGGACGTGTTAGTTCAAATTAGGAGAAGGGCACCATGGGAGGTGTGGCAAGATGACCCCCAAGAAGGGCCATGCCCCCACCCAATATATAGAAAGAGGAAGGCACTCTGGGAGGAAGAAAGTCAAAAAGTGTTAATTTGAAGTAATGGTTAATTAGAATTAACATGGTTACATTGGGTTAATTCGAACTAAGTTCAAATTAACCCTTACTTCAAAGTTAAGCAAAGTTTTTATAACGTTGAAGTAAGCTGGTAAAACAAACACATCAGGCTCAAGCTGAGCTCCGCTTGATCATGATGCTCCAATAGTACAAAATGTTGAAAGGTTGCCATGTCTTCTCTGATGGACATACTTACAGTTTGAGGGTAGAGTTGGAGTGGAATTGATGTAGCCAGCTCCTCTTTCCCCAGGTCCTACTGAAAAGGAGCCCGCCTAAGGTGATTTTATGATGGAAGAGGACAGGCACTTTGGAAGGAAGCTAAACTAAAGTGAGTGATGGTCACTTTATTCTTAATCAGGGTGCCTGCACAGCATTTTAATATGGTTTAACTAATCTTTGTTAAATTCACAACTTTGTTAATTTGAATTAACTATCCTGAGTGTCCTTGTGTAGATAAATCCTAAAAATTTACATCATTTTTGTGATTTCATAGATGAGTATGTTCTGGATCTCTTCAACTCACTAAATTAATGATAAATCTGTATACTTCTAAAATTATTCCTGTTTGTTTGTATCAGTAAAAGGTCTAATACCCACAACCAGGGTAGGGTCCGTATTGTGCTAGGTGTTGTACTGGCACAGAGTAGATCATAGTAATTTCCATGAGAAGCTTACAATGTAAAAGACAAGACCAGCAAGCAAATAGGGACAAAGAGCAAAAAACTGATTGCCACTATTGTCTCTGTTTATAGTAATTAGTTCAGATCTAGTGCACATTCCCAAATCTTTTTCATAATTACAAATAGTATTTCAACATTTTAAAATTCATTGTGGATTTGGAAGGCTGCTATGCACTTGGTTTATATTGAATACTTTCCAAACACAATCTTTGCAGGATTTCATTAAATAATTTTAGTTTAATATAGTTAATCCCTAGACAGACAATATTTGTCTTATGTTATAAATGGTTATTTGCCACCTGTTATCTCATTTTGGCAAGACCTTGACATCTCTTAATTAGTCTTTTAACCTTGCTTGTGGTGTTTGTTTTACTAGTGTTTTAATCATGACCCCAGTCAAGTGGTGATGAATAAGGAGTAGATAATAATGACAAATGACACTGAGTGTCATGTCAACGAGGGGCTTGATGCAGCTCCCACTAAAGTTGGTGAAGATTCCTATTGACCTCAGTAGGAATTGGAATGAGTCCAAGCAGAGCAGAACAAAATCAAAACGATCAGATACAACTTACTGTAGAGACCACATCAGAAACCAGTCTGTAGAATAAAACTCTTGTATGTGAAACCATAAAGAAGCTCAAACTGGTCTCTGGGGGCCTTCAGGCACTAAAGGAATACTATTACTACTAATCTACATGTAGAACTTGAGCAAATCAATAGCTAACTCTTGCTTTTTTTAGTTGTTTTACATTATTAATCATGTCCAAGACATAGTGTGTGAAGCACATCATGACTCTTAAGAAGAAAAGCTTTCAAGAGTTATGACAGAGGTAATAAAATTGCACGTGGGCATGATATTCTATAATAGCATATATCTAGGAAAGACTAAGCTAAAAAAAGAAGTTTTTCCTATAGGCTCTTGATAATGAACACCTAGATATATTTAACAACCTGTGTTTCTTTTACACTGTGTGTGAGGGAAGTTCTATTCTGTATCATGTTCCTTTGTTTTATTCAGCACCAGTTTTAATTTTCATTTGGATACTGCTGTTGGGAAGTACCTCCTCCCGATCACAATACACCTTATATTTTACAAAGGGGGAAAAAAGAAGATAATAAAATGAAGTATTTTCTCTCTCTCCATATGTCAGTTTTCTATGTTAAGTTATTGAACCAATTGTTGCTGTGTTGCCATAAATTATGTATTGCTGTCCATCTTGCTACTGAAGCCCAATATTCCCATTTACTGTGCAGTGATGGTTTTGCTTTCTCTGACTTTTAAGTGCCAAGCCTAGAGTAGCAATAGTTCTTCCAAAAAAACAAAATACCAGTTATCTCATGTCCTCAGATGCTTGAGTCCAGTGTCACAATATTGGTTACCTACAGCTTGGAGTTGAACAAATAACTAAATCCATATGTGACACATGAAGGGTGGGTTCTCTATTGTATGTACCCTCTTCTGCTGACACTGAATTCTAATTTAGTTCACTTGCAATACCTTCAGAAATATGAGGAAGTTGTGGGTGTGGTTTTTTTTTTTCTTTTAACCTACTAGAAAGCAGGAGCTATATAAACAACACTCTTTGGACAGGTTTGAGTACACAGATCTGATACATTAGTGCTGGTAGAACATACAACAAAGTCGTTCTATCAGAGTTCTCCCTTTTGGGGATTACAACTCTACATCTTTCCCTCTAACCCCAGAGATTATCTGTCAGTGGTCTGCTCTTTCTGTCTGTGGAGCCTCTTTAAGATGAGCTGGGAAAGGAGATCCAGTTAAGTCTTTTCTCATTTTCTTCTGTTGATAACCATATAGGGTGTCTTCATTGCACCTCACATCTGTTTTGAATGGGGCAGAGAGAGTATGCCACTGAGATGTACTGAAATTTTATTGTAGTGTAATAATAAAAGACACAAGGTGTATATACCTTCCACCACCAGAAGATGGTCCAATAAAAGATATTTCATCACTTAACTTACTTCTCTGATATCCAGGAACAAACATGACAATACTGCAAACAACTAGGGAAGATACTAAAACCTAAATCAACATATCCAGCCTTCTGTCTGTCGGTCAGTCCCCATCTGTGAGGAGGGGAAGGGCAGGTAGAATGTAACAGTCAAATGAGCATTATTTTGTATAAATAAGCAGTAGCCTCATCTTCAACATATATTTAGGCATTGTGAAATGGCAGTTTCTGTAAGCAGCACAGCAGAAATGGGTCTTAAGGAGGAATTTGAATGAAAATAATGTGCAATTTGATAGAGAGACTTTCCCACAAGTAAAGTGCATCATGGTATGAAGAGCAGAGGTGCTTGAAGGAGAAGCCAAGAAACAGGTGATTTCTTCAATATCGGTAGTTAAATCAAGCAGTTAATAGAGTGATAAAATAGTTCAGATAGAGTGAGGCAAAATTGCTAGAAGCCTTAGAGGCAAAGACCAGAAACT
The DNA here is from genome assembly GCA_007922195.1 of Podocnemis expansa. NCBI lineage: Eukaryota > Metazoa > Chordata > Testudines > Podocnemididae > Podocnemis > Podocnemis expansa. The sequence goes on from ML681996.1 coordinate 31,968,968, forward strand.
TGCGTTTGACCTTGTGCAGGAAGTGATGCCAGTGAAGAGAAGCAAAGAAGTGACATGGTCACTTTGATGCATTAAGAAGATGATCCTTCTAGAAACAGTTTTGAGCAAACTTTCAAATGGTGAGGTTGCAGCAGTCAAATGTAGAGTAACTGATGCCTGAATGAGAGTTTAGTTTGGTGGCCGTGGAGAAAAAGAAGAAAAAAAATCAACAAGACCAGTCCACATATCTGAATTAAGAAGGAGGCAAACACTGAAAGTGCTGTTCAGGTGAGGCATCTCAGGAGTGTGGAAATGTCCAGGTTTACTGAGAAAGAGAAGAAGTTGTGACTTGGTTGTTAAGATCAAATGGTCGGCTTTGGCCATGTTAAGTTTACACCAATAGCTGGATATCTACAATGTGATGTCAGAAAAACAGTCTGAGATGTTGGTTTAGACCATGTGTGGCCAAAGTTACAGAATTCAAGAGCTGCACAAGTTAATTATTAAACCTTCGAGAGCTGCACTGAGGCATATAGCCATATTTTACCTACTTCAAAATTATTTTAAATTCATTGTGTGCTCTAATTTTATCATAAAAAGATGGCAAGTATTGATCCTCCTAATGTCATATTTAATAATTACTTGTTACCACAAAAACTAGGCCTACCTATACAGTAAAAACTTAGCTTCTCCCTGCTGTCCCAATCATGCCACTGCTTCTCCTCATTCTCTGACCATGTCACGCTTCTGTGCACCGTCCCAAGCCCCCAACCCTGCTGCTGCTTCCCCCTGTCTCTGACCATGCTGCACTTCTCCAAATCACCCCCCTGCCCGTGACCATGCCATGCTTCCCCACCATCTCTGACCATGCCGCGCTTCTCCACACCGTCCCTTACCGCACTTCTCCTTGCCATGCTGTTCTGCAGGCCTCACTTTCACTTTGAAGAGCCGCATGTGGCTCATGAGCCACAGTTTGGTCATGCCTGATGAATGGAAATAGAAAAGGAATGGAGAGGTATATTTGAGTCATCAGTGTAAAAATGATAGTTAAAACAGCATAGGCAGATACTATTTATGGATAGGATACTGTAGGGCAAAGTGGAAGAGTTTTGTGATAAACAGGTGAGTGGTGCCCATGCCCCCACCCTTGTGAGCCACCTGACTGTGAACCAAAGCTGGGCTTCATGCCCAGAGCACTAACTGGGGTGTACCTGTTGCTTTAATTGGCTGGGACCTGATTTAGGTGCTTTGCTGTTTTTGCAAGTTTGTTTGTTTTGTAAGCTTCTTGTTTATCTGTTTCTTCAAACTATTGAGGTCTTGGGCCAAAGCATGTGAAGGGAAAGTGGGCTTGATCATCCCTCCTCCTCCTGAAATGCTAACTAGATGTTGGTCTAGCCCCTGTAAACTGGAGTAGTCTGCAGTTGTCTGGGGGGGAGGGTGTCCCCAGCTTCTGAAGAGATGTAAGCTTCTTTCCATACTGTTCTTTGCTTGCTTAAGGATTTATTTATTCATCCTGGCATTCAATAAATACTTTGAATGGTCTCTGGCTGTGTTTGGTGAATCCAGAAGCAGACCTGCCCATTGGGTACAGCTTGGTGGAACAGATGCAGAGGGAGAAAAGCAGTAGGAGGAGGATGGAGGCCTGTGGATCCTCTATTGGCGGTGGGACAGGGGAAGAGGAAGACCTGGTAAACAGTAAATCAAATGAGTGACTATAGTAGAGTAGTAAGATAATTAGGAGAGGATCAAGGCATGAAAGTCAACGAAGGCAAAATTTCAAGAGGAGCATGGTTGATGATGCCAAAGATAGCTAACAGCTTGAGCAGCAAGAGGATGGAGTAAAATCGGGTTTGGAGGGGGAGAGGTCATTTGAGACTACACTGAAACAGTTTCATGGCAGAAACCAGACTGGAGAGAGAGTCTGAAGACGAAAGAAGAGATGTTCAGTACAGTTGTTGTGTATGGCATGTTAACTGAATTTGGAGCTGAAGGGAGAGAATAGGCAGTAGGTTGAATGGAGTAAAGTTCTTTTGATGTGGGGGACAAAAACCTGTTTTTCTAGAAATGGGGAGGAACCTAATGAGAGTTAGAGGTTAAGGAGGCACGGATGGAAACATGAGGGAAATCAGGAGGAGATGGGGTAGGACTGGGGTGGAGAAAAGGCAAGAAGTGAAGATGTGCCAGGGAGAAGGAGGATTAAAGACTAATATTAATAGCCTTTGCATTAGGGTAAGCCATTCCTTGACTGTGCACTCGTTTCTCTAAGGGGGTTGCTTTATGATGACGTTGATGCCTTTCTGACTCTTCCTAGTGTCACAGCCAGAAATATGAATATTTTGTAGGCCATTTCTGGTACATGCACAATAAGGAACTGAAACAGAGTCTGTGTCCTGGACTAATGCTAAAAGAGGGGTCTGCTCTTTATTTTCAAGGACTCAAGTCTCCAAGGCTTTGGACGGGGTGCCAAAAACAATTAATCAAGAACACTTTAACAACTCAGCAAAACAAAACCTGTTAAAATGCAAATTACCAGCAAGCTGGGGTTTGGGGAGGAAATATGTAGAGCCCTGGTTGACCTCAACAAGATTAATGATTTTTGACACAGTGAACTCAGTCTTCAATGGGAATTATTACACCAACTTGCCCAGACTTGTTTTTTTTTTTTTTTTGTTTTCTAGGAAGGGTGATTTTTAATTATTTTGTAAGTGTCTTTTGACATCAACATTAATGACAGTTCATGTTCAGTGGGAAAATATTTTACTTTCAGGCACAATTGCTGCCAAGAACTTTCTGCTCTTCAGTGGTATTTGCCTCACAAAAAACTGCCTCCAACAACTGCAGCCCTAGTAGTGGCGTGTCTACTATGTCTTTCCTGGAAGGATCATTTACTAGATGTGAAACTTCTAAGGAGGAATGCAAGAAGATGGGGTCACATCTGCAGTTAGGACTGAAATCACTATTTTAGTCTTGGGTTTAGGAATATTGAAGCCAGCAGAGACCTATTATGATAATCTAGTCTGACCTCCTGTTTAATATAGATTGCTGAAGTGATTCTTGCATAAAACTATAATTTCTGGTTGAGCAAGAGCATATCCAGATTCCATCTTGGTTGGTGGCAGCTTCCATGTGTGCAGAAGCTTAAATTTAATATGAGTAAACAAAATTTAATTTGAATTGTATAGAAATATAATGGGGTCAAGTTCATCCTTAGTATGACTACATTGCTATAAATGAAGTTACAGTAATTAATTTGACCCATTTATTATCAGCATGTCTACTTATATTTTTGTACCTGTGTATAACTTTCCATTAATAAACTGCACAGTTCTTTTTAAAATTTCGATAAATGAGGCTTCTATGCCTCCAAATGAAGAAACTGAGGCACAGAGAAGTGACTCATGCAAGCTTCCACCACAAGTTCAGGGCAGTGTTAGGAACATGACCCCAGTCAGCTGATTCCCACTCCTCTGCTTTAACCTCTCAACCACTCTCATAAATATCAGATGTGGAAGGGAATGATAATATCCAGAAATATTTATATGTCCTCAGTTGGCTGAGGCTAGAAGAAGAATAAAAACCCCAGAAATCATATTAGACCTACAGCAGATTGTTTTCCCTAGAAGCAAGATGAAGCATATGAAAGCTCCTGAGTTTTAGCACGTGCCTTCTGCCATTCTCTCAGTAGGATTGCCCTGCATTGCATGCGTGAGTGCAACCTTCAGGCTACAGTGTAAAGAAAACATGGAAAATGTACATATACACGGGGGACATGATGAGAAACTTAAACTTCTGCAAGCATCGGAGCTAATGGAGGTGCTGAAATGAAAGGTCACAGTCAGGATGAGCTCACTGCCATACAGGGTCACTGCCAAATGTGATGTTTCTGGGGAGGGAGAGAAGAGCCCTGCAGCTTGACTGTAGACTGCACTGAGAAGACACAGAAAGGGAGAACAGAGTGCAGGGGAGAGAGATTGACCGTCATTTCGAAGCCATAAACAGCTTGAAAAGCCAAGTCCTCACCCAGTCTGTTTTGGAACTCCATGGTTTGGCACTGGCAGACTCTGTTAGTGTCACCCTAGTTGTGATGGGGGGAGCCCCCTTCAAAAGTGGCCATTGAGATGCTTTGTGAGTTCATAGCTCTGCCCTACAGTCTCATGTAAGAGAGGTCAGGATTTTGCCAGGCATGGCTTGTTCTCCCCAAAAATTCACAAAGACACAAAGAGATGGGAAGACAGTAGGAACTCCTGTACACTTGCATGCTTTCTGCCTTTCATTCCTTTGGCTGGTATAGGAGCTAGTTTGGGACTCAGGAGAGCAGGCTTCAGTTCCCTCCTTCATGACAGACATCTTGTGTGACCTTCAGAGTCATTTAGGGTATATCTGCGCCTCACCTGGGTGTGCACCTTGCAATCCTGGTAGATAGACACACGCTAGGTGTGCTTGAGCTAGCTCAGTGTACTGAAAATTGCAATGTTACTATTATGGTACAGGCTAGATTCCTGTGCTGCTGCATCTACCTTGGTGTATTTAGTACATTAACTTGAGCAGCACTGGCTTGTGGCTTCAAAGGGGCAGCTGTGTTAGTTTAGTAAAGCAAAAAAATGTGAGGAGTCTTGTGGCACTTAAAAGACTAACAGATTTATTTATTGCATGGGCTTTCGTGGGAGAAAATCCCACTTCATCAGAAAATCCCATTCTGTAAATTCCCCCCCTTCAAAGCATCTGACAAAGTGAGATTTTCTCCCACGAAAGCTCATGGAATAAATAACTCTGTTAGTCTTTTAAGTGCCACAAGACTCCTCACTTTTTTTTGGCTTGGGGCTGTTTTCCTGGGCTGCGAGGCATAGCCATTGCTGCACTGTAGTTTTACACAGTCACTCTGTGTTTCTGAAAGTGGGATGAGGAGGTGATATTCTGTATAACTATAGGACCCCCCCTTTTCCTGCACCTCATCTTAACTCTGCTGAAACACAGGCCAGTGTTGCAAGTCACTTAGGGACTTGCATATTGGTAAACCTCAAGCCTATTGTACACAAAGCCTAGAGAAATGGATGCTTCTAATCCCACTCAATTTTCAAAGAGACAGCCCCATATTTCTTAGTAAAACAAACATTTAATGGACAGAAAACACACTGTAACTAGTATTAAAATGTTGTGAATAGTGTTCAGAATACTGTGAATAATTATTAAACAAAAGCTATTATAAATTTACTGATGTTCCTTATACAGACTTCCCCCTTTTGTTTCTGTTACAAATATTCAAACAGTTTCAGCATAACCTTTCCAGTGAACTGTAGTGCACACATCGAAGCACCGTGCCCTCCGATCCTCTCAGTGATGGGTTCACAGGCTCTGGACTCTCTAGAGCTTGGGAAGCAGCATGATCTCCATGCTCTCAAACCCTTCTGAATGCTGTTGTCACACAGATTGGGAACCACCACAGCAGTCTGGCAATGAGTTAATAGCTGACTGGTCCTCTCCACTGCTGATGAAACTACTAGCCTGCAGCTTGTGTGCAAAATGACACAGGGATTGGATGAGACTATAAAATATCTATTTCCTGGATTTCTACCAAGTGCTCACTATAAAAGGCACTGTCTTCTCCCCATAAATGCAGCTAAGTCAAGCAAGAATGCCCAAACCCTCACAACAATAAGTGTGGCCCCATTCACCATCTTTAACCAAGACATACAAGCTTTTATGGAATAACAGAAGTTAGAGGTGAAAATAGTTTGTCTGATCTAGATCCCATTGTGGTCAATGCTAAGACTCCTGGTTGACTGCAGTTATGCTGGACCAGGCTCTGATGATTATCTCATCCTTTTTTTCTACCTGCAAATGTAAACTAGAGCTGCTCAGGAATTTTCCAATGAAATGTTTTCTTTTGTCAGAAAATGCCAGTCCATTAAAGCAGAATCATTGTGAGACTGGATGAGTTTTGATAAATCTCTTGATAATATATTTAAAAAAATCTGAAAAAGACATTCAGAATTATTATACCTGGTTTGGTATTTACAAAATGAAAATGTTCAGCTTGAAATAATATTTTATTTTTAATTTTTAGTTAATTTATAAATTAAGTTTAAAAAAAATCAGCCCCAAGGCTGAAACTGAAATAAAACATTTAGAGGTTATTAAAATGAAATGTTTTGACTCAATCCTTTTTATTATTTGTTCATGAAAATGTTAAGGGTTTCCATTCTTTTCATCCCAATTCAGGGTAAAAATTTAATTTTTTTCATTTAATTCTTGTTGGATGGGAAGATTGTTTCTTCTCAGCTGCAGTGTTAACTTGTGCTGCCCCAATGGGTGAGTATTGTAGAAGTAACTTGTCTATTATCCCTTATGTCAGTGAAGAGTAATTGCAGTCATCTTATTAGAAGACTTCAATTTGCCAACACTTTTTAAAGTAATTATTGCATGGTCTTTTTACCTAAAACATTGTTCAGTGACCAAACTCAGTAAACTGTTTTAACCTGAGTTCAGGGGTGTCGCTGGCTCCCGGGTGCCAGGAGCCAGCGACACATGCCCCAAGTTCCAGTGCCAGTGCCCCAAACGGCTGGTGCTCCCCCTCCCTCTTCCACCCCCATCCCTGGTGGGGTATCTGGGGATGGCCACAGCGGCACCTGCCTCTCCTGGCTGGGTAACCAGGGCCAGGCTGGCCGCAGTGGCGCCTGCCTCTCATGGGCCAGGCTGCCTGCGGCAGATGCTGTCTTGCCCATCCCTGGCTGGGGATCAGGGCTGGGCTGGCAGTGGCAGGAGCCCAGGGCCCCAACTCTGGATTCGGACTGGAGGGTGGGGCTGGGGCCCAGGGGCTGGAACCTGGGCCCTAGGTCTTTCCCCCAGGGCAACAACGCTCCTGCCTGAATTAGGCTTGTGCACCTGGCATAGCTAGAGAAATGATTTTAATGGTGTGTTTCTCAGATCCATATTCTAAGAGCCTGTATTAATAAGTAAATAAGCCAAAATGACTACAGTGCATGTGTTCTGTTGGTTTTTGTTACAAGTGTGGAGCACTTTAGGAGATCAATAGCAAGTTAGAATGTGTTCTATTTTTATTTGAAGCTCATTACTTGTGTGTTTTTGCTACTTTTGTTTAAGAAGCTAGTTCAAAACATTCAGGCTCTGCCTTTACATGTGTGAAGTGTGGTAGGGAGGAAGTCTGTGACTAAAAAGGAGAATTAGGGGTTTATATGTATTTAGAATCACAAAAGCCCCTTCTTTTGTTTTTCATTGACTTCAAACAGCACGTAGTATATAGGTGGCATTTTAGCCTGAGGTTTTGGAACCCTTGTAAAAAAAAAAAATACAAATACAAAAAACCCAAACATGGAACAGTGAAATGTACTTACTGATGATAGTTCAAACTTGTGTGCAAGGGGCACTGCAGCATAGTGGAGTGAGCTGAACATGTACCTCTGTGTTAGAAGGAGCTGGAATATGACAGTGATACCTGGCATAAAGTTTTGTTGTTCTGCTTTGAAATCTGTATTGAAGTTAGTGAGACAGCAACATATCCTCTAATGCTATGTCCACACGCAGATGTTTATTTTGAAATAAGTTAATTCGAAACAAGCTAATTTGAAATAAAATCATTATTTTGAATGAACTTAAATCGAAATAAGCAAAAAACTCGAATCGAAATAGCAAGTCCAGATACAGGACTTGCTATTTTGAATTGGGAGAGGGGGACCATGGGAGGTGTGGCAACATGGCCCCCTCCCTGGGCCATACTCCCACCCAATATATAGAAAAAGGAAGGCACCCCGGGAAGGAGAAGGGCAAAAATGTTAATTTGAAATAAGGGTTATTTTGAAATAACATGTCCGAACAGCATGACTTCGAAATAACCATTTCGCTTTAACAGACGATTCAAATTAAAGTAGGTTTAAACTGTTTCGAAATGATGGAGCTAATCATTTCGAAACAAGAAAACGTTATGTGGACCTAATCTTTTTTTAAATCAAAATAACCAGTGTTATTTTGATTTAAAAGATATGTGTGGACATACCCTAAGATTGGTTTCTAGACCTGGCCAACAGTATGGGGTAGGCCAAATTCTCATACAGAACTGCATTCAAATCTGAACTTTCCTACAGGTTGACGGCTGGATCCTGGTGAGGATCTACAGTGGTGCTAGAATACTGAACAGTACTGATTCATGTGTGTTCTACTACTGACTGTAAAGAGAGAAGGGATGAGTCCAAGTTCAGAAACTCTAATTCCTGCAGGTGTCGCCTCCTAGCTGAATAGTTTGATTGTCAAATTAAAATGAAGTTCTGACACATTCTATCTGCCTCTGGACAGTGGAGGTAAAGGGTAAACAATCAGGAGCTTGTGTCACATCAGTTATTTATCTGTTTAAAGGTGATGGAAGCCATATAAAAACCTAGATAGGGAGGCATAGCTCAGCTTGTGCAAAAAGATGCAATTACAGCCTGGTGTTTCAGTGCCCCCTTCAGACTGGACTTTGGGTTATACAATGGATTTGCATTGATTCTTCTTTTTATCTGTTAACATGGTGACTCTGTGATGTGATAATGCCAAAATATATACTTTGAAATTTTGATCATATTGAACTTTCCCATATTTGGTGCAGGACAATAAAAAAAATCATTAATTGTGAAGTTTTTTTTATTGTTCTCTGTATGATTTTTCCAATTGTAGTTCAAACAATTGAACATGCAAATTGAAGACAAATTTCAAAGCACAGCTTTATTGTATTAAAGAGCCTGATGATGATTATGCTGTTCACTTCAGTGCAAGTCATGTACTTAGCAAAGAATAAATAGGAGTGTCTTTCCCATATAAAACACATAGTAAGTACTGCAGGAATGTGTACCTGTCATAAGCATAACTATTATACAGAAAGCAGAACAGGAATGTGAATTAAATGTCCATGCAAAGGACATTATTTTCCTCTTTGGTTCTCTCATAGGCCATATATGGGCATCTTCTACCAAACAAGCCTGCAATAAAATCTCTGCATTTTAAAGCAACCAAAAGATAATACTTGTATAATTTAGATGAGAGCTCTTATTTATTACCCTGAAATTATAGTACATTTTAAAGTACTCCATATGTGCAGATGGGAGTAAAGATTCTTAAGCTGTTAACATTTGATCTCCTGTTGTAATTAATCAGATCCAGAATGTAACCTAAATAATATTTATATAGCACTGCCTAAAGGCTTTACTCTGTCTTGCTTCGAAACTTTCTATACCAAATTGAGCTAAATATAGATACATTTCTTTGTTTTGACAAAACACATTTGCACCAAATGTTCCTTTAATTTCAAGAATTGATGATTTCAGTTGAGTTAATGCTAATTCAGAAGTCCTGTAAGTATTTTATCAGTTTAACAATTCCTTTAATTTACTCACTTGAGGACTGAAACATTGCAGAATGGAAATTTGGTTCCTGGATTAAAAAGCTCCCATTAAAATAAACAGTAGAACGAGAGAGAGAGAGAACAACTTGTTTAATGTTTTAAAAAGATTCCTGATCCATTTTGTAACTGGACAAATTCAGACTGAAAATTAGGCACAATTTTTTAATAGTGAGAGCAATTAACCACTGGGAATGATCTAGCATGGGTTGTGGTGAATACTTTATCACTGTAGATTTTAAAAATTAGGACTGGATATTTTTTGGAAAGATATGCTCTAGCTCAAAATTGAATTAATTGACGGAAATCCTGTGGCTTGTGTTCTACAGAAAGTCAAACTAGATGATCATAGTGGGCCACTCTGACCTTAGAACTGATGCATTTTCTGGGTCAGTTGCTATTCTTTTGAAGGTAATACAAATTACACTGCAAGGTGTTTCTCTTTGCATTTCAAGGGGAGCAGAATTTTGATCCTGTTCTTCCCTTCTACAAACAGAAGTAGAACTGGCCTTAGAAAGACAGGCACATTGTTATTTCAGAAACATGTGGTTAAATCAAAGCCCCATTGAGTTTTGGCAATGGGAGTTTCCACATTAATTTCAGAGGGACCAGGCTTTCATCCATTAATGCTCCAGTTAAGCTTTCTGTCATTAACTTGCTTCAGAGATGGAGCTAAATTTAAACTTCTTTTTATGTTAATGAAAGTTGCCTCCTTTTGATTTCAGATCTTGAAAGGACTCCTTAGACATACTCTTTCTAGAAAGGGCATTGGTGCTGATCTCAACACGCAATTTCATTAGCTGAAGTATATCAGTGTTTTTGCTGATGGAACAGTGTGCCAGTAGTGAAGTCTTAGGCAATTTAGTTCGAATTAAGGAGTCTTAATTCAAACTAAATAAGCCCATGGCCACACTAGCCTTTCCTTAGTTTATACTAAGGAATGCTTATTTCAAACTAGTAAGTACCAATGGTTAGTTTGAACTAAGGGCTTAGTATGGCAAAGACTTGAACTAACCCTTAGTTTGAACTTACTAAGTTCAAACTAAGGCAGTTAGTTCAAACTAACAGTGTGGACTAGTTTGAACTAACAGTTAGTTCAAACTAAACTTTGGCTAGTGGAGACATAGCCTTGGTATTTACTCATGACATAATATTAGAGGCATGATAATAATGTTCTGTATAATGAGTTGAATTGGATTGTGGAGTAATATTAATTACTTACATACTCATTCTTATAACCTTCCATTTTACTAAAGTAACTTTAAAAATAAACACAGTGAAGTGTATATACAGCAGTGTGTGTTATATATTTGCACTGTGACAGAAGACAACTGCTTGGCATATTGTGTACTGAAAGGATATTGATTTTTCTTACAGAATGAGGTTGTGCTTTATTCTACATCACCAGAGACTATCATCAAGCTAATACTATTTCATCTTGCTGGGTTCTCTGACCTGAGCTCCTCTTCAAAATAGGTCATGGGATGACATTTTCTAGCGCACTTAAGTGACTTATAAGTCTGTTTCCTTTTAAAAAGTGAGTTAGGCCTGGTCTACAGTGGTGGTGAAATTCAGCGGCAGTTAATGGGAGTTGTGCAAACTGCAGAGTAGCTTGCATAACTCCTGTTGACTTTCTAACTTTCCTTCTAAGTGCTGTCTCCACTGTGCTATGCCAACTGGAAATGCATGTCCATTGACACAGTGCTACATCACCTGTGGTGGAGATGGTTTTATTACAAGAATTTCTGGATTGAATGGTCATGTTTTTTACAGATTGATCTGGTTTGATTGAACAATCAGTTTGATGGCAGTGAATTTTCTGCTGTCTGTGTAGACATAGTTTTAGACTCCTAAGTCTTATTGCAGGTCAATGGGATTTAGGTTTCTGAGCACTGAAGTCATTTTTCAAAATAGGGCTCTGACTCCTAAGTCACTTAAATGCTTTTGAAAATTGTACTCAAGCTCTTCCGTATCTGGTGTATGGGATCTCTGTGTAGAGATCGGCCTCTTCTGCTGGTGAAGAATCCCTGCCTGATAGTCTCATCTAGTCTGTCTAATTTTATGTAGTCTCTCTGGTGCTTTGAATGGAGTATGATTTGTTGTAGGAACTTGTCAATTGAAGAAGGGCCTAGCAAAGCCCAGCAACATTCCCTAGATGTACTTAAAGACTTTTGATGCCATATCTGATTGGGGTAGATCTGCTTGCGTAATCACTTTTGTTGCAGATGTTTAGTGCTTCTGTCCTGAATCTCAGAAGCAGCACCTCCTATTTGGTCTTTTTAAGGACACCAGCATATGAGCATGTACAGGACAGTAGATAGAAATGGAGACAAAATGTAGCCAGAGGATAATTTGGTGGCTTCAGAAAAGAGAGTTGCTAAAAAGTAGGGGAGAGGTAATGGGCCAGTGTTGTTTACAGATCTTATAAGTGGCCTATTTTGATTCCTGTAGTGAAATAATGTCCTTGAAAACAGGGTTTTTGTTATTAACTGTTTATATTATGGTAGTGCCCAAAGGCCTCATTGGTGATAAAAATAAGTAAAAGAGACAACCCCTACCCCAAAGAGTTTATACTCTATGTGGTTTATATTTAAGCCTTTATAATGCAGTAAACACAAGGTGACACACAACAGAGCCCAGTTGTTCCAGAGTTCATACTTGGGGCCCAGCCAGGGGGATCCCTTCTTAGGGTGTTCGGGGAGGGCGTCTTAACCTGTGTTTCTCATGGGCTCTAGGATGCTGAGGGTTTAGGGACAGTGGGGTTGCTGCTGCTCAGTTTACTCTCAAATTCATAATTTATGGTTACCCACCAGCAGTGGTGTACAGAGGATGGGGCCATGTCCTGGGCATTGGCTTGGGGGTAGCATCAGCTCTGGAGGAGCCACCCATTGTCTCAGGTGTCCAGGGGCTGGACATTGAAATCCCAGTGTGGCTTCAGAGGGCTCCCGCTAATGGCTCCTCTGCTCCATGCTGGGCACATGGACACCATTTAGGTAGGGCAGGGTATAGCTTTTGCCTCACCCTGATTTTCATATTAACAGCAGGGACCAAAGTTGCCTCCTTGGTTCCTCTTCCTTCACTGGCCAGGACTTGTGACTCAGCTTGCTTCTCCCTGCTCCCCTGCCACTGATCTAGTCTTTGCTCAGGTGGGGCCTAGTCTTTGCTCAGCCAATAGGAATGCAGAGCTGAGGCGGAATAAATAGCAGGGTGGGGAACCTCTTGTCAATTTCCAAAGGGATAGCCGTGTTAGTCTAGTCCAGCCAAAAAAAAAAAAAAAATACAACCCTCAAGGCAGACCTCTGCAACAGATCATTAAGGACCTACAGCCTATTTTAAAAGATGATCCCTCTCTCTTTCAAGCCTTGGGAGACACACCTCTCCTTGCCTACAGACAGCTCCCAAACCTTGAACAGTACTCACCAGCAACTACAGATCTAACAACAGAAACATTGAAGCAGGCCCGCTCCCCTGCAACAAACCACGCTGCCAAGTCTGCCCACATATCTGCACAATAGATACCATCATAGGTTCTGATCAAGCCTGCTGCTCCATCAAAGGCTCATTTACCTGCTCATCTACTAATGTGGTCTATGCCATAATATGCAAGAAATGCCCCAACACCTTATACATTGGACAAACAGGACGATCGCTGCACAAAAGAATAAATGAACACAGAGCTGATATCAGAAATCACAAAACAAAGAAACCAGTTGCTGAGCAATTCCATCTTTCTAATCACTCGATAAATTATTTGTTAATGACCATCATCAGAGATGTGGCTGGGACATCAAGACTTCAAAGAGAAACAGCTGAACTCAAATTAATATGCAAGCTAAATTCTGTGAAATCAGGACTTAATCAAGACTATGGGTTCTTTACCTTTTGTAATGGGAAATTTGACTTCAGGCTTCCCAGGGTTTGAACCTAACAATTGCTCTGATTTGCTGTTACTGTATGACCTGATTCTATGTTTTACACCCCCTTGCATTTATTTTCATTCCATTCTGTAAGTTCACCCATCTTCGAAACATGTGACAAAGTGGGATTTTCTCCCACAAAAGCTCATGTGAAAAATAAATCTGTTAGTCTTAAAGTGCCACACCACTCCTTGTTGTTTTTTGGGGAACCTCTACAGAACTTTTCCAATCTTGAAACAAAAATGCTCAGCTAGGACTATGTTGATAGTCTAATTTTGGACATTTAAGAACATCAGAGAGTTGTGGGGACCCCAACTGCATGGGGGCTAGGCAGCCATCCCAACAGCCCAGCTCTGGGGTAGAACCCATCATTTCCCGCCTTGCTGCCAGGCACCCTGGGGATATCTGCCCCATCACTCCCTACTTCCAGTAACACTCACCCCCCCACAGGTGGGGGAATGTGGGGGAGAGTGGGAACTGGGCCTGCACACCCTTCCCCTATGGGTCATTGCTGCTGATGGGAAGCATTGGCCCTCAGGTGCTGGAGACTCACAATACGCCTCTGCACACCTGGGTAAACTTCCTTGCTCTCAATTTATATTGACTGTCCATTCATGTCAGTAGGGGGTCCCTCAATTCATTCAGACTGTTTGTCCCACCATATGCCATGCTAGCAGGGCCATCCCTATCTTCAGTGTGCTGTTGCTACTTGGGTCTAAGGAATTCCACAAGATGAGCCTCCTGCTCATGGCCAGGCTAACTGGCTTGGGGGCCCTGGGCTGTGCTGCACTGCAGGGCCCCCTCCTTACTGGGAACTGCCCCACTGCATGGACTGGCCCTCCAGCCCCTCGTTGCCTGGGGGGGCGCGGCTGGGGCCGGTGGGTGCTCCTGTCTCAGCCCTGCTGTGGGCAGCCCTGGAAGGCTGTGCCAAAGGAGGGCAGCCTTGCTGTAAGCCACTTGGCCCCATCCCCCTAGGTGGAGCAAATGGGATTGGCCTACTCTGGCCCCTGGAGGTGGCAGAGCACAGAGTCTCCCCTCTGACTCCAGGGCCCTGCCCTCACCCCCCGTGTCTTCAAGGGAGGTAAGCTCTCTGCAAGAATTTAAGAAATTGTACTCATGTGATTGGAAGAAGCTGCATAATCTCCTCAAACATTCATGGTTTCCTCTTAATATTTTAGAGTTTTTCTTTACTATTTATTTTGTATCTCCTTTTTCAAAGTGTTTGTGAGGTAAGGCAAAACAAAAATCTCTTAGTCTCTCTCTTCAGTTAGAAGAAGATGAATGCATACAGCTGGAACAAATTCCATTGAAATTGTCATACAAAATAAAGAGTTCTGACCATTGAGGTGACTTAGATCTTTAGTGAGTGTTGTCTTTGAAAAAGCAGTTAACATACTCTACACTGAAAAGGGTGTAGTCTTGCTGAAGTCAGTAAAGGTATGTTTACACTTACAATTCAGTTCGAATTAAGGAGGCTTAATTCGAGCTAAAATTAGTGGATGTCCACACTTGCTTTCATTAGTTTGAATTAAGGAAAGGCTAGTTTGAATCTATAAAACCCCCCTTAAATTAGAACTGAGGTTAATTCAAATTAAACCAATGCTATGTGTACACACACATTGTTATTTTGAAATAAGGATTTTGAAATGAGTTATTTTGAAATAAAGTCCTTATTTAGAAATAAGTTAATTAAAATTAAGGGAAAGCCTGCTTTTGAAACGGCTGTTATTTCAAAATGGTTATTTTGAAATAAGGCTGTTTGGACATGTTGTTTCGAAACAACATGTCCAAACAACCTTATTTTGAAATAACCATTTCGAAATAACAGCCATTTTGAAACAATCAGGGTTTAACCTGTTTCGAAACAGCAGTTCTTATTTCAAAAGGACGGGATCTGTCCTTTCGAAATAAGAAAACATCATGTGGACCAAATATCTTTTATTTCGAAATAAACAGTGTTATTTTGAAACAAAAGTGCTGTGTAGACATACCCATGTAGATGTGTTGATTTGAACTAATTGTTTGTTAGTTTGAGTTAACCACAGCTTGATTTTCTCCCCTATGCAATAGCGCCCCCTACCTGATTCGAACTTGCAGGTCCTTTGCATGGACATGCTAGTTCGAATTCGGGTTTTTAGTGTGGCTGTGTTAATTTGTAGTAACTTAATTCGAACTAATAATTAATTAGTTCGAATTTAGTTAATTTGAACTAGCCTTCTATGTGTAGACATACCCTTAGACATCAAAATGCATAGGCATTTGGTGGGGAAAGAGGTTGTAGGTGTGACCCAGACTTCCTGGGATAACCTCCTGAATATGCAAAAATCAGGGCAAGTTGCAAAACTGAAAGCCAAACTCTCTAAACCATGATTGGTAGCGCTTAAGGTAGAGTCCCAATCAGTAACAACCCATGTTTCCAATTCCCCACACCAGTTATGGTTATCAAGAAGCATAAAGCATAAACAACTCCCTTTATTGCAAAACTCCTTTTGGTTTCTAGCTAGCCACATTGTCTCTTAAAGAGAGAGGTTCTCTTGACACAGAAGTGCCAGCCACATTGTGCAGAACAATATGGGTTTAGATCTTACCGGAAATACTGTGCTGTAGTAACTAAAACTAAAGGTTTAATATGCAAAGAAAAGAAACAATATGAGAGATCTGAAAGGGTCAAAGTGAAGCACATACATACAGAGGGGTAATTCCAAAGGGGCAGCTGTGTTACTCTACTAAAGCAAAAAAAGCAAGGAGTCTTGTGGCACTTAAAGACTAAGGCTATGTCCACACACAAAGTTTTATTTCAAAATAAGTCATTTCAAAACCCTTATTTCAAAATGACTTATTTCAAAATAAGGGAAAGCCTGCTATTGAAACAGCTGTTATTTCGAAACAGTTATTTTGAAATAAGGCTGTTTGGACATGTTGTTTCAAAACAATGGTGTTTTGAAACAACATGTCCAAACAGCGTTATTTCACAATAACCATTTTGAAATAACAGCTGTTTCAAAATGAATGGGGTTTAAGCTGTTTCGAAATGACCATTCTTATTTTGAAATGACGGAGCCCGTCATTTTGAAATAAGAAAATGTTGTGTGGACCTAATCTTTCTTATTTCAAAATAACCAGTATTATTTTGAAATGAAACAGGGTATGTCCACACATCTAACAGATTTATTTATCGCATGAGCTTTCGTGGGAGAATATTCCACTTTGTCAGATGTAGTCTGTGTACAGCAAAAACAACAAGAGTCCTGTGGCACCTTAGACTAACAGATTTCCTCAGGCATAAGCTTTTGTGGGCTCCAGCCCAGTTTGTCAGATGCATGTAGTTTCCTTTTAGGCTTTCACAGGACTGATTTGATTTGCTGTTACAGTGTGAGCTGTTCCCATGAGTTACACTCCCCTGCATTTATTTCCTCCCATTCTGAAAGTTCCCGCATCTTCAAAGCCACTGACAAAGTGGGATTTTTCTCTCATGAAAGCTCATGTGATAAATTTGTTAGTTTTTTAGTGCCACAGGACTCCTTGCTTCCTTTACAGGACTTAGGCTGTTCTTGTGGTAAAGCCATTATGAGTAAGATATTGTGTAATGTTGTGGGGAATCTCTCGTACTGGAAGACTTCCTTGGTTCAGTGTTTCTATAGGTGGAGCTAGAAAGCAGGGAGATGCATTCAATGTAGTTATTGCACATCCTGAGATAAAGCAGATATGTTTTCATTACCTCCCATGTTTGTATGACTTCTGGTGTAACACTTGGCAGATGACAAATGCTGCCTGCAGTTCTTATCACCTTACAGCAGGGAGAAGAACTGCTGACCTTGAAAAGGTGCAGACAAAACTAAGCAAAATGACTCATGGTTTGGAAGGCATTTATGTTATGGAGAGAGAGCAGTCAAAATTAATCTAGAAAGCTCAGGGTAAAAATGGGGATAATGGTATGTATCACATGTTGTAATTAATAGCTGACAGAGGAAAGTCTTTAGAGGCCTTGGGCCAAATATAGAGAAGATGTGTGAAGTGGGGTGTCCATTGTTGTTTTGTTTCTGGTAGGCAAGGTCTCTGCTGCAAAGGCCTAATACCATCAGTAAGTGGGTGTTAGGGAACTGGAATCTTAAAGTGGTGTAATTTACACACTAATATGGAAGGCAATTAAGAAAAATGTTTAAAAGTGTAAGTTAAAGCACCCCTTCTATTTAACATGCTGTTTCAGATACCCTCTTCTGGTCTGTAGCTGAGGCTTGTTTAGATTCAGTTACACCCCATTATAGCCACCATGGACACTAAGTTATATAACGCTTTTCATCCATTCTGATTTTGGCCCTTGTCTTCCACTGGGGCAGGACTAAGGATTTTCTGAACAAGAGAATAATTGGAAAGGTATCTGAACACTATTGCTTAGCTAAGAGAAGGTTTGGTAAGAACTGTGAATCAAACTATCTCAGGACTACAAAAAAAAAAAGCTCTATTTCTTTAAAGAGCCAGAGCAGCTGGAATTACTCTCCAGGGGTATTCCTCTCATCCCTTGTTGGACACAGTACTTTATCCTTCACTGGCTCTAATTTCGCTTCACTCGGAGACACTAAATCTATCTAAATCTAATACAGTTTATGCCATGAGTTTGTGCCGTGCCTATCAACCTACCATCCAAATTGAATTGGTGGGTTTAGGAAAGAGACATGTCTAGCATTCTGTAGCTCTTCCTGCCTCTGAAAAAGTTTCCTGCTTTGAAGGAAAGGGGGAGTAAAAGGAGGGAGTTTGATGCAACAGTCTCAAAGAGCCATCACAGACAGAAGGAATAGAAGTAAAAATCCTTTCCACTAACAGCCAGAAAAACATTTAAAGATGGTCTGAGTGCAGTGTGTGTGTGTGTGTGTGTGTGTGGTTTTTTTTTTTTTTTTTTTTTGATCCTACCTTATAGGTAATTAGCATTCAAAGAGCACTGTGAGATGGGCCACCTGCATAGCTCTTGGGCAGAGGGATTCATGGGGCCTCATGAAATAATATTTACATTCAGTAGCATTAAGTACATCTATGTGTTATTGGTGTGGGGCTGACCTGGCTCAAAAACCTTTCAGAAGAGACTAACCTACCAGCAGAAGGCCAAGTAACTTGGATCCCTTTCTTTAGCCACCAACAACACTATTTTTAAAAGCATAAGAAGGCTTTCCCTCCCTCTTGTTGTTGTGCATTTTGAGTATCAAAGAGACATACTTCTGATTTAACAGGCTGTAAGGATGTTTCAACTCATCCTCTAAGTACATACATAAGACGGTCCCTAACCTGAAGGGACAACCAACCAATATTACCCAAGTTCCCATGAAGTGCTTTATATCATTGTGCCCATTTTCTGTACCAATAAATTGAGGCAAAGACAGCTTCATGTGACATAAATCAGTGTAACTCTATTGGACATTATATTGAAGTCCCAAAATGTAGAAGCCTAATTGCTATCTATTACCATTGATTTCAATGGAGCTATGCTGATTTATACTAGCTGGCCATATTGCTTCAGTCTCTCAAGTAGGAATTCTCTGACATGTCCAAGAGTTGAACCCAAATCTCTTAATCCAGTGCTTTAATGACAAGGTGTGTGTGTTGGAAAGTATAAATAAAATATTAGAAAGGAAGGATGATCTGATATGGGCACTAGGCTGGAACTCAAGAAAACTGGGTTCGGTTACTGGCATACCCATGTTCCTTTATGAACTTGAGTAAGCATCACTGTGTTTCAATTACCCTTCATGAAATGGGGACAATTATAATTCCTTTCTCACACTGTTCATTTGCTTGCCTGTTCAGCCTGTGAGCTCTTGAAGTGGGTGGAGAAGATCTCTTACTATGTGTATGTACAGCACCTAGCACAATGGGCTTGTAAGGAGTTCACACAGGGCCCTCCTGTTGTTCATGTCCTCTGCACCCACAAGCCCATCAGAGATCTCAGCTGCATGCTTCCACCATGAGGTTTATTTGCAGGTTGCTTACCCACCACTGTCTAGTTACAAACACCCCAGCTTCAGGGCCAGATTATTGCAGGGGCTATAGGGGCTGAAACCATGGGCCCTGGCCTAAAGCAGGGGCTCAGGTCCCAGACCCTAGCTCCCCCCCCACCCCAGGTCTGGCCCCTGCCTTGCTCAGCACTTAGCAAGAGGGAGGCTCTGCAGCAAGCTAGAGGCTTAGCTAGAGGGAGGCTCTGCAGCAAGAGGTGGGGGGCAGCCTGGGACCTGCAGGTTGTTTAATCCAGCTCAGCCCAGTTTAACAGTCTCAGCCACCAGTCAAGGTTGCTCACTTTTCTCTCTATTCTGTGGCTTCTCCTTTGCCAGCTCTGGTTCCCCCCACCCCCGCGACCCTCCTGTGAGCCTTTTATAGCCTCTGCTTAATGAGTCTGGCAGCTGCTCCCTATTGGCCCACTGTGTGCAGGCTTACTCAGCCCACTCCAATTCCTCATTCTTAATTGGGCATATATGATAGAGGGCTGGCTTAGCTTTCTTTTCCTGTCACATGGCACTAATCTCTTTTGCTGCCCCTCTGTACTCCTGTAATGCAAATAAGTAATGTGTGTGTCTATAAATGGGATTCATAACTGCATGGCATGGAGCATGTGGTTTATCAGCATGAGTCTGAGATGCTTAGGAGCCATCCCCAAGCAAGACATTCAGCATATTCTAAAAATACTCTTAAATTTCCTACCCTGTTATTGGGATTACTGGGACTAAAGAAGGTGCAGGGCAGTGATAAATCAGGCCCAGGATGTATAACTGTTTAATGATTCCAAGGGGAAGAACCTTAAAGTGACCTCTTAGAATACATGCTGCTATTTTGCAGAAGATCCTAATCACAGAAGCAAACTTATTTATAATGTCAATGAATCTTGTGTATATGGTACATTTATGCAGGTATGAATATTTACTAGAACTGGTCTAGGTACTCTCATACACCAGTCATTAATGACATTTCCATTTCTGAGCCATCTCAGAGGCATTTTTTTAGACATTTATTTATTAAGTTGGTGGCTGGCAGAGCCACTCTAGTTAAGGTTTCTGTATTCCCACTGTTCCCTCACCCCCTTTTGCTGGGAGCTGGGGTAGAGATGATGATCTTTTATTTTGCTATTAAATAAATAAGGCTGAAGGATGCAACTTGCTATAATGAGGTCTCGAGCAAAGTTTGGTGGAAAGCACAGAGCATGAAAAACCCTTAGCCATGCTGAACTATAAAAATAGCAGCTCCCCAAATTGATGGGGGTGGGATAAAAAGTAAAATGGGATAGGGTCTGTTTGTGCAGCCCTAGCTCATGGAAGTTAATAGCTACATGAACACCTTTAGGGCCTAAGCTTTCTAGTTTCAAACCATCACGTCCATTGTAGTCATCCACAAGACTTCCACTGTCACATTTATTCTCCATTGTCACAGCCAATGCTAGACATAAGCTCACTAAGTATTTGCATAGGTCCCTGAGCAGTTCACGGGGGCCTCCCTATTTGCATTTTATTACATGTTGTTTGAGGGGGGAGACAACAATTTGAGGTGGTTTTTAAATGTATTACAACCCCCTAGCCCAATAGTTCACTATGTGGTCACCAGTCTCGAGTGTGAACCCAACTGTTGTGTTGGCAGCTATTGGGCCCAACTGGATCTGCGTGAAGTCTAGTTGCTCTTTCTAGCTTTGGGTCTGTAAGACACATGGTCAGACTCGCACCTTTCTTTTTGGCATGCTTGCTTGGTGAAGAGATTCTGTAGTGCAGCTTCCCCAAACCCTGAAGCCAATGCCTCAGCTCTTTCACATGCTCCTTTCCTTCGGTCACTTACACAAACTAACTGAAAGCTCTACCAAGATTGTGGGCATTCTGGGCTTCTAGTTTAATGGCTTCAGGGAAAATATGGTGGGAAAACAGGCATAGGCTTAGTAAAGGAATTTTTAACCACAGAGCCTTTACTCTAAAGCACTCAGTTACAGATGTCCAAAAAGCAACAAAAGCCCTTAGATTTACCAGTTCCATGTCTGAGCTCACCTCTTCTATGAATGGGAGCTTTGTCAGGGTTTTGGTTTTGTCAGAGTCCCTCCAGCCCCCTCTGTCCTGCCCATTCTGCTTAAATGTGGCGATATTCTGTCCCCTTGCACAGAGCAAAAACCCTTTCTTAAGGCTATCTCCTTGCCATATGCTCAAGCAGAAAACTCTAGCCCCTTCCTTTATTCATTCTTGTGCCAGCTCTGGGTCTTGTTTAGATAAAACACTGTTCCAGGGAGTGGGCCAGCTGTTGAGACAGTCCAAGTCAGTAGCCCTAAATCAGGGGTCTCCAACTCAAATCACCATGAAGGCCACATGAGGACTAGTATGGTGGTATGAGGGCCACACCACCGAAACTTTTTCATACAATGATATGGCAAATATTGGTAACCGTCGTGTCATTGCGGGCCACAGGAAACAGCTTTAGGGGCCACATGTGGCGTACAGGCTAGGTATTTGAGACCCCCTGCCCTAGATTGTAATCTTGAAGGGGTTTCAGTGGTATTCCTTCAATGAGGAGTCAAGTGCCTTTCCCGGGCAGGGAAGCTGTGTGGAATGGAATTCCATGAGCTTCACTTGGTCAAGTTCAGACATGTGTTCCCCATATAATACAAGCTGGAGTTCAAATTTCAATACAGACCTACCACACACTAGTACAACATGCAACAAAATAAATATTAATAAAAATAATAAAACCAGATTCATCACGTAACAGTAAAGGGAACCCATAAAATTGTAGCTCATTCAGAAAAGGGAGGAGTTGAACCAAATTGTGAATGTAGGCTGCCTGTACAGGAGTAAAACAAACAAGGAATCCTGTGGCACTTTTAAAGACTAACATATTTTATTGCACAAGTTTTTGTCTCAGATGAATGAAATAGAAAACTTACTATGATAGCTGGATATATGCATACTGAATAAGGTGGGTCACAAGGTCAGTTCAAACAGTTGCAGAGGGATTATCTGCTAGCCTATCTCGGCAAAATAAACAAGTTGTTTTGTTTCAGACAGTGTGGAAGAAGGCCCTGTAAGCAAGAGCTGAGAAGGTGAGAATGGTAATAGAGGGGAAATAAGCTTTTATAATGAGTTAGCCATTTCACATCCCTGTTTCAACCCAGTGTGAAGGTGTCTACTTTGCCTACGAATTCCAGTTCATTACAAAAAGGTAATTTCCCTTCTGTTACCATTCTCACCTTCTCAGCTCTTGAACTGACCTTGTGATCCACCCTTCTCTTTATCTATATATTTACAGCCTACATGCTATATTTTCCATTTCATTCATCTGATGAAGCAGCATTGTGCCTATGAAGGCTTATGCAATAAATAAATTTGCTAGTCTTTAAAAGTGCTACAGAACTCCTTGTTTGTTTTGCTGAAATAGACTAACATGGCTGCCTCTCCAGAGCTTGTCACAGGAGTGAATGTCCACTCTAATACAATGGGCTTAGCTGGTTGAGTTAGGTTTGCAGACCTGGGCCCCGTATTTCAAAACTTATTGTGATGAATAAAGAAAAGGTCCCAAAATTGGTCATAAATAATTGATAGTAAAAAAGTGGGGGGGGGGGAGAAGAGAATTCTGGATTAAACAAGTAAGACCATTATATTCAAAGATAATGATATACTGGTGTAATAATATACTCGTGGAAGGAGTGGCCTTAATGAGCTTAAGCCATACCTGTTTGGGTTGAAGGAAATTTCTGCAGGAATACAGGACGCAAAGTAAAGCCACACTGGCTTTTTCAGATTACTTTCCCAAAATAAGCACTTTAGGGGAGTTGAACTACTACAGCAATGATGAGAATACAAGAATTATTAAAGGCATCTCTAGGGTTCTAAAGTGCATAATAGTAGGAAAATCTCTCATAAATAATTCCTGGCAAAATAGCCAAGAATGAGTGAATGCTGTATTTCTTGCTTTTGCCTGGGTTAATAATTAGATATGCAGAAGAGCTCAAAAGCAAGTAAGAACATTAAAAATAAATTATTTGAGAACATCAAAGAAGTTGGTTAGAATTTTGGGTGAAGTTTTTTACTATGGCTATTAAAGGATAATTCAGCCAATCCTGGCTGGTCTTTAGGTGTTAGTTGCATGAAGAATTCTCCCTGTATTTACTTTTTCTCTAAGTCTCTCCTAATTTTTCTCTGAAAATAAGTAGTTTCAAAGGATTCAGCATAACAGTAGGAACTCATCTGTTTGTACTTACTGCCTGGGAGGCTGTCTGTTTCTCACCTTTCAAAAATGGTGCTATGTGAAGTGCCCAAGTCAAATCTTTCAAGTCTGCTGACTTTGTTACTCACTCAAAGATTGGGAGGAAGGCTTCAAGGACATCATCTGGTCTGAGCTTCATAAGGCCCAGAGCCAACCTGCTACCAGTTCCATCACCAACTCAGTTCTTGAAGATGGTTTGATTCAACAGCTTCTTTATCCACTCTTACCGGTTGGAGTGGATCTCCTGCCACTGTTGCTGTGCAGCAAACTGGGCCACCTGTTGCCTCTGTATCAATTGCCTCAACACAGTCTGGGTTTGGTGGTATTGCTCCTGCTGAATAGCACCCCATGCCGCTACTGGCCTGCCACCAACTAATTGGTGAACCACCTCTTCCAATGTTGGCCTGAATGATATCACTTCATGTCTGTTGTCATGGGAGCTGAGTGAAAATCTTACATTTGATGAAAAGTAGCTTTTTTTTTTTTTTATCGAAATTTTCACTGGACATTTTTTCATTTGAAAATTTACAGTTTTCTGATGAAAGAGTGAATACTCTAACACACTGTCTTTTGGTTTAGTTTTTTGCCAAAAAAAATCATTCAAAACCTTTATTTCAAAATGTTTAATGGAAAATACCATTTTCTGACTAACTCTCCTGATCATTCTGCAGATGATTCACCCTGGCTTCTAACAGCCTGTCCCTAGAGTTTTTCATGGCTATGACTGGCTCTTTCACAGCTACTTTCCTAGCTGTAAGTGCTGTATGAACAATTTTTGAAATTCAGGCTTGTTCCATTGACAGCTATTTGAAGAGAAATGCTCCTGAGAGAATTATCTCTTCAAAATTAGACCCCTTAAATTGCTTTCTGTTTATTTTCAGAACAGAGGAATTTAGTGAGTAACTGCCAACACAGGTTTGTGAAGCACAGGTTGTGCCAAGCTAGCTAGATAGACTTTTTCAATATAGTAACAGTCTGGATTGTAGGGGAGAGCTATAAAAGTAAAGTGGTTGACACCTAGTGTTTTAGAAATGCCTTTGACATGTTGTTGCAAAGGAAGCTCAAAGACATGAAGAAGTATTACTTAGATGATGATACAACAAGGTGGACAGTAATACATAAATGGTGTTCATCAGAGTGGGCAAAATTCATGTAGAATCTAGTGTGGTTCATAATGTGAATGTTGCAGTGCCCAAACATGGATGTTTTCAAAGCACAAGCAGATATGGCAAGTACAGAATATGATTCAGAGAGGTCTTGGCAGCCATAAGATGAGATTTAATGGAAAGAAGAGTGAAACAACACCTTCCTGGAATAATATGCAACATATATAAGCTCAAGCAAGGGGATGTGAGATTTAACTCACCTTCTGACTTCATTGTGTGGTGTTTGTAGCCTTTCCTTTTACTCTGTGTCTAGTTAATGTTGTGAATCATTTTTCTTTCTTTTTTTTTTTTTTTTTTTGGTTAAAGTTTAATCAGGGGTTCTAGCTGCTTCCTTTGTATTTAGTGGCTTTTTATAAGCTAAACAAACAAGGATTCCTGTGGCTCTTAAAGACTAACAAATTTATTTATTGCATAAGCTTTTGTGGGAGAAAATCCCACTTCGTCAGACACTTTGAAGATGGGGGAACTTACAGGTTTTCTACAAGGAAGCTTAGTTATGTGACCACTGGTGAAGAGATCTTGGTTCTGTTTCCACTGTCTCTGAAGAGGATCCTGTCAAGTCTTTCAATTTTTGTGAGGATCAATTCTCCTATCAGTAACAAGGCCATATGTATTTACCTTACTACAAAATGTGCTTTGGGATTCTTGGCTGATGGGCATTGTATAAACTATTTCTTATAGCATTCAAATCTGCATTCCTGTTTCACTTTCTGGGTTGCAATCCAGACCAGTGAGGGGATGGTACCATTTGTCCTGCAACCTGGGGTGCCACATAGATCTTGGGTGTTGTAACTTCCAACCTGGACCACTCATAAGCAGCCTGCCAGCATACAGGACACATCCTGAGTGTCTTTTTATAGCTGTAGCCCTGCTCCAGAACCATTGACCCCAGCTGCCAGTAAACAACACTCTAGTCATGTTGTGGCTTCCACCAGCATGTTTACTATCTTCATTGTTATCCCAGCACAATTCCAGTTCCAAATTTCCCCCAAAACTTGTGTTTTGCATTGCAGAGCCCTCTTCAGGGCAGTTCAGGTCCTGTAAAGGATCAATATTCAAACAGTTTTTATTACTTTAACAGGAGTTACCAGACACTTCAGTTTAAACATACTACCAGATTAGTTAAGGTTAAAAATCAAACAATTTAATTTAACATTAAGGACATAGGTTTTAAAGTCAGAAATGGTTACATGAGAAATAAAGGTAAAACACTTTCTAGCTGCTAAAAGGTAATAAGCTAGACTTGGTTCTAGGTCAAATATTGCCCCCAAGATCCTAGCAACATGGCTGACCAAATTCTCAGGTCAGCAACTCCTTCTAAATTGATGGGGCTTGTTCCTTCATTTTCTTAGATGAAAGTGAGATTGCTTGGGGTTTCCTTCCCCTTTCTTTTATTGTCCTGTTAATCTTTGAAAAGGTTTCTTCTAAAGGTTATTCTTCAAACCAAAGTTTATTTAAACAGTAAAGAAGGTGACATGGTGCCTGGTAGTGAAGGAGACTTCATGTTCTTTTTTCTGACCTGTGCTTGCTGAAATGCATTTTTTTTGTCTCCTGCCACTACTTCTTCCTGCTGTCTTGAGCAGACTGTTAACTATTTTCAGTAAATTGATGTAAATACACAATTTTTTATTTGGAAAACTTGTGCATGGGCAGAGCTGTATAGTTTTGATCATGTGCTAGGAACATCATACAGGTGAGTATCATAAATATATTTAATGTTGCTATATACATTTCACTGTTGTATTACTGACCAGTAAATTGTTAGTTTTTAAATGATACCTCACAAGGCATATTTTATACAAAGATTATTGTACTAATGTGTGGCATGTGAATACAAGGGTACTTCTGGTTAATATTTTTACTTGAAATTCATGTAAAAATTTTGCAAATATGATTGGTTTAATAAGCACGGAGATAAAGTTCTGAAAAAAATGATGATTGAGATAATGTCTTAAACAGGAGGAATACATTAATTAATTTCGTTGGAGTATTAGCATTTGTCCAAACTCACATTTGCATGATTGGTCATGACTGGGTGCACACTGGGACAAATTATTTGAATGTAGTGATTTGCATCTTATTTGTATCTTTTTACTGGTCATTGATCTATGTACTTTGGTGGTACAGTTTATGAAATATTTATTTGTATGCATGATATAATATGGTATTGTATATAGCACGGGGAAAGTACAGTAGCTTCCTGGAACCTCTGAGCACTCAGGTAATGGAATGAAGTAGGCAAGAATCTGGATGTAACCTTCACTTCTAGGAGTGAATATGTACAGCAATTTCTTGTGTGAATGTGCTAAGAAAATCATCAGTTAGACAGCCAATAAATTTGAATGAAGAAGCAGGAAAACTTTGTTTTCCTTTGCCAATCTAGGAATAAAAAAGAGGTGTCAGAGGATGAGGTCTGTTAGTTCTAAAGTTTTGAAGGAAATGGTGACCAGAAACAACCCATTCAATTCACTAACTACAGGCAATATTTTATTCACTTATTAGGTTTAAAAGCAAAATATGTTGGATAAACTTTTTGATAACTTTTTTCTTAAGTATCCAATATATTAATTTTTGATTATTTTAATTGAATTTGAATTTTTATCCAAATATAACTAGAGATCACTAGTGAAAAGCTAATCATTAACTGGCAAATAAAAAGGTGTCATTCACTATTTTCTAAAATAAGTATTAATTAAAGGAATAAAAGTAAAAAGCTATACAAGTGTTTAAATAATGTGTATAGATATAAAATACACTCCTGGTTAACAAAAAGTAGCATCAAATTTAATGTATAGGCTATATTTAATTGCAAATCAACATATTTTAATGGTTACCAACCAGTGAAATTATGGAAGGATAGTCATGTTAGTCTGTTTCAGCAAAACAAGGAGTCATGTGGCACCTTAAAGACCAAAAAATTTATTTGAGCATAAGCTTTTGTGTGCTAGAACTCACTTTATCAGATGAATGAAGTGGGAACTTCAGTGTTAATGAGGTGAATTCAAACAGTAATTTTCCCTCTTTAAATATTCATACTTTCTCATCAATTGTGGTGAATTGGCCACATCCACACTATTTGGATTGACCTACATATATATTAGAGCATCATTTCCCCACTAGTGAAATGTAGCCAAGCCTGTGTTAAAATGACAGCCATTTAAGGGCATGCAACAAAACTATAAAGTTGATCAGGATGGGAACTCAAATTTACAAATAAAAGCTGGAGGGGAATTCTAAGTACCCAAAATACACAGTTATCAGATTTGGGATTGATAGAGCTTTCTATCTCAATTCCTGTATGACTTCAAAGCTGTGCAAACTCTTACCAAAAAAAATCTCATATTCCCTGCCCTCAGTCAATTGGGCAAGATCATCATTTTCATTGCCCTTCTTTGAGTATCAGCCTTCATTTTGTTGACATTTTTGGTAGTGAAGTGACTGGTACTATACATAGCGTCTTAGATGCAGTTTTGCCTGTGCCGTACAAAGCAAGAATGCTGTCTACCTGTTCGTCATATGTTCTTCTACATATACATCCCCAAATCATGGGCCTTTATTGACATCAACTCATGCTGCAATCTCTTTAATATGCTATCTTTTGTCACCCCCACAGGCATTATTGTGCCTTGCTTTTTAACCCAAATGCATTACTTTGCTTTTGTTCCCATTTAAATCTAACTTTGCAATATTTTTGGCCCTGAATTCTAATGTTGTTTCTTTTGAACTTCTTGGACATCCTTTTCAATGGAGTATCAGTGTTGATCTCTGCTGCATTGATTTTTCTTTTGTAAATGTTCTAATCATTCAGATAGTAGGTGAACATCCCAAGAGTCCTAATTCCTCAAAACCATGTTCTTGAAATCTAATATGCTTACTTTTGTGTTCCCTGAAATCAGAACTCAGTATTTTAAATTTGAGTGCTGTAGGGTCTTTAGTACCAAGTTTCCCTGGTACCCTGGCAGTGTCAGTCATCTCTTTCCAATTTGTATGAAGGTGATAGAAAACAGACAAGGAAGCTAATTCATAAAATGAAAGCTTGGCTTCTGAGGGAGGAGGACCAAAGAATTCAGAGAAATGTAGAAGCATTAATCTATATTTTCATGGTCAGTTTTCCTGTGTCCATACTCATAACATTATAGATTCATTGATAACTAGTGCTATAATTTGAGGATTATTGTCTAAAACAATGTAAACTCTTCTGAAATAGTAGAAAGAGACTATTTAGTCAGAACTGCAGCAGTTTTAAGCTATAGCAATATTTTTCACTGAAAGTTTAATGACACTTAGAGGAACTATTGTGTGTTCGGTAGCAATGAATGAACGTCTAAAGCTCTGGAAGTTTGGGAATGCTCAAAATGCTTGGATTCTTCTCAGAATTTTCCAGTAGCATATATAAATCTACCACCCAGCTATCATCCTCCTAGGAGTTCACAAAAAAACATATTTTCAGGACAAATGGATTGGCTGACAGAGAAAAACATGCTAACACCATTTTTTATTTGCATTTAAAAGTAGACTGTTTCTTCCATTGAAGTCAGAAGTCAGCACTGCAAGTGTGTTCTTTCCAATGAACTTACAAAAGACTTTTTCTTCCTGCGGGCATTCAGCCACACCACCCTGGGCTGTGATCTTGTCAGTTTCAATAAGCTAGTAACACCACATTGCCTAGTTGTTGGATGTAGATTTCCCTGAATTAGTTTGGTTCATCTCTTATGTGCAGTGTTTAGTCTTTAAAAAAGCCCATAAAGAACACTGAAAAAAATTTTGAATAGTTTTCTAAATGTTAAACCTAGTCATACTGAACATTAGCAATTTCATACAAACCACCTTTCTTGATTCAGAAATAGCAAGAGTATTCACTCCAGTGTTAATTGGGAAGGTTGAATAGTAATGTACTCTGCAAGTAATCCTATTGAGTAAACCTGACTAAAGGAGGCAGAAGCAGGCCCAAGGCAGATTAAAGACTGGTTGTTAATGATACAGGGCTTTGGTGTCTTCTGAAAATTAAGCAGTTTAGATACTTACAACTGAGTACACGCAGACAAATAAACTACATAACCAGTAAACTAAACTAAACTTGCAGGTAGGCAATAAACTAAATGAGAACACTCTTACATTTACTGTATATAGCTATTTTCATTCAGATGGATTTAAAAAGGGCTTTATAAACTTCGGTAACTTGTACCATGAGTTAATGTCATGTGTGCCACAACTCAAACCCAGCCACTGGTGGAGCAAAACATGTCATCTGTTCAACGGCATACGACAACACCCTATAGTAAAATAACCAATGAGGGGAGAAAACTCTCTCCAACTAGAACTATTTGGTGGCTTTTTGGATTGCATTTATTCAGGATTTGAGAGTTGAGTAAAACTACTTTGGCAAAAAGTGCTATGAAATCATTAGTAATCACCAGTGGTCATGAGCTTGGGTCTAAGTTTTATTTTAAAAACGGCACTCTGAAATTTGCAATATCCTTGATCACCATATTGTAGCAATGAGCCATCATTGCTGATTCAAAGGGAAAAGTACCCTTTTTGCTTCATCATCAACATTGCCACTTGAAGAATCAAAAGAGTAGGCTTCCAAAAAGACCTAGATAGGTTCATGGAGGACAGATGCACCAATGGCTGCTAGCCAGGATGGGTAGGAGCATAAAACATGCTCTGAAGCAGGGGTCTCAAACATGCAACCATGGGACACATGTGGCTCCTAAAGCTAGTTCCTGCAGCTGCAATGACACTATTGTTACCGATATTTGCAATATCATATGAAAAGCTTTCAGTGGTGCAGCCCTGGGGCTAATGTACTAGTCCTCATGCAGCTCTGTACTAGTTCTCATGCGGCACTTGTGGTGATTCGAGTTTGAGACCCCTGCTTTGAAGCGTCCCCAGTCTGTGTTTGCTAAAAGTTGAGAATGGGCAACAGGGGACAGATCACTTGATGATTACCTATTCCATTCATTCCATCTGAAACACTTGGCATTCAGCCACTGTCAGAAGATAGATGCTGACCTAGATGGACAATTGGTTTTGACCCAGTAGGGCAGTTCTTATGCATTTTCCCACAGAAATTTCGCCCTTAAGTGCTGCTCTCTCCCAACACTGCTCAGCATTTGATATTTGGAGATCATTCAGCTTGAAAGAATACTATTTTCAGGCTTTATAATCTCCTAGAAAAAATTGATTCATATAGTGAAATGGTTTTTTGTTTTTTTCCTAATATTTGGTTATGCTGCAGCAGTAGGTCTTTCTCTGTATAAAAGCAAAGCATTATGAATGCAAAAGATTTTTCTTGCTAATGCTGTTGGAGGTTCTGGTGGGAATTCTTCCAAGTGAAACTTTGGCTTCACTCAGCTGGAATGGCACAGTCTCCTTACTCACAGCACCTTTTTCACCACAAACTTCCTAGTGTCACAGCTCTATGCAAATACTTCCCATATGTCAGCTGGCTGATCTGGTAATCACTTAATGCTTGAGTGTAAATTACACAAGCAGCACCACATATGCAAATATCTGTATCGTGGGATGCTGCAGTTCAGCTAGATTTGCTTGAATCTAGCTGATTTATATTTTAAAGAATTGCTTGATGCTTATAAATTTTAAGGCCAGAAGAGACCATTAGAACATCTAACCTGAGTTAGTGCATAGCACAGCCCAATACGGGAGGTTAGGCGAGCTGATCTAATGGTCCCATCTGTTGTCGAGTTCATCTCCCCTTGTCTGTCTGTCTGTTGTTACACTTTGAATGACTTTGCTTAGGGACTGTCCCTTGGAAATAAGACAAATGCCTGTCACTCTTTGAAACAAACAATAAACACAAGCTATTTGTTTTGTTCAATCATGCTTCTGAAAGCCAGAATTTCATGCTTCAGGTAGGGACATATCATGAGCAAGGCTGGCCCACTCTTACAGGAGACCTAGGTGGTCACCTAAAGCACCAGTCTTTAAGGGATGCCAAATTAGACACATGTGAGGGTACTTTCACTTTGTTTAACACAACCTTTTCCTTAAGGGCCTGGGGAGGGAGATGCTTTCCTCACCATTCCATCAAAAAGGGATGTGCAAACATTTGTACTCAGGGGAGGGGAAGAAGAGAGCTGAAAACTCTGATTTTTTTAGCAAGTTAGTGTGGGAGAACTTTGAGTTTTAAGGTTTGTTCTGAAGCAATAGTTAACAATGACAGTCAACGGGATCATTTGCTGTAAGAAATTTAAATTCATTTTGATAAGGAGCATAGCACCATGGGAATCCAATTCTCAGTTATATCCTAAAGTCATATCTTAATATAAATGCAATGATCACTATCCTAAAATTATCTGGCTTTTATAGATGACTGAAGAAAGTCCTTTAGAATGGAAATCCTTATACGACTTTTAACTATAGGCTTTGCATTGTCCTCCTGCTACAATTTGCATCTGTATGCACACCCACAGGGCTAGATTCTTTCTTGCATCTGACCTCTGCTCTGTGCAGGGGCAGTGGTAATTCAGAGATGGGGTTAAGGCCTTAAAATCATGGTGGTCAGTAATTACTACTTCTAGCAAGTAAAGGCATCTTCAGCTTATGATATTGACCAGCAGAGGTTCAGGATTGCAGGATGAGTCCCATCCCATTCATGGACATGCTCCCTCTGCTGAATGTAGAAAAGCGGTTCTACTCCTACAGAGAGTTCCACTACAGAAAGGGAAATGCAGGATGTTTGCATCCCAAATCTGGCCCTTTTGCCCTGCTTGTGCAGAGCAAAGAGACTTGCTCATAATACATCATCATTCCTCTAATCTAAGCCCTTTTCATACCCTTTTCTGGAGGTTTAAATCCTGTATCTTCAATATCCTCTGATGCAAGTCCACATTATCTCACACACCTTTGCTCTATCACCCCCTTTTTCCTCAACTTTCTATTCTTTTTGGTTTTCTGCCTTTCTATTTTCTCTTTGGCCTCCCCTTGTTCCTAATATTTCTGTTTTTCTCCGTTCTCTCTTTGTTTGTTACTATTGCACTTAGGCACCCCAGTCATGAACTCCATTGTTCTAGGTGCTGTACACACCTACACTGAACAAAAGGATGGTTCCTACATTGAAGAGTTTACGGTACAAGTATTTCCCCCAACCCATTTCACTTCCCCCCCTTTCTCACACCTGCTCCTTCATTCTCCCTTGATATAAGATAATTTGTAGTGAATAATGTACTGAATGAAAGTAGCCCATGGAATAGTGATGAGCAGATCACAATCTCTTTTTTGTTGTTCAGGTGTATTGACAATAGATCGTGAATATTTGAAACCTGAGCTAAGTTTTTTATTCATCATTAGTTCTATTTTATTTTATATAGGTTTCTGTACCAGGCTCATCACTGTAGTATCTGAGGACCTTCCAGTTGTTCATTAAGCAATGAGAACACACATCTGTTGCATGTTGTTTGTTCTCTCCTCCTGTCCCCAGAGGGAGAATTGTGTGCAGTGGAATGTCTTGTTTGTTTATTATATAAATATATCTGTAGTTGTGTGTTAATGTGATAGAAGGCAAAGTCAAAGAACTGTGCTTTGCACTGGGAGTGGACAGTGGTGAGGTTTTTGATAGTCAATTATTCCTGGAAGAGTTCATCACACAGCATCTGAGCACCCTTTGAGAAAATTCTGACTCCCACACTGATGAGCTTTGCTTTTCTTGTTGAAGAGTTCCACAGTGCGAGAGAAGCAAAGTAATCAACTATGGTCTTTATCTCAGAGCTTTAGGCAGTCTTTTAGGTACCAAATCACAGAGTGCTTTGAAGATAAAGACTGAAACCTTCAACTTGATTTAAAAGAAGCCAGTGTAGCAAGTGAAGGGCAGGTATGCTGTGCTCACAGTCACCTCTGCTCCTGAGAAGTATTGTTGCATTTTATACAAACTGGAGTTTCTTAAGTGTTGAAGATTTCATGGTCAGTAATATTGCGTTGCTGGAGTCTAGCTGAAAGATGATTAAAGCATGAGTAACTGAAGACAAGTCTTCATCTGCCAGGATGGGATGAATTCTTGTAGCCAAGTGGATATGGTAGAAAGCATTACTTGTAGCCAAAGGAATCCAAGATTACTCCTACACTACAGGGTGAATTGACCAGTTGTGGATGTGAACACACAGTCCAAGAATACTGTACTGTAGCTGCAAAAGCCTCAGGATATTTTCCTCTGCCCACCAGCATTACCTGTTTTGCTTGGTCAACTTTGCTTCAGTCAACTGTTCTTTATCCATAGTCTGATCTCATCCAAAACCGACTGGATCATCTAGGTGACAGTGGTATGGTTGTATGTGGTGAATGATGCACAGAACTCTGTGCTGTCTGAGTACTGCAGGCAATTGAGTCTATGTAGTCTGACCAGTTCAGTTACTGTGTTCATGTAACTTTGGAAAGGATGAGAAAAAACTGTTCCCTGTGGAGCTCCACAAGAGGTTTAGTAGTAGAGGTGAAGTTTCCCATAACTACTCATTCAGTGCATCCTTCTGTAAGGACTCCAAGTATGTTAGTTCATAACCCTGGACCTCTGCTTCCTCTCACAAGTGGAGCAGCAGCTATCTCCTGGTCAGCAGTGTCAAATGCTGCAGAGAGGTCCAGCAGGATGAGAATGGATATCATCAATTGCATTTAAAACAACACAGATTTCCAGCTACTAAATGTCTGCAGTGCTGACATTCGTATATATGGCATCTTGCAAGGTCTTGAGCAATGTTTTCACAGATCATGCAAAGGATTTGCTCACTTACAGTAACACCCAAACCTCATACTTGATCTGAAACCAAGAATAAGAATAAACCAAGAGTCTCAGCATTTTGATGGAATTCAAGTCCCTTATTCTCCCACTGCTCTTTATTTGAACCAGTTTAGCAAATAACTGACAATAGAACTCCCATTTTAGTGTCTCCATCTCTGACATGATACATTAGGACAGTGAACATTTGAAAGATACAGAGAAGGCTGCAAACTTCCCTCCACTAAGAGGCTAGCACAGCCTCAAAATACCAGCAGCATTGTGTTGATTCATTGCAGCCCCATAGTAGTCTCTGTCAGTAGATCTGCAGCCTGTGATAGAAAATTACTGCTTTCCATGGGACTCTCAAGGGGGGCTGGGTGGGAACACCATCTTTCCTTCCTTGGATAGTCAGAGCAAATTCCCATGGAGTGAAGCAGTCCTTGCTCATACATAAAGGCAAAAACTACATATCCTTGCCCTTGAAGATATGAAGCTGCCTTGAGATGCTCTTAGAACATTTGTTGTGCATCTCTTCTAGCAATGCAGTAGGGATCAGCTAAGAAAAACTACTCCCTCATTTTCTTCAGGAGCTAGAGAGCAGAGGCTATGAGGAGAGAAGCAGAAGAATCTCTTTAGAATATTTTTCTTCACAGCTGATTTTAGGCATGTGATTTTTTTTCTTTTCTGGGAAAACCCCATAAAGATACATATGGCTTGTGCTACAGTGGGACAGTGGCAATCACTGCAAAGAAAAAAAAAAAGCAATCTCCTGAGATAAGAAATGCAGCAGTTTCCCACTGAGAGCTGGACCATTTGTAGAAGGAGGAAGAATAAAAGGTGCTATGAGTTAGATTAATACTGAGGTGTGATTGAGTGAGTGTAGATTTTTTTTTTCCTTAGGCATTGCTAGAAGGTCATGGTGTTTTACCAACTGAGATTTATACATTTGAAAATGAACCTCCAAATGGGAACTTTTCCAAAGTCTAATAAAGCAGGGCTATGCTCATACACTGACCTTGGCAAGTATACAGGTAAGTTCCACAACTTCTACCACCTTATAAACACTAAGATGGGTTATACAGAAAAATCTATAGAGGCTCTATTTAGAGACTTATGATAGCAAGTAGGCAGAAAAACTTCAAAACCACCAATTTAATTTATTGAAGGTCTCTACAGGAATATATAGGAAAGAATTCTGTCTTCAGCTGCAAATATTCCCACAGCAACCCAGTCCACCAGCCAGAAGTGCCCAGAAGTTAAGGAAAAGAACACTCTAAAGCTATTCAGTAATACCTCCAAACAAACCCTGAGGATGAATATGTAATAGAGGATGTATTTTTGCTCACGAGCTGGGGAGGGGACGTATTGCCTGTGGGATGTTTTACACTGTAAAAATGCCTACCCGCCTATATAAGTATAGATTCTTGCAGCAAAGCAAGAGAACACCAACAGTGATTAAAATATATTTCTAGGGGCTTAGAGAGTTTAAAGCCAAAAGAGACCACTGCATAATCTAGTTTGACTTCCTGCATGTTACAGACTACCACTAACATGTAGCACCCACTCATGAAACCCAGCAACCAAAATGAGACTAAAATAAATGATATCCACAGAAGGCTAGACTATTACATGCCATAGACCAAGAACTGGAGGGATCATGTTGCACCAGTGCTTGAGGATCCTGCCATTGCAGGGAAATAGTTAAATGAGATACACCAAGATAATCCCGGAAAGTGGTTCACCCCCACACGCTGGAGAGGAAGGCAAACAAACAAACCAAAAACTTCCCATGTCGCTGACAATGGGGAGATTTCCTTCTTGACTTCACATATGGTGTTCAGTTAGACCAGGGGTGTTAAACTCAGTCAGTGTGGGAAGCCACATTGTAGGGCAGGATACCTGATGATGGCCATGTGTCCGCACAGGTTCCCCAACCCTTTTCCCCTGCCACATCCAGAGCAGCAGTGGCTCCACTTCCCCTTCCCCTACCCCTCAGGCTTGGACATACCTTCCCTTTTTCCTGCCCTGTAGGCCCAGCCCAATGTGCTGTGACTGAGACTTTGGTTGGCTGGCAGACCACAGCAGAGCTGAGATAGAATTGGCTGGAGCACTTTCTTTGTTCCCGTGAGCTGTGATTTGGAGCATGTGAGTGAGCCAGAAGCACGCCTAGCCCTGCTCTGCCAGTGGCAGTCTGTCTTTGCTGTTTGCTGCTGCTGCAGAGAGCTCCCAGGCACAGTCCAGATAGCAGCTCTGTGGGCTGGATCAGTGCCCTTGGCAGGGGGATGCTGCCTGTGAGCCTTAGGTTTGACGCCCCTGCGGTAGACCTTAAGCATGTGAACAAGAACCTAAGAGAGGGTGTGGTACCACCCCAGAGCTCTGGCCTAGTCCCCCATATCTTCAGGTATGGTCATCCCTGATGCTTTGGAGGGAGCAGATTTAAACAAAAAAACACCTAGGTGGGAGGAGGAAAATCCCTTCTTGATGCCTGCTGGTGGCTGGCAGAAACTCTGAGGCTTTAGTTTTAGGAACATATGACATAAATCAGGAACCCTGTCCTGCCTCTTACCAACACAAATAACCCAGTCATATAATTGTTTTTATAAATTTGTCCAACTCCCTCTTGAAATGAATTTTGTCCCCACAACTCCTATTTGGAGTCAGTTCTACTATCTTACACTCTGATGGTTAAAAAGTTTTTTTAATTTCCAGCCTGGATTTGTTCATGGCTGGTTCTTTTTCTGCTAACACTATCATCTAGCTTAAAAAATTCTTCACTCTCCAAAATATTTACCTTTTAATGTACTTACAGACAGCATCATACTTCTGCTTAGCCATCTTTTTGTTAGATTAAACAAGCCAAGCTCTTTGTCTCCTCTCATAAGACAGGCTCTGATTCCTCTGATTCTGTTCCATTTTTAATTGATCTTTGTTGAACTTGGGTGACCAGAAGTGCATATGCCATTGCGTATTACATCTTATCGTGGCCCTGTACAACAGTATTAATATGTCTTTATTGCTACTGGAAATGACCAGCATAATACATGTTAGGACTGCATTCTCAAAAGCCTCTTTGGTGAGACCAGGTATTAGTAGTCACAGGTGAGAATGGAAGGCTGTATTTGGTTTCACACAAAATGAAAATAAGAGCATTTTGAGCCACATTCTGTTCTCTGTCTCTGAGGAAGTACAGTAGAAATGATGTAGTCTGAGAGTGGAATCTGAGCTATTTTGGGCCTGATGCTTAGACCCTGGGAATAAATTGGAACAGCTTCAGGAACTGGTCAGTCCTATGCTGATCATACACCTGGGGCTACAGGAGAGGGGTACTGTAGGGGCACTGACATTGGCTATATGCTGTCCTGGAGCTGGAGGAATTCAGCAGGGGCAGCTCCTTCTATTTCATGGTGCCTATAATTCCAGAAAACAATAAGAAAAGAAGCTTTAGCAGTGTATTATTACAAGGACCTGAAAGACCAGTTGAAATCATTTGTGATAATTCCGTTCATCAGCTGTGAGTACTGCTTGAAAATATTGCAGCCATGGTTTTTCTCGTATGCTACTCTCTAGCATGTGGAGGAATTCCAATTAACAATATACCAAGACTCACTGCAATCATGGGGTGTGATTGCAGCTGAAACAGATATTCCTGAGCTGACTTTAACCTAACTAGCTCAAACTCCACAGCAGTGACCCTTTAGCAGTGCAAGGTAGTTACACTGTGATGTAGTGGTGCTGTTGCTCCTCTAGGGTGTACTGAAGGTTAAGAAGGGCTTGTATGTGTGGCAGCTAATTGGCTGCTAAGAGCTGGAAGTCAATCAGGGGCAAGCAAGCAAGATAAAAGGGAACAGCAGGGCTAGCTGAGGCAGTTGGCCTGGGAAGCCCAAGGGAGAAAGGTCTCCCTCTGGCTGGCTGCAGGAGCCAGCACCCTGGAGAGCTCACAGTGGTAGGCTGACCAGCACTAGGGAACCAGAAGCCAGAAGGGGTGAAGGGCCAGAGCAGACCTTCTTAGGCAAGGAGGCCTGGAGTGATGGTGGATGGGACTCTAGAATTACAGGTGTGAGCAGACTGCAACAGTGGCTGGACCAGCAGTCCAGGGGCAAGGAGCCAGAAGTGGACAGTGCTTGGACTTCAGCTGTGAGTGGCTGCATGTGACTCAGGATTGTGGGAAAAATGGCTCAGGGAGTTGCAAGATGTGGAGTGACTGAGGGGAGGTAGAAGGCCTCAGATGAGGTGGTAAGGGTCCCTTGGCTAGGGCCTGAAGAAGTGGGTGGGCCTGTGTCCCACCTCCCTTCCCCAGTGTGCCAGGAGTGGCACAGGCTTGCTGGCCATTCTCTTTTATTTAGTAGTTGGGACCAAAGCAAACTGGACTGAGCCCTGGAAGGGGTGGACTTAAGGGACTTGGCCAGAGGACAAAGGACTCAGAACTGAAGTCTGCCATGGACAGAGGGCAGAGTACAGACCATCTGGCGGGGACCACTTGAGTATTCCTCAGTAGCACCACTAGGAGGCACCCTCCAGGTGGTTCCAGTGCTGCAAATGTCGACATGTGAGTTTTGATCTACCTTGCTAGGCATGGTCCATCCCAGCCAGACCAAAATCATCTCAGGCTGTACTATCTTTGATAACCTTTATTTGGTCTGGGACTTCCTGGAGCTTGGGTGTAGGGATGTTCTGTCCCTGGACAGGAGAAAGCATCTAGCAGGATGGCTACAGGCATCTCTGGGCACCCTGCAGGCAGCTGGCTTTGGACCCTAGTTCATGGGTTTTCTCCAGATGCTATATGCCTCTGCAGGTTGCCTGGTCAAGCTCAAATGGATGCTAACCAAACTCCTCATCTTCAGGAGAGGAGTGTGTCGATGCTGTCTGATGTCAGGCCAGCTGTATTCTCTGGCCATTGATCCCTTCCTCTATGTCCTCTTTTGGTGGTTGATGGAGTTGGTGCTCCAAGTGCCAGAGCTGCAGATGGCTCTGTCTGCAAACACCAACAATGTACTCCTTTGATCCAGGATCAAGGCAACCTGGAGT
Organism: Podocnemis expansa; assembly: GCA_007922195.1. NCBI lineage: Eukaryota > Metazoa > Chordata > Testudines > Podocnemididae > Podocnemis > Podocnemis expansa. The sequence continues at coordinate 32,008,385 of ML681996.1, forward strand.
GGTTGGAGGCTTGCCTGCTCGTCTACTCGGCAGCCTCTTCCACCCCTGTGATAGGCTGAGTTCTTGAGCTTTCTAAGGCTCATGATGATTCTTGATTTCACAGAATAATAGAAGATTAGTGTTGGGAGGGACCTCAGGAGATTATCTTACAGTCCACCCCTCCAGTTTAAAGCAGGACCAACCCCAACTAAATTATCTGAGTCAGGACTTTGTCAAGCTGGGCCTTAAAAACCTACAAGGATGGAATTTCCAACATTTCCTTAGGTAACCCAGTTGAAGTATAGCATGTCCTCTTTCCTTACATCTGCAGAGCCAGGCATCTTATCACAGAAGGCATTCAGGTTGGTATGGTATGACTTGCCCTTGGTGAATCCATGCTGACTGTTCCCAATCACCTTCCTCTCCTGCAAGTGCTTCAAAATGCATTCTTTGGGAACCTGCTCCATGGTTTTTCCTGGGACTCAAATGAGGCTGACTGACTTGTAGTTCCCCAAATCCTCCTCCTTCCCCCCTTTTGAAAGATGGGCACTATATTTGCTTTTTTGCCATCTTGTGGGACCTCCCCCAGCCACCATGAGTTTATGAAGATAATGGCTATTCTCTGCAATCACATCAGCCAACTCCCTGCATTACATTCAGCCCCATGGATGTGTGCTTGTCCTGTTTTTCTAAATAGTGCTGAACTTGCGCTCTCAGCATTGAGCATCTCCTCACCCATACTGTGCTATCCAGGGAGTAGTCTGGGAGCTCACCTTGTGTGTGAGGACCAGGGGAAAAAAAGCATTAAGTGCTTCAGCATTTTCCACATAATCTGTCCCGAGGTTGCTTTCCCCATTTGGTAAAGGGGCCCACACTTTTTCTTTTCTTGTTGCTAACATGAAACTGTTCTAGTTAGCCATCATATCCCTTGCTAGCCGCAACTCCAGTTGTGATTTGGCCTATGTTACTTCACTCCTGCATGCTCGGGTAGTATTTTTACACTCCTCCCTAGTTATTCATCTAAGCTTCCACATTAATATTGTGTTTAAGCTCACCATACATTTCTCTGTTAAGCCAAATTGATCACTTGCCATTTTTGCTATTTCTACACATTGGGATGTTCATTCCTGTGCCCTCGATAAGGTTTCTTTAAATACAGCCAGCTCTTCTGGATTCCTTTCCTCTTTATATTTACCTCCCAGAGGATTCTGTCCATCAGTTCCATGAGGCAGTCAAAAATCTTCTTTTCTGAGGTCCAGGGTCTAAATTCTCTTGCTCTTCTTTCTTCCTTTTATTGGGATCCTGAAGTCACTATCTCATGGTCACTGCTTCTCAGGTTGCCATCCACTTCTACTTCCCCTTCCAATTCTCCCTGGTTTGTGAGCAGTGATCAAGAGGAGCCCAGACCCAAGCTGGTTCATCCAGCACTTGTACCAGGCAGTTGCCTCCAACACTCTCCAAAAATTTCCTGGATTGTCTGTTCACTGCTGTATTGCTCGCCCAGCAGATATCAGAATGATTGATGTATCCCAGCAGAGCCAGGGCCTGTAATCTGGAAACTTCCATTAGTTTTCTCATCCATTTCATCCTCCTAGTCTCCTGATCTACAGCAGATGCCCACCATGACATCACCCTTGTTGCTTTCACTTTTAAACTTAACCTAAAAACTCGAAGTTTTTTTTTTTTCCAGTTTCATACTGGATCGCTGTGTAGTTATATTACTTTGCTGCATTTGGTGGAACTTTTCCTTCTGCCTGTCCTTCCTGAACAGTTTATACCCAACTATGACAGTGCTTCAGTTGTATGAGTTATCCTACCAAGTCTCTGTCATTCCAATCATATCATAGTTCCTTGATTGTGCCAGACCTTCCAATTCTTCTGTCTCATTTCCCAGGCTTCTTGCATTCATGTACAGGCACCCAAAATAAGTAGCTTATTGACCTACATTCTCAGTATGAATCAGGAAGCCTGCCCTGTATCCTTCTCCTTGTATTTCCTTCTGGTCTCTCACTTCTCCACTTACTTCAGGGCTTTGGTGCCTATCCACAAATGAACCTAGTGAACCCCCATCACTAAGTTAGCAAGCCTGTCCGAAGATGCTCTTTCCTCTTTTCATTAGTTGGAGCCCCTCTCTTCCTATCAATGCCCCTTGGAACAGCATCCCACCCTCAAAGAAGCCAAAGCCCTCTCTCCAACACCACTTGCACATTTACTTCCAGAATTTGATGGTGCCTATTTGGACCTTCTCCTTCAACATGGAAGAGGAATGAGAATACCACTTGTGCCTCAAACTCCTTTCTTCTTCTTCCCAGAGTCACATAGTTTGCAGTGATCCACTCAAGGTCATTCTTAGTTGGATCATTGGTGCCCTCATGAAGAAGTAGGAAGGGGCAGCAGTCCAAGAGCTTGATGAATCTCGACAGACTACATCACACCCTAGTCATATCATTCAGAAAGGGACTTATCTTATACAATAATGATGATGGATGCTTCAAAAATGGCTCCTTAATAAGGGAACTAATGATCTGTTTCCTCTGTGTGTGGGCTCTACAAATAACTGAGATTTATGGTCTTGGGACCTTAAAATTTCCCATGTCATGTGGGAAAGGTGTTTTCCCAAGAACACAATGTTTTTTTCTCTGGAAGCTATCTTTCAGGAAAGAAATCTGCTGTTGTGCCAATTTACACTAGCCAAGGTTTGACACACACATTTCTGCAATTAGAAGCCAAACACCGCAGACAAATAGCCAAGTATGATGATTACATTGGGGCTGTCTGCACTGCCTTATCAGCTCTGCTGAAAGGACAGGGTTGTAGGTATGTTTATGGTGCCTAAAATTAACACATCAAACAATCTTTGTTGGTTTTGAATGTTTCACATTTACAAATTTACAGGTTTTCTTTTGTTAGTCATTTAGTTTAGTCAAGGTTTTAATTTATCAATTTCTGTTCAGCTAAAAGTATATACATTTAATAGCTCTGACATTTTGGTTTACATTTCTGGTTCAATTTTTAGGGTTTAATTTTCCAAAATAGGAGATTGATGATCTGAGCTGTGGACTATTGCCAGTACTACTCAGAAAGTAAACTACAGCCGAACAAACTTCTAAGGGTAGACACGCCTCACAACTAGTGATTTGGAGAACATGCAGACCATGTGCTGGAGGATGTATGGAACTACCAGCTGGATACCTTAATGCAATCTCTAGTTCAGAAAGGGGGTACATTGTGTTTTGTTCTGTCCGTGATGTGTATGTTCTCTTAAACAACTTAAGTAGGACATTTCTGAATCGGTGTGATTTAACCCTGAACAGCCGAAATTCAATTAGTACTGTATGCAGGTTAGATGGTGTGAAAGCAGGGCTGAATCATGACTATGGATTCTTTTCACATTATAACAAGTAATTTGACTTCACCTTCCTTTTTATGTGCTGTTTCCTAGAGTTTGAATCCTTACAAATGCTCTGATTTGCTGTTGCACTATGACCCAGTCCGATGTCTTACACTCCCCTGCATTTATTTTCATCTCATTCTGTAAATTCCCCCTCTTCAAACCATCTGAAGTGGGATTTTCTCACATGAGAGCTCATGTGATAAATAAATCTGTTATGTTTTAAGTGCCACAAGATTCCTTGCTTTTTCTGCTTTACTAGACTAACACAGCCACCCCTTTAGATCCTTACATGCTATGACTCCTGGAAATTCATGAAAGAATGTAAAAAACAAAACAGATTTACCAGACCTAGAAAATAGATTATGGTGGACCAGTGTAATGAGATTCATTAAAATGCTGGTTCTATGTTTTACCATATTCAAAATAAGTTGTGAACTGCAGTCAGTTATAATATAATCCATTTTTTGGAATGTTATAGTTTTAAAATGAAATAAAATCCCTAATTAGTACATCCTGGACATTCAGAATGAAAGAGAAATCTAAAAGCTTGAGGTGTAAAGACAGGAAGTTACATAAGAATAGCCACAATGGGTCAGACCAATGGTCCACCTGGCCCACTATTCTGCCTTCTGACAGTGACTAATGCCAGGTGCTTGAGAGAGAGTGACTAGAACAGGGCAGTTATCAAATCAGCCATCTTTGTTGCCCACTCCCACTTTCTGGCAGTCAGAGGCTAGGGACCCTCAGAGCATAAGGTTGCATCCCTGACCATTTTGGCTATTAGCCACTGATGGACCTATTATCCATGAATTTATCTAATTCTTTTTTTGAACTAAGTTATACTTTTGGCATTTGCAACATCCCCTGGCAACAAGTTCCACTGGTTGACTGCATTGTGTGAAGAAGTACTTTTTGTTTTTTTAAAGCCTGCTGCCTATCAGTTTTCTTGGGTGACCCTTGGCTCTTCTGTTATGTGTATGCAGTATTTAAGGTGTGGCTTGGTTTTATATAGTACCATTATGATATCTTCTGTTTTATCTATTCCTTTCCTAACATTCCATTAGCTTTTTTGACTACTGATACACATTGAGCAGATGTTATCAGAGAAATATCCTCAATGACTCCAAGATCACTTTTCTGAGTGGTGTCTAATACAGATCCCATCATTTTGTGTATATATAGATGGGAATACATTTTCCAATGTGTTACTTTACAATTATCAATGTTAATTTTCATCTGCCATTTTCTTGCCCAGTCATTCAGTTTTGTGAGATCCCTTTGTAATTCTTTATAGTCTGCTTTGGACTTCATTAGCTTGAATAATTCTATATTGTTTGCAACTTTTACCCCTTCCTAATAACCCCTTTCCCAAAACTATTTAGGAATATGTTGAACAGTACTGATCCTGGTACAGAATACTGGAGTACACCACTGTTTACCTTTCTGTGATTTTTTTGTTTTGCAGAAGTCTTGTTGACAGTTCTCCAACAAATCATCTTCATCTGTGTGTGATAATTCTGTTCTTTACTGTAGCTTCAACAATTTTGCCTAATCTGAAATTAGGTTTACTGGTCTGTAAATGCCAGTGCCGACTCTTGTCTAGTCTGTGCCTTAATCCGGAGTGAGACATGGAAAGGGTGAGTCAAACATTCCACATTTGTTCTGACTATCTCTGATAAAGTCCATGAAACTTGATGAGACTCCTGATGAGGATTTTTATATATTCACTACATATCTCATTCAGCTGCTTGGTGTTTTCTGTGATGTGTTTTTTCAACAGTGAGGCCCCTTAGTGTATTATTACATCTGGAACACCAGTCTCGGTGCCATAGCTCCTATTTTTGATAGGCTTGACTGTGCAAGTGGCTGAGAACAGCTGTAAGGTGCCTTTATATTTTCATAAAAACAAACAAGGAATCCAGTGGCACTTTTAAAGACTAACAAATTTATTTGTTGCATGAGCATTCATGGGAGAAAATCTCACTTCATCAGATGCTTTGAAGATGGGGAACTTACAGAATGGGAGGGCAATTGTTTGCATTTGGAAAGAAAGATAATGTCTGAGTCTGTGAGTTGTTTTCATTAAGTTGCTGCATTTTCACTTCAAATGGCTGTATTCAGTGCAGTGGTGGATCAGGAGCCACACAGCCCATGGGCCTCCTCCACTGGTGGACTCCCTTGCCCCTCCTCCCCCAGTAGGTCAGCTCTGGAGAGAGAAGGGTGGCTGGAGCCAGAGACGAGCTGTGACCTGGCTGGTCAGCCCCTGGGGGGTGGCGGGGCTGACTGGTATGTGCAGTGCAACTTCTGGTGTGACCTAAAAGGTCTGGAAGCTCAGAGCCCAGACTCTAGGCCAGAACACCTTTTTCCCCTCCACAGCACCAGGCTGCTGGAAGGGTGGAGGGGCCCCCACATTGTGGGGGGCTCCTGGGCATGGTACCCATTGGCTTATGTGATAGTCCACCTCTGAGTCAGTGTCTTGCATGTTGAAATGTTCCAAAGGGGTAGCCACGTTAGTCTAGCTCAACAAAAGAGTCTTGTGGCATTCCTTTTATCATCTTAATTAGTTAAGTCTGAATTTACTGCCATCAGCTTTGCAGTGAGGATGGGTCACTGTTCCACCTGGAATAAAGTGTGTGTGTGAGAGCTTTTCTTTGGACTATTATGTGGCAGAAGTCCACTGATATGACTCATCTGTAATTACAAATAACCACATGAATCCAGCTCAGTTCTTATCTTGTGGACGTTTGAAGAACCATTGTAGATTCTGTTGGTATGCTCCAGACTGATGTCCTCACCAATCCCTGTGATGCAGCCCTACAGCTACAAAGATTTATAAGACTTCTTGGATAGATGTTACCATTGAGGAGAGCATTCACAGTACAGAACAGTGCATAATATGAGTAATAAAGGTTGTGTTGGTGCTTGATGGGACCTCCTTGCACTGGAGCATTTCAGCTGAATTGTTTTTCAAGTTTATCAGTCTCTGATAGTTGAGTATGTAACATTGTCGAACCACAGCTGCTTGGCTGTTGCTTGTTTCTTACAGCACAGTCATCTGCTTACAGAGCTCTTTAAATTCCACTCTTATAAAGTCCAGATAGAGTTGAGGAAGCTCTTCAATGCTCATCATGCTTAAAACACTTCATAATGAATAATTGCAGAAATTCCCATGCACCCATCCAAAAGACTAAGACACTTGTCAACAAGCACGTGTGCATTAAACAAATTACACAGCTTTAGCTCCTGCCATTTGAAATTTTGCCAGGTATTTATTTTTTCCAAGGATGACAAACTCATTTTTCAGATTCCCATATCCCCAAATGCAATGTCTAATTATACAGATCTTTTTTCCCTTGATCAGAAATGAAACTTCATCTGGAAAACAGTTTCTTCATGAAGAAGTTGGTGGGACAAGTCCAAACTGTGTATATACCGTAAAGTTTAGATGCTTCACTATCTACTCATACTCTAGATCAGTGGTTCCCAACCTTTTCTCTGCTGTGGCACACCTTGATACCTTCAAATTTTTCAAGGCACACTGCTATTAAAAACTCATGAATATTCAAATTAGCTCAAAATAACATGAATATTTATGAACCATGGCACAGTGGTTTGGAAATGCTGCTATGTGGGATAGTAGGGGTGGCAAGACAGGGAGGTAAGGAGTTATTTGCAGTGGCAGGAGTGAGTGTGGGGAGCAGAGCAGGGCAGGGGCAGGGCCGGCACAACCCAATAAGCCTAGTAAGCATTGCAGGGGGTTGCTGGCACCTGCTCTGCTTGCAGGGGGTGCCAGAAATGGTGGCACCATTCCTGGGCAAGGGTGACCAAAGAGGACAAGGGCAGCCATGTGGGGAACAGCACAAAGGTGCCAAGAGAGGAGAGGGGAAGAGAGAACAGGAGTGGCTTTGTGGGGTGGCAGGGGGAACCTGAGGAGTGGGAAGGTAAGACAGGGCAGCATGATGCAGCAGCCACTTCCCCCTTTCTCCACAGTGGCTCCCTGCCACCCAGGGAGATCCTCACCCCATTGCTGCTCCCTCCCACCCCATTGGGTTCTGTTCCCCTCTCCCCCAGCCCCCTGCTGCCTGTGATGGACTTTCCCATCACTGCAGGGGCCAGAAATATCCCTCCAGTCCCCAGCTACACCCGTCCAACCAAACAGTCACCCCACAACCTCAGTTACACACCCTCTGCTACACATCCACTCCCACCCACCTCTGCTATACACATACCCCCTGCCCCCCACAACCCCCAGTAGCCCCTCTCAAAGCCCTTACCTTGGCTGTTTGCAGGCTGGCTGACCAGCTGGAAGCTGCTTCCCTGCCAGAAACTGCTTTGTGGGGCCCCCTAAAGGGCTCACTGTTGGCCCCCACTGCTACCTTCCCTGTGTCCCCAGTCCCCCCCTGCATCCCTAACCATCCCACATGACCTCCCAGGACTCCTTTTTTGTTTTGCTGAACTGAACTTACATGACTATCCCTCTGGAACTCGTAAATTATTCTTGGGTTTGATATTTTTAAAGATCTTCCCATCATGAAGCTTGTAAGTTAACCATCTTTCACTTAACATAAATGAGCTAATGCTGATCTACAAAGTTAAAATGAACATTTAAAAAATTTTAAAAAAGTATGAGCATTAATTAATAAATAAAAAGTGGTAACAATGATGGCTCAAAAATAACAAATACCACATTTAAAATTTTGGCAGTCAAATCTTACAAATGTTTCATATAGGCTTGGGTATGTGTGCACTAGACATTTAATACAAATAATGATAAATAAAAAATAAGTAAAAAAAAAAAAAAGGGGTTCCTAGTGTGTAGCTATAAATGAAAAACACCAAATTTCAGTGAAATTCTCTGAAGCACTCAAGTTTATAAGACACTTGCCCCCTCAAAAATATTAAATAGTAAGCACAGAAGCTAAAAAATTACTTACCAAAAAAAAAAAAAGATACAGCACAGACGTCACACACAGCTGTAATGATTGTCTAAGAGGGCAGCACTATATTTATGTTTAGCAGCCTATATGGAATCCTAGAATCATAGGGTTGGAAGGGACCTCATGAAGTCATCTAGTCCAATGCCCTGCCAGAGGCAGGACCACTCCCACTAAACTATCCCAGTCATGGTTTTGTCCAGCTGGGCCTTAAATACCTCCAAAAATGGACCTACCTGATAAACTGATCTAACCAAAGCCAAACCAAAAATTGTTACAAAGTCAATTGAAAAGGCAAAAGAACAGGTAAAAAAAGAAAAGGAAAAGGCAATATTTCACAAAATTAAAAAATGGCAGAATAAATGGCCACACTGAGGAATTAAAAGCTGAGCCCAAGGGAAAATTCCTACTACTGTGCTGGCTGTTGCTTGCTCCTGCTTTTTTAGCATGTCAGTGTGAAGGTGATGGGCAGATAATGGTGAAATTTGCAATTCAGACGAAGCACAGATCCTAATGATAGTTTGCCTTGATGAGCCAAGCGTGAAAAATGCTTAGGCTTCCAGCCCTACTAGCTCTGCTAGGAGGGAACAATTTCTATATTTTTCTATATTTTCATTTCTGTCCACCAAATTGAGGACGGGACCCCTTATTGCTTGGAGCCCTAGGCAGCTGCCTGCTTTGCCTACCCCAAAAGCTGCCACTGCTTTTTGCCAGCCCTGCACAGTCCACGTGGCTGGGCTGAGCAGGGAAGGAGCTCTAACTCTAGCTCTCCCAGAGTCTCATGGCGCACTTTGGGTGTTGCCGCGGCACACCAGTGTGCTGTGGCACACTGGTTGGGAACCACTGCTCTAGATTCCTTTCTCCCTCTTCCCACCCTTGGTCTGGCATGTGGCTTTATAGCACATTGATCAGTCAACATTTCCCTTAATGTTTATCACTCCACTTTCAAGGTGGAATTCTCATGCTGAAGATGAAAATCCTTCATCATGTAAAATGACCAAGCTGTAATAGGATCTTCTTGCAGGGTGCAAATTTGTTACTCAGGGTCAGTCTGCAGGCGTAGGTCATTCACCAGCTGTGATGCTGCATAGGTTGTATTTTTTTGCAACATTTGGTAGAATGTTTCAGGACTGAGGAATTATCTGAACCAGATGTGAAAGGCTAGCTCCCTGACACACACTTGCAGTTAGTCATAAGCGGTTAACCATGTGACCAGTCCATAATATTGGCCTGTTGTGTACAAAAGGAGTGAGAATTAGAGTTAACTGCTATAGGTACCTTAGATAAAGAGGAATTTAAAGGTTCTTGTAATCTTGTTTTGGTTTTTTTGACATCAGACAGATTGCAGTTTCATGGGATTTTTAGTAACTAGAGACAGAGGGTGAACTGAGGTAGAATCCTAGAGATCTGATTTTAGGGCTGAGGGACCTGATATAGCAGCAAGGTTACTGAGAATCACTGACTTTATTTTGTGTCATTCTTTACATCTGTACTGAATGGCTGTAAAGATACACTCAGTCAGACTAACTCACACTTATTTCATAGACATACTCAACTTATTTCAGATCAAATGTGTGAAACAAGTCAAGGGGTATGTCCACACAGTCTTTAAAACAAAATAATGCAGATTATTTCAATTTAAAAGATTGCAGGTCCACACTAGGTCTCCTTATATTGAGATAAGGAGCTCCCTAATCTCGCAATAAGGAAAGTCATTTTTCAATACTCTAAAACCTATTATTATATCAAAAAGATGGTTAAATTGAAACTGTAGTTTTGAAATAACGCTGTGTGGACATGTTGTTGTTTTGATTTAACAGTTTTGCCCTTCTCCTTCCCAGGGTGCTGTCCTTCTTCTATTATATTGGATGGGAGCATGGCCCTTCTAGAGCTCCATCTTGCCACACCTTCCATGGTGCCCCTCTCCTAAATCAAACTAGCAAGTCCTGTCCATGGACATGCTAGTTTGATTTGAGTTTCTAGTGGGGACATGTTAAACCGATTTAACTGTCTAAGTGTGGACATAGCCAAGGAGAAAAGCAAACAAGGAGTCCTGTGGTACTTAAAACTAACACATTTATTTCTTGCATGAGCTTTCATGGGAGAAAATCCCACTTTGTTGGACACTTTGAAGATGGAGGAACTTATAGAATGGGTGGAAATAAATGCAGGGAAATGTAAGTCATGGGAACAGGTCACACTGTAACAGCAAATCAAAGCAGTTGTTAAGATTTAAACACTGGGAAGCAGGATATAGAAGAAGTCATGAAAATGCTGGCTGGGGGCCCCTCTTCTTCTGACTGGGCTTCAGCTTGAGTTAATTCTGGTGTTCACAGCTGCACAGTCTACCACAAGGACAAGCAGTCAGTGAGGTAGCAGATCCATAGGCGTTTAGGGCTTTGTCATGATCAATACTTGAAATTCCCCTGGAAGTCAATAGGTAGTCTGTGCAGTTAATGGAACACTGATGCTATAGTATATTAGCTATGAGATGCACTGCTTAATGAGCAGGCTGGCTAGGTGTTTGAATGGATTTCAACTGCAATCCCAACTGTGTGTTTGTACAGTGCCTAGCACAATGGGGCCCTGATTTCATGCTGCCATAATACAGAGAATTTGATGATGATGATGTGAGTGCACTGCAGTGATCTAATTTTGAGGTTTCAAAGATGTGGTTGAAGGTAGCAAGGTCTATGTCTGAGAGGAGGGGTCATGATTGCCATTGTTAAATCTTGCTCCACTGATATGCATCAGTGCAAAGATCATATTCCTGGCCTATTGTTTTGACTGTGTCTCCCCTCTCTTTGAACCCCTCTTTTGGCTGTCCTTTCTCTATCACATCAAATATAAACTACCTATTTACTTCAGGGTCATTTACAACCTATCCTCCCCTACCCTGCTATCTCTCATTCAGTATCAATAAGTTGATCCTTGCTTCTGATTGGCCCATGCAGCCTTCATTGCCCATGTGTTAAATTTTCAAGCAAGCATATTTGTGCCTTCTCCTGTGCCGCTCCTCATATGCGAGAGGATCACCCTGTGACTATCCACAAAACAAACTTACAGTCCCCCTTCAAAGTCTTCCTTCACACTTTACTTTGCTGCGAGGCCAAAAACTTGATGATTAGGGTGTTGCTGTACACAGCCCATTATTGATCAGTGACATTATTGTTTTTTGTGCACCCTGTAACTATATCTATCTGTTTCTAGTTTTATTCTTAGATTGTAAGCTCTTTGGGGGCAGGGACCATCTTCTTGTTCTATGTTTAAGCAGCACCTAGCACAATGGGGTCTTGGTCCATCACTGGGCTTCCTACAGGCTATGATAATATAAAAATAATAATGATTAGATTCATGCCCTATTCTCAACCAGACACTGAGTAAGGAAATCAACAACTTTAACTGGGTCAAATGATATGGATGTGTGTCACTGCATCTGAAAAGCACTGCAACACATGTCTTCTCACTAACTCTCTCATGTAAACATTGGGCAGAAGGAGAAACAAAATGAAACCTCTCAGAAGGGTCCCCCACAGTAGGGAACAGTGTTTGCCCACCACATGGCTTTAGGAGCACTCCATCAACCTTGCTATCAGCACCTGGTGGTCAATGTTATTGCAACTAGAATAGACACTTGGCTTTTATCTATAGCCAAGAGAAGCGAAAGCCAGTGAAACTAGAGCAGGCTATGCAATTCTCTGACTATAAAAGGTCAGCAGGACCTAAGAAAAGTACATTCTGTGAAACTTGTCTCACCACAGCCTTAATTTTCATGAATCTTAGCTGAATGGAAGATTAGATACAAGGTGGTGGTTGGTCAGGTTATCAGCATCCAGTGATAATGTCTTGAGCAGAGTCCATGCATGGAGTAATTTAAGGGAAGCTGAAGCTTAGTCTCCCTCACTTAGGCATTGTGAGTCTCTTTAGTGATAAGTCCAGTTCTTCCCCATTTGCCTACACCAGGAAGGACACAAGTTTTTTGACCAAAGACTTTTTCATAGAAATATTCTCAACAGCTTCAGCATCTTAGGAAGTGACACTGGTCACTCATGCTCCTACAAGAAAATTTGGCATTTGCTCTCTTAAGAAAGCGCCTTTCCTGCAAGAAGCAGATAGCTTTACTGGAATTTGCATGATGTCAAGTAAGGTAAAATATTTCAGATGAGGCTTATGCCTTCCACCATCTTTCTCAAAGAGAGGAAAAAACTTTCAAGTTCTTGCCATTTGGATTAGCCTGCATGAAATACATTTGGTTCTGAGTTTTCAGACACTGGCTGTGCTGTTAAATTTAATAGACATAAAGGAAAGAGTATGTGTTGGCTAAACAACAATTTTTCATGATTTATAGTCTCTATCGCTCATGGTTAAGACCTTTCTCAGCATGAAGCTGATTTTTTTCCCAGTCCTTGAGAATTCTGTAACAAAGTGCTGAGTGTTCAGCTGAATATTCAGATGAGTACAGGGAGGTAACACTGCTCTCCATTAGTAGACAAAATTCAGCAAACACACTTGGAGATGGCATCTTCTGAGGTCTGCCATTCAATGTTTTTGCATTTTAGTATACAATTTTGGCAACATTCTTATCCTGCCTTTATATATGTAGGCCTTGTTGCTTGACTGTGGCCAAAGAGCACACAATGCAGTTTGGCCTGGGAAGGGACTGTAGGTGCTTTTCTAGTAATAAAGGATTAGCCTGAGGGGAAGAGAGTAGTGGGCCATAGCCCTTTGGCAGGTAAGTATAAGAATACCCTTACTGCTCAGCTTTGAACTTCGTCACTCTTTTTCCACAGATATACCCCTATAGCTGCTGGAATAGGGATGGCATGGGTGACTTCAGTGAGAAATCTCTATCCCTTTCTATTGTTCCTATTCTCTCTCTGTTCCTATCCTCCCTCTGTCTCTAGTAGAGTTGAAAAGCACTGTCTACTTACCTGCCCTATTTTAGATCTAAGCTAATTTCTTTTATTTATTTCTGCCACCCACTCTTTTATCCTTTAGTGCTTGACTTAGTACTTCTGCTCCCTCTTGGTTGCTGAGTGCTCAGTTTATGACCCCCAAAACCTGGATGAATGTTATTTCTATTCATTGTCTCCCCATGCTCCCCACGTTGGAATAAATAGTTGTAGGTATAATTACAGAATTTTGTCAACAACAGTGACTGGGCTAAACCCCAAACACAGCTATAAGCACCTCAAAGGTACAATCAAAAGTACAGTTTTCCTGTATGCCCTCTTCAGAATACAGATTTTGTTTCTAATTACTTTTTTCAAAAACTAACAAAATTCTTCAGTGATTAGGTTGCAAACATAACAAGGGAATGTCTCTGAATATGAATGAGCACTTCAATTTAATTTAAAGTCCAATAACTCATGAGAATTAGCAGTGTTGGGTTCTGTGGAGTCACTAAACATACAAAATCACCTGATGCTATCTCATTGATGGTTTTGCAAGACTTCTATTTGTGGGTGCAAGGGGTGTTTATATTTTCCTGCTATGGAGCATCTTTTTTGCCTCAGTAGGTTTATTTTTCATTCTGTTTTTCTTGTTTAGGTAGGTGCAGTAATGGTGCTACCTACACTGTTGGCTGGAAACACTTGCTCCCCTTCTCATCTCATCCTTATTCCAAAACTAGGGATTTCCAGTGTGTGGTGGAACCTTGAAATCCTACTTGGTGAACCGCTTTATATTTTGAATTAACTTTCATGAAACTATATTGTTTCCTCTTATAAATGTAGAGAGGGATTTTTAAAAATAGGCTGATCTTTCATCTTTGCCGTTCAAGAATTTATTTGTTTTTGGTTGGAGGTGAGCAACGGAGGATGTTATTTGATCTTGCTTTGCTGCCCTGTGTCTGGCAGTGGGTTCTGCAGATGCACAGGGGTAAAATTACGTTCCTTCATCTCCCAAACAAGCTTTGTTTGTTTGTCATGACTTTTGTGAAGCTTTCAAGCCTGAATCTCTGAGTGGGCTTAGCTAAATTTCTGCTCTCTTTGAAGTTAAACGATACCAGTAACCTGCTTAAAGGAATTATGCTATGAACGGATGACATTATTATTGTGCAACAACTAATCCACAGAACAGTCAACAATACTGCAACAATCTTTCCAGCCAATGCTTGTTGAACAGATAATAACAATTTGAGCAGGGAAAAAAAGATAAAATTGTATGAATGATATGCAAAATGGAAATAAGACTTTAAAAAGCTAAGCTTGTTTTCAGCTGTACCACAAACATGGGGAGTGGTTTCTGAAGGATTTTAAAATATATAATATATAATTGTAGAACTGCTAGAGAGAGCAGCAGAATTGTTAAAAGAATATTTTGTCCTTTCTGTCTAAGGTTCCTTCATGGTCCCTCTCAGTGTAGTATGTTAACACCTTACAATCTTACAACATCTCTATGGGATAAAGATGTGTTATCCCTATTGTACAAGTGGAAAACTGAGGCACAGAGAAACTAAGTGACTTGTCCAAGATCACACAGGAAGTCTGTGGCAGAACAAGAAATTGAACCCAATCCCTCCAGGCTAGTGCTCTAACCATTCAGTCATTATTCCTTCCCATGGGCTGACCACTTAACATTCTGTATAACTTTATCCATATGTAAATTCTAGATGAATTTAATAGAATCTGAGTTCATTTAGTCAGGGCTAATCCAAAGTAACCCCAATTTACAAGACTCATCACAGACATCAGAATCCAGTCCATTGCCTTTACTTAGTAGTGAATTGTGATCCCTTTTTACCAGCTAGCACCTGCTGCACACTTCCTGCAGATGGCAAGGGCCCTTGGCAAGTTAGTGCACATAGTAGAGTCCACCATTATTTTGCATATATTGTGCAGTGTGTTTCAAAATGCTGACTAAATACTCATTGTACAGCTAATTTGAGAAGCTGCTTTGTGAATACTTCTTTCTTCTGCCTATGGAGGAGAGAGAATATGTAAAGCATTCCAAATATTTTCATGTTGGTCTTTGAAAAGGTTCCTTTTTATTTCCATACCAAGTTTTTCTTTTATATATCAATTCTTTACGTGAACACTGATAATTGTATTAAAAGCTTCTATTTACTTTCTCTTGACAGATTCACCTTAAAACTGATGGAAGTTCTACAATTCCTTGATTTCTTTCTGGGAAAGCATATGAAAGGTGATATGTAGGATTAGAAATCCCAGCTGAAGTCTCACCATTTCATTGTTTACTTAGATTAAGCTAAAAACATTTGTCATTAGAAACACAAGAGCTAATTTCCTGCCAGAACACCCAAACCTTTGACATTTTTCCTTCAAAAATCCTTAAATGTTTGGTAGAGTATCAAAGCTTTCTTCCTACCATCATCATGAAGGTCAATGGTTTCTGACAGATGCATATTAGACCTGACTTAATTATGACTGAGTGCCACAATATGTTTTCAACATCTGGTATCCAGTGACTAAACAGCACCTATATTTATAATTTTATTTTTAAAAGGACTAGTAGATGAAAATGACAACTACAATGGGGAAATCTGGAATGGCAGTAGAAAAAGTCTTTTTATTTTCCCTGGAATATTTCTAGTAATTGCTATAATTTTGAAGCACTCAAACTTTTTAAGATTCCTACACGTGGCCTTGACAAGGTCAGTGAGGCCTCAGTAACTTTTATGTTTCCTGCATGATCCCTGAAGGTTAGAGGAGGTGGTGGGTGGATGCTCATGAAGGGCAGACTGGAAAATAAATGCTTTCCTATTGCCCTGAGGAGTAGCTGTGCCTGATATAAGCACTCTCCACAAAGTCCTTCTTTTTTAGAACTTAGCAAAAAATCTACCTGTTACACAATTAGGATGTCAGATGGCTCGAGTCATTTAAACTGTTCCTTAAGTAAATGTCTGTGAGTAACTCTTAACATGGATGCTTAGTTGCTGTGTCTTTCAACATTGCTTAGGAACAAAATTATGGCAATTTGCCATTATGTTACAGTCTCTAGTTGTCTTATGGTTCTGTACTGTTGCTTGTCCCCTTTAGTTCCTGACTACCTGCCATGTAAAATTATAGCAGTGGTAAAGTCACTAGTGAACTTGATGGAGTCTCTGACACTTCTTTCTTCAGATATAAGCTCTGGTTGGGGTAACTTTTTTTTTTTAAAGGATCTTATTCATTTCCTCTTTTTTTTTTTTTCTTGGTTGTGGGTTAGGGGATTGTGAATTTCTCATGGCTGAAGGGCTTTTCTCAGTAGTGAACATAATAGTAATAGTAAAATATAAAAATGAAAATGTTAACACTTATTATTGTATGAATAATTTTTTTTCTTCAAGGCCTATACTATTCAAAGTATTTAGACTCAATACTGATAAACATTACATGCCTTTGCAAAACAATTGCAGCTTTTTTTCCCCCTGAGAAGACTTTTTTGAGAACTTAATGGTCTGCCTGTTTGGTGTTTGAGATCTTGTATTGTATTTACAACATGCTGCATCCAATACAGAAAGAACAGTTTTGTAGTTAAGACACACGACAGAGGCTATGTCTACACTTAGAAGGTTAGTTTGAATTCACTGAATTTGAACTAATCAATTTGAACTAATTATTTATTCGAATTAACAGCCACACTAGAAACCCTAATTCAAACTAGCATGTCCATGCAGAGGATTTGCTAGTTCGAATCAGGTAGGGGGCGCCATTGCATAGTGAAAATCTAGCTGTGGTTAATTCAAACTAACAGATCGAATTAACACAGCTACATTGGGTTAATTAACCATCAGTTCAAACTTATGGGAGGTTTTATAGATTCGAACTAGGCTTTCCTTAGTTTGAACTAAGGGAACTCTTTAGTTTGAACTAATGAAAGCTAGTGCGGATATGCACTAGTTTAGTTCAAATTAAGCCTCCTTAATTTGAACTAAATTGTAAGTGTAGACATACCCCGAGAAACTGGAGTTGGGGTTGCTCCCGCTTTGAACAGGGGGTTTGGAATTGATGATCTTCTACTTCTGAGGTCCTGTCCAGCATTAACCTTCTAAGATTCTATATCTGGAATGAAATTCTGGCTCCATGGATTTTTTTTTTTTCCACAAAAGTTTGTGTGATAAATAAATTTGTTAGTCTTTAAAAGTGCCACAGCTCTCCTTGTTTGCTTGGCTCCATGGAAGGTCTGCTGTTGATTTTAATAGGAATCAGGACAACTTTATCCTATTGATTTCTAGTCTCAGCTTTGCCCAGACTGTTTGTGTGAGCTTGGAAACTTAAGCTCTCTGCACTTTATTTTTCCTCACTTATGAAAATAAGATAATTATTTACTTGTATTACTATAATAGTCAGGTCATATTTCATAGTGCTAGATTTCAGAAACTGTATTATCTGTGAAACTGTTTTCCATATAGCTTTAATGAAAAAGTAACCTAACACGTAAGGCAGGGCCATCCTTGGGTAGGGTGAGAGGGGCAGCCACCCGGGGCCCTGGGGGGCTGTCTGGAGGAAGGATTGGGCCTGGCGAGGCAGGATCAGGCCCAGCACCACATGAGATGTAGTGCCTGCAGGATCAGGCCTGCGTGGCAGCCGGAGGAGGGGAGAGGAACAGCAGCATGGTGCCCCTTCCCCCCCTGCCCCCAGCCACATGCACTGCTTTCAGCTCTGTGCTGGAGCAGCGGGGAGGTGGTGGGAGGTAGCACGGAGCCCATATCGCTACCCCCCGAAGCCATGCTGCCTCCCTCCCCCTCCCTGCTGCTTGGACACAGACCCAAAAGCCACATGTATAGCGGGGGGTGGGGGAGGCGGACTGGCAGTGCTGAATGGGGCTGCCACTTTTTGCCAGCTCGCCCCCCCGGCATAGGATAGCCAGTGCAGGGGCCTGCCCCTCCCCTGGGCCACCTGCCCCCCCCCACAGTGTTGGTGGGGGGGGTAGTGGAGGCCCCGCAGAGAGTGATTCGCCCAGGGCCTGGCATCCTCCTAGGGATGGCCCTGACTTGAGGTATTGAACAAGAGATGAAATATATATTGCTCTCTATGGTTTGGCTAGAGCACCAGGCTGGTATCCAGAGAACATTTTCTTAACAGCACAAAGAATCTTGCTAGGATTCTCACATAGGGCTGGGGGGCATTTAGAGTCACAGATAAATTTGAAAAAGGGCCTGACGTTCATTTGGGTATGATTCAATAAAACACCCAGAAGCTTTAAACTCGGATAAATGAAGCATGTTCAAATTCATCTGAATTCAAAATCTGGAAGGTCATATCATGAGATCAAGCTGCCTTCTGGATTTTCTCGTATTTGTTTTAGGCTGGCATAAACTTACTCCATTTCTGTAGTGCTCCTGCTGTTTGGAAGTGAAAACTGTACTAGCAAGCTTTTGCCCTTCATGCTGTAAAAGCTGGGGAAGCATCTATAATTTTAAGTTTGTATTTGGAAGCAGATTGCATGTTTTTTGTTGACTCTAAATACCTATTTATTATCCAGCAAATCATGTCGTTCTATATGGTAAACCCAATAGCTCACAGCTAATGGAACCCTTTATGAGATGTGAAAGAGAGCAGATGATTCTGCAATTGATGCACCATTCATCAGGACTCAGCTTTGTGTATCACTTATTGTTGCATGTTTTTATGTGCCATTTTCAATCAATAGTGATGTTTTTCTAAAAGATCTGCTCTAGTTTAAGTTCAAATTATTTGAAAGAAGTTCTATGGTCGGCCTTATGCAGGGGATCAGATGAGATGGTCACAGTGATCCCTTCTGGTCTGAGACTATGAATCGTTAACTTAAACCCATACTATTCAGGGCTATGCTAAGAGAAGATTATTTTCTTTGGTATTCACTCAAGAATCTTAGAATCATAAGGCTGGAAGGGTCCTCATGGGGTCATCTAGTCCAACTCCCTGCTAAAATCACAACAACTCCCACCAAATCATCCCAGCTAGGGTTGTGTCTAACCAGGCCTTAAATATTTTCAGAGATGGAGATCCTACCACCTACCTAGGTAACCCATTCCAGTGCTCCACCACCCTCCTAGTGAGAGAGATTTCCTTAATATCCAACCTTGACCACCCCAGCTACAGCTTGAAATCGTTGCTCCTTGTTCTGTCCTCTGTCTCTACTGAGAACAGCCTAGCTCCCTCCTCTTTGGAGCACCCCTTCAAATAGTTGAAGGTTCCTATCAAATCCCCGCTTAGTCTTCTTTTCTGCAGACAAAAAAAGCCTAGTTCCTCCCATCTCTCCTCATAAATCATGTGCCCCAACCCCTAATCATTTTTTTTTACCTTCTGGTGGACTCTTTCTAATTTGTCAACATCCTTTCTGTAGTCAGGAGCCCAAACCTGGACACAGTTTTCCAGATTCTGAAGGAACTCAAATATGAAGTTGCAGATACTAACTGTGTGGTATGTAACATCTCATTTAAATCCATTTCTGTACCAGATGACCTAAGCATATGTAATGCAATGCTGGGACAGGGGTCGCCAACCCAAAAGGTAAAAAGAACCATTTTTAAAAATCCCTTCAATCGCAAAGTGGTTTGAAAACCATAAGGGGTATTGCCTGCTAGTTAAGAAACTGAATAAGAGAACAGAGATGCATATTGATTTTTAATGACAAAAAATGTTTGCTGATGCAAACAAGCAATTTACATATACATTTTAACAATATATGATGTGTTTTAATGACAGTTTGCTTTTTAAAACATACAGCTTTTAGACCTTTACTGAAAACTAATTGGCTGATGACACATTGCAGAATGAAGGCTTTTTTGAAGTAAATCATCAATTAGAAGTTGCTTTTAGTTAATATTTATCAATAAAAGTGAGCTCTAATTCTTGGGATGGAACAGGTGGGAAGAGAGAGAGAACAACTGCCTTCAGCACTGGAAAAAATACAAACTGTCATGGTCCAACACACAAAGTACTCATTTCATTCTAGCTTTGTCAATGTAAGTTTTACTTTAATATTTAGTGTTATAAACACTGATTTGCAAAGAAATTTGAGGGTTCTCTCAAACAAGTAATTAAAACATATTACTTACTAGATATAAAGAGGTCTTTGGGTACACAGAGAATTGAAACAAAGCATTTGGCAGTAACTCCAGTGTCTTATCTCTACCTTAGCCCAGAACCAGATGTACAAGAAAGAGATGTCAGCAACACATCAGTACACAGATGTGGGGTAATCTCCTCAAATAACCTCCAGTAGGTACAAATTGGATCAATCCTTGAAGCATGAAGGTTGAATATCTCCTCTTTAACAAATTCTTTTAGTGTCAACTATAACACCTTTCTATATTCTTGTTACCCATAAAAGCTTCCAATTTCATCAGAATCTTGCTCAAAAAATTCTATGACTCAAATATTTCAATTTAGTGATTAATGTTCACTAAGTACTTTCCTTTATACAGCTTCCCTTGGGGGGGGGGGGGAGACCAAACAAAACAAACAACCTGTGTTCAGCCAATGCTGCTTTGTTTTTCCCCCTCTTAGGTCACTTTTAATTTTCTCCACCTTAACTTTTCTTCCCTAATATAAACTGAGTACACCACCAGAGCCAAGAGGAACCTTTACAATGAAGGAACACATGGCCCCAAGAATATTTTGAAGTTCCATAATAGTACAAAGATAATAGCAATTTAAGACTGTGAATAAAGGTGAGCCTGAGAAATAAAATTAAGCTTCATCTGAAGGATATTTATTCTTTTCCACAATGGTTCTATGATAGTCTTACACAAAATTTATAGACTTCTTCAAGTTAGAGTGCGACTTCCTATGCTTTCCAGTTCTAAAGAATTAAAGGTTTGGATTTCACAAAACTCTGTCAACCAGAAGAGCATTTAAAAATCCTGCCAAAAACAAACAGGGCACTAATCTTTGCAACTAGTAGGGCACGTCTACACGGCTCTTTTTATTTCAAAATAACACTCGTTGTTTTGAAATAAAAAAAAAATTAGGTCTACATGACGTTTCCTTATTTTGAAAGGACGGACCTTGTCCTTTCGAAATAAGGATCGTCATGTTGAAAAAGTAAAACCTGCCGCCCCTCGAAACGGCTGTTATTTCGAAAGGGATATTTCAAAATAACGTCATTAGACCTGTTGTTCCGAAACAACACCGTTGTTTCGAAACAACTGTTTGAAACAGCGGTCCAATTGGCGTTATTTCGAAATATCCCTTTCGAAATAATGGCCATTGCGATTCCACGGTTTTCCTTATTTCAGAATGGACCCTTTCGAAATAAGGGTTTTATTTCAAAATAAGCCCTTTCGAAAGGACTGATTTTGAAATAAAACTGTGCGTGTAGACGTGCCTGTAGTGTGGCTTTTTTTTCGTTTGGTTGGTTTTGTTCTGTTTTGTTTTTAAAGTTAATTTAAAAGACTAAGTGGTACAAAGTCAAGGAAAATGAACCGAAGCAGTTTAACCTACTGCTTTTCTTCATTACCAGCATAATGAAGTGTGTGGGGCCCTTTTCCCTCATGCAGGGGTCTCCTGGCTCCCACTCTCTTACTTACTATATTGCAGTGCTGAGAGAAGACGGTTTTTACAGACACATCAGCAACACTTTCATCACCCCCCCGCTTTGTGGGTGTGTATGCACTAGGCTGACCCTCTGGACTCCCACAGCTCCCTCCCCCTCAACCTCAAGTCCAGCAGAGCTGGCTCCTGGCAGCCTTCCGCGCCCCCCCCCCTTACTTAGGCATCCAAGCCAAGCCCTTTCGCTGCTACTCCTGAGACCCTCCTGTGCCCATTACAGCACTTACCTGTACTTAAGCAGGGGAATCTCCAGCTGTGAGCTGCTTCAAGAATTTGAGAGAAGGGCAAGATATTTAAATAGCCCCAGCTCTCAGCTAGGGAGCCACAAAGCAGCTGCTAAACAGCCAAAAATAGCTGACTGACCTGCCTTGCCTGATCCCAGTGCTAGGATCTCCTCTGAAGCCTTTTCTAAAAATTGGCAATTGTAGGCAAGTAAGTACCATGCAAGATGGCTGAAACTAGAGTAAAGAATAAAATTATCAGAACACATGAATGAACACACATTTTGGGGAAGTGTCAACACAGGCTTTATACAGGAAAGTCACACCTCACCGGGCTACTGGAATTCTTCAAGCAGGTCAACAAGCATGTGAATAAGGACAATCGAATTAATATAGTATAATGAGATTTTCAGAAATGTTTTGACAAGGTCACCTTACCAAAGGCTCTTAAGGAAAGAAAGCTGTTGTGGAATAAGAGGAAAGTTCCTTTCATAGATTAGTTACTGAATGAAAGACAGAAAACAAAGGGTATGAATGAATTGTTAGTTTTCAAAATGGCAGCAGGTAAATAGAGGTGTCCCTCAGGGATTTGTACTGTTCAAAATATTCATAAATGGTCTGGAAAAGGGAGTAAACATTGAAATGGCAAACTTTGCAAACAATAGAGGATTACTCTCCATAATGCTGTCCAGAGTAATTGCAAAAATGACAAAGGGATCTCACAAAAGTAGGTGACTGGAAAATAAAATGGCAGATGAAAATTAATGTTGATAAATACAAAGTGATGTACTTTGGAAAACATAATCCCAACATACACACAGAAATGATGGGTTTTAAATTAGCTGTTTCCACTGAGGAAAGAGGTCTTGATGTTTTTGAGAATAGGTCTCTGAAAACGTTTGCTCAATATGTATCAGCAATCAAAAAAGTGAACAGTGTTAGGGATCATTAGGAAAGAAATAGATAAAAAGACAGTAAATTGTCATAATGCTGCCATATAGATTCCTGGTATATCCACAAATTGAATACTCTGTGCAGTCCTGGACATTCCGTGTGTGTGCGTGTGTGTGTGTGCGCGCGTGTGCACGCGCGCATAAATAAAAAATGGAAAAGGTACAGAGAGGAGCAACAAAAATGTGCAAAGGTATGGAACAGCTTCCGTACGTGTGGAAATTAAAAAGTCTGGAGACTTTTCAGCTAGGAAAAGAGAGAGCTAAGGAGGCATATGATAGCCATAAAATCAATAATGATGTGCAGAAATGCATAAAAGTATTATTTACTGTGTCACATCCATGAGAAGCAGGGGCCACCGGATGAAATTACTAGGTTTCAAGTTTAAAATAAACATAAGGAAGTACTTCTTCACACCATACACATTCAACTTGTGGAACCTGTTGCCCATGGATGTTGTGAAGGTCAAAGGTTTAATTGGACTGGAAAAAAAAAAAAGCCCATGCAGAATAGGTCCATCAATGGCTGTTGTTATGTCCCTAAGCGCTGACTCTCAGATGATGGGACTGGATGGTAGAGGATGGATCACTTGATAATTGCCTTGTTCTCTTCATTCTCTTTGAAGGCACTGGCTTTGAGCACTCTTGGAAGTCAGGATACAGAGCTAGATGGCCCTTTAGTTTGATCCAGTATGGCTGTTGTTACGGTTTTTGTGTTTTGTTTTTTTTTTCAGGCAAACCTTGAAATTGTTACTCAGTTTTTACTCAATTCTTATCTAAGCAACTTTTCCACTTTCTTCTGTAGAAAGGTGACCAAATAAAAACTCCAGAATTTGATTCACAGTGAAATAGAAAGGATTTATGGAAACTGGTGAAGTGGTGATAATTCAGAATTCCATAGTATTTTATTTTTCAGCATGCAAAACTGAATGAATTGAGACACTCTTAATCATCTTGGTCAACTAAACATATCCTTTCATATGAAAGGTATCAGACAAGGAGTTAAAAACAGTGGAGTCTAGTGGTTGGAAAATAGGAGTGAACGCATGGAAACGGATTTTGGATCTTAACTTTACCTCAGCTACCCCTAGTTAATCAGGGATAATATTTGTAAAGTGCTTTGAGATAGTTGGATTAAAGGTGCTATGAGTTCAATGTCTAAGAGTGATAACTTAATTTAGTCTTCAAGACAAAGAAATGGAAAGGGAAAAACTGGATTCAGAGGTATGTATATATTTGTCATTTTAACCATATTTAAGTCATTTTTCAGTTATTTCCATAATTTCTCATATTGCTTTATGTATATTTTTCATTACTGCAATAAGAGTCTGACACATGGCAGCTGGTAAAAACTGGACTTTCTTCTGCTTGCTCCAGTCACATGTACATAAGGTCAATATGCTAGCATGTGACAAGAATTAATAACCATTGATTTATGTAGCTACTTTAATGATTACTTCTATAAGGTGAAATACTGGTTTAACAAAGTCAATGGCAAAAATCTCATGAGCTATAGGAGGCCAGGATTTCACTCATAAATTTTAAGATGGTAACTTTTTCTATCATCCCTATTTTTCATTTCTGTACACTTTTGTTTCCAGTGACTGTGTTGAACTGCTGATGTTCACTCTGATGAGATTCACTTATGTTTTGTTTTCAGAAAAATGGCATCTCTGCATGTCCTGAGAACAGAAATATAAGTGAAAGAATGCATTATACTACAGGTGTCATGGGCTATGTATGTCAGACCTCTATTCTTAGGGTCCCGGTCATAACTGAGATTGTAGATTAATTGTGTAACAATGTGTCAGAAAATATTGCACAAATAAACAGAACACGGTTAACCCAACACTTTGAATTTATAGAAGGTCTAAATTAGATCCTTATAATAACATGATTATCACTAAGTTCTAGCCTGAAGCTAAACTTGTGTTCATTTTGAATGAAGGAGCTCCCAACTGGCAGGAACTTAAAAGGTAACATAATATGCTGCACTAACAGAAATATAACAGACTGCTTATTGGGACATGTTTAAAAAGAGAATGTATAATAGTTTTCTGATGTCACTGATACATATTTCTACAAATAACACTAGAGACAAGTGAAACCTGTTTTGCAGTTCACAAGAAATCAACTGAATGAAACCTGAGTTTCATATCTTAACTGTTATACATATGCAGAGGAATCCCAGCAGAATCTTTAAAAATAAGCATATGTTTCCTCAGTGATGTCATATTCCTGTTATCTGCATTGTACCAGAGTCTTTTTTCTCTAAATAAAAGACAGAGAGCCAGAGAAAAGTTAGAGCATGACATTTCACTTTAGTTCTGTTTATTCCTACAATTATGTTTGAAAAGTTTGGCTGTGAAAACAAGAACAATAGCCACTTTTTATGGGATATAATGGGTGTAAATTAGGCAGAATATGGCCTTAATACTTTTTCCTGACAGACTATCAAGAAGAGATCGATATAGAAGAGGTGAGTGGGATTCAACAGGGATTTATTCTTTTAGTTTTCAACTGGACCTTTTCTTTTTAATCCAAGTTCAGTAGTTAGGATATGGAAAATAGGCTTCAGTTTTTGTAAATCAGATATGACCTATTCAGCCAAAACACAGGGCACAAGAAATTAAGTAAATATATATATTTACCATACATATTACAATGTGTATGGTTTTTATAAATAGTTATATATCAAATAGCTTTATTATAACTGATAAACAGTACACAACTCTGAACTATTTATTATGGTACTTACATCTGATCCTACAGTCTTCATGCATGCATACATTAACTCCCACTGAAATCGGGGGAACTTTGCAGCTGGAATTTCTGCAGGGGTATTAGGCACGCATAGTGACCATCTGCAAATCTGACAGATCTCTCCAGCACCAGAAGCATTGAACCCATTTGTTCTATAGTTGATAAGCACTCTTCATTTCAGTTCCATGCTATTTTAATAGAAATCACCATAAAAGAAATCTGTGAAATAAATTTATTTATATTGAAACCACAATTTCTTATGTGTTTTAGCTTTTCTTTTCTAAATGCTAAGAGAAATTAGATTGAATTAAGGGTCAATCAATGCTAAATTCCATTTTTAAAACCGAGCTGTTTCTGAGATAGCTGAGCACAGATATGTGTTCAAACCTGAATTCATATTTATTGGCTTTTAGCAGAGTGAATTTCTAAATCAGTTTTCAAAACAAGTGTTTGGAATGGAATGGAATGGAATGGAAATGCTGCTGTGGTTTGCATGAAATATATACAAGAAGGCATCACTATGGGTGTGTTCACACGGCAGCCTTATTTCGAAACAACAGAGGTGGTTTTGAAATAAGAAACACCACATTCACACGATGTACTGTTGTTTTGAAACAACTTAAACCCCATTTGGTGATGAAACAACGTTGTTTTGAAATGATTGTTTCAAAACAATCCTGTCAGAACATGTTGTTTCAAAACAACGGTGACTCATTTCGAAATAACTGTTGTCCGAACGTGCTATTTCGCTTTGAGCTTTTCTCCTTAATTCGAATTAACATTTTCTTAATTCAAATTAACTTATTTCGAAATAAGGCGTTATTTCGATACAAGTTGTTTTGAAATAACTTGTATCGAAATAACCCCCTGTGTGTGAACGTAGCCTATAACGTTATACAAGGGGAAATTCACCTCTGGTGCAGAGTGCACAATTTTCTGCCCCACAGAAACATCACTTAGGGAGTGCTGGTGGGGCTAGGTGAACAGGGACATCATCTGAAGGACTATTTAAGGAGACACCCTGCCAGACCCACAGTCTGTTACAGAAGATGATGATGGAGATGCCATCATCTCAGTGCCAGGGAGGGGATCAGCTCTACATTGATGCAGATGAAGTGATGATGTTTCCTAGAACTGAGTAATTTTTTCTGGTGAATTGTTTTATCACAGAAAAATGCATTTGTTGAGATCTGAAACTATCTGCTGAATTTGGCTTAAAATCAGAAAATAGCTCCTACCAAGGAAAAGAGAAGTTTAAAGTCAAAATGTTTCATGTTGAATATCTGGAAATATTTTGTGCTGACTGTTTCACTGTGAAAAACACTTGACACAAAAACAAACATTTGGGGAAAAAAAATCAGTGACCAAAATGTTTGTCAGCTCAAAACAATAATGAAAATAAAATAAACTTTTGTTTCAGGTCACCATGTTTTGATTCAAATTGAAAGTTTTTTAATTTTTTTGATTTGACAAAGAATCATTTAAATTTTTTGGTTGGAATCAAATTGGATTTTTTAAAATTAAATTAAAATTTTCAATTTTATTTTCCAGACTGAAAAATCTATAAATCCTGGCAACTTCTACATATCAGTTTGTGAGCAAGGAGGGGAAGATATTGCTCACCATTTTGCATGTGAGAGCACAGGCGAATTCACTGGGAACTGCATGGCGCAACTCTAAGGTGGAATTTGCTATCTGTGTTAGAATAGAATAGAATCATAGGGCTGGAAGGGACCTCATGAGATCATCTAGTCCAACCCCCGGGATACGAGTTGGGTACGACAGTTTGTTCTTCTTCGAGCACTGCTCAGATAGATTCAGTATCAGGTGTCTACATGCCATAGTGCACGATTGGCTGAAACTTCTTTTTAGCCTTAGCCTGTCAGGACAGGGCTGGCAGCCACTGCCCCCTAGCCATATATATGGCTGCAGCCCTGCTCTTCCCCAGTTCTTTTTCTTCTGCCCTCAGTGGCGGTTACCGAACAGCCTGTTCTTGCTTTATGCAAGTGCCTGTCTGCCTGCTTGATTTTTACGAGCTGTTTTCACTGAAAGAAGCTGCTCGCAGACTTCGTAGCGCTCCTACTGAGTCCTTCCTGCTGATACCTGAGTCACTCCCACCTGCCCCCTACCAACTTGGGCTGAACCCCTCTGTGAATTGTGGTAAGGCCTTCCTGAGGGATGACCCCCACAGGAAGTTTTTAAATGCCCGTGTGAGCTTCACCAGGTGGATTCTGCTCCATTTGCAGATCTTTCAAGCAAAGGACTCAGGAAGTCAGGGAGATGGACCCTGCAGCTGACGCTGGGTACGTCTGCCGCATTCAAGGATTCACTGGAAGCTGCAATCGGCTTCTAGTCCGGCACCGCGTGCTCGGTTGGCACCAGAGCCCTCTTGTTGCTGCTCTCTGGCTATGAAATAAGCTGCAATCGGCCTACAACTTGGCACCATGTGCTTGGTCGGCATCGGAGCCCTCTGAGTGCTGCTCTCCAGCTATGAATGAAAGCTGCGATTGGCCTCCAACTTGGCACTGTGTGGTCGGTCAGCAATGGAGACTTTCATTGCCACTTTCCAGCTGTGAATAAAGCTGTGATCGGTCTGTAATGCAGCACCACATTCTAGATTGGCACTGGAGCCCTCTTGGCGCCGCTTTCTGGCTGTGAACAAAGAGTCATGATCATCACCATATTTGACACTGTCTTGTGCCATGTGAGCTTATAGCTGGCACTTCCTCTCCGAAGAAAGGGCCAGAGCATCTGACCTCCACATTTTGGCAACAGCTCCACGTGCCATTCAGGACCAAGGCCCTCTCAGCGCTGCTTCCCAGCAGAGCTTAGGTAGGTGCGCTCGGGGTCAATTCCAGCACCGAAGTGCTAGCACTGTCTCTGGCCCTCCCCTCTGGGGTGAGCACCTAAAGCCACTGTGAAGCTGTGGGCTCCAACCCTTACGGTACTGACACCATTGCTTGGTACTGCAAAGAGATCCGGGGAGTGCATTTCTCGGGTCCAGCCCCTTACTGAAGAGTCCCTGGTCCTGGGTTCTCCCCGGTACTGCACCCTAAGCTGACGGCCTCCTACGGAGGCCTCAGGAAGAAGGGACCCCAACTTGGTGCACTAGCCCTATGTGAGGATACAGCAGTACTATTGCTGTCTGTTCTCCCAACTAGAGCTGTGAACCAAGGGCTGGGGTCTGACAGAGAAGACTCTACCACGCTTTGACCCCCTTCATCAGGTCACTGCTTAGCTGGGTCTGGGTCTCACCCCGAGGGAGACAAGGAACCCTTATTCAACCTGGGGTTCACACCTTCTCTGGTCGCCATTATGACCTCCTCCCTTTTGTAGTCGTGTCCTCCACATTGCTGGGACATACTAGTCCGAGCCACCCTGTTTCACCCCCTGATCCCCTAGCAGTCCCAGAGGGTTTGACCTCATGGGTAGAAAGGGCCTATTCAGCTTCAGCTTTAAATTGAACATTGCTAGCCGTCAGGTCTTGGTTAAAAGATTTTTCCCCCCCTAAACCTGTGGGATGCTTTGTAGTGCTTAGCAGCTCCCACTCACAAGAACACTTAAAGGATTTGGATGCCTTCATCAAAGAAGGTGCCTTGGCCTCATGTGATGTCCTTACAGTGGTGTAGGATGCCTTGAGTATGGCCGGCCACAGCATTGCTACAGCCGTGGTTATGTGCCAAGCAACCTGGCTTCGGGATTCTGGCCTCTCCCAGGGTTTACAGCAGTCCATATTGGACCCCCTTTTAGAGGGACAGTCTTTCTCCTACTCACTGATTCCCAGATCCATGGCAACTGTCCTCATAGGTCAGTGCTGGGTATGCTTACTTCCCAGGTACTTCAGAGTTCTCCCAGTCTACTGTGATCCCTCAAACACTTGTGGAGTATTCTCCCCCACCCCCTACACACAAGAGAAATGACTACTTTTTAGGAGCCTTTGGACCATGGGATGATGGTCCACTTTTCCATCATTATAGGTGATCAACCCCAACAGGGTCACCTCTCCTTCCATCAAACCCTTGAACTTCAGGGCAATACCCTAAATGCTTTGCTATACACCCCCTTGCAATCAGCCTCAGGACAACTCTTCCTCCTCTCTGGTAATGATGCATCTCCCTCTTCCCTTATCATACCTTTCGGGTCAAGTAAGGGCCTGGCAACGGAGACCTTTTCCTCACGTGCACTTGATTCCAGTTGTATAAGTCCTTGGAGCCTTGGTGGAAATCTGGAGGTCATAGAGGTATGAGAAGGGGGCATGTAATCCCCCCCCAGAAAAAAAAAACTATAGCCCTCTGGGACAAGGAGAGGATACCTACACCTCTGCTAACTTTTCCCAGTCGGGCACACTGACACGGGTACGTGCCCATGTTGCTATCCTGAGAGCACTCCTTCTCTGTGTTTAGCCTGCAACAGATCTTGGGGAAACTACTGAAGGGTGGTGTACCCTGCTCATTAAGTGACAGGTAAGAGGGCAAGCCCCTACCCTTGTCCTCTACCTTCCCCTGCTTTTTCCTCCCCAGGCAGTGTATCCCTTTAATTATGGGGCCATGCTCTTCAGACTCGTGTTAGGCCTTTCGCCTGGGAAATCCTTGAGCTTGACCATAGGGGTTTGCCTTTCCAGCGCCTACCCCTTCTCCCCAAGGACCTTCACCACATCACTTTGGTTCTTCAGTCCATGGGCAAACCTCAAGTTTAGCCCTTGACTGGAACCTCCTCTGCTCTGGTGCCTCCCTCTAGCCAGGCGAGGGTTGCTTTCCCCTAAAAACCCAGACAGCCATCTAGGAGCTGCCTTGATCTTTCTAGAGCATTTCCCTTCTCCCTAGAATTGTAATGAAGGGAGATGGTAGGGGATAGAGCGCTTAGCCACCATCAGTATTCGTACACTTGAGTGAACCCATTTAAGGACAAGTGGTCGTTAGCTCAGGGTAGTTCCCCTGTAGAACTCTCATTCCCGAGGGAACTTATGAACCCTTAACAGGCTGGAGAGCCTAATCCCTTATGGGTGACTATTTTTTAATGTCTCCTCTTGCCCCCTTTGTTCCTTATAGGACACAGTGGCTTCCCCTTTTCCCTAAGTAGGAGTTGCTGTATGCTTGGCTTCCCTCTGCCAGGGGGTCTCTCTCTCTCTCTTCCCCCCCCTCCCATCTCCCACCCTGGACCTGCCCAAGCCTTATTCCTTCCAAAATGCAGGGAGGTTCACCATTAACACCCCGTCTCAGGTCATTCCCCCAACCTTTTGGTTGAGATGACCTAACATGGGAATCCAACCACTTTTCCTCCAGTTCTCTGTTTTTTCACTTACTGGTCATCCACATTCGTGACCTCTGCTGTTTGGCTTACCTCCTGATGCTAGGATGGGAATACCTAAGGATCCTTCCTTCTTACTATAAGCAGTTGAAGGATCACCGCTAAGAATGGCCCTTGTGGGGTACCCACTTCTCTCCTTATGACAGCCTCCTTGACGGAGCATCTCTGATGCTCTTGGGCCCCAGAGACAGGTCTGCTGAGTGTCTAGACCTTATCCTGGGGTCCTTCCCCACTGCCCCAAGCGCTCCATTCCCATACGTCATCAGATGGAGGGGTGGTGGCCCCCAACTACTCCTTCCTCATTATTCTTCTTCCATATGGAGATGGGACGCCTTTACTTTAGGGTGCCCCTTATCAATCTGACCATAGGCATCTCCTACCATTATGTCATTGGGGAAAGGCCCTTTGCCTACCCTGTTTGCTCAAGGGGTGATGTGTTCCCTGCCCCGGTCTTGGTTAGTAACCTAACACAATTGACCTCTCTTTCGGGTTAAGGTGGCAAGGGCGGCAATTATCCCACCCTTGCTCATCACCTGCAGACATAGGAGCCTGTTGCTCTGCATCATGACTGCCTTTCTCAGGAGTCGATTCTACTAGGGAAGGGTAACCCTCCTACACTAGACAGTCTTGCTGGTGACAAGGATGTTCCCCTTGCTATTGTGATATAGCAAGTCCCCTGGTGATTATACCGGGGATTGCCCCTCTTGGAGTTCTAGTCTCCTGACAGAGTGGCAAATGACCCCTCAGCACCCTCATGCACGTATTCTCTTGAAGGTCCTGAAATTGGTGGTGTTTCCACAGGTGTGTGCCTGGCAGCCCACTACTTTTCACCCAGTTTTGGGGTACTGTGCCATTTGTGGGTAGCTGTGCTGACGTGGATAAGATTCTAACTCCGCCCACCTTTCTCAGTACGGCTAGCAGTCACCTGATACTGAATGTATCCGAGCCGCGCTCGAAGAAATACGGTAGGTTACTTACCAGTAACCATACTTCTTCGAGATGGGCTGCTCAGATTCATTCAGGTCCCTCCCGCCTTCCCCGCTACTTGGAGTTAGTGATTAGTAGGAACTGGGGAGGAGCAGGACTGCGGCCATATATATGGCTGGGGGGCGGTGGCCACCAGCCCTCTCCTGACAGGCTAATGCTAAAAAGAAGTTCCGGCCAATTGTGCGCTGTGGCACATAGACACCTGATACTGAATGAATCCGAGCAGCCCATCTCGAAGAAGGACGGTTACTGGTAAGTGACCCACCAATCTTAAGCAAATCAGTATAGAGGTTACAAGGAAAAACGGGGAGACAGAGCACAGTCTAAATCAGCAATCACTGCTATATTCATGATCAAAACCACATAATCAGCCAGAATAACAGCACATTTCCATCCCCTGCTTTCACTGGAAGTTGTGCTTGGCCTGACTGCAGTCTTAAAGGATTGAATAAATAAATAGAATCCCTCTTCATTATTTATTTGCTTTCAAAATTTAATTGGTATTTGTATAATCAGTGGGAAATTATGGAGTTTCTCTTCTAGGAAATTGGCACAGCACACATAGATAATACCCTAAAATGGCTGCTTTAAGTAATGGGTTCTCTATACCCATCAATCCAGTGAATGTAACTTTGAAGATGAATAATTAGTAGGAATTTTCTTTAGTTGAAATTGGAGGAACAAAAAGAAGTCTCTATGCCTGTTTGAGAAAACTAGCCTTGGCTTTTAAGCATTTTCATTTGTCATTTTATTTCGGGTGCAAAATTTGTAAAAGCTTTCTCATAACAAAACACAAAGGCCTTCCTCAGCCCAACTTGAAAGCACAATTTCACAAAGTCAGTCTGTCCCTTTCTGACTAGTCTCATTTCCAGATGAAACAGTTAAACCAAATAGGGTATAAAAATACTGATTATTTTTAGCCTTGCTTAAGTGTGGTGTGGGCAGAAGGTGAGACATGGGGGGGAAGGGGGGAGGTTTGCTATGCTTTTCCAAGCAAGTTTACAAGGAGGGGGCGCACATTCATCTGAGTTTGCGTTGATTTGAACAAGACGTCTGCTGCTCTACTCCTAAGCAATTCAAGCAGATGTCTTTATGCAGTGGTTGGTTAGAAGAGGGAACAAAGTGCCAAAATCAGCAATGGAAGTAAGTAGAGTAAATCAAGTTAAGAGGGAACAGGACAACATTTTGGAACAGGAGGGAATATAGGGGTAAAACCATTAAATAGACTTTCAGGGTTAAGATGATGAGATATAAATTGATTGGTATTTCCTGGGTTTATGAGGACAAGCCCTGATGAATTGCGTCGTCATCTTCTGGCTTGCAATGTTACTGTGTACCTACTTACTATGGATCCTGCTTTCCTTCGTTGGGAAAAACTCCTGTTGAAATCAATGAGAATTTTAGCTGATTCAAGACAGCAGGACTGGGCGAATGATGAGAATTTTTTAAGGAAGCCATTGAAGGATGTGATTATGGTTCTGTATCTATAATGCATTTACTCCTAAGTGTATTTGATCATCTGCTATTTTAACTTGCACTTTCAAGCCTTGTTGACACACAAACTTGCATCAGCTTAATTTATACCAGTTTTAGTTAATCAGTTCAAATCCCTGTGTCATTGCTTTTATTTCTATTTGAGCAACTTATTTTAGGTTACCTTAAACCTGTTCCAAGCAACTTAAACTGAACCAAAATAAGAGCATCCATACAGACCGTGCACTGATTTAACCATCCTGTTTCAAATCACACCTTAATGTAAAATGGTGCAGCCCACAGAATCCTCAAAGATCAGGGATGGTTATAAAGTCTGTTCACAGGAGAGAGCTTTGAGACAATATGCTCAAGGTGTGTTTAACTATGTAAGATTGGGGTGGCCATACCCAAGGGAAGAGGCACTTTGGAAAGAAATGCTACAGGGCTACAGAACTTTTCATCTTTTAGCTTGCTGCTTCTGATTGGGGCAGTAGTAGTGACAGCAGATGGCTGTTGTGTGTCAAGCTGGAGCTTTCTTACAATGCTAGGAAGTGAAGGGCTAAAGTTACGAAGGTGCATTTTTCTGAGGAGCTCTAGAGGGTTCCCTATGTCAGTGCACTAAGCCTTTTGGCATGAACTCTCCCTCAGGGTTTAGCTTCTTAGCAGCTGCTGTAGCAGAGAACAAGTTTCCCTCTTTCATGTCCACTCCCCCTCCTCAGGGGCATCGCTGGCTGGGGGAGGGACCCGGGGCATGGGCCCAGGCCCCAGCCCACAGGCCCTGGCCCCTGGCCGGGGACAGGGCCAGGTGCTGCCATGGGCGGCCAGGCCCCGGATCCCCATTAGGGAGGGGGCCGCCATGGCCGCGGGCAGCCAGGGCCCAGATCCCTGGCCGGAGATGGGGCTGCCGCAGCCGCCGGTGGCTGGGCCCTGGATCTCTGGCCCAATTGGGCCAGAGATCCAGAGCACTGACGCTGGGGTTTGGGGCACGTGCCTCGGTGTGCCCAGCACCAGCGACACCCCTGCCTCTCCTTGAAATAATTGAACTTTGTACCTCTCTTTCACACCAAGGAAAAAAGGTGGAAAGGCAGCAGTTTGATGCACCCCACAGAGCTACAGATGCAGACCCAAAAGATCATGAAAGGTAGAAGGAGACCACAAGCCGTCAGTACTAAACAGGCATTGTCTCAGGACTGGCTGGAGGAAGGAAGACTAGGTAGGGGAGGATATTCAAGCAGGGATCGAACGTTTACTTACTGTATAAATATCCTTCTCCCTAGGTTCAAAAAGCATATCATCAGACCTTGAATCCAAGCTTGGAAGAAATTGGTTTGGGATTCAATCCTTAGGTTTACACTGCCAAGTTCCAAAGGGGCAGCTGTGTTAGCCTAGTTGAGCAAAACAAACAAGGAGTCCTGTAGCACTTAAAGATTAACAAATTTATTTATTGCATGAGCTTTCATGGGAGAAAATCTCACTTCATCAGATGCTTTCTTCAAAGTGTCTGATGAAGTGGGATTTTCTCCCACAAAAACTCATACAATAAATAAATATATTCGTCTTTAAATGCCACAGGATTTAAAACTCCTTGTTTGTTTGTTTTTTAAAAGTTTACAATAATTCGAATGTTCTGTTAACCCAAACATTTAAAGACACTTGCCAAGAGAAAAGGCAGTCCATTTTATTAGCTGCCATGGATCCTTCATTGGAGCATTTCAGAATCTTAACATTCCAGCCAAGGCCAGATTTATATGTTCCATGCCCCTAGGCACAGCATCTTGAGAACTGCCTCTACCTACAGCTGACCTTTGTGTTTTCTGTGGATGAGGAGAGGGCCTGGGGTAACTGGGTCAGCTAGCTCTGGGAAGGAAGTGGGGCCCTGGGAGACATGAGGAGGAGCAGGGAACATTACCAAAGTTCCAGTGGTGGTGCAGGATACCAAACATGGCCAGGGCCTGTGGCCAGTGTGGGAATCTGCCATTGCGAAGGTGCCCCTAGAATGCTGATGCCCCTAGGCACATGCCTTACTGGAAACCCAGCCATGACTGCAGCCTCATGTTCTTGAACACAGATTATTTTTAATTGAAGATAGTTATTCCCAGATATGGCGAGTTATTTTACATGCATGCCTTTACTAATTGCAACGTATCTGATGTTCCAAGGCCCACAGCAATGTGGAATTAAGCATTCTTAGCCCATTGGATGCTATCTCTGAAACATATAGCAAGAAAGCCATTGTCAAGGGAAGTCTAAATCTGAAGTACAAAAAATCCATTATAAATATGATGGTTTTCAAAGCATTTGCATGTAATGTTTCATGTTGTCAGTCACTGAAAAAGCTGTCATAACTAGTCACTGATACTACGCTTATAGTCCTAAGTACAGCAAAAGGATTTCCAAAATGGCACATGATTAAAAGTTGGTGATCTTGCTAAGAAACTGGAACATGTTTTTAAAATTATTAGACGTGCTTAGAAACCCAGCTGCTCTAATATGACACATTGCCAGAACTAACTGCTTTGATTTCTTACGACTAGATGATGATTGTTTGATCATTTCGTTTAAGGAAAAAAAAAGTCTAAATGTCAAAGAATTTCCTTAGTCTAAACAAGTGTCATTAACTTCAATTATGGCTGCCAGGTGGAGAGCTGTTTAGTTCCTTTAGTGTGTTTCAGCGTATTTCATTTTGACATTTTAGAAAAACTTAAATCCCTATTCATAACCCCTGGTACTGTTCTGATTTATTAGTTCTGCTCCACTGTAAATTATTCAAAATGAGAAAAACAAATTTTATGGCATCAAACTTATGTGGCACTGTGCCTAGGCAAAGGACAGAAGGAATGTGATTCTTACCCTGCCGGTTACCATTCAACTCTTGTCTTTACTTTTTGAGCAGATGATTCAGGGTACATCTGTAGAGGAGGGTACAATATATTAATTCTCTATTAAGCTGCTTATTTGGATTTTGAATTAAAACAAAACAAAATTATTTTCTTCAGTTATTTGTAGTTGTGTTTGTAAAACCGTAACTCCTGAGCAAACTTCTAAAGCATTTTTAATAAATATTTGACTCTAAACCACAGAAGAATGTTTTGGTTGCAGGCCATGCACTTTAATTGCTGTGCAGGATGAAATCTGTCAGTCGGACAATTTAACAGATACCTAAGCCTTCTCTGGGGGGGAAAAAAAAAGCAGGTCACTGTGAAGCCTCAATATTTTCAAAAGAGGAAGCTTCAAAAACTGCAAAGGAAATTGAATCTTGCAGTTGGGGGTGGCAGGAAGGGCAAATAACTAGTGTGATTGACTACTAATTTGTGAATTTTCACCTCCACCCTGGTATTATGATACCACTCAGTCATTAGATCCCCTAACCAAATCTAGTGATTATCATGCCATAGGTATGGCCCTATCATATGTCCACTGTATAACTAAAATGTATTTTCTTGTTTGTTTGGTTATGACATGGTCCCTGATCCTGCAGTCTGATTGGTGTAGATCAGGGTTCTCAAACTCAAATCACCACGAGTGCCGCATGAGGACTAGTATGTTAGCCTGAGGGCCGCACCACTGAAACCTTTTCATACAACAGTATTGCAAATATTGGTAACAATAGTGTCATCGCGGGCTGCAGGAAATGGCTTTACAGGCTGCATGCGGCCCACAGGCCATGTATTTGAGACCCCTGGTGTAGATGAACCCCAGCTGAAGATGTGGAAAGAGACCATTATGACAGTGTCAAAATAGCAGCTAAAAGTTCTAGGATCCTGGGATTCATGACAAAAAGGGTACCTTCATATTTGAGTGAACAGGGAACTGTTTGCCTGCCTGCCTGCCTCCAGCTGCAGATTAGGGCAGTGTTTTCCCAACCAGCGTGCCACGGCACACAGGTGTGCCGTCAGGTCTGAGCAGGTGTTCCAGAAAATTTTTTGAAAAACTACTCAAAGAGCTCTGGATTGGCTCATTGGCTCCTGAATATTCATGAGTTCATTTGGAAACTATATTGTGGTGTGCCTCAAATTAATTAAAGGTATCAAGGCATGCCACAGCAGAGAAAATGTTGGGAACCGCTGGATTAGGGACATGGTTTGTCCCTATCTATGCAAGCCAGACCAAACTGTGTTGTAACACGTTTCAGTCACAGCTATTGCTGAAGGTGGTGGTTGATTATCCACTGCAAGCATAGAATTAATTGAAAATAATACCATTTCAAACACCAAAATCAGAATAATTGCAAAAAATTTGTACCTGCCTGCTTAGGCATTCCTATGCATCATGTTTCTCTTACAAAAACCAATAATATCAAATGCCTCATATAAGAAATGGAACTTACTGACCAGCTGTTAGTGAGGGATGTCAAGAGGAATACAGACACTTCATGTTTCAAATGAGTTTGTACAACTAGAGCCGGTTGTAAAATTGCCGTCAAAAATGGTTTTTGTTGGAGAATTGTCTTTCTGAATAAGTGAAATTTTATATGGAAAACTGCTTTTTGTGGAAAATATCATTTTTTTTCCTGGTAAAAAAATCAAACTCTAGGTTCACACTGGACTACATCTTTCATCATGCACCATGGCCAGTGACTGCTATGATGCACCACCTCTCCTCTGCTAAAGGGGAGATTCTGCTATCTCATAATCCAATCAGGGAGGTTCTGCTGTTAGAGGAGGGTGGGAGCATGAGGCACTTCAACTGCATTTCAAAATCAAAATATTTGTTTTTTCAAACTTTTGCCAAAATTGCAAAATTTCTGCATAGAAAATAAACCATTTTCCAACCAGCTCAAAGTGCAGCGCTAATGGCAACGGATAATCATAGACAATTTTAGATTTGTACGTGAAATATTTACAATATATTAGGTAAACATATTAAACTGACTTTTATGATCTAGTTATATTCCTAAATGATTTTCTAAAAATAGGATCACTGGCTTCAATTTTCCAGAAGGCAGAATCATAATATGACAGGGCCTCATTTGGGAATGTGTGCAAAGATCATGCTTCCATCATGGTTGCAGTATCTATTCTTGGTGGGGAGGGTAAGGTCTGCTCCTTTGCTGTATTTCTGCAACACAAGAGCTTTAAAGAGGGCACTGAAGAGCATGGAGGAGGTGTGGCTGTGGCTCTCTGCACTATCTGTGTAGTAGACCAGATGCACCAGAAGGAGAAGCAGGTCCTGTTGCACCATTGCAAAGGAAAGTGCAGCCTCCACAGTGCGCTCTTTCCACCATGCCACAAATAGGCCCAGAAGTAAGGGTGTCTTAATGGGATCTGAATGAAAAGTGGCAGAGAGAGAGAGATTTTATTTACTAATTTGTTGCATTGGGGTAGGGACATAAGATAGCATTCAGCATACAAACAGGGAACTGAAATGTTAACTAAACCAAAAGTTAAAGATGCTGTGTATTTAGAAAAATGCAGTGGTACGCAAGTCCACAAGAATTAGTGAAAGGTAGATGTCAGCCATATTTGATTCCATTTTAATTTTTGGTGATAAAAGAGAGTTTATAGATGATAGTTATATGATAGCAAGGAAAAATGACAGACACTGTTAAAAAGAGGTTATGACTACCAACATTTTACAACACACGTTCTGACCATGGAGCCTAATATTTTTTTCTGGTTTTTAGTTCAGAGCTTCTTGTTTGCATGTACTCTGAATATTCATTGCATTCCCTGTGAAATTTCCTGAATACATGCTTGTGCTGATGGTGTTCCTAGTTACCCATTGTTCTGAGTAATGCAAATTTGACGCATAAAAGAATATTCAGACTTCCACTTTCATTGCTGGTGAAGTCATTGTCTACTCTTTCAGGGATATGGCCAGCATAGCAAGTTTCAGGTTTATTGGGGTACTCTTATCTTTGTTAATATGATGTAGAGTGTGTGTGTGGGGGGGAGGGTCTCTCTGGGCTTCGCATGTTTGTACAGTAACTATATTTTCCTACAACTCCACGTTATGTGAACAATATAACTGTCCTCTGCATGACGTCTCCAGCAACTGTTTGGTATTTCTGCTTTACTGCTTTTCTGCTTTTATTTTTTGGATTGTAATGAATGTCAGGAAGTAAAATTGCACTGCTTTGTATTTTGCATCAATTGTTCTATTTTGTAGTACTACAAAGCTGTATTCTTTTATTTCGTTTAGTATCCAAAATGTTTCCTATGTGTGTTTTATGGAAGATGTATAAAATTTTTCTTCAATTATTATTCTGTTTGTGTGGCCAATATACATGGTGGCCTCTTCTGAATTCACCGAGAACGCTTGACTGATGTATGTAAGCTGCACCAGCATTAGCTTGTCTGGTCCTGTGTCATACTTAGAAATGGTTCCATAGGAGCGTCTTCTGCTGGGTGTCAGTTCTCTGTCTGTCTCAGTATCTGATCCCTCCTCAGGCCTCTGGCTTCACGAACTAGAGCTGAAACATTTATAAAGGGTGTCTAGGCCGAGAAGCCTGTTTGTTGCTTTTCCTTCACCACGTCACACCAACCTTTTCATCATTCTCCTTTCTCCTGCTTCTCTTCATCATTGTTGTTCGTTATGTTTTTTTCCACAAATGTATAGATTGTAAGGCTCAAAGGCTTCACCTAATGTGACCTCTTACTTAACACAGGCCATAGAACTTTACACAGTGATTTCTGCATCAGTTTCATAACTTCTTCTTGAGTAAGAACATAATTTTTTGAAGGATATCCAGTCTTGATTTAAAGACTCCAAATGATGGAGATTTTAAGACATACCTTAATGGGTTGTTCTAATTGTGATTTACCCTCACTGTTACAAACGTGCACCTTATTTTTAGCTGGAATTTATTTAGCTTCTGATAGTGGGGGGACAATGGCTATAGCAAGGTAGAAATGAGCAGACACAAGTAGGGAACACTGGGAGGACATACAATTCTTCCACTATGCCCACTGACCAGAGGGTGAAATTGTATGCCCTTTGCAGTATTACTATATTTTTGTGTCTCCCCTACACACTAGGGTGGGGTTTCCTCCTTTAAGGATGGTTTGGAAGGAGTGAGAGGTACTAGTGGCTGCAAATGCCAGGTAGCAAATACCTTCACACTGCTACCTGGTAGCAGCTGTAATCAGCTTGTGCCTCAAGGGGCTCACCAAAGAGCAGCCACCAGGAGCCTAATTGGATTCCCATCCTATATAAACCCAAGGGGCATTCCAGGAAGCATCCAAGCAACAATGTGGGTCATTATCCAGCTACCATGATGTCATGGGATACACATCTGTGCACCCTGGGTTATGATCTCTCTGATTTTTCTGTTCACTTATGCACTATGATTGTACATTTTTATGCCAATTACACCACTCAAGGTTTCTTTATGGATTCTCATAACCTATTCTACATGATTACTGTGATGATATGTTTCCTTCAGCCTCATGCATGTGTACAGATGTGCAGCATGACTCATGGGGGTGAGAGACCAACAGAGCTGTGTCCCAGCAACATGTACACAGCCACAGCTTTGAGCAAACAAGTACCTGGAGAAGATGATAAAGGTATGCTAATTGAGGTGGCTCAGACCCAACAAAGAGATCACCTCTGCCCAGAAGGGGAGGGGTGATGGAGAGTGAAAACAAAGAGAGACACTTGGAATGATTTCAGGGATTTTGTCTTTGGGAATCTGCATCTTAAAACAACTCCAAGCAAGATCTGGGCCCTGCCTGGCCACAGGCAGCGACTGGCTTTACAAACATCTGCCAGCCAAACATCTTGAGCATAAACTTGGAATATGAGGTCAGTTTAGGTAGAGATAAAGGTTAGTATGTGTGTTTTTATCTTTTATTTCCTTGTGGGCTCTCCTGGCTCACTTATAATGTGATTCTGCCATGATTGGCCATATTCTCACTTATAATTATAATCTGATCAATAAACTTAGTAGTTTTATCTCAAGCTGTGTGGTCTTTAGAGGGTGTGAGTGAAGAGTGCTAGGCACAATCCATTTCTTTGTTAAATGGATGGACTGGAGTGTAGGGTGATTGGGGGTGGGTCCCAGTCTCTGTAGACAGTGGTTCCTGGTGAGGCAAGTGGGGCTGGGGGTACTTTGTCTGGGGACTGTTCTGGGAGTAGCCAGGGGGCATAGAACTTCTGGAAGGGACTGATTGCATGTGAGAGGCTGGAGGGGGTGGACTCAGCAGTGAGTGGTCACCTGACAAAGCGGCACAAATCGGGGTTCAGGAGTGGGAATTGGGGTCACAGCACTAGCCTGGACCGGATCCAGGAACAGCCTGTCACACACGATCACCCTGCACTTTCTGTTCTTAGATTTCTGGTGTTAACCTTGGCTATGACTTGGACCTCGACTCCTGATCAAACCCTGGAATACCACAAGGACCCTTGATGCCCAGTACTGACTCGCAGTCTGATTCCTGGCTTTTCTGTGGCTCTGCCCTTTGGTCTGAGCCTGCATCTGACTATTGATTCTGATACTGAGCATGTTCCTGAGGCCATTTGATGTGCCTGAATGGTCTGACAGCCTCAAAGAGGAACTTCCATGCTACAAAAGACCCACAGCCTGATCCTTGACCTGTCTGCAGCTCTGACCTTTGATCCAACTATTGACCTTGATAGTGAATGTGAACCACTGCAGTTGTTTCTGCCTCCTGAGCTCCTGGTACTAGTCCCATAAACTCTGCCCAGGATCCTGACAGTACCCTGATTATAGGCACCTTAAAAATATCTCATCTGGACACAGCAATGTTGAACCTCTGCAGATGGTCTCCACAGGATTACTGGTAATTCAGCAAAAGGGGCATGACTAGTATTTTATCCCACATAATTTCCAGCTGTGACTGTACCAGCAGTCTAATGTGGCCATTGATTTTCCTGCATGTGCTTTGACTGTTCATGCATAAACCCATGTCTTGCACTTCTGCTCTCTACATCTGCACAAGTTCTCTTGTCCCTTTGTAGCTGGATGTAGAAGTTGCAGGCCATCTTCAAGAATTAAGGATAATTCATGTATTTCCCATCTAAGTATTTTCAGGGCACTGAGAGAAACAGAATAAACTATGAGGTAAGCATTTTACTCACTGAAAAAGATCATGCAGTGAAAAGTACAATTTCCAGAATCTACATGAAAATTTCAGTACAAAGCTGCTCTTTGTACACTGATGTTTGTTTGTTTTATTTCTTATAGAACCAAGTCTATCCCTTTCGAATATGACATTTGGTTTTCTCTAGAACTCTGGAGGTGTCAGGCAGAGCCCAACCATATATTCATTTAAAATAGAATTATTGTTACTGTATACTAGAAGTTTCATCTATCTATCTATCTTATCTAATGATTGCAGTTCTGTTAAAATATGCAGGAAAAAAATGAAATTGTGCTTTAATTATTTTATTAAGTATTACACTAGAAAACTCATTCATAACACAGATGCTTTTCCTCACACTACTTCAATATCTTCCCAGTAGCAGACATGCATTATAACTTTGCATTAAGTGCATTATTATCTTTGTGTAATTAAAGAGGTGCCAGGGCTCAAACATTTTTTTCCCCATTCATATAGCAAGTACAGATGTACTAGGACAATGAACTGCAAGCACGGAGGTGCCAGAGCTCAGCCCTGGGAAGCCTTGACACAAATTGCTTATTTTGAAACAACAGTTTACGCGTGAACATAGCCATTGTGATTTTACTCTGATCTTAACTTAAAATGTTCTTCACTCTCTTCTGACCTGCCCAGGCCATAGTTCCTCTCCATTGTGCTTCCATTTATCTGGTAACTAGAGTTAGCCTGAGACTTGGGAGAATTTTTGCAGGAAATTTATTATAGAAAACTAGATTAAAGCAAACTCGATGTCAGAACCCATCATGAAAAGAATAGTTTCATTTAGAGCTCTGAATATACCTAGTCTCTCACTTTAAAGCCTATTCTCTCTAAAGCTGATATTGTTTTGATACAGTGTCTGAATAATAAACAAGGAGTCCTGTGGCACTTCTAAAGACTAACAAATTTATTAATTGCATGAGTTTTCGTGGGAGAAAATCCCAGTTTGTCAGACATTTGAAGATGCTTGAAATGTCTGAATGGGAGCTTTGCAAAGCCAAATCAGAGCATTCATAGCATAAGTTATAACCTAAAGCCAGATGATCCAGTTTGCAAACAAAGCCTCATTGTTTTCGGATAATACTTGGAGACATGCAAAGGCAGATTCTCTGTTTAGCTGGAGTTGGGTGTGAATGGCAGCAAATTGTGATGGTCAAAGCTTCAGACACCAGTGATGTTATCAGGCTTCACTACTTCAAGCTAAACTGTGGCCATTCTGTTCATTTTCCTGATGGGTGATTGCTCCAGCTTGTTTAAAATTTGACTGAATAGTATA
The DNA here is from genome assembly GCA_007922195.1 of Podocnemis expansa. Taxonomy (NCBI): domain Eukaryota; kingdom Metazoa; phylum Chordata; order Testudines; family Podocnemididae; genus Podocnemis; species Podocnemis expansa. The sequence continues at coordinate 32,052,212 of ML681996.1, forward strand.
CTAGAAAAAGTAGGAAATGATCCTGTACTGGTAAGAAAAGAGCTCAGAGATCTATGAAATTAATGCAATAAGACAAATGGCGCCTCACTTTTTGATTTAATAAATTGTGACTTTTAGGATTTTATTGCTCATATGTTGTGCCATACTGTTCACGAATGTAAAATTGCAGCATTTCTTTTACAGTGTGTAACAGTTTCTTAATTTAATTTGAAGCATGTTTGAAACTAATGTTAAAATTTTATCTATAAAAATGAAATGAATATTAAGAAGTCTGATCTATATTTTGCAGTTACTGGAACAATATAAAGGTTAACAGCATTCCCTTTATACACAAAAATTAAACATGGTTAGTACTTGGGGGTTAAGATTTTATCTTCCTTTGATTAAATATATAATATAAAATACCCTTTCTTGTTACATCCATAAACACAGAGCTTATTAGATGGAGGAAATTTCCTTTATCATAAACAGGTCACATTAATGTGATAAAAGTGTCTACACTCTCATAAATTTTATTCTTATTTTAAGCAGTTCCCACCTACTGTGTTTACCTTTCAGTTTTTCCAGAACACTCAATCTCACTTTTATACCCCTTAATTGGAATAATAAAGAGCTAAGAATAAAAAGAGGCAAATTAATCCTCCCAGGAGAAAGAGGAAAACTAGTTCTGCCAGATTTCAAAGTGTAGCATTGATTCGCTAAACTCAAACATTTTTTTCACCTTCTTTTATGGCTTAAATGGTGAAATGAATGTTTGTGATGCATAATCTTAAAATAAAATGCAAAACCAGGCTTCTGAGAAATGTGGTGGTGTAAGGGATCTAGCCCTATTTACTCCTTCCCAAAACAGCCATCCAGCTCCACCCCTCCCCCATCGCAAAAGTCAATGGCTATGTTTATACTATTTTAAAAGGGATAGCCGTGTTAGTCTAGTCCAGTGAAAAAACAACAAGGAGTTGTGTGGCACTTTAAGACTAACAGATTTATTTTTTGCATGTCTATACTGTCAAAGTTATTTCAAAGCAGTTATTTCAAAATACCTATTTTGGTTTTAATTCAAAATAATTATTTCGAATTAGTGAGTCTTCACAAGACTCCTAATTCAAAATAAGGTAGGCATTAGTATTTTGATTTAGAGAGTCTACATTAGACTCTTTAACTCGAATTGGATCCCCCCAGTGGGCTCCTTTCCCCTCTGAGGGGAGGAATTCCCTGGGGGAGCTGGTTTTCCTGTCATGGGCATGGAACCCCTGCTGGGCTCCTTTCTTCACCCGCTAGCCAGGGAGCCCTCATGCGCAGAATGCCCATCTGTGCACCCTGGGTTATAGAATCATAGGGTTGGAAGGGACCCCATGAGGTCATCTAGTCCAACCCCCTGCCAAAAAACAGGACCACTCCCACTAAATTATCCCAGCCAGGGTTTTGTCCAGCCAGGCCTTAAACACCTCCAAAGACTGAGATTCCACCACCTCCTTAGGTAGCCCATTCCAATGCTTCACCACTCGCCTAGTAAAGTTTTCCCTAATATCCAACCTTGACTTCCCCAGCTGCAACTTGAAACCATTGCTCCTTGTTCTGTCCTCTGTTACTACTGAGAACAGCTGGGCTCCGTCCTCCTTGGAGCATCCTTTCAAATAGTTGAAGGTTGCTATAAAATTCCCCCTCAGTCTTCTCTTCTGCAGGCTAAATAAGCTTAGCTCCTTCAGTCTTTCTTCACAGGTCTTGTGCTCCATCCCCTTGATCATTTTTATTGCCCTCTGCTGGACTCTCTAATTTGTCCACATCCTTTTTTGTAGTGGGGAGCCCAAAACTGGACACAGTACTCCAGATGCGGCGTCACCAGTGTCGAATAGAGGGGAATGATCACATCCCTCGATCTGCTGGCAATGCTTCTTCTGATGCAGCCCAGTATGCCATTGGCCTTTTTGGCATCAAGAGCACACTGCTGACTCATATCCAGCTTCCCATGCACCAGGACCCCAAGGTCTCTACAATGCTGCTACTTAGCTGATCACTCCCCAGCCTGTAGCAGTGTATGGGGTTTTTCTGTCCCAAGTGCAGGACTTTGCACTTGTCCTTGTTGAACCTCATGAGATTTCCATTGGCCCACTGCTCCAATTTGTCTAGGTCTCCCATAATCCTGTCCCTGCCCTCCAGCATGTCTACCGTTCCCCCCAGCTTGGTGTCATCCGCAAACTTACTGAGTGTGCAATCTATCCCATCATCCAGATCATTAAGGAAAATGTTGAACAGAACCTGCCCCAGGACCAGCCCCTGGGCACACCACTCGTTATTGGTTGCCAACTAGACATGGAGCCATTGATTCCTACTCGCTGAAATGGTTGATCTAGCCAGTTCTCTATCCACCTTACGGTCCACACATCCAACCCTTACTTCCTTAACTTGCCAAGGTATATCACCTCAACAGCTCTTTCCGTATCCACAAATCCAGACATCTCATCAGAGAAGGCAATGAGGTTGGTCAGGCATGATTTACCCTTGCTGAATCTATGCTGACTGTTCCTGATCACTCTATTTTGCTCCAAGTGTTTCAGGATGGATTCTTCGAGAACCTGCTCCATGATTTTTCCAGGGATTGAGGTGAAGCTGACAGGTCTGTAATTCCCTGGATCCTCCTTTTTGCCTTTCTTGAAGATAGGCACTACATTTGCTTTTTTCTAGTTCTCCAGCACCTCCCCCATTCGCCACAAGTTTTCAAAGATAACGGCCAGTGGTACTGCTATTTCATCAGCCAACTCCCTCGTATGCAGTTTGTCCGGCCCCATGGACTTGTGCACATCCAGCTTCTTTAAATAGTCCCTAACCTGACCTTCCATCACCAAGGGCCCCTCTTCTTCTCTCCAATCTGCCATACCTAGTGTAGCAGGCTGGGAGCTGGCCCTGCCTGTAAAAACTGAAGTAAAAAAAGCATTGAGCACTTCAGCCTTTTCCTCATCCTTCATCATGAGGATACCTGCCCCATTCAGTAAGGGACCTACACCATCTCTAATCCTCTTTTTATTATTGACATACTCATAGAACCCCTTCCTGTTATCCTTCACATCCTTTGTTAGCCACAACTCCAATTGTCCTTTGGCCTTTCTGATTTTATCCCTGCAGTCCCGAGCAATATCTTTATATGTCTCCTTAGGCATCTGTCCAAGCTTCCACTTCCTGTAAATTTCCTTTTTATGCTTTAGTTCAGTGCAGAGTTCTCTGTTAAGCCACACTGGGTGCCTTCCACATTTGCTGTTCTTTCTGTTCATTGGAGTGGTATCTTCCTGTGCCCTTAGCAGGATTTCTTTAAAATGCAGCCAGCTCTCTTGGATGCCTTTCCCCTTCAGATCAGCCTTCCAAGGGATCCTGCCCATCAGTTCCCTGAGGGAGCTGAAATCTGCTTTTCTGGAGTCCAGGGTCTGCATTTTGCTTCTTTCCTTTTTTCCATTAATCAGCATCTTGAACTCTATTACCTCATGGTCACTGCTGCCCAGGTTGCTATTCACTTCTACGTCCCCAATCAATTCTTCTCTTTTTGTGAGCAGCAGGTTGAGAATTGCAAGGCCCCTAGGTGGTTCCTCTAGCATTTGTACCAGGAAGTTGTCCTCAACACTCTCCAAAAACTTCCTGGATTGCTTGTGCACTGCTGTATTGGCCTTCCAGCAGATGTCAGGATAACTGAAGTCCCCCATGAGCACCAGGGCCTGTGATCTAGAAACTTCTGCCAGTTGTCCATAGAACACCTCATCCATCTCCTCCTTCTGGTCTGGAAGTCTATAGCAGACACCCACTATGACATCCCCCTTGTTGCCCTCTCCTCTAAACTTGACCCACAGACTTTGAACTGGCTCATTTCCACTTCCATATTGGATCTCTGAGCAGTCATGCAGCTCTTTTACATATAGTGCTTCTCCTCCCCCTCTTCTTCCCTGCCTGTCTTTCCTGAACAATTTAGAACCATCCATGACAGAGCTTCAGTGATGCAAGCTATCCCACCACGTCTCTGTTATTTCAATTATATCACAGTTCCTTGTCTGTGCCAGTATTACCAATTCTTCCTGCTTGTTTCCCAGGCTCCTCGCATTTGTGTACAGGCACCTAAGATACTAGGCTGATTGCCCTACTTTTCCATGTCGATTTTCAATTCTATTGCATCCACCTCCTTGCATTTTCTCCTGATTTTCCTGTTCACTTCAGAGCTGTCCTGGGGGGGGGGGGGCAAGAGGGGTGATTGCCCTGGGCCCTGTGGTTTCGAGGACCCCACGCTGTCCTTCCCTGAGCAAGGCAATGTTGGACTTGAACTACTGCTCCCTCCCCGCTGCTTTTGGCGTGGATCTGAAGGTAGTGGGAGGTGGGGTGCAGAGCGCAGGACCAGTCTCTGCTCTGGGGTGACTCTGGAGGTGGGAAGAGCTAGGCTTCTCTCTCTGTCCCCTTCCCGGGGTTGGCTGTTCTGCCCTGGGGGTGGAGAGGGCCTGCCAAGAGGCTGGCAGAGCAAAGCTCAGCCCCTGGACTAGCCTGCTCTGCCCCCAGGATCAGGGGAGGGGCGGCAGTGCAGGACCAGCTTGCATTCCCCCCAAACACCGGGGGGGGGGGCTGGGGCCCCCTGCGGCTGGTTGGCCCCGGGCTCTGCAGCCCACCCCCGTGAACAGCCCTGGTTCACTTGTACACTGTGAATGTATGGTTTGTTGCCTGTTACACTATGCAATGTTTCTTTATAGATGCTTATTATCTATTCTACAGGAATAGTATGATATCATGATTCTTACAGCTTTATGCATGTGTTCAGATGTGTAGCATGTTCAGCATGGTTCAAGGGATTGACTGACCCACAGAGCTCTTTCAGCAGCAGTCACCTTGATAGAGAGAAAGGTATGCTAATGGAGTTGACTAAGAAGAGACAAAGGCATCTTCCCCTCTGCTGTAAGGGGAGGGGAAGATTTTAGGGGCTTTTAAACTGAGACTCTATCTTGAAACCAGGAGCGTCGCTTGAAACCAGGCCCCGCCCCCTGACCACAGGCCATGCCCCTGGCCAGGGACAGGGCAGGGAGCAGCAGCCATGGCCATGGGGCCACCCGACCTTGGAAGGGGCTGGAAGCAGCTGTCGCTGCCGCGGACAGCCAGGCCCCCGATCTCCAGCCGGAGACTGGGAGAGGTAGGGGCCCCTCCAGGACCTGGGGCACTGGCACCGGGATTCGGGGAACGGACCCCGTGTGCCAGGCACCAGCGACGCCCCTGCTTGAAATAACTTCAAGCAACTTCTGGACCCTGCCTAGCCACAGGCAGTGACTGGTTGTGCAAACATCTAATGGCCAAACACCTTGAACATACACTTGTTTGGACTATGAGGTTAGTTTAAATATAAATATTAAGTTAGCATGCTTATTTTACCCTTTATTTCCTTGTGGTCTCTCCTGACTCACTTATAATGTGATTCAGCCATGATTGGCCATATTCTCACTTAGAATTATAATCTGATCAATAAACTATTAGTTGTTTTATCTAAAGCTGTATGGTCTTTAGAAGGTGTGAGTTAAGGGGGCTGGGCACAATCCATTTCTTTGTCAAATGGATGGACTTGAGTGTAAAGTGATTGGGAGTGGGCCCTAATCTCTGTAGACTGAGGCTTTTAGGCTATGTCCACACATACATCATTATTTCAAAATAAGTTATTTTGAAATAAAGTCCTTATTTCAAAATAAATTAATTCAAATTAAGAAAATGTTAATTCGAATTAAGGGAAAGCCTGCTTTCGAAACAGCTGTTATTTCAAAATGGTTATTTCGAAATAAGGCCGTTTAGACATGTTGTTTTGAAACAGTTTTTTTGAAACAATGGTGGTGTTTTGAAACAACATGTCCAAACAGCTTTATTTCAAAATAACAGCCGTTTTAAAATGAATGGGGTTTAAGCTGTTTCGAAATGATGGTTCTTATTTCAAAATGACAGAGCCTGACATTTCGAAATAAGAAAATGTTGTGTGGACATTCAGTTTTGTATGTTGAAACAACCAGTGTTGTTTTGAAATAAGACTCGTGTGGATGTACCCTTAGTGTTGTAATCAGGGCTGGGGATGCTTGCTGGGGAACTGTCCCTTGAGTAGCCAGGAGGCGTATACCCACTGTTTGGGACCAGGTGCACACCAGAGGCCAGAGTAGACTGACTTAGGAGTGAGTGGTCACTTAGCAGAGCAGCGTGAATCGGGGTTCGGGAGCAGGATTTGGGAGGTCACTGTGGTACACCGGACTGGATCTAGGGAGCGGCCTGTCACACCTGGTAAGGCTGTGTTCCTTGCTGGCTGGCCAGCCTGGTCTGGCTCCTAGCCCACTCCTAGGTGCCACAGCCTGAACGTAGGAGCTGAGGGTGTCAGATCAGCATACCTTGGGGGCGAAATCAGCCCCACTGGCGGGTTCCCTGCCCCCGGCAGACAAATGAGCCCACTTGGTGTTCTCTGCCCATTATTTCAAACTAAACTGATTCCGCAGTTTGGAATGACTTATTTTGAAATAATAATTTTGAAATAAATCCTGTTTCAAAATTAAAGCAGGTTTATTTCAAAATAGCACCTCATTATTTCAAAATAATGCAATGCTTATTTTGAAATAATAAAATACTTGCATGTACAGGGAAAAGTTATTTCAAAATAAGCCTTCTTATTTCAAAATAACTTTTCAGTGTTGGCATACCCAATGAGCTGGAATGGGTTACCCAAGAGTCAAGAAGGGAGTAAGTGATTGATTTTTCTACAGTATTTATCATAGCAATTATGTTATTGGCATCAACAGGAACAGACTCAGGCTTGTTTTGTGTGGTAGACCAACAATTCACAAACTCTGGATACTCAGCATTTTGGTAATCCAGAGGACTTAGTGGTGGTCTTCAAAGAGTGGGTTGGTCATGTGATGCTGGCAGTGCTCTCTGGTTTCAGCTGTAGCTGTAGCTGTTCAGGCTTCTTGGGAAGAAGATTCTATAGACTGGTAAAAGCAACTGGAAACAAGGGACTGATGCTACATAAGACAAATGGTGACCAGAGCCATCACTGGGAATGGAGTTGTCGAGCATGAGTGAGACAAAAATGTTCAGGGAGGAAGGGAGTGAGGAAGTGCTCATGGGTTTAATTGATTATGGTTTAACAGCTCACTATATTGGGTTGGGAGGGAACTTCTCCCAGGGCAGATTGGCAATGGCTCTGGTGGTTTTCACCATCCTCTGTAGCATGGGGCATGACTCAGTTGCTGGTGGATTATCTGTATCTTAAAGTCTTTAAATCAGGGGTGTTGCTCACACTTGTCACAATGGCCATGTGCCCCGCGTCCCAGCACCAGTGCCCCAAAGGTCCAGGGGAGCCCCTGCCTCTCCTATCCCTGTCCCCGGCCAGAAATCCGGGGACCAGCCACTGCCAGCAGCACCTGCCTCGCTCAGCCCCATCCCAAGCTGGGCTGCCCGCTGCAGTGCCTGTTGCTCCCAGCCCAGTCCCTGGCCAGAAATTCAGGCTGGGCCCCTTGAGGCAGTGCCCGCTTCTCCTGGCTCCATCCCCAGCTTGCAATCCGGGGCCAAGCTGGCTATGGCAGGAGCATGAGGCCAGATTGGGCGTGAGTAGAGAATTGGGGCTGCAGGGGGGTGGGGCCCATGGTCAGGGGGCGGGGCCCATGCCCGTGCCCCGGGTCTTTCCCCGAGGCAGCGACACTCCTGCTTTAAATCATGCTTTGAGTACTTTAATAACTCAGGATAGCCCTTTTTGTCAGCAATCATATTAGGATACACAAGTTACTTAAAATAACTTGCATGCCTCAGTTTGATGCCTAACTCCCGGCTTGTCCATTATACTGAGTCAAATGGAGAGGATCTCCTTTTGACTCAGTGCTATCCAGGTGATGGGATGGTGTTCTGGGATTGAGCTTCCTGATCTGCTGCGCAGGTCTTCACAGACTCAAGCACTTGATCAGGAAGTTTGAACTGATGGTAGTGAATTTGCTGCCATCAGTGAAGACCTGTGCCTAGTCATAGGTTAGAAGTTTGTTGCAGGAGGGGATGGGTGAGGTTCTGTGGCCTGCATGAGGTTAGACTAGATTCTGTTCTGATGAAGATCATATTGGTCACTTCTGACCTTAGACTCTATGAATCTAAGTATGTCCAGAACAGAAGGCAACTAATCATCAGTGAAACATATGTATGGGGGTGTGTGTGCACGTGTGCGTGAGAGAGATAGAAAGAGGACAGAACATCTGGGAAAGGAGACGAAATAAAATCTGAAATTAGATCAGGTAATGCATTTTTTTTCCCTAACAACAGAGGTGTCGCTGGTGCCTAGCACACGGGGCCCGTGCCCGAATCCCAGCACCAGTGCCCTGGGTCTGTTGGGGAGAAATATAGATCTGTTAATTGTGTTCTGTCTTTTGCCTTATTGTAATTAGCATGTATGTTTTTGTAATAATGTTATACAATGTGGGTAATGTTTGAGTGCGCTCCTCCCCAGAACTGGGCTCTGCCTCAGCTGGGTGGAGAGAGTGGCAGCTACTGTTGGCAGGCAGCCAGAGGCTGCAAAGTCTGCCCAGCAACAGGCTCTAGCTGTGGGCGCAGCCATGTCGGCTTTAAAGGTCTGTGTGCAGAAACTAGGGGGCCGTGTGAAAGCAGGCAAGGGCCGTGCACACCAGGCCTAGAAGCTTCGACATTCTGGCTATGGAGCGGTGTTTTCGGCGCGAAACGAACGGCACCCTGATTGGCTGAGGCTGGTAATATTTTAGGAGCTTTTCCCCTCAGCCAGGGAGAGAGAGTGTGTGTATGTGTGTGGGACGCTTGAGTGAGAGGCTAGGACTCTGGTGTGAGCGAGAGTGTGTATGTTAGGGCGCAGGCCTCGGAAATCCTGAAAGGACTCCTGGCAGGCCGAAGAGGACAGCGACGACGTGGAAGTCCCTGAAGACGAGAGCAACTGGCCTGGACCTTTGCCAGACAGGCTCAGAGACTTTGACGAGGGGGCGAAGGACATTTGTTACAGGACTGGCCAGAAGAGGCCCTGAAGCAGATGAGCCGAGTCTGGAGGACCCGAGGCAGGCTGGAGATCGCGCTCAATGCCCTCAGGTGAAGAAAAGCTGTGAGGACCAGCTGTGGGTTTTGAGGATATGAGTGTGGTGGAGGGGTGGTTCTATTGTACTTATATGGTTCTGTTATGCTTGTTTGATTTGTTTAGTTGTCTGTCTCCTTATCCCAATGCCTTTCCCTATTTCACCCTTTAATAAAATGTGTTGTGATTAACTGTATGTCGGCTTGGTCTCCATAACCTTACACTGACAGCGAGGATGGAGACGGGTTGATAGATGCCTGTGGGAAAAAGTACCCGAGGGTTCTGGAAATTGATAAATTTCTCCAGAACAGGTCCTGGCATGGCCCCTGCCTCTCCCGGTCTCCTGCTGGAGATCTGAGGCCGGGCAGCCGCTTCTGGCCCCTTCCTAGGCCGGGCGGCCCCGCAGCTGCAGCTGCCACTGCCTGTCCTGTCCCAGAGGCTGGGTTGGGCCTGAGCACCGAATCAGGGCCGGGAGTGTGGCCTGCAGTCAGGGGGCGGGGGCGGGGCCTGGGCCGGTGCCCCTGGTCCTTCCCTGGGGCAGCGAGACTCCTGACCAATAGTACAAAAAACCTTTGTTACATTTAAAGATGACTAAGAACGTAGTCGTTATTTCCTAATTAAAACTTTGGTTGAAAATTTACTACAAGTTTTTCTGTTGGAAAATGCTGATTAATTGAATGATATAAAAACTTTCTGTGAGAGCAAAATGATTTTGACAAAATTTTGTTTTGGGGGGAAAATAATAAAAATGGAAGCATTTTGAGGAGCAAAAGTCCATTTAAATTTTTCATTTTCAAAATAAGTTCATTTTGAAATGTATTATTCCTTATTATATTATAAATTATAACATTAAAAAAAGAAAGCAAGTATTAAACCAAAACATTTTATAAATTTTAATTTATGAGAAATTTTGAAGTTTAGCCTTTTTCTGCTGTAGAATGATTTTTTTTTAAAATGCATTTATATCATAATTTCCCACGGAATGGGAATTCGAGCTTCTAACCAGCTTTAGTGCTAATATAGCTTTTCTGTTTTAGTAATGACTGTAGCTGCCACAGAGATTTGGTGTGACCATGAAATGGAGAACAGGTACTCTCTGTGATGGCTGGAAGAAAGGTATAGCCTACACTTTTTTTTGAAAAAAAAATGTTTGAGTCTTTCTGCAGCATGCAATTGGCAGACAACGACTTTATTAAAATCTTTGTGTCAGATCCTTTTCAGTACCACATGGCCAACATAAGTGGTTTAGTGGAAAGATTCATTAGAGACAAAACTGAAGGTTGGTTCTTTAGCATGATTAATGGGGGCTAAGCTGGTCCTATTCTCGATAGCACCATATTGCTGCTCCCCTCCTGGGCTTGGGGGCAATATTGTATCTGACTTTGTCCCTTCACAGCTGCTGTTGAGCAGCCACAAAAAACTATTCAATGGCAGCATGTCTCCTAGTGGGTGAAAGAGGAAACACTGAATGAATTAGAATTTTACTTTGATGTACTGATTTTTCTGAAGGAAATCCATAGGATCAATTATAGTAAAAACTTAATTTGGCCACATAGCAGACAGCCAGATCCAGAATTATGGAAGTTTGGAGGAAAGAGGGAGTTTAATGGAAAAATCTTTCCACAGGGAGGCATAAAATTTTGGGAGAAATCAGTAAGTGTCTAAGGAGCATTTAAAAATGGCTCTTTAATAGAGATGGAAGAATAACCCCCCACAAAGTGCTAACCATACTTTTTGGCCCAGGCTAGTGATTAGTTATTATTAGGTCTGGAAGAATAAGAACATTTGGCAATAGAGCAGTGAAAATATATATATATTAAAATGCAACAGAATATATGGGAAACAATTTTCTTTCTTTCCTTCTCCTTTTTTTATCCAGGGAACTAGAAATAATACACCTGCATGTATAAATGAATGGTATAATGTTGGCACTCCATGGGGCATTAAACAATTTGTGCCACATTTATAGGTTCTTTCCTGTTATTAATTTGAAATAAAATAAATATTTTTTCCAAACTTTTGTTGTATTTCTGGCTCTCATTTTACTGTTCACCAACTTTGCTTTTCTTTGTGTTTCTCTTTTGCTGACTTTTCTGTTTCCTGACTATTTTTTGTTTGTGGCTCATTCTGTCAGCTATTTCTTTGGCTTCCTTCCATCATCTTAGACTACCTTCCTCTTCTTGGGCTCAGTCCTGGAAATGCCACTCAAGCTGAGTTCTAGCAAGAGACTTAAGCACATAAATAACTTCGAGCACATGCATAGGTTTTCTTCACCTAGAGCTGTGCAGTGAATAATTGATCAGTAAAAATTGAACTGGGATATACATTAAGGTGACTGGTCAAGCTTTTTAATTGTTCAAATAGTTCTCATATGTTAGCATATATGTTTTAAATCTTAGTTGAAAAAAAGTCTTTGATTCCTTATTGAAATTGACTAACATTTTTTCTCTTCAGCATCTTGTGTAACTTTTGTGTTGTCTATGCACAGTCCTTGCAATTATTTAACTACATCGATTTAAATATAAGCACAATTATACTAGTACAAATTCATTCAGACTTGGAGGCTGCACCAAGATAACTCTATCAATTTCTAAAACCAACTAAAAATGTTTGTAGATCAGGTTTTTGTGTGCTCTGAACTGGAGACATCACACTTTGTTTGTTAAACTTGTTACATTCTGCATTTGGAAGATAGTGGTTTATAAACAAACTTGGAGAGAGAGAAAAATACTGTTTGCATCTGCTTAGCATCCAAATGAATGGGCTGCTTGCATACATTCAATTTTAGGTGTCTACATGCCGCAGCACACGATTGGTCGGAATCTTTTTGCCCTAGCCTGTCAAAGCAGGGTCAGTGGCCAATGACCCCTCTGGCCACTCCCGTGGCTATATATATGGCCCCTACCTGGAACCTCCTCAGTCCCTTATAGTCACCAACTCTGAGTAGTGGGGATGGTGGGAGGGTTCTGAATGTATGCAAGCAGCCTGTCTCGGAAAAGGGCAGTTACTGGTAAGTAACCCACAATTCTTCTTGGAGCGATGCTCGCATACATTCAGTGTTAGGTGACTGCTAGCTGGATTGTGGATGGCAGAGGGAGTTGGGTTCTTTTCCCTGCCTTCAGCATGGCTACCCCCATATGAGCAAATTTAGGCTTGGAAGATGCCTGGATAGTAAGTTTCTTGGCCTATCTGAGGGTTATGGCTTGTTAACCCATGAATTTTTCAAGAGTACCTTGTACAAGGGAGCATAAAGAGGCTAAATGTCACCTTCCTATGGAGTATTAAAGCAGGCCATCCTAATTTACTTTGGACATTCCTGGTTGTTTGATGTGGTTAAAACCAACCTAGACAGCAAAGATGCCACCTTTTGCCTGCCATTGAGAGGCGATTGACTGTCGTCCCCCTGGTGATAAAAGAGGAGAATAAACCCACCCTCTCCATGAGGATGGGTGTGTATAGAATGAATAAGATGGAGGTGAATCCCTGTCAGACCATCTCTCAGAACGTGATGGCGGCTGGTTGTGCCCCAAGGAATACAGAGGCATAAGTGCACCTTGTCTGCAGTGGTGGGCTTGGACAAAATTGTGTGGGAGTTTACTTGGTCCTCCAGGACAGCTAATTGAAAATGCAACCTTTTGCGTGTTATGCACGTCCTGATCTACTAAGAGGCAGTATGGGCCAATACAGAGACTCTTGCTGGGTGTTTGCTAGTCTGGTAGGAGGAAAACCCCATAACATGCACCCCACAAGCCAGAAGTGGGTATACCATCTGTGTCCCCACCCAAAGGAAGGAGGGAATAGTAGCATTGACCTGCTAGTGTCATTGATTGGGTTTCATGATTCTTAGGCCTAACCCCATTCTCGTTTGGATGAGAAGGACCCTGGTATGGGTTGGTTTGGGGATAACTAAAAACTTCCTGAGGGAGGAGGGCACACTGGGCCCTTGAAGATAGCGAGCGGGGGGGGGGGGGGGTTGATCAGACCATCCCACCCCTACTCAGGTTCGCGGGGGAGAAGGGATAAGCTCTTTTGTGGGTCCTAACTACCTGAACCCCAGCTGAAAGGTGAAGGAGACCCTAGAGATTATGACTCCAGCATGGCAGCAACTGCATGAGGAGTAGGGTTTTTGTCTCGGGCCTGGCTGGTTGCTTGTGGATTAAGAACCAACAGCCCTCAATAAGGGGTTCTCCCTGGCCTACTCAATAGACATGAGCAGGATAGAAGAAAAGGTAGGGTAGAAGAAAGGTTAAGCATAGTGACAAGAGGGGTCCCTCTTGTCTTCTATAATAAGCACTTGAAATATAGGCTCTTTGTTGACCACAATTTATTAAGCATTAGCTATCTGGGAGATGGAATGGTAGGAGGCTGTAGCCCTGAAGCTCTTGCACACCTGAAGAGGGCCTCTGCAGGGAAGCAGTCCAGGTGGTGCTCTGTAGTCCCCTTTGTTGGGACACTGCAGCATCTCCCTTAAGAGTGGTGCTCTTTGTATTCACATCCCCCCTCATACCAAAAAGCCCCCCTCTCTGGGGAGACAATGGGATGTACAATTCTATTTTCCTAATTAGTATGCACCTATCTGCTGTGACATTCCTCCAGCAGCCTAGAAACTGAGATGGAAGTACTACACATCCAGATTAGGACTGTTGGGATGATCAGCAAGAGCAGAGTATCCCACACAGGGTGGCCTTGAAGGTATAGAGGCTTGCCCTTTGTGATGGGAGTTCCTTGTAAAGACCCTGGGAGTCTTTAGCATCCTCGTGGGAGATTTAGGAAAGATCCTTCCATAAAGAGGGGGTTGACCGGCATACCCTTCAGTGCCAGTTAGATGGCAGTAGTAGATTTTCTTCCTGAAGGACCAGGAGTTTGTAATGTCTGCCTTGGGATATAAACAGCTAATCTGTCATGTTTTTGGTAAAAAAGTGGGGGAGGGGTTGAGAAGGCAAGGGAGGCAATAGAGGATAGATCCCTTTTGGAGGGCATCTGTATGGGACCCAGCGGGACTAGTGTTGACATCCCCGTTCTTTCTTCTTGAGCCTTGCAGGAGGCTAAGGATGGGCTTAAGAGTAATGCACTCCTCTACCCTGATATATCTTTTGGGTACATCATGGGGAATGCCACCTTATGGATGTGGTGACAGGGCAGCTTGAATAAGTTATAATCATGGCTGATAAGGATTGTCCGCTTTTGCATGATTTAGGGGTTCTAAGTGGAGGTATCCATGGGTATTAAAACATTGGTTGATGGGGTAGTAGTGGAGTTGGGGTTGGTAGGGTAAAAATTTTTACCTGTTTCCCCTGCAAAGTGGTGCTGTTGACCAATACACCCCAGTGTGACTGGGCAAGGCTGTCATGAATAGGCAGGTGCTGAGTCCCGAAAGCAGAAGGAAAACCCATTAGTTTGGTACACCTATAGTGAGTACAGAACTTTTATGTGTACCAAAGTTAACACTGCTTTAGAGCAAATACAGCTACGACTAATTAGGAGAAGCTAGGAAGGTGGTCTGAAAGCCCAAAATGTGTCACAACCCTAGATGACTGAGCCGGATGCAGAACGATGGCTGGTATGTAAGGGACCCCAGGAGAAAAAAAGTATGGGGCGATTTGTGTTTTGCACCAGGGAGTCAGCTTGAAATCCAAGGGTTGGCTCCAATGAGACAAGGATGAAGAATGAGGCCCCAATATGTGGGGAGAGGAGTGGTATGCTATCTCCCTGGTGCCCTCTGAACCAGGTGGCCCACGTAGCAATTTGGAGAGGTATCTGTGAAAACCTCAGTATAATAATTTCCTTTATTACAACCCCAGGTGTTGGTAACCTCAGAACCTCTGCTGTTGATTTTGGGAAGGTGTGCAGTATAGGGTGTGGGTGAAAAAACCCAGAGAACTGGCCAGCCAGTAGCAGCCTCTTTTGTGTAGCGGTTGCGTTAGTGGGGTTCTACTTCTTTGGGGGGCTTGGTCCTGTCCCTCGACCGCTGGAGGAGGCCCCACCAGGTCCCTTTGTTGCCAGCACTCTTGGTGGTGGTGAGGGCTAGGGGAGAGACTGGGCACCTGTGTGGAAAGCATGCCCAAAGATCTAAGGGCTGATCTAGGGTCCCCCTCACCATGGAGTAGGTGATCTGTTGCCTCCACAAACAAGGACCATACCTCGAAGGGGAGGTCCTGGATGGCCTGCTGTCTGTCGTGGGGGATGTCTGTCTCCCATAGCCACACTGCACGTCTCATGACAATGGCCGAGGCCATAGCACGGATTGCCGTGTTTGATGCATCCCACGCTGCTAAGAGTGCATCCTGAGATGCTAGCGTGCTCTCTTATGATAAAATCATAGGGTTGGAAGGGACTTCATGAGGTCATCTAGTCCAACCCCCTGCAAAAAGCAGGACCACTCTCACTAAATCATCCCAGCCATGGTATTGTCTAACCAGACCTTAAATATCTCCAAAGACAGAGATACTACCACCTTCCTAGGCAAACCATTCCAATGCTTCTCCACTCTCCTAGTGAGAAAGTTTTTCCTAATATCCAGCCTCACCTCCTCAGCTGTAACTTGAAACCATGGCTCTTTGTTCTGTCCTCTCTTCCTGCTGAGAACAGCCTAGCTCCCTCCTCTTTGCAGCACCCCTTCAAGTAGTTGAAAGTTGCTATCAAATCTCCCTGCAGTCTTCTCTTCTGCAGGCTAAGCCTAGCTCCTTCAGTCTTTCCTAATAAGTCATGTGCCCCAGACCTCTAATCATTTTTGTTGCCCTCCACTGGACTCTTTCTAATTTGTCCATATCCTTTTTGTAGTGTGGAGCCCAAAACTGGACACAGTACTCCAGATGTAGTCTCACCAGTGCCGAACAGAGGGGAAAAATCACATCCCTTGATCTGCTGGCAGCACTCCTACTGATGCAGCCCAATATGCCATTAGCCTTTTTTGGCTACAAGAGCACACTGTTGACTCATATTTAGCTTCCCATCCACCATAACCCTGAGGTCCTTTTCTACAGTACTGCCGCTTAGCTGATTGGTCCCTAGCCTTTAGCAGTGCATGGGGTTTTTCCATCCTAAGTGCAGGACTTTACACTTTTCCTTGTTGAACCTCATGAGATTTCCATTGGCCCACTGCTCCAATTTACCTAGGTCTCCTTGAATCCTGTCCTTGCACTCCAGCGTGTCTACCATTCCCCACAGCTTGGTGTCATCCACAAACTTATCGAGTGTGCAATATATCCCATCATCAAAATAGTTAATGAAGATGTTGAACAGAACAGGCCCCAGAACAACTGCTGGGGCACTCCATTTGCTCCTGCCAACTAGATTTGGGCCTTTGATTCTTACCCTCTGAGCCCATTGTTCTAGCCAGTTTTCTATCCACCTTATAGTCCACTCATCCAACCCATGCTTCCTTAACTTGCTGACAACAATGCTGTGGGAAACTGTATCAAAAGCCTTGCTAAAGTTGAGGTTTATCACGTGAACAGGTATTCCTACATCCACAAATCCAGTCATATCATCATAGAAGGCAATCAGGTTGGTCAGGCACAATTTGCTCTTAGTGATTCCATGCTGACTGCTTCTGATCACTCTATTTTCCTCCAAGTGTTTCAGGATGAATTCTTTGAGGATCTGCTTCCTGATTTTTCCAGGGATTGAGGTGAGGCTGACTGGTCTGTAGTTCCCCGGATTGTCCTTTTTCCTTTTCTTGAAGATAGGTACTATATTTGCCTGCTTCCAATCCTCTGGGACCTCCCCTGTTCACCACGAGTTTTCATAAATAATGGCCAGTGGTACTGTTATCTCATCAGCCAACTCCCTCAGCACCCTCGGATGCAGTTCATCTGGCCCTGTGGACTTGTGCACATCCAGCTTCTTTAAGTAGTCCCTAACCTGACCTTCCATCACCGTTGGCTGCTCTCCTTCTCTCCATTCTGCGTTACCCAGTGTTGTAAACTGGGAGCTGACCCTGCCTGTGAAGACTGAAGTAAAAAAAGCATTGAGTACTTCAGCCTTTTTCGCATCCTACATCATGAGGATACCTCCCCCATTCAGTATGGGACCTACGCCATTCCTGATTCTTTTCTTGTTCCTGACATACTTGCAGAACCCCTTCCTGTTATCCTTCACATCCTTTGCTTGTTTTAGTGCAAATTGCCCTTTGGCCTTTCTGATTTTCAATGAGGAGTCAAATTCCTTCCTGTGTTCCTGGGGGAGGAGATCCTGGAACCTGCCCAAAGCCTCCCAAATGTCAATAGTGTATCTTTCCACCAGGGCCTGATGATTTGCAATGTGAAGCTGGAAGGCAGAGGTTGAGTATACCTTCCACCCCATAAGGTCCAGCTCCCTCGCCTCCTTAGATCTGAGAATGGGGTCTTGAGAGGGTTGACCCCCACGTCCCAGGGTTGCTTCCATCACCTGGGAGCTCAGTGTCAGGCAGTTAACCAGGAAAGGAGAATCTTCTGGCGGCACCTGATATTTATGGCCCACTATGGCCAAAACTAGGGGGATGGAGGTGGGGGTTTGCCAGTGTGCCTGGGTGAGGTCGAGCACTCTAGGGTGTATCGGCGCCAGTATCGGGTCTAAGGGAGATGTTAACCCCTGACCGAATAGGTGATCTTGAATCTCCCTAACTGGTTTGACCTCTAGGCCTACGTGTGCTGTTATGTGATGGAGGAGGTCGAAGTGCACTGAGGCGTCCTCTCTGTAGGATCAAGGCCTGGGAGTTAGGGCCGTATCTGGGACAGTTGGGAAGGGGATCCATGCCTCTCAGTGCTGTATGGAGCTTCTTGTGGGGAAGCTTCCTGTGGTGGAGACCACTCATGGGGTCTGTACTGGTACGAGCACAGTGCCAGTGATTCCCTGCTAGCCTGCCTGCCTCTGTGTGCAGGGGTAACCTTCTCGAGGCTCAGGGAGCATGATCTTCCCCAGCGTTGAAATGTTGAACTTGGCTCGGCACTGATATGTGGAGTGGTCGAAACGGTTTGTGCCGGTGATTCGCCATGGGCTCTCCTGTTCCTGTGTGGAGGGGCAAACCTTTTGGGGCTTGGGGAACATGATATTCCTTGGCCCTGGAATGGACTTGGTTCAGCACCGACACATGGAGTGGTAGCAACAGTTGGTGCAGGCAAGCCTGTGACTCTACAGTGCTGGGAAGAAGGGGAGCATAGTCTATGGCACTTTGTCCTGGGGCCCGCATCGGTACTGGTGGGTTCTTTGGGTGAGGCAGGAGTCTCGGACCGCGATACCAGGGAGCTTGGTATAGATACCTGTGACAGGGATCAGTGTGTTCTGTGGCGGCCCATGCCCCTGAGAGGAAAGCTGCTTTCCCTCTCTGTTTTTGAGGCTTGTGCATCGGAGGCATGGGCAAAAGTAAAAGGGCCCTTGCTGCCTCAAAAGCCTCTGGTATAGATGGGACTACCACGTCCTCGTGGCCCCAGTCCCAAGAATGCCCCAGGTGGGGAGAGCTGGATCGGTGCCTATGCTTTGGCACTGATGTCGGTGCCAAGCACATCTTCTTTTGCCCCTGAGGGGAGCGGTGCCGAGTGGGCTCCAGTACTGATCTGGCACACGGTGCTGGTGGCTCCAACAGGGACCCCGATTCTCAGGGGATAGGTAGCTGGGCTTGCTCCAGGGCCAATGCATGGCTCCTCTGCTCTCTGTCTTTTAGCATCCTAGGCTTAACAGACAGACAGGCAGAGCAATTGGTAACCTGGTGAGATTCAGCCAGGCACCGAAGGCACTTCTTGTGGGGGTCATTCAGCCGAAAGGCCTTGTGGCAAGCAGCACAGGGTCTGAAACCTGGAATTGTAGGTGGCTGTTGGGAGCACTTGACTAGCTCTGGGTCTGCCGACTTGTAAAATCAGTGGTCTTCGGTGGAACAATGTCCATGAACAGGTCTTCCTAAGGAACGGACGGTTCATACATGAAAGTAGACAGGCTCTTGTGTAACACAAAGGACAGACTGTTCTGAAACCGTCACCAAGGGTGGAAATAGGAACTGAGGAGGTTCTGGGTTGTGGCCAATAGCCACAGGAGTGGCTGGAGGTGGCACTGGCTGCTGACCCTGCTCTTACAGGCAAGGGCAAACAGTTTCTGACCAATTGGGCACTCCAGCACGTAGACACCTAACACTGAATGTATGCGACCAGAGCTTGAAGAAGAATCTATGCTACAGTCCACATAGATGCAATGCATGTGTAAGTGACCATAAACAGCCCTGCTCTACCTGATTCAGATCCTGATCTGATTTAAACTTCGGTCTCCCACAACCCAAAAGATTGCTCTAGCCACTGAGCTGTTTGGGACACTGTCTGGATTTAGGGAACCATTTATGATATTATTTCATATGAATATGTCAAAATTACAATAATCCGTATAAGATGTGCCATTTTGGGTTCCAATAGAAAGATCAGAATTACTAAGAACGATTATAGTTTTATGTGCAGGTCTCATATCTGTAGTAGAAGTTATGAATATGTTTGTTATATCTGTATTTCAGTTTATGATGGGATTCTGGGAAATACTCCATAAAGCATGTCTACTGTGATTGTCTCCTTAATGGCCTATTAAGGGAACCACAGGTGCAATGGGCATAGGAAGAGACTTGATGAGTCACCAGGACTTGCCCATGTGACTCTGATTTCCATCTTGTTTCTGTAGAACTCCACACACAGCCTGTAATAAGACATATAAAAGCAGCTATACCCACCTCTATTTTCTCTTTGAGTATGTGCAGCTTTCAGCAAACTTCTACATCTGTATCTATTCACCTACAACTGGAGCTGTGGAACAAAGGACTGAGACCCCCTCAGATGGTTGGTGTATACCAGAGGAACCATACAAGCCTACAAACTCCAAATTCTACTAAGGACTTGATTTACATGGACTTTTAATCATTGTACGTATGTGATTTTATTTGATCCTTTAACATTTCTGATCGTTTCTTCTCTTGTATAATAAACATTTAGTTTTAGTTACCAAAGACTTGCCTGGCAGTGCAGTACTTTGGATAGATCCAAACTTATATTGTTCCTGCAGTTTGGCCCTTTGTGGTCAGAAGAGCCTTTCTGGGTAAAGAGCTTGGACTTGTAAGTAACTTATCTCTTTACTAGACATTGTGGCTGTTTGGGAAGCAGTGGCTAAAATGCAGTAAAGGGAGCTTAGTATATTTTGCTGTGGCTTCTTAATAACCAGTGTGGGGAATCAGAAGCATTGTCTGTGGCTCGTTGAGGGAAACTTATCTTCAGATAACCCACCAGTTCTGGGATAATCTGCTCTCCTTTTTGCAGTCTTCCCTGGTCTTTTGCATTTTTAGATAGCAATCCCAAGAGGCTCGGGGTCACACTGTTGGCTATTCTGGAGTGGAAGGTATGTATGTTTTTCATAAAACTTTGAAAAATCTGTTTTCTTCCACATTGGAAGGGGAAATGCTTCTGAAACCTTGTGGATTGACAAAGGCTTTGGGGTTTTCACTTTCCTCTGTAGCATGGGGTATGACTCAATTGCTGTTGGATTCTCTGTACCTTAAAGTCTTTATACCATGATCTGAGGACTTTAATAATTTAGTCGTAGGCTAGAGAATTATTGTAGAAAGGGGTGGGTGGGGTTCTGTGGCCTACATTATGCAGGATGTTAGATTAACAGTGGTTCTCAACCTTTTGCCATTTTGACATATTACAACCCTACAGAACACACCAGGCCACCCACCCCAGGCCAAATCCAGCCTTTTCCCTGGCTTTCTGTGACACGCATCACTGTGTGGTGACATAGTAATGTGTCCTGACCTTGTGGTTGAGAACCACTGGACTAGAAGATCATATTGTTCCCTTCTGACTGAGAGTCTATGAGTATGTCAACACTGAAACCTTAGGTTGACTTAACCTCCGTTAAATTGACCTAAGGAACTCCACGTCCACACTGGGCTTGTATTAAGTCGACTTAAGCACTTGCTTAAGTTAATTTAATAACACCTTCCCTTAAGGTCAACTTAATGCAGTGTAGATGGTGGGAAGTGTTGGGGCCTGGCCTGGGCTCCACTCTCTGCCCTTACCAGGGTCCCTATCTAGCTCCGGGGACCTGAGCTGGCCACAGCTGCAACCAACAAGCATCTTGGTGCTGGTTCTGAGCTGCTTGCAGTGAGGGCAGGGGCTGGATCCAGCTATGAGCTGCTTGCCAGTAGCAGCTGGGGCTGGATCGGGCCCTGGGGATGCACGGGGTGGGGCCTAGCAATTCTTCTGGGGTTTGTCTACACTGTGTCTGGTGTAGACATACCCTTAAGTCGAATTAACAAGATTTACTTTAAGTTGAGTTAAACTCAACCTTAAATCAACTTAAAAGCGCCCCCCCCCGTGAGTCTATAATTCACTATCATCTGCCTATTGAGTCAGCATTTTCGTACGTTCAAGTGGATGAAAGAGAGGCTGCATGGTGGCTGTTTGTGTTATTGGTTCATAAAGGATGAGTTCTAAAGGTAGGAGTGAATCAAAGTACGGTGATCTACTTATTGTATAGCTATGTGCAGTCAGTCATATCTAAGTTGCAGGGTTCTGTGTACCAGTAGTGTACTGATACTGCAGCTGTGAATCAGGAGCATTGTAGCATCTTTTCCTATCCATTGACTTAGTACTTTCTCTTTTCCCACAGTTGAGGTTATGGATCATTAACACGTGTAGCTAATTGAGGGATGATTCCTAAGTAATATCTCATCCTAGGTGTCCTCCAGGAAAACAGTCTTGAATACTTTCTACTAATATATACTGTATCATTAGCATAATATTTAAATGTCTGCTTTTGCAGTAGTGTTCTGTAGAAATTTCAGTTCATAAATTGGAAAAAGTCATTTTCTGAGTGAGCATCCTGTGCCAGCCTGGTAAATCTTTATCTTTTTAATATAGTAAAGAAAACCAATGTTCCTCTCAGTTCTAGAGGCTTAAGGAGATTACCATATTCTGGGATATAGTGGCAGTCTTCAGCTATTGGTGCATTCAAAAACTCATTGAAAGTGGTATTTATATCCAAGAAAGATTGCCAAATCTCATGTGTATTAAACAATCTTGCTGGAGTAAATTCAAACATATGAGATCTTACGTTCTTAATACAAAATAATAACAAAAAGGATTATACTGGAAGCTGCATAATATTTACTTATGTTGAGTACATTAAGTGATCAAGAATAAAATGTCAAACAGCAAATGGGAATGCTTCCTTTTTTTTTTTTTTGAAGGCAAAATACAAAGTTCAGGCAGCTAGAGATGATAAAAGGGAATAGTGGCCTGAGCAGTTAAGTATCAACAGAAGTATTGCTCTGCCACCTTCAGAAATTAAATTGGAGATTTGATGCAGACTCCAAGAAGGAAAAATACAGAGGAACAAGAGTTGGTCTGAAATCCAAAATGATGGTGCTGTCAGTGTCAGCTCATGTCACAGTTGCACTGGCCTGCATGAGTGTATGAGGTTCCACAGTGTGATGTGGAGGACATAAAGAGGAAAATTAGCAAGTCATTAAGGAAATGACTGGTGAGCACTTCATGATACACTGCCAACATCAGCTAATTTGCATTGCTAATAGTTGGAACAGGATGCCACCCATAATCTAAACTTTGGAAAAGGGAACTACATTTTGTATTTGTAAACTGCAATATTTCTCTGACTTATTGTTATTAAAAACACAGTGATATATAAAAGGCACAAAGCAATCTTAGATAATAAAACACCACAAAAATAAAAGAAAATATAATATATATGAACCATTACACTGTTACTTACTTACTTAGCACTTAGTTCATCCCATGCTTGTCTGCACATTGGCCACCCACAATCTCCACTTTTGTTCATCTGCTGCCATTGCCTTCAACTCTTTCTAGTGGAAGTTACATATTTCTAAGTTTCCAAAGGGATAGCCGTGTTAGTCTAGTCCAGTAAAAAAACAACAAGCAGTTGTGTGGCACTTAAAGACTAACAGATTTATTTTTTGCATGAGCTTTCGTGGGAGAAGATCCCACTTCCTCAGATGCTTCGAAGATGGGTGAACTTACAGAAAGGAATGAAACTTTTACACCCCCTTGCATTTAGTTTCATTCCTTTCTGTAAGTTCACCCATCTTCGAAGCATCTGAGGAAGTGGGATCTTCTCCCACGAAAGCTCATGCAAAAAATAAATCTGTTAGTCTTAAAGTGCCACACAACTGCTTGTTGTTTTTTTACATATTTCTAAGTCTTTGAGAACTGTTCTTTTCCAAGTTATTCTAGGTCAGGGATCAGCAACCCAAAAGACAAGAGCCATTTTTAAAAATTCCTTCAATAACCAAGTGTTTTGAGGGCTGCAATGGATGTAACCTCCTAGTAAGGGCTGGGGGAAGCGGGGCCAGGGCGACTGCCGCAGGGTCCCATGGCCAAGGGAGGGAGTCTGGGATCTGGAATGGGCCTCCCTGAAGGTCTCCCAGTTCTGGTGGCGAGTCTGGAGCCAGGTGTAGGACACCTAAAAGGTCCCCTGGTGGTAGGGAGGGGTTTGGAGCCCAGAGCGGCAAGGGGGCAGCCAAAGAGCCACATGTGGCCCTGGAGCCATAGGTTGCAGACCCCTGTTCTAGGTCTTCCTTGCTTCCTTCTTGCAATTTCTGGCTTCTGTGCGAGAGCACCATTTGGTAGGTGGTGATCATCCATCTGTAATGTATGCCCCAGCCACTTGTATCTTCTCTTGCAGATTATTTGTGAGTGTTTTGTTCAGTCTCATTCACCTGCTCATCCGTCAATGTGATATATGCCATCATGTGCCAGAAATGCCCCCCTGCCTTATACATTGGATAAACAGGACAGTCTCTGCGCAAAAGAGTAAATGGACACAAATCTGACATCAGGAATTACAACATTCAAAACCTGTAGAAGAACACTTCAATCTTCCTGATCACTTCATTGATAATTTGCTAATAGCTGTGCTGAAACCGATGAATAACAAATCAAGGCTTTGAAGACAAACTGCAGAATTGGAATTCATGTGCAAATTTGACTGTGTGAAATCAGGACTGAATAGGGACTATGGATTCTCTTCCCATAACAACAGGTGATTTGACTTCATCTTCCTCTATATGCTGTTCCCCAGTGTTTGAATCTTAACAACTGCTTTGACTTGCTGTCACCATGTGACCTGATCTTATCACTTACACTTCCTTGCATTTATTTTACTCCCATTCTGTAAGTTTCCCCCATCTTCAAAGCATCTGACAAAGTGAGATTTTCTCCCATGGAAGCTCATATGATAAATAAATTTAGATGAAAAACTAAATTAGACTTTATAAGTGCCACAGGACTCCTTGCTTGTTTTGCTGAACTAGACTACCATAACCACACCTTTGGAAATTGTCTAACTCTGACGTCTCTCTTGAAGCCTTGATCTAAAGTAAATGTGTTTGAGGATACATACAGATAGGTATATTACTGAATGGCCTGGGAGATTAAAGGGGTTTCCTGTTGGTTTTGACTGTTCTGATTGACAGAGCCACACAGATACCCAGAAATCAATGTCTACAGAACAAACCCAACAAAGACAACAGAATGCAACTGGTCATCACCTACAGCGCCCAACTCAAACCTCTAAAATACATCATCAATGATCTAAAGCCTACCCTGCAAGATGATCATTCACTCTCCCAAGCCTTGGGCGACAGACCTCTCACCGCCTACAGACAGCACCCCCCCTTAAACGGATACTCATCAGCAACTACAGACCATACAACAGGGACAGTAAGACATGCACAGATCTCTGCAACAAAGCCCACTGCCAACTTAGCCCACATATCAACACTAATGACCCCATCAGAGGACCTAATCAAAACAGCTATTTCATCAGGGGCTCGTTCACCTGCTCATCCATTAATTTGATACATGCCATCATGTGCCAGGAATGCTCCTCTGCCTTATAAATCATACAAACTGGACTGTCTCTGTGCAAAAGAATAAATGGACACAAATCTGACATCAGAAATAAGATCATTCAAAAACCAATAGGAAATCCCTCTAATCTCACAGGCCATTCAGTAATGGGCTCATCTTCTTTAACACATTTACTCTAGATCAAGGCTTCAAAGAGAGACTGCAGATCTAGAATTCATATGCAGATTTGATGTCATCAGTTTGGGTTTAAATAAAAATATGAAATTGGCTTTCCCCTCTACAAATGCTAGACTTTAAAAGTACCACTGGTCTCTTCTTTTGTTTTCACTGCTAACAGTGATTCTCACCTCTCTCAGCATCACCACTTTGGTATGTTGTGTTTGAATCTATGCAACTTGTTTGATTTGCTAAAGTAATCAGACCTAATGGGGTAAAATGTGATCACAGGGTTTATCTTCCCCTCCCTGTTTAAAAAAAAAAGGGGGGGGGGCAAGGAATCTTGTGGCACTTAAAGACTAACAGATTTATTTATCACATGAGCTTTCATGGGAGAAAATCCTACTTCACCAGTTTGTTTTTCAGTGCAAGTTTTCTCCTCTCTGGTACCTGACAAAGTGGAGCTTTGCCCACGAAAGCTCATGAGAAAAATAAATTTGTTAGTTTTAAAAATGCCACAGGACTCATTTGTTTTTCATATAAACCTGGGTGCTTTGTTATGTTTAAGATTCTGTAAAGCTTTTGTGCCTGCATTGATGGGGGGGGGTCCATTACAATATAATAGAGGTAAAATACTAATGTGAAATAGCCTTTGCTCCGGCATTATTTTTTGCAGAGACAAGAATTGAAAAGTGACATGACAAAACTGTATGTCTTTCTGAAAAATATGCTTTAATTCTAATTCTGGGAGAAGTTTGGTGGCCTGAGTGCAGAGGGTTTAGGCTAGATGGATGATGACCCTCTCTGGCCTTGTGAATTTGTGACTATATGGGGCTCCCTGTTCATTCCTTTCTTTCACAGCTCTTTAGGTGAATGTGATTGCCTGCATAGCCATCAAGATGCTCCTGACACTTGTTATTGTACATTAAGATAATATGTATAATCTAACCACATGCTTCAGGACTTTAGCTAGTTTTGTGAAGAGGTCAGGAAGCAATTTTCCCTCTCAATTCGTGGTTGTTATCTGGAGAATAGTTTTGTTGTTGTTTTTTTTTTCCTGCCACCCATGGGAACATCAGAGATTAGTCACAGATCAAATGGGACAGCACTTAGGGTGGACCAGTGCACTACTGTGCTACAGTGAATCCTCTAAAATGCTTTTAAGTAACTGAAGTAATTGGACTTATCATAGGGATGTTTGCGTGAACTTTTAAGGGCTTGTTGTGTGCAGGAGGTCAGACTAAATGATCTAATGGTCCGTGCTGGCCTTAAACTTCATGAATCTGTGAGAGTCTAACAGTTTTAATTCAAATCTTTCACTTAAATATAGGTTTTTTGTGGCGCTTGATTAACTCTCATTAGAACAGTGAAAATAGTAGTTGTGCGTAGTGTAATAGGTTGGAGTTACAAATAAGGGATTTGGGTAGGTTATTCTAACCACACATGCAAAGATAAAAGTGCTAGATTTGGAGTGAGTGAAAGTGCTGGTGATTTTTGTTGGACAGCTATATCCTGAGCTGCTGGAATAACAAAAATTAATGGCCAAATCCTGCACCTGATCCAGAATGATTGCAGGGCTGGGATAGATTAATGTTTGAGGACTAACTGGACCTTTGATTTGTATTTCAGATTCTAATGCTTTCTTAATAAGCTATTCATTTTTTATTCACCTTAACTACTTGATTTATTCTTGAATTACAGTAACAAAATTCACTTTTCCCTCTGTATAGCCTGGTTCTACCTGGTTTGGCCGATCACCTCTCCCACCCAGACATACCCTTTGAAACTTTAACTCTTCTTCCTTGCGCTGGGAACCAAACTATGGTCATCTCATACGTGGGTAGAAACAGGGCTCCCACATCCTCTCTCCAATCTAGTTCATTTGTGAAAAGGCAGCCATGATATAATCTCGTTGCTAGTAAACCACTCTCGGATCCTCTGGTCCACAAGGCACTGTAAAATGAAAGACACTTTATTTCTCAACAGCTGTAACAATGCTTGTTCCTATTGTATTTTTCAACCTCATTTGATTCTAGAATGTATTGCATACTTTTGTGTCTCTTTTCAGTGTTTGTGTAGTGGAAGATGTAAGTACACACTGATCACTTGATTTACAACGCGAGAAACTCCACTGCAAAAGCCATTTGCTGCAGCTCATTCTACAAGACACACAGTGATGCATGACCGTGTGTCATAGAGCAGGATCTATTTAATGGAAGCTGTGTGTGCATCTAAGCGCACAACCTGACCTTTATTTCTTATTTGCTGCTTCTTTTAAACATAGTACTTGTTCATATTTCAGATGTTAATAAGATCCTTTGATTGCTATGTTTTACAGACCGAATGGATCTTATTTTAATGTTTAGTACACAGACCCCTCCACTCTTTAACAGAAACAACTTTGTGCTGCCTTCAGTATCAGGAACCCATAATGTTCTTTAGTGTTTCCACAAACCTTTTCCCAATTAAATGGAAACTGATATTCCCCTAACCCCTTTTGGTCATGTATTCCAGCTTGCTTGCAAGCCATTCTTATCTGCAGAAGCATTTTCTGATCTTCTTTGTCATAGTCCCTTGAGGTATGTATATTTCTTATGATGGTTTCACAGTGTCAGCTGTCTTTTCTATAGCAGTCAAACTAGCTGCCATTCCATTCCCTAAAGTTAACATACTTGCTCACCCATATAGCTGTATCCCCAGTGTCCTATTGAATCTTTCTTTTCCATTAACTGTGGCCTAGAATTTTAATGCTCAAGTCTGTTTCCTGATCTAGGTAAGACTCACTTAGCAAATTATATCATATTTCTTCTTCCACACATGTGGTGCAGCTGTAAGTTTTTGTTTTGTGTTGCCTTTAGGTCTGTCTAGGATAAAGTTTAATTTCTTTTATCTGAGATCCGATTGGTCTTGCTTTGTCACCATACATGTGCCCTTACTCAAGCCTTTTCTCTATTTAGTAACATTTTAATTGTTTAGTCCTTTCTGCCCCAACAAAGTGGTATGGCCACCCCTTTGATGTATGCCCCACAATGCTGACAAGCACAGCAAGTTGTTCTGTACAACAGCCTAATGGAATAATAAAAGGTGCTTGAATATTCTACCCTGGTGCATATGACAATAGGTGGTCCTGTATGCATGGTCAAAGTGATTCACCAGGGCCTGGCTACAGTGAACATAGTGGAAAAGGAGCAGTTTAAAAGAGGGCTCATGGTAAAGTAGAATAGAAAAGCTAAGATGGTGCTTATTCCACTGTGCACCAATGAAATGGGGGCCTGGGCTCAGTGGATGTTTCAGGCCACTGCTGACTGAATGGATCCAAATATCGTACACTGAGGGACAATATAAGTTTAGCATTGTAGGACAAAAGCTACACACATTTGGATGCTTCCAGCATCTATCTCATTGCTTCCTAGCACCAAGGTTGATGAAAGGAAGAATAATATTATGGTGAAGGCACTAGACTAGACCAGAACTCAGGAGGGCTGGCTTTTATTCCCAACCCGTGCTGCAGACTTCCTGAGTGATCTGTAAGCCCTGTTTTCATCTGTGAAATGAGGTGGATCATTCTTTGCCTTCCAAGAGGTTAAGATTTGTTCTTGTATGTGAGTTGTTAGGGACTACACTGGTGAGCACTAAATCTGCAAATACCTGGCACCGTGCTGAGATATTGTTAATAACTGACATAGAGAGATGACCACCATCTAATACGTGACTAACTTCATTTTCAGAACACACTATATGATATACACCGTGGTTATCTCCTATAATATTTAGTGAGCCAGACCTGCCATCCTTCGTTTGTGAAATCTCACAGAATCATAGCACAATGCTTGTGCCAAATATTTTCAAGGCATCTAGTGTTTTTGAACACTCAACCTGAGACACTTTAAATGGGCCTGATAGTCAGAAATTGCTGAGCACTCATCTTAAAATCAGGTCACTTTCAGGTGTCTCAGGCTGAGCCTTCAAAAACACTGGTCACTTTTGAGAAAACCGTTGGCTGCATCTACATTGCTTAGCACGTTAGAAAACTTTGTTTTTGAAAAAAAAATTCAAAATATATTTGAAATAATTATCTCAAAATAACTTTTTTTCAAAAATGCTATTTCAGGAGAATGGACCAGGGACTGCTCGTTTCCTGAAATATTGCGCCTTTTTTTTTTTTTTTTTTTTGAAATGGAAGTCTACATTGGCAATGGAAAAGATAGGCAGGCTTTTTCTTGAAATACCAGAGTGCTTTTTCGGCAACACTAAATCTTGTTATATTTCGAAAAACAGCCTTTCTCGAGAGAGCTTTTTCAAAAAAAGGCATCGCTGGATGTGGCAAAGGCTTTTTTCGAAAAAGCCTGCCTATCTTTTCCACTGCCTTGCTTTTTTTTTTTGAAAAAGAAAGTCCGGTGTAGACTTTCATTTTTGGGGGGGAAAAAAAAGCTGCGGTACTTCGGGACAATGAGCAGTCCCCAGACCGTTCTCTCGAAATGACATTTTTGAAAAAAAGTTATTTTGAGATAATTATTTTGAATATATTTCAAAAAAAAATTTTGAAAGCTTTTTTGAAAATGTTAAGCAATGTAGACCTAGCTGTTGACTTGGACTTTTCCTGCCTGTTCATACATTGGGACACTTGTGCTGCTTTTTTATGTTTGTCCACTTTAGATTCATACATCTAGGCAAGTTACACATCAGTATTAGATTTATGATGCTTGTATCTCCTTTTTTACATACAGTATGACTGTGAATGCTACAAATGCAATTCATTCTATCCCATTATGTGGAGAAGAATTTCACAGCATGTGTTCTTCTACTAACTTATTACAAAGAAAGCTGTAACTCTTGAAATTTTTTAGAGAAAATCCAGGTACACAATGTTTATTAAAATGCCCATGGCATCTATCTTTCTGTTAATTGTTGTTCAGAGAAGCCTTGAGCTGCCTTTCAACATCAAACCATTTCCCTAAGATATTGACAAATTGGAGTAATATCATGTAAGGTCGTACCTCCTGTCAAAATGAATCCCATATGTTAGTAAATGAGGATTCATTTATGTCACTTTGAAATTACTGGCCGTTTTTTAGATTCTCAGAATATTTACATCAAAAATATGGCCTTGCAATTTTTGCCCACCTAATGTATGTTTACTTCAGATGGTGGTTTTGGGTGCAATGGGATGCAGGAGTGGAACTTAATGAGTTAAAATGTGGGAATGAACACTATACTCAGTTGGGATTCAGATCCCTTCTTGATTCTGACTAAATGTTTTACTCCTGTCTGTAGTACCTATAGGTAACAGTCAAAATTAATCACATTAATAAGTTGCTCAGAAATGGTCAAATTACACCATTACTTAAGAACACCCCTGGGCATGTCTGTTCAACTCTAGAGTGCATGTGCATGTATATATTTATAATGTATCGTATCAATGCAACAGGACAGTAAGTGAGATTGGAAAAAAATTACTTTTTACTTTGTCAGTGAATCTGTTGCACTCTTCAGTGTTTAAGTGGGCTTAGACAACATAAACATTTGGAACATTTAACATATCAAGCTCAAATAAAAATGACATGCCAATCGTTCACTTCTGAAGCTGCCTTGTGTTCAGTTATTGGAACACTCCATCCTTGTGGTTTCCTAAATATTATAAGTATATATTCCAGATTAAACTTTCTATTTTCCTCAAGGTAGTGTTGCTTTTCAGTCCTCAATGGCTTGGTTTTTGCCTGAAGAATCAGGTCCTATCAGCAAAATCAAAGACGATTACACAGCTCAGTAGTCATTTAGGATTTCTGTGGCTCAATTAAGCATGTATAGCATGCCACAGCCACTGAGACTCTGTTTATTCAGTGAAAGTACTCTGTAATTTATTTAAAATAATCCATCTTTAACAAATAAAGAGGCCATTGACTGCCCATTGCTGCAGGCATCCATTTAAATACTGCCTTCTTGATGGTCTGTTTTGCTGGTTTAAGTTAAATACCTGACAAAAGTGATTCAGTTTTTTTGGAAATAAGATTTGTATGTGCAGTGTTTATTTTCTTTTACACCAGTAATCAGTTAGAACGTCTTTTTAACAGTTTGGCCATTAAAAATTATTAATGTTACTCACTCTGATAATAACACATTGTGACTGGCAGCCATTTTGCGTTTGTGTTGCATAGGTGTGTTTAAAATTGCCCAGGAATTATGTTCTTTGTTGCTCTCTGTTAGTGAGGAATCATATTAGACTTCTTACTGTATCTGCTCTAAAAATTAGATTGTGTTTTTTTGGCCTATAACAAAAGTTCCTTTCTTCCAAAAGTGCAAAACATGTCAGAGCTGATTTTTTTTTCTTACTTGAATACTTCAGAAACAATTCATTCATCAAAATTATTCAGCTGGCCAAAGTCTTGCTATGCCAGTGGGTCATCTCTGAGCATCAAAAGGTTGCAGTTTAAGTCTCTGGTGAGTGCTGTTACTTGTTGCATTGCAACATTACCAAACTCAGAAGTTTTCTTGCTGATGGAGCACAGCCATTAAAGTGTGCCCTGGGAATAGAGGAAAGTACAGTGCTAAGTTTTCGGTTCACAAGCAAAGAAATTGGTATTAGTTAAAAAGATATTTTTTCGGGGTTAAAGACAAATAAAATTCCGGCAACCATAATGACGTCTCCTGTCCAGCACCTACACCATGTTGCCCATGTCTTGTCTTCCTCTGAGAATAAGAAACTTGGGAGAAATGGGCAAAACTAAGCTGCTTGTGTTAGTTCTGTTTTTGAACACAAACGGGATTGTTGACAGTCCACATTGCTTTCTCATAAAAGCAGTAAAAGAGAAAATGTCAGATGTTCAAGGAAATGCAGTAGGATCAAGGCAGCATAAGATCCTGGTTACATTAAGTTTATGTACTATTCTCATAAAAGTTGTGCCAGAAGTTAATTTGTCACCAGCTCAAATGTACATTATCCATCAACAAATGTTACGGGAAAAGTTGCCAGTTCTATTTAAAAATAAGAACAGCTCCTTTTTTGTTTGTGTAGGTCTGTTCTGAACCAACAGTACTGGATATTGTCACAGATTCTTAGCTGCTTGGACTTCACATTTATTACTTGGAACTTCATGATGGCAGCAGACACAGAATTCACAACCTACTGGTCCAAAAGTACAGATCAGTACTGCTTGTGCTGTGTGAAATAATCTCACTAGCTTCTGGAAGTAAAGGATCTGTGACACACAGCTGGTAATCTATGATGAAATATCTAGGAAAATCACAGTAGAATAATGAAATCTATATGCTGATTCTGGAGATAGCTTCATTCAGTTCAACTTGAAGATTATTTCCTAAAGATTTTTCATTTATTTTCAGTTCAGTTTTTTTTAACTTCTATAATTACAATTTTATGTGAACTAATCCTGATACTACAATAACATACTTTCAGTTTGCATGGGGTGGCATGGATTTTCAAGCACCTGGCTTGTCAGCAGGCATCGATTCTTGGAAAAGTCGGTATAACACACAAAAGTGCTACCAGTTGAACTGGAAGTGTAACTGTATTAGAAGGTTTTTTATTGTCAGTGGGACTGGACATAAGATGGACACATTATCAGGTGCGCTAAACTCAAATACATTGAGTTTACATGGTTATTTTTTTCCTTCGTTTTTGCTGAGTTTCCTTTTTCTGTTGTTTTGTGTTTTAAGCCAAAGCAATAAAAACAACAGATGCAACACTGGGCAGTTAGGTGCTTGAATGCCTGTTCTAAAACTGCGATTTGGGGTCTAAGTACATGGTGCTTGCACACAGGCGCGCTGCTCATCTGTTGAAATCAGATTTTTGGTGTTCAAACATTGGATTTAAATCCTGGGATGACTCTTCTCTCTCTACATAAGCATAAATTCTCTACATAAGCATAAAATAAAAAATAATAGTTAGTATTTATATAGGTCTCGACTTCCTGAGATATCAATGGCTTATCCATTTTATAACAAATGTTGAGACTGAAGTAAGCACTCACATAAGTGTTTTAGATCACATAAGTTAAAAGGAGAAACAGGAAAAGAACCCAGGTGATCTGATTTCCAATAATGTACCCTGTGCACTGGAGGATACTTCTATCCTGAATGCCCTCTTTGTTTGGATTATGAAATTTTGCACTGAGAGAAAAGATTAAAAGACTCTTTGCACTTCTAACTGAAAATGTTACTTTTAATTCACAGTGGTGTAAATAGGTTACATGGGTGAGTAGCTGGGCAGAACAGGGACTGTGCAGCCCGAGCAAGCTTGCATGTATGTGTGAGGAAGGGAGCAGAAACTATGATGTCTGAGGCATTGGAGGTTCTCCAAATATTTTTATTCATCATTACTATTTTTATTTGAAAATGAGCAGGCTTTCAGGCTCGGCTGGTTGGCCTCAGGGAGAGATTTTGGCAAATTCTAATCCAAATCCATTTGGGAGTGCTGGGGGAAGAGGAGAAAGAGTGTATGTATGTGCTCACTTCTATGTGTCCAGAGCGTTAGTATAAACTCCAGTATGTGCAGTTCTTTATCTGCTACCCCTTACATTTACTCATGCTAGGCCACCCTCCCTGCTTTAGTGCAACAAGCCTTTTAATTAATCATCTGGACCTTCGACTTGCAAACTTGCTAGTGTTTTTGGAAGGGAATTCATTGGATGGACTTTTTATTGGAACACGTGTAAAAATACTAAACTAAGTGATTAAGGAATACTTGAAAAACACACAAGTTTTTCTATATATAAACATGCAAAATTTCTTTTATTACATCAGCTAAGGTGAAAGTGCTTATTTCTTTTTCTTTTTTTCCCCCCAAGTCTATGGGTGTTTCATTGGAGGATATTATAGTTAGGAAAAAGTGGGAATGAATGTTGCTGTGACACATTTAAAAAAATCTAATTTGACAAATAGTTTCACTGATGTCAGAAATCTATCCACTGTATAACTGACAGTTGGTGAATGCAAGCACTCACATTATGTTTCAGGAGCTATAGGTGTCCATGTATTTAAAATGATTCAAGGTTTCTTTTTAGTTTGTTAAAAGCAACCAGTTCATCAGACTGAGAGGCACTGTTGTTCCTGTTACACAGCTTCAGAGATACTTTCAGTTTTTGTGACACAAAATTGAATGGATTTTTCATTAGTGCTACATGGTAACAGTGTGTAACACATTTAAATATGAATGATACAAATAGTTTTTTTTGTTTTTCAGAAGTTTCACATACATGCAAAAATCATAATTTTCTTTTTGCCTGTCAAGATTTGTAATGTCCTGAAACATTCCCTACCAGATTCCTTCTTAGAATGAGTTACAAAGGGGAAGCTGTGGTGGTCAAGCTCAGTAAAACAAACAAGGACTCCTGTGGCACTATTAAAGACTAACAAATGTATTTATCATGTGATGGGTATATCCACACGAGTCTCTTATTTCGAAACAGCACTAGTTGTTTCGAAATAAAAACCTGAATGTCCACACGACGTTTTCTTATTTCGAAATGACAGGCTCTGTCATTTCGAAATAAGAACCATCATTTCAAAACAGCTTAAACCGCATTCATTTCGAAACGACTGTTATTTCAATGGTGGTTTTGAAATAATGCCATTTGGACATGTTGTTTCGAAACAACATGTCCAAACAGCCTTATTTTGAAATAACAATTTTGAAATAACAGCTGTTTCGAAAGCAGGCTTTCCCTTAATTCGAATTAACGTTTCCTTAATTCAAATTAACTTATTTCGAAATAATGTTGTATGTGTGGACATAGCCATGGGGTTTCATGGGTTCAATCCCACTTCATCAGATAAATGAAATGGAAACTTCAGTCTGTAGGTGAACATCTCTCTCTGTGTGTGTGTATATATCTATCTATCTATTTATGTGTGACTGGATAGCTTAGTGGTTAAGAGCGCCGCCCTTTGAGACCGGGGTTCAAATCCTGGTTGGTACCTACCTACCTTTCCAGTAGGGGTCCTTGGGCAAAAGGCCCCCTAACGCCTCACTTGCCTACCTCGAATATGAGAGTGACATGAACTAGGAGAGTCATGCTGGCTTGGACATTGCCCAGATTAACAAGGTCCGCGCCAGATGTTGGGGAACCAGGACAATCTGATGATAAGTGGGCTACTGGAACAAACCATACATGGATGAGACAAGAGAACCTAGATTTGATGGAATGCTACTACAACAGTAGACCTAATGAGAGGGGGTATATGAAATGGATGAGGGAAGTATGGATGGACAAAAGACCTACATCCACGCTAACTGAGAAACAGCTAGTTACCCAACGCTTCAACATAGTAAAGAGGAAGCTGCTCTCACAACTTGAGATAGACCAACTCCATATTACATCCTGGACTCAAGAAGAAGACCTGGAAGAACAACTATATGTGCAGCCAACACCTGAAGCTGGAACTTCACTGCCACCCCCTCCATTACAGAGCACAGCAGCTGATATGAGGCATAAGATCATGGATAAACTAGCTATAGTCAACCCTCAAGACCGATTACCAAGGCTCGTTGGAGAAGTATCATCAGATAGTATGCTAGAAGATGCCAAAAGAGCCCTAACGACAATTCCTACTACCACCATAACTCAAACCAATGAACTGGTATATGCTACAGCCTCTGTAATCCTGGAGGTGCTTGGCTTACATGATCAAGAAGAACAGCAGTACATACCCCCCCCCCTGGAAAATGAGGTTGGAGGATAAGATCAAGGCAACATGGAGAGAAGTTAGTCAGCTGGTGGAACTACAGAAGGGTGTAGAGATTAAGGATAAGACTCAGCTACTGAAAAAATACAAGGGCCTGACTCCATCTAAACAAAGGCTCACAGCACTGGCTACCAGGCTAAGGAGATACACTAGAGAAGCAGAGGCCAAAAAGATAAATGCCCTGTTCTCCAAAGAACCATCCAAGGTGTACTCCCAACTGCAGTGCAACAACACAATAACAGCAGAGCCACCAACAGCAGAAACTAAACAGTACTGGAAGAACATATGGGAGAAAGAGAAGACTCATAACACCAGTGCAAAGTGGCTGCAGGACCTGAGAACAGACCACAGCAATCTCCCAGAACAGGAACCAGTCACCATCACAGTAGCAGACATCCAGCAGCGGGTCAGGAACATGAAGAGCTGGACAGCACCTGGACCGGACACGATCCACACCAACTGGCTAAAGAAACTAACAGCAGTGCATGAACGCCTAGCAGCACAGATGAACCAGCTGCTAGCAGCAGGCTCCCACCCAGACTGGCTAACACAAGGAAGGACAGTGCTGATCATGAAAGACCCCCACAAGGGAACAGCACCGTCCAACTACTGGCCAATAACCTGCCTCCCCACAATATGGAAAGTCCTATCAGGCATCATAGCTGCCAAGCTACAGGACCACATGGGCCAGTACCTGAGCACAGCTCAGAAGGGCATTGGGAACAACACCAGAGGCTCAAAACACCAGTTGCTCATAGATAGAGCAGTCGCCCAAGACTCAAGGTCTAGACAGACCAATCTGAGCACAGCCTGGATTGACTACAGGAAAGCCTACGACTCAATGCCGCACACATGGATCTGTGAATGTCTGGCGCTGTACGAAGTCAACAGGACACTAAGGACCTTCCTCAAGAACTCAATGGGACTGTGGAAGACAACACTGGAAGTCAACTCAAGACAGCTTGCACAAGTGGCCATCAAGTGTGGCATATACCAAGGTGATGCACTGTCCCTGCTGCTGTTCTGCATTGGCTTGAACCCCCTCAGCCAGATAATCACAAGGACTAGATACGGATACAAGTTCAAGAGTGGAACTACCAGTAGCCACCTCCTCTACATGGATGACATCAAGCTATATGCTAAGAATGAACGAGACATCGACTCGCTAATCTACCTGACACGGATCTACAGTGAGGATATTGGGATGTCATTCAGACTGGAGAAGTGTGGCCAGATGGTAGTAAAGAGAGGGAAGGTAGTCAAGACTGATGGGGTGGAACTCCCAGCAGGCCACATAGCAGACATACAGACCAGCTACAAGTACCTTGGCATCCCACAGTCACATGGGAACCATGATGAGGAGGCAAGGAAGACAGCAACATCCAAGTACCATCAAAGGATAAGACAGGTCCTGAAGAGCCAGCTCAATGGGAAGAACAAGATCCACGCCATCAACAGGTACGCCCTGCCAGTCATCAGATACCCTGCTAGTAGAGTGAGCTGGCCAAAGGAGGACATGGAGGCTGCCAAGGTGAAAACCCAGAAGCTCCTCACAGTGTACGGAGGTTTCCACCCCAAATCCAACACCCAGAGACTGTACACCAGCGGAAAGAAGGTGGGCAGGGTTTGGTAAGCGTCAAAGCCACTGTCCTGGACAAAACCCAGAGCATCCAGGAGTACATCAGTAAGATGGCACCCAAAGATGAGCTGCTGAGAGAATGCTTGAGGCAGCAGCAGGCATGGGAGGAAGATCAAGCAGAAGAAGTGCCATGGCAAGACAAGACCCTGCATGGGATGTACCATCGACAGATAACTGAGGTGGCTGATATTGGGAAATCCTACCAGTGGCTGGAAAGGGCTGGACTAAAAGACAGCACTGAGGCACTGATCATAGCAGCACAAGAACAGGCACTGAGCACCAGATCCACTGAAGCAGGGGTCTACCACACTAGACAGGACCCAAGGTGCAGACTGTGCAGAGAGGCCTCAGAGACAGTCCAACACATAGTGGCAGGATGTAAGATGCAGGCAGGAACAGCATACACTGAATGGCACAACCAAGTAGCTGGCATTGTGTACAGGAACATCTGCACAGTGTATGGGCTAGACCCTCCCAAGACCAGATGGGAGATTCCACAGAAGGTCGTGGAGAATAACAGGGCTAAGATTCTGTGGGACTTCCAGATCCAGACGGACAGGCAGGTAGTGGCCAATCAACCAGACATCGTGGTAATAGGCAAGGACCAGAAGACAGCGGTGGTGATAGATGTAGCAGTGCCAAGTGACAGCAACATCAGGAAGGAGTATGAGATGCTGGAGAAATACCAGGGCCTGAAAGAGGAACTAGAGAGGATGTGGAAAGTAAAGGCCAAAGTGGTCCCAGTGGTGGTAGGAGCACTTGGGGCTGTGACTCCTAAGCTGGGAGGCTATGTTCACACACGGGGTATTTCGATACAAGTTGTTTTGATACAAGTTGTATGAAAATAACACCTTATTTCAAAATAAGTTAATTTGAATGAACAGTTTGTTAATTCAAATTAAGGAAAAAAGCTCAAAGCTAAATAGCAAGTTCAGACAACAGTTATTTCGAAACGAGTCACCGTTGTTTCGAAACAACATGTTCAGACAGCATTGTTTCGTCCCTGCATGGGGTTTAAGTTGTTTCAAAACAACAGTGCGTTGTGTGAACATGGCCTTTCTTATTTCGAGACAACGTCTGTTGTTTCGAAATAAGACTGCTGTGTGAACACACCCGGAGAGTGGCTCCAACAGATCCCAGGAACAACATCAGAGCTCTCTGTCCAGAAGAGTGCAGTACTAGGAACAGCTAAGATACTGCGCAGAACCCTCAAACTCCCAGGCCTCTGGTAGGGGACCCGAGGTTGAGGAAGACACATACCACCCATAGGGATGAGAGGGGAATTTTTATATATGTATATATACACACATTCAGAGAAGGGTAAGTCACAAGGTCAGTTCTGTCTTTTTCAGCAAACTGAAGAAGTTTTTTTTTTTGTTTTTGTTTTTGTTTTTTGTTTTTTCCCCAGTGTGGAACAATAGATGAGAAGGTAAGAATGTTATCATCCTTGATGATGAGAGAGCCTGCTCAAATCCCTATTCAGATTCAGCCAAATGATCTCAAATTTGTATATGAATTCAAGTTCTGGAGTTTCACGTTATCTAATTTTTAAAGTCTTTTTTGCTGAAGCACTGTAATTATGTCTTGTTCAACCTCCTTGCAGATTCAGTAAAAGAATGTCCTTCATCTGGAAAGACAGTGCCTCGCCCTACCTAATCCCTGCTAACCAATTCTGGTTCCTCCTTGTTCCAGCCAGGTAAACCTTCCTTTCCTTCCCTTTTGCACTAGACGCAGAGGGTGCTCTTATGTGACTAACAACCCCTTTTCTTCCAGTCATCCAGCCAAAGGATTCAGTACATGCAGTTGCTACCTTTAATTTCTGCTATGGTTTTTAAAAAGAAATCAGAGAATTGATTTGCAAAGCAGATAAGCCAACATCTAACAGCTTCAGTTGTAAAACGTTTCTTCTTAAAGCAAAGTATTGTATGTATTGAGAGAGATCCCCAGCTGATGTCAATTGTCATAGTTCCATGACTTATGTCACTAGACCTATGGTGATTGACTCAAGCTGAAGATATGACCCCTTGTGTATTTTTTTTGTATTTTGAACCTTCGTTCAAGAACTGGAGGGTGGTTACTGTTGATCATTTAAGATACATGTATTTGACAGATTAGGGCAGATTTTTAAATCCAGTATTGGCCTAGTTACCCCAAGACTTGTGGGGTTCTTTTTTGTTTTGCATTATGTAATTCTCATAAGAAAGAGTGAAGGTGAAACTTTGCACCTGAAATGGTAACCTTTCAGTACAATTCGGTTAGCACAAATGTCCAAGCTTTTCTTGTCATGCCCCCTTCTGACCAGTAATGGAATCTGTCCACACTCCCACACCCTTCCATTGCTGCACAATTAGCTCAGCAGAGGAGCTTGTAGTGACGGTGAAGCTGGGAGACAGAAGTCAAGGAGCTGGGGTTTGAGGTCAGGATGAAGAGGAAATGAGGGTAGAGATGGGCTGGGGGTGGAGCAGGGGGTGGCGTGGAGATGTGGCTTGGGCCGGAGCTGGGTAGGAACAGGCGTGGGTGGTACTCTCCTTCTCCTCCACCTCTGTGCTCTCCTACCCCAGGCCTGTCTGTGTCCCAACAGTTTGAATTTAAGATAATGTGAAAAGTGTTGGCGGGAAATAGGTAGTTAACCTGAATCCGATCCTAACCAGAGGTGTGACCAATGAGTTGCCTAGGGCTTTTCACAATTTTTTTTTTTTTTTTGGTAGGAAGAACTCTTTCTCCCTCTCAATACCCTACTGCCAGCCATCTGTTGATAATTACTGTCCAGTCTCTGCTGAGAACTTGTGATATTTAATATTTCCTCACCACTTGAACAAATAAGCGATAATAACTGCAAGGTACTTGACCACAGGAGTAGAAAGATGTATAGCATGAAAGAGTTAGTGTACACCTTCGTTTATAAAAACAACTCAGTTTTCTATTAGAGATTAAGATAAATCCCAGTTCTTCAGACCTGGAGAATAGGTACATTCAGTTATACAGTATCTCGGGGAAAAAATAGGACTTTTAGAGTAACAGACATCAAAGAGCTTAAGAAAAATGCTCCATGTATTTAATATTTCATTTATAACATCTTTTCTCAGATCAATGCTGACTTTCCAACATTTTACGTGGGAGACCTTTAGATCAGCTCACCTGGAGAGATTTCTACCATATGTAAACGCTTCTTTGTCTTATTCATAATGTTTGTTCTTAAAGTATTAGAATTTTTACAACTGAACTCAGTTTTGTCAAATAGAAATGATAGTGTAGTCAAGTTTTTTAAATCTGCTTTAAAAATGATCAGAGAATGCAAGTTGTCTGAAATTGCAGAAGAATCTTTGTTTTTTTTTTTTTACTTTTGTGAATAATAATGATTTTAAAAATGCTCATTAAAGCCTTTAATTCCAGTGATCTCACTAGCTTTACAAGCAGTAATTATCTAAACCTGCAAAACAATCGTCAAGGAGATTACAGATGTTCAAAAGAAGATTATTTTGTTTCTGAAGTCTTAAAAATTTGGGTGCCTCAGGTTTTGAATGCACAGCTGGAGACACCTTGGAAGTCAGCAGCTGTCTGAAAATCTGATCCTATAAGGTGCCTTTAATTGAGTAGCCTAAAATTGAGGCAATGGCCATCACTAGTCTCTTTTGAAAATATAAGCTGGAATGATTCAGTTCGAGTTACATAGAGCCTGCTCTTGCCTCCATTGCAGTTAGTGGGAGTTTTTTTAGTGGGTT
Source organism: Podocnemis expansa (assembly GCA_007922195.1). Taxonomy (NCBI): domain Eukaryota; kingdom Metazoa; phylum Chordata; order Testudines; family Podocnemididae; genus Podocnemis; species Podocnemis expansa. The sequence goes on from ML681996.1 coordinate 32,093,339, forward strand.
CATATTTGTGTGCCTAGCATGTTGTCCAAAGCCCTATCGAGTTAATGGAAAGATTCTAATTGATTTCTGTGGGCTTTGGGTCAGCCCCATAGCAAATAAAGCAATGGCGCAGGCAGAAATACCTCTCAAAAGTACTGATTTCTAGTCTTGTTGTGCATGCCTTTCATACAGTTACCAGAGGGGATATGTTTGACTCTAAAACATTGAATTTTTAATGGTGGTTGTGGTGTGTTTTTACACTGATAGAGGAAATGGCAATTCTCCAGAGTCCATAGAAATGACATTATTCCCAGATAACATGGAGACTGTTAGGTGTCACTGGTGTATTGCATAATACTTCTGAGGTATATAAAAAAGTAAAGTCTTTTATTTAAATAAATGTATTTGGCAATGTGCTATTTGAAAGTGCTTCTTGTGCCTCTGTGAATTTTGCTGTTCATTTCTACACCTGATTTGTTTTCCTTACTGTTTTGATTTAACAAGATTGCCATGGCTTGTATATTTTTAAGTTTCTGCTTTTGTCGAATGCTTTTTGTGAAACATGAGAGTGGTGGAGGGGACAGTTAAAAATAATAAATAAAAGATGTTGCTAGTTTAGGCCATGCTACCTTTTTCTTTTTGTTGCTGGAATGCAACAAATATTAACTGCTACTGCTATAGTTCATTAAATAAATATTTGTGCAAATTCACGCTGTGAATATGTGAAGTGCTTTGATGGGCAAGAGTAGTATTTCCCCATGTGCCTGTTTCTTTCTTACATAAAGCTGCAGTAATGTATGCACTGACCTAACTTCCACATTCATGCTGTTACACATCAGCTTGAGTTCTTTCTTTTTTTTTTTTTTTTCTTTTTTCTTTTTTTTGGTAACTGGCTTACAGTTGAATTACTTTACTGAAATATAACAGTTCTATTGCAACACAGCTTTTCCCATGTAAGCACTCGGAGCCAGCACCTGGATATTTCAACCATTAACTTTGAAATGAGCCCCTGGCCTGAATGGAATTCTATTCCCCATGTTCTTTATAGGGTTAATTAATATACTGTAGAGAATGCCAAGAAATTGCTCAGATTGCATCTCACTCTCCAGCAGGCAGCCCCCAGGTTCTAACTTTTAATTTTCCAAAACTCTCAATATTTTTAAAAATAAGACATATCCCCCTTTTCCTTTTGTTTCCAGCTGTCAGATTTGTAACACTCCAGGGCCATATCCACCCATCAATCTGTATATAGATATCAACTGGGAGTTTTGTATGAAAAATTCAATTATTAGGATGAGTACAATTGTATATGTATTCAATCTATAGGCATTTCCTACATCTACCAACTCTAGCATTAGTAGCTAGCAAACCTTCATCTATAAATGTATCTGTCTTCCTTATATGAATTCACATCAGACTTATGAACAGTTGACCATTTTCATTAAGTCTCCTTTGTGTAATATTCATTTAGGTTCACTTTTACTGGCAACATGAAAAAAAAAAAGAGTGTTGAGGAAAGCTTTTTTCACTTTAAAAACCTCATGAGTCCATGCTACCTTTCCCCCATATTTTTCACTTAACAATAGAGTTAGGTAAACTATTCACTGTGAACGCATGGTCAGGTTTGGCCTTTTCTTCTGCTAATGTCTTATGTGTAAGAAGAAGTAGATCATGTGTTTTACAAATTTGTTCATTCCCTGTTCATTTCATGCAACCTTAATTTGGCCCCCTTGTGCATATGAATTCTTTCACAATCTTTATTGTACGATCACATACAGGTTTTTTCCACTGGACTGCCTCATCTATGCACAGAATAGCCCTGCTCTGGGAATGAGTTGGGGTTGTTTAATCAAGGAAAATGTTTTCTTTGCTTTTCTTGTTTGTCTTTCTGCTTTATTTGTTGCAGAAAGCTGAAAGATGTATTGTGAATGAGTAAGGGATTTGCAGGAAGAGGAAGGAACTGTCTTATGGTTAAAGCTGTTGAATGGTACCAATAATTGTTGGATTTGATCCCAGAGTTCCTTTTCCCAGTTGGTCACTAATTGTATTTTCCATCTTCTGGGTGTCTAGCTTGATATGCTGTTATTTGCACTTCAGAAGCACTTAGTAGTCATAGCTGCAGGTGAAGTCAATTGGAACTGTGCTCCTGAACATGTGGAAATCTATATTCCACACAATGGCTCTCTGATAAATCAGGCATAGACATCTCACATTGGGCACCTAAAATTAGTGGACATTTCTGATATTTCTCTCTGCCTCAGTTTTTCATTTATAAAATAGGAATAATAATACCTCCTCGTCTCACAAGGGATATGTCTACACTGGAGTCTTAGGTCAACTTAAGGAAGATTAAGTCGACCCACAGACTCCTGCAGCCAAACTGGGCTTTTATTAAGTTGACTTAAGTGCTTCTTTAAGTTGACTTAACAACACCGCCTCTTAAAGTTGTCTTAACACTTAAGTTGACCTTGTTAAGTTGCCTTAAGCCAATGTAGATGGGGAAAGCCCCTAAGTCAATTTAACTAGCCTCCAGGCCCCCTCCCAGAGTTTTGGGCCACCAGGCAGGCTCGACATAGCACCTGCCAGTGTGGACACAGGCAGTTGACAAGGGTTTTCAATGTGGACTCTCTAAGTCGACTTAACAAGGTCGACTTTAAGTTGAATTAAAGTTGACCTTGTTAGGCCAATTTAACAGAACTTCAGGTGTAGACATACCCAAGGATAGTGTGAAGACTGACTTGTGATACACTTGGATGTTATGTGCTGGGCCCTATGGAAATGTCCATGGGAAGATTAATAGTTCTCTCTTAACAGCAGGGTTTGACTACTATGCATTAAATAAGGCCTGAAGCTACATGTTGAGGAATAAGAAAAAAAAAAAAAGTATATATTGAATAGCTGCTTATTAAGTGAGCACTGCCCAAACTCTGAACTGAATGAAGTGGGGTGATGTGGAAAATAGTATGTGACAATATAATTAATGACTGTCTCATAATACAGAGGCCCAAAGGGAGCAAAGTAAAATTGTAAAGGCAACCTTAATTCTGGAAATTCCAGACTGCTGAGTGCTTTACTTTCCAACTTTATTAATATTCTTTTAATTTATTTGTGTGCCTGTGTGTGTAATTATAATATATCTTGACTTCATGAGGAAGTTATGTGGCCTCCTGGCAATCAGGGGAGGTCCCAGGTGATTGGAAAAAGGTAAATATAGTGCCCATCTTTAAAAAAAAAAAAAAAAAAAAAAAGAAGTGGAAAAGGAACATCTGGGGAACAACAGAGCAGTCAGCCTTACCTCCATCCAAGGAAAAATCATGGAACAGGTCCTCAAGGAATCTATTTTGAAGCACTTGGAGGAGAGAAAGATGATCAGGAACAGTCAGCATGGATTCACCAAAGATCAACCACTCTGATTGCCTTCTGTGATGAGACAGCTGTGTCCATGCATGTGGGGAAAGCAGTGGATGGATATACCTTGACGTTAGCAAAGCTTTTGACACAGTCTCCCACTGTATTCTTGAAGAAAGTTAAAGTAGCATGGGTTGGATGAATGGACTGTCAGGCAGATAGAAAATTGGCTAGATCATCAAGGTCAGTGGGTGGTGATCAACATCTCTCTGTTTGTTTAATTGGCAGTTGGTATGAAGCAGTGTGCCCTAGATGATGGCAAACTGGTGAATGAGAGAGCTATGCTGGAGGGAAGGGATAGGATACAGAGCAGCCTAGACAAACTGAAGGATTAGGCCAAAAGAAATTCAGTGAGTTTCACCATGGACCAGGTCAGAGTTTTGGATGGAAGAATCCCATGCACTTCTACAGAATGGAGATTGACTGGCCTAAGCAACAGTTCTGCAGAAAAAGAACTAGAAGTTACAGTGTACAATAAGCTGGATATGGATCAACAGGATACCCTTATTGCCATTACTAGGAGCATTACCAGCAGATCAAGAGAAGTGATTATTCCCCACTATTCAGCACTGGTGAGGCCACATTTGGAGTATTGCATCCAGTTCTGGGGCTATCTGCACTAGAAGAAAGATGTGGACAAACTGGAGAGAGTCCATTGAACAGCAACAAAAGTAATGAGCAGCCTGGCACACACGCCTGATGAGATGCTGAGGGAACTGGACTTGTTTTGTTTACAGAAAAACTGTTGTGGATTTGATAGTAGCCTTTAACTAACTGCAGGGTGGTTCCAGGATGGCTGTGCTGTTCCTAGTGGTGGCACATGATGGAACAAAGAGGGTGGTGAATCACTGGAATGTGTTATCTAGAGAGTAGGTGGAATCTCCATTCTTAGAGGTTTTTAAGGCTTGACTTGAAACAGCCCTGGCTGGAATGATGTAGCTGGGATTGGTCTTCCTTTGAGCAAGGGGTTGGACTAGATGACCTCTAAAATCTCTTCCAACCCTCATCTTCTATGAGGTTTTCTTAATTAGACTCTCTACACTGAAGCTGTGTGGTATGATTGCAATATGTGTAGATATCACTGACAAGCTTTGAGCAAAGTTAGCTTGAGAAGCAAAAGAAGTGAAGCTGCAGCAAAATCTGCAATGGCTGGTTGAGAACGAAACCAGGTTCCCAGGATGAGCCTAGTCAGTGCTGCTAAGGTTTCATTGTTACTATTACTCATACCATCTTTGATTGATTTGAATCAAGGCTATGTTGGGGATATCTACACTGCAGTCACAATTCCTGATTACAGAGGAGGCATGCGGTTTAGTTTCTGTCTCAAGGAGACGCACCTGCACTAATTCTGATCAAGCTAGCATGCTAAAAGCAGAGTGTAGCTATGAAATGGAAGGAGGAGCTAGTCACACCGAGTATGATCCTATCTGAGGGACTAGGAAGGTATTTGGGGCAGCTAGCCCCCTATGCCACTGAAGCCAAACTCTATTCAGCACCTTATCAGGAATAGTATGAATATGCTCCATCAGCTGGTAATTACACCTCCAGCTCAAACTGTAGACATGCTTGTAGAATTACACAGGGCTGTCCCTATGAGGGGCAGAGTCTAGGGCCAATTGGCCTGTGGTCGGGCCCCTGCTCCCGTCTCTCCCGCAGGCCAGCCACTCCACCCCTGGGGTCAGGGTGGGCTGGCCCAGAGACTGGGCTCTCCTTTCCTGCTCCACCTTTGGCCTGGCAATCCCTACCTCCCAACATGAAACAGCTGGCCCAGGGGTAGGGCAGGAGAGCAGAGCCTAGCCTGTGGACAAGCCTGTGCCACCCTTGGGCTGGCTGTTCTGCCCTGGGGGTTGGGAGGGCTGGATCAGAGGCCAGGTTCCACATTCCCAGCCTGCCGTGACCCATGCAGTGAGGTAGGGGCAGGGGTGGGAGCTGGGCATAGTGTGTGTGGGAGCGTTGTGGGCCCCATGTGGAACCACGGGGCCCAGGGAGGTCATTCCTCTTGACCCCCCCCCACCTACTCCAAGGACAGCTCTGGTATTAGAGGTTCTTGGATGAAAGGTACAATTCAAGAATGGAAACTCCCTGTCCACTGTGGGAAATAGGATTGCAAACATATGTCGCTTTGCCAAGTGAAACAGATTAAACAGTGAAACCTTGGTGTTTTAGGACAAAAATAAATATTGTTCAGAAAATGATATTCCCTGGTAGAAAGATAACCAATAAACTTTCAGGTGAGAAAATTACTGGAGCATAAGTCAAATAGTTTTTTATTCAGAAAAGGGAATGATGAATTATTAATGATTCAAGTTATAGGATACATCAGGTTCTTACAGTACAAATACAGCTACAGATGTTTTCAAAACTAAGCAAGAAAGCCATTATCCTAGTCATATCTGAAAATATGAGCAAATGATTAAAAATAATACAAGTGAATCAAAGAACAAATCCACCACAGAGTGCAATCCATCAGCAGGACAGCCTCATAGTCATCCATCAATAGACACAATGTACTATCAGCAGTCCACTCACTTTAGGAGCCAACCCACAAACCTAGATGTTGCTTCTGGAAAATATATAATGCGGCTTCACATCAGGATTCCATTGCTGCCAAGTATGCCTCAAGAGTGGCCTTAACATTGATTATTTTTGATTGAGGAGGTAGAGAAAGCAGCCCCATGTGCCAGCAACACTAGGAGAGAGGAACAAGCCAATATTCAAATTAAAGTACATCCACATAAGTTTTTATTCCATAATTGAATGGCAATTTTTCATAGTGCCGTGCTTACAAGAGTCTCCTGTGTGTGTCTGCACAGCACTACTGTATATGTGCAAACAAATGGGATTTTAATTATGATGGAGAGGCTACATGACAAGGAAATGTTTGAGGCCACTCAAGACAGTAAACCTTGTAATCATGAATCATCATTATGATGCCAAGCTCCTGAAATTCCCAGCTGAGCTGATAATTTTTTATCTGCATGTTAACTGGGTATGCCTTTTCCTTTCACATTTTAATTAGAAAACAATTTACCTTTTGAAAAGTGAAAATCTTTCTCTGTTAATATGTTTTCTGCTGAAAAAAGGAGGAGAATCCTGTTTATTTGTAGCATTAGAGCTTAGCTGAAGCATGTTAAAAGAAATGCAAGTTATGCATTTATTTTATGTTGTGCAAAATTGTGCAAGTCTGAACTTGTTAAAGAACCTTTTTATTTTTTTCACTTTTACCTCAACTGAATCGTAGTGTATGAAATTCATATCTGTGCAGAGAATAAACTCAAGGCCTATGCACAACTGAAAGTTTATTTTGAAAGCTTATGTGGTGCATTGGCCTTTATGGTGACCCATCTACACCAGAGTGACTGTCACCTACAGGTTCTGTTCCAAGCTTAGGAGTTCTAGAGGCATAGTGGGTTAATCAAGTTCAGCAGTACAAAGGAGGAGTCTAGTGGCACTTATTTATTGCATGAGCTTTCGTGGGAGAAAATCCCACTTCATCAGATGCTTAAAGATGGAGACGTATACAAAGTGGGATTTTCTCCCACGAAAGCTCATGCAAGCAATAAAATCGTTAGTTTTAAAAGTGCCAGTAGACTCCTTGTTTGTTAGGCTTAGAAGTATATGCTAAAGTAGCTCTTTTCATATATTTCTGAATGTGCTTTGAAAGTCTGCAAAAGGACTGCAACTCTGAGCTGGGAGGAAAACAACCTTCTGAAAAAAAAGTGAGAGCGCTTGGTAGAGAGGGAGCAATGGAATGGTGCTACATTTAATGCTGATGAGAAAAGCAAGAACACTAAATCTAAAGAAGTGAGAGTTTAGAGCTTGTAAACTTGAAATCCACTACAGCTGTCTGGGGACAGCCAGAGAAACCAGTGTTCTGAATGTCTGAATTTAACTATGCAAGGACATATCATTTACTTAATACAAGAGTAAAGGGAAACAAAAGCGTTTTTTTAGGATGGGGTTGTCTTTTTTCTGTGTTTGTCTTATGCATAGCGCAAAGGGTCCTGCTATGTGGTTGGTGCTCTGAGATGTTATTTCAGTATAAACAATAAAAAGGTTTAAATGATTGATCTGGTGGAGGGTGAGAAGCATCCATCTGTTAAAAAATAGAAAAAAATGTAAAAAGATTTTTTTTTAAATGTGAGAAAAGGAGGAAGTAGATCTGTCAAGTCTGTTTAGGGAGAGATCAACTGTCACTTCAGCGAGTCACATGGAGAATTAGAGGACAGATACTATGATTGTTCTCCATTTTATAAGGAATAAGGAGGGAAAGAGAGAATGGGAGTGAAAAGGAGCAATGAACTCCAGGTGGGAGAAGGTGAAATAGCAAGTGCTTTGGCTGAGTATGCTTGTCCTTCATGCAGAATGAGGGTTCATAGGTGTTGTCCACAGTGGGAGTGGGATTGTAATTTGATTTGAGGCTGTTGAATTACAGAAGGAGAAGGTGAGTGATCACACAGCAATTTCCTTGTTGGGTCTCCTGTCCCTACTGCTCCTGTCCCTACTTCCTGAAATGCATTGCACTGTGGATGGTATGTACAGGGTCTTGTGGGGGGAGGCAGCTGTCCTTTGCTCACTCCTCCTCCCTTCTTCTCTGAAGAAGAAAAGCAGGAAAAGCTTTCCTTGCTGTTTCTCTGCTGCAGGCATAACAGAGAGGCATAGTGCTGCATACAGAGAGAGGAATTGATTGAAAATTTTCCAGGGCTGCAAGCAGGGGAAGAGCTATGTTGCTATGGTTCAGCAGACTTGAAAAACAGGAAAAGCAAGATTACCGCTACTCTTTGGCTACAAGGACCTAAATTCGATTTGTAGATTTTTGACCTCAGCACCATGCCACTTGCAACAGTGATGTTATTAAGTCAAATTACAGCACCATTTAATCTGAATTTAGTGCTCTGACAGTGGAGACTGACACTGCAGAAAGTAGAGGTAAGCAACATTATGTCCAACTTCTCTGTCAGTGTAGACCAGGGCATAGACTCCCACTTCGTCAGATGGTTTGAAGATGGGGGAACTTACAGAATGGGAGGAAATAAATGCAGGGAAGTATAAGTAATGGGATCAGGCCACACTGTAATAGCAAATCAAAACAATTGTAAAGATTCAAACACTGGGACCAGAAGTTAGCGGGAGATGAGGTCAAATCACCTGTTGTAATGAGAGAAAAGTCCAAGGTCCCTATTAACTCCTGAAGAAATGCACCAAATTTACAAATAAATTTGATCTCACTAGCTTCTCTTTGAAGCCTTGATCTGGTATTCATCTGTCTGAGCACCACAATTAGCAAATTGTTAATGGAGTGATCAGGAAGATTGAAATGCTGACACACTGGTTTTAGAATGTTGTGATTTCTGATGTCAGATTTGTGCCCATTTATTTTTTTGAGACTGCCCTGTTTGTCCAATATGTAAAGCAGACGGACATTTCTGGCACATGATGGCATAAGTCACATTGGTGGATGAGCCTTTGATGGAGTAACTGGTTTTATTAGGTCTTGTATTAGTGTTCTTTGTGCAGATATGTGGGTGAATTTGACAGTGTGGTTTGCTGCAGGGATATGAGCTTGACTTAACGGCTCCATTGTTAGGTCTGTAGCTGCTGGTAAGTGTCTGCTTAAGGTTGGGGGTTGTCTGTAAGCGAGGGGAGGTCTGTCTCCCAAGGCTTGGGAGAGTGAGGGATTGTTTTGTTGAATAAGCTGATGCCAGTCAAGTTCTGAAAATCTCCAGTGTTCTGTTCCCTAATTTTATAAAAATTACTTTGTGATTGGGGAAAAATGACCCCATAAACAAATGTCATGGGTCCTGAAATCTCTCTTAACATAATGTGGAACACAAAAATACCATGGGAAATGGATGAAACTATTTTATCTACCATCAGAATGAGACTTACTGAGTCAGACCATTTTGACCAACTGTAGATTGCACTGTTAACAGAATTCCTGTTTTGGCGATTAAATTAAAGTATAAAAATCACTGAGCATTTAAGATGCTGTTAATGCACAGATCAAATTGCGATCTAAAGAAATCTCACTTTGCATTTACAGACTATTTTTGATTAAGTCGATAAACAAAAGCCCTGATCACAGCTAACGTCAATGTTTGCAGCTCTTTCTTTTCCACACTAGTGAAACATCTGCTCATTGCAGAAGCATATGATGTCATGACCACTGTCTTCCCAAAATAGTTTTTACAGGTTGCACTGTGCTGCCATCTGTTTCTGCACATAAAGTGTTTTCAGCACAGTGATGGAAACATAGACTTCAGTAAGTTAACAGCAAACAGAAGAAATCAAGTATTCAGGAGATTGCCTTGTGTATCTGGCCTAATGCCTGATTCAGTGGGGATGATGGAGCAGATGTGTATATGACAAAAATGGAGAGAAACCTTTGAGATATTACATACAATCTGTTCTGTAGGCATGACATTAGATAAATACTAGACTTAATTCTGCTCTTACATCAACAGATTTGTATCTGTCAATGTCAGTGGAGTTATTACCATGCAAGGCTGATGCAGAGGAAGCAAAATCAGGTGCTACAGCTATTGTCTGGTTTCATGTCAGTGTTTGTTGGTTGTTTATTGAAGATAAATTTTCTTCATGCATTCATGTTTTATATAAATGTATAATGCTATTTGTTTATTTAACACCCTTGTTTATATTAGTATGGAAGTTGTGGATGCCTGTAATGTTTCTGGGAAGATGAGTTTTCATGTAGTCTCTTTGATATGCAGCCACCATAAAGAGAATAGATAAACAGAGTCCTTTTAACTCCATAGGTTACTTGCATTGACATTGAATGCAGAAATAAAAAAACTAAATTTCCTTCTGCAAGTGCACATGCACACAGTGCATCATGGGGTCAAACAAAATGAATGTTCAAGAGAGGGGCTGCTGGAACTCTATCTAAGACTGCAGCCAGAATTCACAGGAGCTGAGACATTAAATAGAAGCAAGGCTTGTCCAACCATTGACACTATCATCAACCCCATATCAATATTGTAATAGTTGGGTATAGAATCACAGAGATTTGTTAGGACACTGGAAGTACCAATTCCTATACGCACAGCAGTCTTGAACATCTGTTCAATAGAACATTAAGACAACTTAAGTCAAAGACAAGGAGATTGCACCATCTACTGGTGGAGGTGCTATCTACACTAACTATTACAACTTTTCCCCCCTCTGGTTAAATAAGTAATTAGGCAGTAGCTCCACGGGCTCCAGGGTAGTTTTCCATTCACAGGGAATTCCATGTGTATAGTCCCCTTTGAGTACTATATTCAGCTGTAGATACATCACTTATAATTGGATCTAGATTATCAATGAGTGCAGAGTTCAGGTCTTTGAGGTCAGGACTATTTGTTATACCCTGTGTGTTCAAGATAGTATCAAAGGGGTAACCGTGTTAATATAGCTCAGCAGAACAATCAAGGAGTCCTGTGGCAGTTTTAAAAACTAACAAATTTATTTATCTCATGAGTTTTCTTGGGAGAAAATCCCACTTTGTCAGATGCCTGAAGATGAGGAACTTACAGAATGGGAGGAAAATAAATTCAGTTGTGTAGATTCGAAGATAGTGATGATAGTAGTGTACTGAGAGCTAGAGAATACCCTGGCAATTGCTTTCCCATAACTCACTATTAGCCACAGGAATCTGTTGAGTGTACCTCCAAATCCTTTTCTGCACCCTCCTGTGATGAATATTGAGCATTCTCAGTGTTCACCCCCCCTTTCTTTCAGTGCAGTTCTGCAATAGTTCTCAACGTACTAAAGTGGTACATGCTTGCTTTTTGTATGAGCAAGGATAAGTTGTTTAGTTTCATAATTACTGAATAAGGTCCCATCTAAAAAGGAGTAAGTGCAGGAAGGGCAGGTATTTTCCTCATATCTTATGCTTAGCATACTTGTCTCTCTCTCATCTGTGCCTCCATCTTCTGGTATGCTGTCCTCAGGTCACTGACATAAGGCTCTGCCACATCATCCACCTATGTAGGTACAGCTGGTCTTGATAGCTCTTAACTTCAGCTCACAGGGAAGCATAGATTTGTGGAGTACAAAAATAATCTCATAAGTAGAGCAATGGATAGTTGAATGCTGGCTGATGGTATGTGGTAAGATGACAGGAGATAATTTTGCATCCCAGTCTCTTTGATCTTCACTTACTAAGATTCTAACCATAGAACTAATGGTGCAGTTTACAGTCTCCATTTCCCTAATACTCACAGGTGACCAATATTAGTATTCCCTTGGTTATTGGGTCTTATCGGTTCCACCTAAGATTATCACTCCACTTAACACGCAACACTTAGACATGTTGGTAATGAAATCAGGTATAAGTTTATTAAACAAAGCACAGAGAGTCCAGCTATAGCAAGCAGAAATATTAGAAACAAATGTTTTCATATAAAATAAAATCCTAACACTTATTCTAGAGTCTAGACTTAATTAACAAGATATTCTTGTGACTAACAGGATAATGATCACCAAAAATCCTTATACCTCTTTTCAGCCAGCTTTGGCTGTGATTCCCCTTTCATGATCTTGCTGTTAGTTTTCTTCCTAGGTGAAGAAATTCATGTATTTCTGTATTGGGGTATTGGTCCTGCTCTGGCTTGTAGAGTGTTAAGAGGGACCTGGGAATGGCAGTCAATGAGAAGGGACTGCAGGAGAGCAGTCAGAGCCTGGGAGCCCAATATAGAAAAGAGCTGCCAAGCAGCTCAAAGTCAGTCACTCCTAGGAGCTTAAGGAGGGAAGCCTGCTTCCCTGGCTAGCTAAAGCAAGGCAGCACCATGGGCAGAGCAGTGGCTGACTGCTGTGGCTCTAGGTGAGCTTGAGACCCTGATACAAGGTCATAAGAGGTACTGGGGGCTGAGGGGAAGTGGCCAGGAAAGATTGTTTAGGAGTTGGGGAAGGAGGTAGTGAAATCTGGCTGTACATAGGATCCCAAAGTGGGTTGGCTCCAATCCCTCCTCACCTCACACAGACCACCAGCAAAGGGATGCTAGACTGCGGGGGCTACTGAAGTTGGTGGCAGAGCTGAGACTGCAGGAAATTCCACCGAAAGGGGGGAGATGTGAAATATGGCTCAGTTGGAAGGCTGAGTCCAGAAGAAGATGTGGGTCTGGAAGGTAGTGAGTGGGACTACTAGAAGACCCTAAGGAAAATGATGGACCACAGACTACAGAATGGCGGAGGGGAGGGGAGGGGGGTCAACCTGAGCTTATTCCTCAGAACACCGGCAGGATGCACCAGTCCTCAGGATATGGAGGAGGGGGAGAGTGTGCAAGTCTGTTATAATTTCCTTAAATACCAAGATATACCAGAACAATCTTTGGTTTTTATTAATTAATGGGTTCTCCACTCCCATGCTGTTTGTTTCACTTTATGTATTTCTTTCCTGGAGATTTCACAATTTCTACTTTTGTCTATAGTTCCAGTAGGCAAATAGGTGTATATTGTGAGGCATACAGTGAACAAATGACCAGTCAGGGAGATAAGTGTCTGCTGCTTCCAGCTGTGAGGAATGTCACCGCCTGATGACTTGCTATAACTCCAAGAACTTAAGAACATAATTTCCAGTATAGATACATTATTTCTTAAATACTACCCATCCATACATGCACAATGATTATGATAACCAGTAGGCTACTTGCTCTCAGTAGAGAACTCACATGCTATCCTTCAGTGAACTAGTATGAATATATACAACATGGAAATCTGTGTAAAACCTTGTGTATCCCTATTGCCTTCTGCCAGGTGCCATCAAAAGGTCTGTGGATCACAGCAGAGTTGTCTTAAATATGCCATACAGCTGAGAACCTTTCCTTGGAATAGCTCCTTGATTAAAGCAATGACACCATGCAAAGCAAATATTTGATGGGGTTATGGTCTTTATAGCTAGAATGCTTCACAGAACATGTGGATAGTCAGAAATGTTGTGAATGAAAAGGAGGTGGATGCTTGGTGAACATTAACAAGGAGACTATTAATGTGACGTCTGTTGTACAGTTATGTGCCCAGTCAGAAGACCAGGAAGGAGACAAAAAATGAAGCAGCTGAGACAGTGTGGTGTGGGGAAGGCAGAGAAGCAGCTGAGAGCAAAGTTGTGTAGATTAAGCACATGTAAAAGCTATGATCTTAGGCTGATTTACAGCCACTACAGTAAATTACTGTTGGGGTTCATGTCCACACTGCCCTCCTGCCATTGGTGGTGCAGGTCCTCACAAGCAGCACTTCTATGTACTAAAGAGGGCAGTATGGGGGTCTGCCCAGAGCTCTTTGCTCTATACAGTGTCCCACCGGGATCTCAGCAGCCTATGCTTTCCTGCTCCCAGCCAGGAGTGGTGGGATGCCACCCAGGGCTTCTTGCCTCTGGTAGGGAGATCTGAACCCAGCTGGGGACCAAGAGCTGGGGGTGGAGGGCACCGGGGCTCTGAGTCAGGAGACTCAGTGTACCTGGCCTCCCTGAAATGAGCTGAGAAGCAAGGACTCAAGGAGGCAGCAAGGGAGTGGGGAGGCCAGGCGGCAACCCAAGTTGGGAAGCTGCATATCATTTCAGCTTGGAGTAGAGGACACATAGCAGACTGGCTGGGGAGCTGGGATTTCTTGTCAATATGGCTTTGGCATGAGTTGACAAGACAGACAATATGAATAATGGCAGTGTCTACATTGACACTGTGTTGCCCTAACTACACTGACTAAAGTGCTACATTTTGTATGGAGATAGAGTTATTATGCTGGTGTAATAGGGCACTTGCATTGGTAAAAGCAAGGCTGTAGACTGTATGCTGACATAGTTAAGACAACATAAGCGGCCTCATGTCGAACTAACTGTGTAGCGTACACCAAGGCAAAGGTTGAGTGTAAAACATTTGTTTAAAAAAACAAATCCAAACTATTCAAAAGCGAAATGTCACTCAGGTTGACAAATTAGAGCAACACCAGGTCTATTTCTATTAAAGTACAATTTTGTGAGACATTGCAACAATGCTTTACTTCAATTCAAATGCATCATATTGACTGAATTCTCTTATACTTATGAAATCCTCACTTAATCATTTACAGCTTTTAGTGCAGATAAGAGTTTGCATCGTCAAGGACAAGCCTTTTCTGTTAATGAAATTGCTTATTCGGTCTCCAGAAAGTTTTATAGTGATATCTATTTCCCTTTCTTTTAGCTCCTCTATCCATAGCGTTCTTTGCTATTACATATGACTTTGATGCTATGTCATCAAGACAAGAAGGTACGTTTTACGCTTTTCTCCATGCAATGTAAGTTTGAGCAGACCCACATTTTGGGGGATCAGATGCTTATTTATTATGGACAGGGACCCCTCAATATGTACTGTAGATACTGCTGTGGCACAGTACGAAAAACTTACATTATGGCTACCTAAAAAGCCCTCTCAACCCCTTGCAACATGTTTCAATTGCTTTTTTAGACTCTATAAAACTTTAGCTTGCACTAAACATAGAACTTCATTCATCATCATGTAAGCAAGGGTTGCCAAGGGAAGCCTACTCTTCCTGAGCTAAAAGTGGCAACACTCCAGTATGGGCAGAAATCAAATGAATCATTTCCTGCTTTTAGTTTTAGATAAATAATCAAAAAAGATTGTCTAGATTCTGATCCAAAAGTGCCTTTTTTTTTCCAGCAAGGAATAAGAGCCTACGCACAAAGAGTTTAAGTGGGTTCAAGCCTAGGCACAAAGAGTTTGTCATTCTAATTACTTGACTGAAGAGGCTTTAGAAGTATGTAAGTGGGTCAGAATATAGTCTTATTTAAAATGAAATAAAAAAGTTGGTTTATGAATAGCATAATGTGCGATATTCTGATGCAGAGAAAAGACTGTAATTTCCTGTTGATTGACTAAAACATATAATTATCTGAAGATGACTAATATTGGTGGAGAGGAAAATAGTGAACAGGACAAGTCATTGATTCAGAGCAATCAGAATCATTTGGTAAATGGGGCACAAACCAAATGTAAATGTATACTTGAAGGAATGAAGAATGTAGGAGTTACCTGCAGAATGGGAGGCTCTGTCCCAGGAAGCAGTGACTCTGAAAAGATGTGGGAGTCATGTTTGATAATCAGCTGAGCATGAGCTCCCAGTGCAGTGCTGTGGCAGAAAGAGTTAATGTGATCCTGGAATGGATAAACAAGGGAATCTTAAGCAGGAATAGGGAGGTCATTTTACCTCTGCATTTGGTACTGGCATCACTATTGCTGGAATAATGTTTCCAGTTCTGGGGGGGGCCCACAATTCGATAAAGATGTTGATAAATTGGACAGAGCCATAACGCTCTGTTTCGGTGCCCGGGCCCGTTCTGATAGGAACGCGCCCTTTACAATTAGCAGCGTTTGGGGCCAGCTGTGCAAAACACCCCCTTTAATAGAGTGGCTCTATTGAGCCGCTCCGGGGTGCTTGGGGCAAAGCCCCATTCACCCTTCCGTAGTTATGACCCTGAAATTGGAGATGACTCAGAGAAGGGCAATGAGAATGATTAGAGGATTAGCAGACATGTATGATAGTTAAAGACTCAAAGAAATCAGTATATTTAGCATAACAGAGAATGTGAAGTAGGGACTTGATTACTGTCTATGAGTATCTAGATTGGGAAAAAAATTTAACAATGGGCTCTTCAATCTACCATAGAAAAATTTATCAGGATCCGATAGCTGGAAGTTGAAGCTACAGAAATTCAGACTGGAAGTAAGGCATGAATTTTTAACGCTGAAAGTAATTTTCCATTGTAACAATTTACGAATGGTCATGATGGATTCTCTGTCATTGGCCATTTTACAATCCAGATTGGATTTATTTTAAATATATGCACTAAAAATTATTTTGGGGTGTGTTGCATAGCTCAGAGTAAATGATCACAAAGGTTCTTTCTGGCTTTGGAATCTATGGATCCATAAACTGTCTCAACTAACTGATATTTTGCTTCCGGAATGCATCACCAAACTTCATAGGGAACTAAAACTAGTCCTTTTTGACAGAATATCTCTATTTCTTTTTCATTTGACATTGTTCAAATTGAGCTGAAGAGTCCAGTCTTATCATTACTAGAGATGGCCATGGTAGCAGCAGTGCCTATAGGTAAGGTTGTTCATCACTTTCCATTAGAGGATCCTATTCTCAGTTACTTGTAATTTTGCCAAGTGTTTGGCCTGAAATTTTATAAGTTGGGTGTCTGTTGCATTCTTAAGTGTTTTGGACCATTTTAGCAAAAAGATTTCAGTGCTCTGAACAAATGAAGAAAAAGTATATTGTTTTGTGCATTATAAAACCACTATTTTTCATCTGTTTTGTGGAGAAGTCATCATCAGCCACAAAGAACAGATTTCCCCCTGAAAATAGTGGGGAAGTGGGGCCTCAGTTTTTGACCAGTGTAGTTACGCAGGCATGGGCATGTTCCCTTATCCTTCAAGAAAAACCACCAAGGACTCTGTTTCAAGTGATGGAGAATGTAGTTAGTCACTGTGGGGAGGGGAGGGGAAAAACCTACAAGAGGAAGTGTGGGGCTATAAAATCCTTTGTGAGAAATCGATCTAGAGTGGCTGCTAAAATGGGTCACTGAAAATTAGCATCAGTAAGCCACCCTAAAGCAAAAACAACAGCAGGAGCTGGGGTAATAGCTCACCTCCCAACCAGAATAGCTACTGCTGAAGCAACAAGAGCTAGTAAGGGAATTAGCCATATGTCAGCTGGAGCAGCAACAGAGTTTAGTGCAACAGATGCTGTCCATACTCCAGCCTCAAGGAGTGATTGGTAGGAAGGTGAACACCAACTGTGGCCCCCCAGTATGATGACTACCAGTAAAGGTGGCCAAGATGGAGCCCAGTGATGACTCTGAGGCATTCCTCACCACTTCTGTCCAGGTGGCATCTGCCACAGGGTAGACCCAGAAAAGTGGACTGTGCTAGGACCAGTCAAACCACCTACTAAAAGCTCAACTCAGCATTAGCCAGAGACTATGCAAAGGTAAAAAGAGATAATCTTTTACTATCTAGATATCACCAGGGAGATTTCCCAGTAGTGGTTTCAGGAAGATGAGTGCTCTTCAGGGGCATACTATGAAATGGTATCCTGGAAGTTGAGATTTCACTGCTGGCAGTGGTTGAAGCTGGAACCTTGGCTAGGGGTACAAGTGGCAGAGATCGTGCTCACAGAGCTGTTCATTCATTTTTTATGAGCAGGACAACAGGTCTTGGTGTTGACATCAGCCAAAGAGCATGAAGGATGTCATAAGCTTTACGGAAAACTACCTGACTCCCTACAATCCCCAAGAGGCAGCAAGGAATCGGATCTAGAGAGATTCACCAAGAACTGGTGATATTGGGTACAATGGTGGACTCACAGTAACCCTCAGTTGTTGAGAAGAAGCTAATTCCCCATGTCAGAATTACAAGAAAGGAGGCCAACTTGGCAGAACTCTCTACCACCCATAAATGACCCGCAGGCTCCCAGAGCAGAAATCCTGGCATGATTTCATAGAAACTGGGCAATGGTAGTCTGCACCAGACTGACATGTGCATCACCAGGCAAGAAGTGCTTCTCCTGTAGACAGGTAGGTCACTTCTTTAGGTGTTCTGGGATGTTGCAGGCTACTGGATGTCTTGGCCCTCCCCAGAGTGCTAACTCTCAGAGACTGAGGGGCTCAAATAGCTGCCTCTTGTCCTACTGCCCTGTAGAAACACCCTTTGAGAGCTCAAGTTTAGATATAGTTGGCCCCTTAGAAAGGAACTTGGCAGATCATCAATATTTATTGGTAATAGTGCATCATGTGACATGTTACTTGGAAACTATTCCTTGCAAATTATCAGTGCAGACCCAATAGCAAGAAAGTTAATGAAACTCTGACATAGCAGGCCTACCATGGGAAATCTTGACTGACCAGGAACCCAACCTTATGTTCCACTCCCACTTGGTGCAGAACTTGAAGTTAAAAACATAGGTCTACATTCAGAGACTGCAGGCTTAGTGGATCATTTTAAGACTCTCAAGGAGATGTTGAAGAATTTTACCACCACACACCTTAAATGGTGGGATGAACTGTTGCCTCCATTATTATTTGCTATCTGGGAGATTCCCCCAAACACTCACATGTTACTCCCTTTCCAATAGTTGTATGGCTGATATCCCTGGGCATCCTTGATTTATTACAAGAGTCCTGGGAAAGCCATGGACCATAAGCAGAAAACCTAGTCCAACATGTTATTCTGTTGCATGAGTGGCTTAGAAGTTTGAGGGACTTTGCCTGTCAGAACCTATAGGAGGCCTAATTTTTTCAGGCAGTGATGTACAACCATGGAACCTAGTTATCAGAGATCAAGTCAGGGTAATGAGTTCTGCTGTTGCCAAGCACGGAGTCCAAGCTGCATGACTGCAGAGGCCTTTAAAGGCGTTGTGAAGTAGAGGCCTTGTTGACTATGAGATATGGCATCTGGGGAAAAGAAAAGACACCCAAACAAACCATGTCAACCTACTGCTGACCCGATGTGTCAAGAAAGCCTTCCTTATTGCCCTCCTTGCCATTGATCCTTAACGAGGACCTGAGATTCCAACAACAGAGACTGATAATTTTGTCAGGTGGGGGGAGATGTTTAGGGCTGGACGGAAAGCCCAGATGGATCATCATCATTCCCTCAAGTATCCTCCACTTTTTTGCACACGTGCTCATTTGATATATTATCATGTTAGACAGAGTGTGAGAGAGAACCCCTGGATCCTACTCAAGAAGATGTGGGGCATTTTGAAGACGTAACTCAAAATGATGCTAGACTTCAGTACAGTGGAGGAATCCCGCAGTGAATGGAGGAGCCCCAAAGTTCTTGTCCCAAAGCCTGATGGCACAATGAGGTTCATTGAATTCTGCAGAGTCAACAGAATCTCTAAGTTTGATGCATACCCTATGCTACAGGTGGATAGGCTTTTGAAACAGCTTAAGGCAGCCAACATATCCACATTTGACCTTACAAAAGGCTGCTGGCAGTTTCTGTTGACTCCAGATTCCAGGAAAAAGACAGCATTTGCCATAGCCCTAGGACTGTACCTTTCTGATTATGTTGTTTGGATTTCATGGGGCAGCCGCAACCTTTCAGAGGCTAATGGATTGGGTGCTTCTTCCACAGGGACCCTACACCACCACTTCTCTAGACATTATAGTAATATATAGATGAGACTGTACTGTGACAGCCATGTATATCATGTCACTGTGGTATTAAAATCAATTGCAACAGCTAAGTGCAGGTTCAGGAATAGTGAGACCACACACTTGGGGCATGTGATAAGAGGTGGGAGTCTTTGCCCACTCATAGACATACTACAAGCTTTGGCCAACTACCTAGTATCTATGACCAAAAACCAAGCTAGGCAATTTTGGGGGTTGGCTGCATGATACAGCTGACATATGCCGAGCTTCACCATTATTGCAGTTCTGCTTTTGGACCTTGGAAGTCAATGGTTGGACAAATGCGTAATAACCTTTAAAATGTTGATGAAGGCATTGTTTCATGACCCAATGCTTGTCGACCCATGAAAGTGCTTATAGTTCAGAAAGACTGATGCTTGGAGCGGTCCTTTTCCAGACCTTCCTAGAATAAGAGCACTCCATAGTCTATTTAAGATAAAATCTGTTCCTGGGTGAAAAAGTCTACTTTGTATAATAAGGGACGGACACCCTGGTTATGAAAAGAAAGCAAGGAGTCTTGTGGCACTTAAAGACTAACAGATTTATTTATCACATGAGTTTTTATGGGAGAATATCCCACTTCATCAAATGCTTTGAAGAGGAGGAACTTGCAGAGTGGGTTGAAAATAAATGCAGGGGAGTGTAAGACATGGGATCAGATCATACTGCAACAGCAAATCAGAGCATTTGTAAGGATTCAAACTCTAGGGAACAGCATATAGGGGAGGAGAAGTCAAATTACCTGTTATAATGTGAAAAGAATCCATAGTCATGCTTAAGTCCTGCTTTCACACAATCTAATTTGCAAATCCAACCAATATGCAAATTAGGTTGTGTGAAAGGACTTAATCGTCAAAGGTACTTAGGCCTGTTGCTCACCTGAAATGGAGTGCTCATAGGGGCAACACATTTCAAAGAACTCCAGTTACCTCACATGTAACTAATCTCTTCCAGTTTGTTTTTGTTTTTAAACCCTAGGAAATCACATTGAAAAAAAATGTTAAAAAAAAGTTAGGTTTGCAAAGTCAAGTATTAAAAAGTTAAGAAATGGAGAAGGAATCCTGTGTGGGTAAATGGAAGAATGTGATCTTATAATTACAGACTGTGCTAAAAGGCATGTGCAATACTGGTCTGAATTAAAGTTATTTTGGCATTTCCTAACTTTTGGGAGCTTGATCTTGCAACCCTAATCTTCTTGTAGATTTTTGAATGCAATTATTATATATATTATAGCAGCCTAAGGCCTCAACTAAGAATGGGTCACCATTGCGTTGGACCAGAGGTGGCAAAACTTATGGAACTCAAGAGCCGCACAAGTTGATTATTAAATGTTCGAGAGCTGCACTGAGGCATATAACCACATACTTTTACCAGCTCCAAAATTACTAAGCTTAAAATTCATTGTGCACTTTAATTTTATCTTAAAAACAGGGCAAATATTGATCCTACCAATGTCAGATTCTAATAATTACTTAAGGTTTCCATGAAAACTAGGCCTCTACAGTAAAAACTTAGCTGTCACTAGATGTAGAACACTGCAGGCTAGTGGCAAGTTTTTTAAAATCTGTGCGGTAACTTGTCAATGCAGTACATAAAAGCTCTCATAGGTGCTGATCTCCAAGTATTGCACAATGGTTTTTATATAACAAATTTCACTATAGAATACAATGCTTCACAGCAGTAAGTTGTGCCAAAAATTGAAAGTAATCTATATTCAGCTTTAAACTTTTCTCCTTTGTATTTTCATTTCTTAGTATTCCATATCATGTTTAGGACTTGTAAAACATGATTTATTTTAACAATGGATAAACTGCATTAGGACATATGAGAGAATCTAACCATGCTGCAGCTTCCCCGACCATGCTGCAGATCCCCTCCCCCTGCCACGCCCCTGCCGTCTCTTATCACGCTGCTGCTTTTCTGCTCTCCGCAACCATGCTGCGCGTCTCCCCCCTCCCTTTCCCCGACCATGCCGCGGCTTCTCTGCGGTCCCCAACCACACCTCTGCTTCTCTGCAGTCCCTGACCATGATGTCCTTCCCTCCCGGCCCCTGACCATGCTGCCATTTGCCTGCCATCTCTTACCATGCTGCTACTTCTCTGCTTTCCCCAACTACTGCTCACTTTTCCCCCTGTGCTGCCTTTCCCTGCAATGTTCCCTCTAAGCTGATGATGCAGCCTAGCAACTTTTGGATGCAGCTGAGCAAATTCCCTCCTGGTTCCCTGACCCAGTGCCAGGCCCCCTGCTCATTGGCTCCCCAAGTGCATTCATAACTTGCTAAGCTGCAACATCAGCTTAAAAGGAACATTGCTCCTGTCTCCCGTGACAACTCAACTGTCCTGGGAAACACTTTCCTACTCCATACATGGCCCAACACTTGTATTTCAAAACAGGCTTGGTTTTGTGGAATAGGATTCTGTATAAAATAATTCTGAAGGGGGGAGATGCTATGGAAAATAACTCATCTCTAGTCCCAATGCCTCAGGGTCTATGAAAAGCCTCAACTGTCCAGAGGTCCGAAGAGGTAGCCATGTTAGTCTAGTTCAGCAAAACAAACAAGGAGTCCTGCAGCACTTTTAAACATATTTATTTATCGCATGAGCTTTCATGGGAGAAATGTGATAAATAAATGTTAATCTTTAAAAGTTCCACAGAACTCGAACTCCTTTAACTGTCCAGAGCTCAATCTACAGGTTTCTGTAGAGTTGGCAAAAAGGAGTAGGATGCTTCATTGGCTTATTCCTTCTCCCTCTGCTACAATGGAGGACTTTTTAACCTGTTTTCCTGACAACTATACTTGTAAAGAGAGTGCATGAGGTGCCCCTAAGTTTGTAAAATGCTGTGGACAGGACTGAGACTGCCATGGCATGTGGTATAAGGGAAATACAAAACAAACAAACAAACCTACCAATACCAAAAGAAAATAAAAAACCCCAGAAAGTACACAAAAATAAATAAAGCAAAGCAAAATAAAATCCACACTGAATTCTATGAAACAGAAAATAACTAACAATAATTTGTTAGTCTTTAAGCCCTTTACAGCTTGTCTCCTCCCTGATCCCCTCAGTCACTTCCCTCATTACCTTCATTCTCTGAAGTTCCCTTCTGTTCTCAGATGTGCCTCCATCACTTCCCTGAGCTGCCCAGCTGCTTCTCCTCCTGCACCCTTCTCTGAGCTGGGGCTGCTGCTTTGCCCCAGAGCCATCCCTAGGGATGCAGGGTCCCCCCACACCCCCTGGCACTGGAGGGCAGAGCCAGCTGGCTCAGAGGAGGGGCAGACTCCTGTGTTGACCCCCCCCCCCATGCTGGGGAGCAGGTGAGTAGCCAAAAGGGGGGGCCGGTTCAGTGCTGCCAGTCCGCACTCCCCCTCACCATGGGCACTATTCTCCGCTCTGTGCCAGAGCAGCGGGAGGTGGCAGGAGGCAGGGCGACTGAGGCCGGGGGGGCAGTGATACCAGCTCCGCACTGCCTCCTCCCCCTCCCCGCTGCTCAGCACAGAGCCCAGCGCAGCGCATGTGGTGGTGGTGGGGTGGGGTGGCTGGATTGGCAGCCCTGAACTGGGCTGCCCTTTTGTCTGGCTCGCCTGGTCCCCAGCACAGGGCCCTGAGCAGCCACCCAGCTTGCCCTATAATAAGGACGGCCCTGCTCCTGCCTCCCCCACCACTTCTCTGAGTTCCCAGCTGCTGCTCAGTGCTCGATGCTCCCACTTCTCCTCTGAGCCGTTGGCTACCTCCTCCCCACCCCCTTCTTTGAGCTGTCAGCTGCTGCTCCCTCCTCCCCAGTCTCCATCCCTCCTCTGAGCTGCTGCTTGCAGAGCTACCTGACAAGTGAGAAATTTTAACTCCCCCAGCCTGAAGCAGCTCCCTGCAGTGATGTGCGCGCAGGTCAGAGAGGGCTGCTGCACGCACACAGCTTACACAGAATACTGCTTCCCTGCCAAGCTCCTCTGTGCTGCGAGACGCACTTTTTCTTTGAAGAGCCACATGCAGCTTGCAAGCTGCAGTTTGGCCAAATCTGTGTTGGACACTGCACGAATACATAGTAAGAGTCACTCCCTGTGTGATGGACCAGAAGGGGTTCTTGAAGGAATTTTTGATCTCAGGTGGCTTTTCTCCACTGCAGCTGCAGAGCCTGATCCTGCTGGATGAGGAACTTAAAAAAGAGACAGACAGTTCAGAAGATGAAGGAGGGATGGAGCTGAGGAGATGAGACCCACTTCAGGATCTTCTGAACAGGGGTGTAGCAGGAGCCAGAGGTTCTGCTAGTAGCAGCTACTCCAGGCCCTTTCCATAATGTAGCATCCTGAGTGAGTAGGATCTTCTGTGAAGAATAATGCAGACAGAGAATATAGTTTAAAATTAAGATTCCACAGACCTTTTGTTTAACCCAGCAGCTCAGAACACAGCATACAGATTCTCTAACCACAACTAACTTAACTTTCCAGTAACACTTCCTACCCCCAAAACCAGAAATGGACAACCATGACCTGCTGCTATACATGGTACTCAAAGAAAGAAACCAGACACTGATAATAGAATGAATTTCCCATAAACACTATACTTGAGATGAAAGAGCCCTTTACTGTGTCTTCTGGAGGGGTCATGGATGAAGCATTTTGACCATGCCTTGTACAGAAGTAAATAGTAAGAAGGAGTCCAGGGTGTGCTGCACACACAGGCCTGGAGATGGGCTGAGGATCCTTTACTTTGTGGGGATGTGTGACTGTATACATTTTACTGAGCTCTATTACCCCCAAAAGGCGTGGGCTCAATTGGTGACCCAGTCAGAGTGTCAAAAGGTGAACATTGGAATGATTGGAGAGCCATGGCATTGGCACAGTTGTAGGCAAATATATATATGTAACAAACTTAAGCGAAGCCATTTTGTAATGTTAGCCTTAGTGAAGCCATTTTAGTTAAGCCAACGCAGCAGAAAACCCCTGATAGTAAGGGTTTTTCCTGACCCCTCCCTTCTGGTTTTCCCCTATTACTCTGAGCTCGGTTTTAGCCAATAGTATGTAGTTATTCAGTGTATAGCCTTATATAGAATACAGGATGTAGCAAGGCGAAAAGTATATATGCTGGATGCTTGCTGTAATCGGGGTCTCTCTGTCACTTTATGCAGGGGACACATTTGTGATCACAAATGCAATAAAGGGAATACCTTTTCACTCTTGGTGTGATTATTGACTCTGACAGCACCAAGCCAATCCTGGTACCTGAATTCTGGTAACACAATGGGTGACGAGGGATGCCAGAGACAGGGGACAGCTGGGATCCAGTGACCTAAACACTAGATGGCATCACTGGTAAGCCCATCCCACTCACACCCTGACCCAAAGAGCTTTTTAAAACATATGAGATTGTGATTCAAAAGGGGTGAGAGGAGAATTGTGAACTGCCTGGGGTCACACAGCAACACAGTGGATAGAACCTAACAGAGCCAGAAATAAAACTCAGTTCGCCTGAGTTCACCTTAATGGATCAGATTTCAAGCTTAGTCCTAAAGGGGTGAGTTTAATTTAGTTCAGTGGTAGAAGCTGATAAAAATAAGCTTTTGAATTTAATTTGATACCTGTTGATTGCATGTGTTTCAGGCTGCTACAATGTACAATTATTGTGATTTGCCTCATAAAATATTACTAGTCTTTCAACTGACTTCTACAAAATAACTTACATTATGTGTAGTAAGTGTGCAAAAAACTCAAGTCTGCAACTAAAATTGTGAGGCTCTACCTACTTCTGCTTTGCGAGTTTTCCCACATAATGTGATATTTTGTCCCATTTTTATGAGAAGTCATATATGTTGCTAGTAGTGATCTTCCAATATTCTTTTTGGTAAGCAGTTCATTTTGCTTTTCCTTAGGAGAAACAGACCTATTGCACCATGGAATAAATGAAAAATGTCATAAATATGTGCATGTGAAAATTATGCCTTTTTCATAGGAAAAAGCCCCAGATTCTTTTATTTTTTAATCATTGCTATGCATCATAGTCCCAATATGGCAATCTCTACATAACGAGTTCTCGCTGAGTTCAGTAGTAGCATTGCCCCCATGTAACAGTAAGATTGGGTTGAATCGTGATATGTTTTATCCAATTGTCTATGCTTCCCCCCTCAACAGTGACCAAAAACCGCTGTGCAACAGGAAGTTCTTAAACATTTTAACAACACTGAAAATGATTTGATATATTATCATGGTCAACTCATTCACAAATGAACAAATCCCACCTCCCTTTCATTTTGCAATCACAGAACCACCTGGTGGTAACTGACGTCTATGATAGTATGTGTGGACATGGTCTAACTGAATTGCCTAACATTTCACAGGTAGTCTGTAGCATAGCTGGGAGTTTAAGTTGAGACTCCCTCATCCCAGGCTAGACCCCCTCACCATAAGGCTGTCCTCCTTCTTACAGAAATTGCTTAATGAAAAAGAAATATACCTAGATGTTTGGTTTGAGACCCAATCAAGTGAAGATTTACAGGTTCTAGGTTACAATTTTGATGGTGGTAGTGAAATGCACAAGCTGTTTTTGAACACATTCACTTTGAAATTGCGTTGCAGTTTGTCGGTCTCATTTAGCTGATGTTGTCAAGAGATTTGGCTAGATCTGAACAGGACATAGAAAACAATTTCCAAAGGGGTAGCCGTGTTAGTTTAATGCAGAAAAAAACAAAACAAAACCCACCAAGGAGTCGTGTGGCACTTAAAAACTAACAGATTTATTTTTCGCATGAGCTTTCTTTTTCTTTGGATCTTATTTAGAATCCAGATTGTAAGTGGCACTTTTGACTTTATACTCTGAATTTTTAACATGCATGAATGTGCAGTAATATAGACTTTGATATTCTGGTTTTGGACTATATTTGCAAGTAAATGGTGTAACTGGCAAATATCACCTGGATGTCATTGTCTTATTGTCATCTTACCAGTGTATCTTACCAGTGTCATCTTACCAGTGTATCTATTTTGATAGTAACATCATTTCCGTAATACAAGCTCCTCCAGCCAGTACTCCTGTCACTAACAACTAACAGTTGTGCAAGCTCTTGCCATTTTTTGGTCAGTCTTGTGATATTTAGTAACCAGTTACTGGCATTATATAACTACAAGAAAATCTCCACTTCCATTTAAAAAATAAAGGAAAATTTCTAGCCCTCATGATACAGAGAAAAGCTTGAAAATGAGACTCAAGTGTACCCCTAAAGATTAAAAAAAAACAAAAAAACAAAAAACAAACAAACAAAAACTAATTGGCAAATAAAAAGAACGCCCAAATTATTGTTGTTTTTTAAAAAAATCTCTGGCTTAATCATCATATCACATCACTCTTAAGGGCCTGATTTGTGATTTAAATGCTTGGAGTTGACAGTTGTATTTACATGTTTTGCATAAAAATTTGTCCTCATGGAAAAATACCTTGTAATATCATGGCATTTGTAATACAGTTCAAGATCATTGTGGGTCCCTGTGTGGCCACATAGTGAATGTCAGAAAGTAAAATATTTTCCTTGATGGGCCCGTGTAAAGGCCAACCAAAATCACAATCCATTTGTGGCAGTGGGTAGGACAAGGGCTTGCCTGAAAGTGGGTGAAGTGTAATTAGAACCATATCTCCACCCTTGATACATTACTCTCCCTGTTCAGTGGGGAACCTTGGTGTCAGAATGCCTCAATGCTACCTCCATTTTGCACCCAACCAAGGACTGTAAGTAAGTGTCAGAATCTTGGGTACAGTGATAAAATATGATGTCTTGCAAAATAAATATTGTTTCTTAGTTACTAATATAAATAACTGTATTGAACATTGAAGTTTTGGGGAAAATGTGCAAGACCAACAGTCCCTAAATCTCTCCTATAAACCTGTGATGTCCTCTGTTTTTACTCAGTCTTTGCCCTGGTAAATACATACAGAAGTCATAACCGAGTTTGCTCAACTGAATAATCACCACAGGATTTGTCCCAGTTAGTATTGTTAGAATTTGGTACTTTTAATTTGGGACTCTGGTATTTCCTTATTTTTTCCTGAGTGTTATTTTTCAAAGAACAGTGAATTTCACAGTTTGTAATTGAGGGTGAAAATGAATAATTTGTTCATTAAATGGAAATTAAAAAATATAAATTGAGTCATTAAATGCCTTATTTATTGCAGTGAACATCTTATTGTGTTTCCATAGACTTTTAGAAAAGAGGAAAGAGCTGGGTACAACGTTTTCCCAGGGAAACATGAATGCAAATATTTGTGTTCCATGGAATACTACACTCCCTCTGCCACCCAAACACTTGCCATCAGGCATGGCTCAGATACGCTTCTCATGAAATGAATAATGGGATGAGCATAGAGAGAAGGAGATGATGTGGCTTTTCAATAATTTTTCACACAAAATTCCAAGTGTGTGGACTATGGTTGGGAAGATAGGTGTCTTCTCACCAATGATATAGCTGTGGTCTGAAAAGAATTAGTGAGGGGTAAACATTAAAAGGCCTAGAATTTTGTTTCAGATTAAATAAACATCCAAGGTTCAAAAATAAGGATGCTAACTAAACAACTGAAACTTCTTACATGTGTAAAACAGAGTCTAAAGTTTAATACAAATTTGATTTCTCAGATTTCTAATACTTCCTCCTTCTGTTCTGGCCAGAAAGGCCATGAGATCATGTTATAGGATCAGATTCTTAGTTTATACCATCTTTGACTTTCATTTTCACATCTGCTGAGGGTCTGAGACATGGTATTTTGAATCTATTGGTCAGTTCCTCAGCTGATGTATATTAACATTACTCCATTGGCTTCAGGTTCTTTGAACAATGGTTCAAATCAGTTTGTGTTTTGTCCTAGCTCTGACATTTTGGAACAAATGTTTGAAAGTGTCTAAATAAATGTTTTTCAACCTTTCTTTTGAAAAATACTAGATTAAAGGGAAAATTATTTACATTAACCCAGGGTTTGTCTTATTTTTGCTTTTCCCATGTCTGCTACCTGACCTGTTCTTCATATCACAACTTTTGTTACGGACAAAGATTTAGCCCTACTCTACACTTGCTGCACTTTTTGGTGGCAGTTGACAGTCGACATGCAAGGTACCTAAAATACCTTGTGTATCTCCCATTGCCTTACTAACTCCCATTTAACCTCCCTGTACACGCTGTGGGAAGTCAACCAGAAATGCCAACCAGGCAGCTTAGTGGTATTCCAGTTACGGTGTTGGAGTTATAGCATTGAGCTGTAGACTGATTGACCATGCCTAGACAGACCACTCAATCAAACCCAAAGAGCACAGTGATGGCGGCAAATTTGCGGCCATCAGTATAGACATACTCTTACTCACTAATGAAAGTAGTGAAACCACTATAAAAGGAAGTCAATGACAGAAAGGAACACAGTGCAAAGAACATAGCAGCAATGCAACTGTAGTAAAGTAAGCCAGCTGAAATGTAGTTTGTAAAGTGCAGAATCTCTGAAAAATAATTTAATAGATAGGCTATCATGGTTAATTAATGTTATTTAAAATAATTACTTAATTCAAGGAAAAATAACAAAACACATCATAGTAATAAAGCTTTCTTTTCCCCATACATTTAGACTGTAAATTCTTCGGGGTCTGAACAGCATCTTACTAAGGAAATATATATGGCACCTAGCAAAAAGGGGCCAAAATCCCAGTTGAGGCACCTAAGAGAAAAACAGCAAATTAAATAGATACAGCAAAGTGAAATAAGTACATCTGCAAAGATCAGCATACATTTACGAACTGGGAATCCCCATCAAGACACTCACCAGAGGCACAATAAGAAATGCTAAGAAAAGTATTATAGTAGCAAACAACTGGGTTTGGAAATAATCTTGAAAAGGCTCTTCAAGCTACTGTCCTGTGGTAACCTGTAGTGCTACTTGTTGATTGAACTGAACCAAAGCCCTGTAATGCTTTATGGTTAGGCTAAAGGTGAGGTGGAAAACTACTTCTTGTAAAACTGTAATACTGATACTGCAGTGATTCTGCAGTGATAGGTTTTCATATCAGGAATGGAATTGTGCCAAGGACTATAAAATTGGCTATCACAAGTAGATGCTAACCAAAAATATGTAAATTGCTTTATTGTTGTAGCTATGAGTGACTAGATAAAGTGTACAATATAAATAAGAAGTAGCTGGTAGTAAATAAATAGAGTGTATCACATATTTTTAGAATTTTTATATCAATGAATTGTGCTCAAAATTCTTTGCTTTTATTAAGTTTATTGGTAGCTGAACTGTTGCAGACTCTCCTATTTATGTGTTCTTTGTAATCACAGAGTCTGTTGGAATATGTCAGAAAAGATGTATATATTTTTTAAGACTTGCAAAATGAACATAGCTTCAAATGCAGGTTATCTATTTCAAACCTGGCTGGTAACAGCACCTGTGTCTTGCAAAACATATGGAGCTAGATATGAGAAGAGATGTAAGGTTTGTGTTACTATAGTGGGATTTGTGAATCTCTCTTTGTTGTAAGCTTGTTTATATATAGAAGCAAAAATGGGCTCATAATTTGGAACAGAAATGGTGCTACAAGATATTTGACTAGAGAGGCAAGACGAGATAAAGGAAGGCGGACATAAGTAAAACAATGAACAGGTCAGAGTTGTGTGATATAACACAACAACACTGGCTTTCTCCTGATTATAGCCATGCCAAGTGTCAGAGGAAAGAGCGTGAGAGACAAGCCATTGTTCAGGCCCGTTACCCAGAGCCTGTTGTTTAAAAACAGATGAAAAAATATTCAAATACAGCAGAAATCATTCTAAAGTCTTCAGGTTAAATAGAAAATGGAATTTTTTAAAAAAAGCTCTACTTTTCATGTGATTAAAAAATACAGTTTAGGGCAGGGGTAGGCAACCCTGGCATGTGTACTGACAGTGGCACCCGAGCCCATTCAGAGTGGCACACGGCATCCCCTGCACTACCACAGAAATTGCCACTCATGTCACTGAAAGCCACTCTAGGTGGCTTCCTTCGAGTGCATCTGGGACACGGGGGTTGGGGTCTCCCAATGCCTATGCTTCCTTGTGACACAGAAAATAAGCTGCCCAGAGTGGCTCTTCTCTGTAGTGTGATGCTCCCCAAAAAAGCCACTCTGGGCAGCTTCTTTCTGCAGCATGCCTGGGAACTCCTGAAAGGAGTCACTTCTTTTTGTGGCATGCCTGGGGGCACCTGTCCCCAGGCGCACAGCCAAGATGAGCCACTCTGGGCGACTTCTTTCCATGGTATGCCTGGGAAGTGCTACCCCTGTGCCAGTCCTTCTTCCTCGACCCTCAGCTAGTGCTGGTGGCCCCCTCTGCTGAAAAAATGTAGCAGCTGCCTGAAAATTCAGCAGTGGTCACAGATGGAGTGGGAGCACTTCCCAGGCATGCCATGGAAAGAAGGTGCCCAGTGTGGCTCATCTTGGCTGTGTGCCTGGGGACAAGGGTCCCCAGATGTGCCACTAAAAGAAGCTGCTCCTTTCAGGGGTTCTCAGGCATGCTGCAGAAAGAAGCTGCCCAGAGTGGCTTCTTTGGGGAGCATCACACTACAGAAAGGACCCACTCCAGGCAGCTTTTTTTCAGTGTCACATGGAGGCATAGGCATGGGGGAACCCCCCTGTGTCCCACAAGCACTCAAAGGAAGCCACCCAAGTGGCTTTCAGTGTCATGAGTGGCAATTTCTGTGGTACTGCAGAGGATGCCGTGTGCCACTGTGAATGGGCTTGGGTGCCACTGTCGGCACACGTGCCAGGGGCTGCCTACCCTTGATTTAAATAATTTATTCATAAATATATTAGTTAATATATGCTTTCACTACTCATCTAGCTCCAGTTTCTAGGGGCACAAAACATTTATAGAATTGGGCCAGATCTTCAGCTGATGTGGATTGGCATAGTTTCACAAAAGTCAATAACTAGAATCAATAGAGACATGATTATTTACACTAACTGTGGATTTGGCCCTGGAATTATTTCACCGGGCCCTGGAGTGGAGCCACAAAAATCCTCGCAAACTGGAGTCAATATGCACTTACAGATATTGATATTTGTGACCTTTTTATTGTCTCTTGAAAATGTCAAATGCTGAGTTTATTTTGTATGCTAAAAGCACAGTATTTTTCTTTTATTGTTTTAGAAGTCCAAACAGAAGAACCCAAACTTCTGCATTTCCCCTCATCTCCCCAAATTGAAAGAGTTGAAACCCCATCCCCAACTTCTGGACTGGGAAATTGTATGCCAAGTTTCTTTTTGAAGGAGAAACTTTATGGACGAGTTATAAACCTCTGAAATTAGAACTTTGTAATGGAAAATCTGACAAACTTAACTGTGGCAATGCAAAAATATATTCTTAACACATGCAGGTCTATATGTGAAATGTATTTCCAACATACCATATGCTAATTACAGATTAAACACTTAAAAATGGAAAAAAAACAGCACATACTCCAACTGTTTCTTAAATATTTGCTTAATATAGCCAGAACACATTGAAAATTGTGACTGAAGAGTACATGGTAAGTGTTTAAATAACATCAAATGTAATAAAAAATTTCATTTGAAATGTTAAACAGGTGATAAAAATGTCATGTGGAATTACCATTTCATGTGCTCTGAAATAATGTAATTAGAGGAAAATGCATGGGGAAAACTTGATTACTAAAACTGAGACTTGTGTAAATGAGAAGTGTTGGCATTTGGTTGGGTATCTATGATTTGTATCTTCTCTCAAATGGGGCACACATGGCTTGTAGTGATGGAAGGCTATACTTTCATCCTCATTCAGGGATGTCTGACCAGCACAGTAACACTTGGAACACTTTTGCCTGTTCACTGGCCAAAGCAGTCTATCTAGGAAATGTGGAAGTAAAGTAAGCTTTCTTTGTTTGAAATAGGAAGAAGATGGAGGGAGAATGAGAGCATTGGAAACCTTCCAGAGAAGAGGTGATTGACAACAGAAGAAGAGAATGAAGGAGGGGAAATGAAGGAATCGATGGCCTTGTAATGGTCTTGCTTTCTCTTACAAAAATGTACAGGGTTGGCAATAATATAGAGGGAACCACAATTCTGAGGAGGCAAAACCTTGGGTGAGTAATGTAATTCTTCCTCTTTCCACTCTTTATACAGATGTTGAAAAATATCTTTTCTGCATGTCGGCCTGTTCAATTGGGCCTGTTTCTGGGTGGAGAAAGAACTGAGCAGGTTTGAAGGACTATGACAGTGTTTACATTTTGGATATTAGTTTCATCATTTTATAGTTTCTGTAAAGATTGTACTTGGACGCAGAATATTCAAGGGTCAGATTTAAAAAAAAAACTGAAAGAAACTAAACTAATTAAATAATCAGGCCAGAATTCTTGGTTCCCCTTTACTATTTA
Organism: Podocnemis expansa; assembly: GCA_007922195.1. Lineage (NCBI taxonomy): Eukaryota > Metazoa > Chordata > Testudines > Podocnemididae > Podocnemis > Podocnemis expansa. Next base: position 32,126,306 of record ML681996.1, read on the forward strand.
CATCCTATAAATTGGCTTATCATCACTATAAATTATCAATCATTATAAATCATCACCTATAAATTTAAATCCTATAAATTGGCTTATCATCACTTCCAAGTTAGTTATCAAAGGAATCCTTTGCCTTTGCGTACTACTCCAACTGCATCTTCCTGGGTGCGTCTAATCTCTCCCCAAAATTCTCACCTCTCCCTTTCCTATCTGTGCCTTTCTCTGTCTTAATATTCCACCTCTATCCATCTCTCTTCCACAGCAGTTCTGCTGCCCTCTGGACTCTTCTAATGTGCTCCTCATCTGCAGTTGTCCATTGCTAGTGGCATTGTATCACTCAGGATCAATGAAGTGCAGAATAGCTGAGACATATATCTGCCTAGCTCCTGGGTCCCCAGAACAACTTTTTCTAATCACACACAGCCCACAATGATAACTGAGGTGGGAGGTGTAGAGCTGCAAGAATTCACGGTGCTGTTTTCACAGAAAGCCCATCAGGCTGGGTTTTCCTTGGGATTGGCTGCAGCCCCTCAGAGCTGACACAAAAGGCCTCAGTGCAGGGACAAATTCTCTTGCCTTTCTTTTTAAAAGAAAAGAAACACAAAGACTGGCCTCATTTTTGTAATGAGGAAGGGGAACAGATGATCACCATTACATCCTCTATCAATTCTTTGCCAGAATGCACATTGTTCTTAGTGTATCATCATTTATTTTATTCCATCTAAGATTATTTTATATTTACAATGGACACTCTTCCACAAACTTTGATTTTGGTTCAATTAAAGCTACTGGATAGTTGGCCTCTGTATCTTGGAAGCCCAGGGAAAGCAGCAAAAAGCTCTGGAAAATTGTTCTGTGTTTTCCCTGGCTCTCCACAACGTTCCATAGTACTGAAGTTCAAACACCTTTTTCTTTGACTTGTGCCTACTGTAATTACATGATTTGTGGTCATTTGTTAAATTGTAGACAAAATATAAACTAGCCTCTGCTTCTTCCTGCTCTTATGTTTTGTTGTTTTTTTCATGATGGAACCTAGTCTAGGATTCAGCCTCCATTACTGGCCTCAGATATAAGCTTATTATTAAACACTCAATTGTAGCCAGTCCTGACTGCGTGTTAATGGAGGATGTGAAACTGAGCTACGGTTCGATACAGTCTGGTTCTTGATCTCCCCTATGGGGTAGGGCTCTGCAGTGTTATCATCAATTGTCAGGCTAGCCTCCCCAAAATAGCCAGCAGCTGTCAACATCTGCCATCAGAGATGTTTGAGTGATACAGTAGCTGTATTCTCCTTTTAAATCAGGCAACTTTTGCGGGGGAGATGCAGGTCCACAGTACTGCTATTGCCAGATTGTAGCAATGGATGTAGTTCTAACTAATTAATCTCCCTAATGAACATGTGTGTGGTTGGGAAACAAAGAAGCTGACATGCAGAAATACTAGAGACTTGACCAGGGACACATAGTGGGTCTGACTCTTCAGTGTCCTGCATTGTGGTTAGTCATTTATAGCTCTGAAAACTGGATATCAAACTTTACGAGCATTTCAGAATGAGGGCATTTTGCATTTACATTGGCCTGGTGCACATGACTACACAAGGGTCGCTGCTGAGGCCCTGAGTGGGATTCAGGGGGGTGTCTGTCTTCCAGTCTCAAGTGTAGCAGTTCTCAACCACTGTCTTGGGACACAGTGTCTCCACATAGCAGTAAGTATGTCACAGAGAGCCGGGGAGACAGCTGGATTTGGCCTGGAGAGGGGAGGTGGCCTGTTGTGTTCTGTAGGGTCGCGAAATGCTGCCAAGGCTGTTGTGACCTGCAAAAGGTTGAAAAGCACTGCACTGGACTTTAAGTGCTTAATCTTGATCATCAAGATTATTGCCTGACCACTATTCTTAGCTCTTGTCTATCTGTTATAAAGATTATCTTCGATGGTGAGGACAAACCTGGTTGGAAATGAGAGTCCTCCTTACTTTCTTCTTTGCTTCAAAAACCAAAAGAAATGAAAAACTAGTGTTATATTTTGTTACATTCCACTTCTAACAAACCACCAGTTTGGGTTATATGATTTTGCCTTTATTCCAACTAGTAAAGAAACAAAATTTGCACTATCTGTGAACTTTTTGCCCTAAGTTTCAACATGCTCTTACCTATTTGTATACCTAGGTTATGAAAAACACCTGTGTTTTGAACACTATGTACACTAAATTGCTTTGGGGGGAAGCAGAATAAATGGCACACTAACTAAGATTGTTATATCTTTATGGCAAAATGTAATGAATAATGCTGACTATAAAAAGGAACAATTAAATATTTATTACCTATAATTAGTACGTAGTACTTGAGTACATTTAATATTATACCATATGGCCATTAGAAAGCCACACATGAAGCTATTGTGGGAAAAAATGCCTTCTCCTAGACTGTGTTCTTTGAAGTCCTATGATTCATTTATTTCTTTTGATTGTATTTCAGATTATTCCATTATAGTAATGGTTGTACAGCAATTGATATGTATATGGAAGAAACAGAAGGCAATGAAAACCAAATCTGTTTTTACCCACTGTGGTACTAATTGGTACTGTGCTAGAAACACAATAGCATTTTTATTTCTAGACAATCAGAGAAGTTTTGGCATTGTAATACCAAGAGTGATTTCAATGGGAATAATTGTGGGACAAGTAAGAAAATATATCACAATTTGCTATGAATTAGAAGGCTGAAAAAGCAAGGATCATCCACATTAGAATGTAATTTTTTGGTGATTTTCATTTAACTTTAACTGTTTATGAAAATACTTTATAATGTGCCATAAAATTCTCTGGTACTGTTGTTGAAAGAAATTAGTTTTAGCAGCATGAGATAAGACTTCACAACAACGTGCACTCTATTAAACCTTTGACAAGTGAGGGGAAAACTTCGTAGAGATTAGCAAAGTTCAATTGCATAGCTAAAAGATAACAGACACACAACTTACAGTGATAAAAGCAGAATTTGGTTTACCTCTTTTCAGTTCACATAGTGCATGTGAAAATATGAAATATTCATCTGTTGCACTCTTCCCCTTCAACTGAATGGCAAAGCTTTGACTAGTCAAGCCGTAGGCTCCTTCAACATCTGTTTTACCTATTTTCTAGTTGTTTTGAACTACTTGTGATCAGTGTTTTGAGTGCTATGGACATATATTAATGTACACTGGAGACAAGTCTGACCTACCAGAAATTCAAGCACAACAGGATTATAAATGTTACTTGAGAGCGTATAAAACCCAAGACACCTGACGATTGCATGGACTCTTTTACTTGATGTAGGCAGGTGATAACATGTGTACACTAATGCTGCCTACTTCAACAAGTGTCAAAAGTTCATACTAAGTACTACATAAATTATCACCCAATTAAGTACTGTTAAGGTTTGGATTGGGGGGAAGTGTAAACTTGATTCTCCTTAGAGAGCAATATGTAGAAATATGATGTGGAATTAATTGTAGAATAAAGGTCAAAGATCAAAATACTAAAGTTTTCATTTTTCATAAGGAAGGAAGGAACTGGAAGAGAATCTTGTTTATCCTTAATTAAATCCTTTTAATCAAAATGCTAAGAGATGTTAACTTTGTTTATGATATTTACCTCCTATTTCTAAAGTAAATATTTAATCTCTGCTAGGATAGTAGCAAATTCTGTCACTCATATGACTTCCGGACAGGAAACTTAACTGTACAAGGGTGTATAGGAATTTAAAATCAATTTTGATAGAGGAAATCTGCCAACAGTACATAAATATTTCAATAGTTGTGGTTGAAACAATTGCTCTAGAATTTGTCCCCTTGTGGATTAGGGTTTGGCCAAATAATCTTTTCTGTTCCTTTTAAAAGAAAACACAGTATCATAAAGTCTTATTTGATGAATGATCTCTAGTGCAGATGTACCTGCATTTTTATAATGTATAGGTATCCACAAAGCTATCAAAGCTTGCCTATTGGACATAATTGCAGAATCTACCCTAGCAAGTGGTGCTATTGTTCCTACTGATGAGCACTTTTGTTATTTAATATGATATGTGGATTATACCAATCCCAGTACATGTGTAAGATCAAAATAAAAAAGTTTTCACATGTGTTATCTCTAAGGACATTATAAACTGTTGGTTACAGTCACAGTCTTGGGAGAAGAGTGTGAGTAAGTATATTAAAACATTTCCAGATAGATGAATTATGTGTTGTCAGCCTTGAAAAAAGTTGTATGTATCCTTTCCCAGGTGAAGGAAGGGTATGTGTTACAGGACAGGCTGTGGGGACAAGGGGTTGTGGAGCCATTTGTTTCCAGGTCTTTCAACACTAATTAATACATTCTATAATGGCACATGCGATATACCATTATATTTATGCAATAAATATATTTGTTAGCCTTTAAAAGTGCCACAGGCCTCATTTTATTTTCTTAATAATGGCATTATAATTCATTCTCTGTTGTTTCTTAACCCATAGTTACCAAGCATTGTGGTAACAAAAACTCCCAATTTCCACTTCCTAAAAGAGGTTCCTTGATGCTGTTGATTAAGTGGCACAATACAAATGATAGTTTTTGCCAAGCTCTCCTGCTTAAAAACAGGTGACATCTGCCAGGGCAGACTTTGTGATCTGTTCTGTGGGATTGAATGATAAGATGTGAGAGGCTTGGGAAAGGAGAGTAACTGAGCAGGGAGGGGATAGGTGATGGGTATGCTCTGGTTGCACTTTCACATGACCATGACATTATGTCCCCCAAAACTACACAAAGGCCTGTCTTCTCTTTGGTGCTTAGCACATGCAGGGACCCATCTCTTAGCATCAGAAGAGAGAGAGTTAATTATAGTATGACTGGGGCACCATTTGCCTCTCAGCCCACCTGTGGTGCTTATATACTGCAAAAGAATGTCATATAAGTACCATAGTTGGATAGACAGAGGCAGACACACCAGCGAGAGGCAGTTTATATAGACGGGGAAATGTCAGCTGAGGGAATGTAATGGCCCCCACTTACCACTGATGCAGCCTCCTCTTAGTGGTTCTGGGGATTAGCTCTGTCAGGCATTGTACCCTCTTTACGCTATTTATCCATCCTTTTTCACTCCATGACATCTCTTGCTCTAGGAACTGCAGCCTTCTCTGTGTGACTCAGCCCTCTGTCTGGGTCACCATACATATTCCCCTTTTGGGGGTGGAGTAATCATGTATCCCCTTCTCATACCTCTATCACCCCCGGATTTCAACCATGGCTCCAAGGGCACATGCAACTAGACTCCAGTTGCCAGGCCTTTACTTGGCCTGAAAGGTACGGTAAGGATAGAGGGAGATGCATCATTACCGGAGAGGAGGAAGAAGTGAGGCTGATTGCGAGGTGCCTCCCTGATGTTCCAGTGTTGGGTTTGATGGAGGGAGAGGCAGTACAGTAGAGCATACCCCCCCACCACAACACCTGCTCTGTGGCTGTTAGCCAGGGCTACAGCCCGCTGGGACATGTGGGGGAGGATACCCTCTCCCCATCCTCATACCCAGAGGCTCGCCCCCCCCCACACCTTGTCCAACCCTTCCTCAGTCATGCACACTGGGATGGGCACACTTCCACTTCACTGGCCCCAACAGTATTTCTTATTCATGTTGGCCTGCAACGGATCTTGGGGCAAATCACTGTGGGATGGTGTATCCCACCTCCCAAGCTTGTACTCTCTTGTCCTCTACCTTTTCCCTCCTTGCCTCCCCAGGTGGTCCCCTTTTTATTCTCAGGGCCATGGTCTTCAGACTCATATTAGGCCTGTTGCATGAGGCATCCTCAAGCTCCACTGTAAGGGTTTTGCCTCTTCACCTCCCACCCCTCCTCCCCAGGAATATTCACCACATCTCATTGGTCCATCCACTCACGGCAAACCTCACATTTAACCCTCTACTGGAGCCCCCTCTGCTCTGGTGCCTCTCTCCAACCAGGCAAGGGACGCGTTCCATCGAAAACCCCAGACAGCCATCTAGGAGCTGCCTTGACCTTTCTGTGGCACCCCCCTCCTCCCTAGAATCCCAATGAAGGCAGATAGTAGGGGATAGAACTCTTAACCCTCATTGGTATTCATACACCTGAGTGAGCCCACTTGAGAACATGTGGTCCTTAGCTCACAGTTAGTTCCCCTGCAGGACTCTGGCTCTCAAGGGAATTTGCAAAATCCTTAGCAGGCTGGAAAGCCTGACGCCTTATGGGTGATGCTTTTGTAACATCCCCTCATGCCCTTTGTTCCTTAGAGGACACAGTGGCTTCCCCTTGGTTTCCCTAGCTAGGGGTTCCCTTATGCCCTCCTCCCTTCTCCCAGGGGTCTCTCTCTTCCCTTCTTCCACCCATGACCTGCCCAAGCCTTACCTCTTCCAATATGCGGGGAGGTGCACCAATAACATCCCTCCCCTCTTGGAGTAGGCTTTATAGACCACATCCGCCTTGCATCTTTGCTAAGTTATCGTCTTCTCTCCTCATCAGGATCTATGCAAGATCCCTTGCAGTTGGCCCGTTGCAGCCGGGACCCAAAACCTACTCTTGTCACTAGAGATGAGTCAACCAGCCGTGATATGAAGGCTGACTGTCTCTCCATAGAAGTGAGAGTGAGAATATCAGGCAAGAGGAGAAGTGAGAATATCATGCGAGCCACTTGCCCTTCCCCAAACACTTCGATTCTGGAGCTTGGGGGGCACGACCCTTGTGGGGGCATTGACCAGTCTGTAGAGATAGTCAAATATCCTTTCCCTCTATTCAGCACAACTCTCCCTTCACAAGTCCTTGTATTGGGAGAGTAGAGTACGGCGCAAGGGAGAGAAATGTGCACCTAGCCTTGAGGTTGCATAAGCCCCTCCCAGAACCCCATGATTTTTCACCATCTCTGTCTCAGGAATTCAATCACCTTTCCTCCAGTTTCTCTGTTTTCACTTCCCGGTCATTTAACATTCATGACCTCTGCCATTTGGCTTGTCTCCTGATGCTAGGATGGGTGTACCTAAAGGTCCCCCTTTTTCCTACTATAACCCGTGGAAGGGTCACCTCTAAAGAAGGGCCCTCCAGGGATCGCCACTTCTTTCCTTACAACGACCTCCTTGATGGAGTGTCTCTGACACTTTGGGCTCCAGAGATGGGCCTGCCCAGCGTCTAGGCCTTATTCCACCCCCCCTCCCCCCAGGCCCTCCATTCCTATGCTTCAACGGATGGAGGTGCGGGGGGTCCCCACCTGCTCCTTCCTCATTATTTTCTTCCTACATTATCTTTCATATGGATGCCTTAGTTTAGGGTGCGCTTATCAATCCTGCCCTTGGCATCTGTTGCCAGTACGTCAATGGGGAAAGGCCTTTTGCCTATCCCTTGTTTTGGTCAAGGGGCGATGTTTTCCCTGCCCCAGTCTTGGTTAGTAACTTAACCCAATTTACCTCCCTGTGAGGTTAGGGCAGCAAGGGAGGCAGTTATCCAACCCTTGCTGATCGCCTGTGGCTGTAGGAGCCTGTTGCTCTGGATCATGACTGCCTTTCTCAAGAGTCGATTCTACTAGGGAAGGGCAACCCTCTTATTTAGATGGTCTTGCTTGTGACAAGAATGCTTTTTGCTATTGTGATTTAGTGGGTTCCCCGGTAATGAACTGTGACTGCCCTCTTGGAGTTCTGGTCTCCTGACAGAGTGGCAAATGACCCCTCAGCACTCTTATGCACGTCCTCGCTCAAAAATCTTGCACTTAGTGGCATGTCTGTAGGCATTCGCCTGGTGGCCCACTGCTTCTTCACCCAATTTTGGGTGCTGTGCCATTTGTGGGTGGCTGACGGCGGATAAGGCTCTAACTCTGCCCACTTTCCACAGTATGGCTAGCAGTCATCTGATACTGAATGTATCTGAGCAGTGCTCAAAGAAGAATGGTGGGTTACTTACCAGTAACTGTCCTTCGAGATGGGCTGCTCAGATTCATTCAGATCTCTCCTGCCATCCCCTCTACTCGGAGTTAGTGACTAGTAGGAACTGGGGAGGGGCAGAGCTGCTGCCATATATACAGCCATGGGGTGGCTAGGGTTGTTGGATGCCAGCCTTGTCTTGACAGGCTAAGGCTAAAGAAAGTTTTCGGTCAATCATGCGGTGCGGCACGCACACCTGATATTGAATGAATCTGAGCAGCCCAACTCGAAGAAGGACAGTTACTAGTAAGTAACCCACCGTTGCACTCCCTGGCTCAGGCAGAAGAAAGGAATTCACCACAGCCTAGGGGGAAGGGTGGCTGAAAGGGAAATGAAAAAGAATGCAGACACTTTGAGGGGAAGGGTGTAGCTGCTACTTTGAGAGGAAGGGAGTAGCTTTGGCCAGAGAAACACCATCTTGGAAAACAAGCAAGGAGTCCTGTGTCAGTTGAAGACTAACAAATTTATTTATCACATGAGCTTTCATCAGATGCTTTGCTTGTCTTGCTGAACTAGACTAACACAGCTACCCCTTTGGAACTTGGCATCATCCTGGAAGTAACTGAAAAATATTGAGCCTGTCGACATGGCCAGGAAGGCCTGAGCTGGCTGGACATCACCAACAGTCAGTGTTGTGGGTAAGAATGGCAGGACTACACTAAAGAGTAACTTTGGAATAGTGTTAGTAGAATGACATGCATTTATATCTTTCATTTATTTGTGGTAACTCCTGACTCCTTTATTAAATGATTGTGTATTCATTTGCTATATACCCATTTAAAATCATATTTAATCAATAAACTAGTGTTTATTTTACCTAAAGCTGTGTGGACTTTAGGGGGGTCATGAATCAGAGAGGCTGTACCAGCCCAATTCTATGTCAAATGGATGGTGAAGGTCTATGGCAATTGGAAGAAGGTTCCTAATCCCTGTAGGATGGGAGTTCCTGGTGCAGTGTCTAAGGACTGGGGGTCCTCATTTGGGGACTGTTCCACAGGTGGCCAGAGGTGCACACCCACTGCCTGGAACTGATTACATGCAGGAGACAAACATGGACTCACTCAGGAGTGAATAGTCATGTGGCAAAGTGGGGTAAGTCAGGGTTCAGGAGTGGAAATTAGGGTGACAGTGACACACACTGAAACAGATTCTGGGAGCTGCCTGTCACAGGGAGAAAATCATATTTTTTCACACATTTGAAGATGGAGAAGCACAGATGAATGAGAAGAATGCCATTAATTCCCCCCCCCCGCCATTAATCTGTACTTCTCCATCTTCAAGCATCTGACAAAGTGAGAGATTCTCCCACAAAAGTTCACACACTAAATAAATTTGTTAGTTTTTAAAAGCGCCGCTATATTCTGTTTGTTTTATTGAAAAAATTCTGTTTTTGAAGGTGTAATATATTGTTACATTCAATTGTTGAATTACATCTTTAATAGGGATCATGATTCTCCTTGTTTGATTCTTCTACTGACTCATTGGACATACAACAATCTGCCCACATGGGAGCTCAGTGATTGAGACAGGGACATGAGACAGTGGTTCCACAGCAAAAGTATCTGATGTGTAATAAACACTGCATTATCATGTATGTTCACAAGGGAGCTGAATTAAGGTTGAAAACTGAAAAATTCCATCATGTGGAGTCATATTGACACCATCATGGTTCTTCAGAAGGATTTGAACACTTAGATTCACCACAGAGCTCTCTACCACTTGAGCTAATAGAGTAAATCATAGCAGTAATAAATTATTATCCCCAGTTGGACACAGTCTTTACCAGAGGGTTTCAAAGTTATTTTGTGACAGTCAAGGAAGCATGAGCCTCAGGAGTCTTGGTTCCATTCCAGATTCTGGAGGGATGTGTACAGCAGGGCTAGATTAATGCAGGGGCTATAGGGGATGCAACCACAAAAGACCCTGCTTACCCAGCCCTGCTTATTCCCCATAAGATGAATCCCCTTTGCTCAGTTCCCTTCAACCAGTCCAGATCTTAATTCTATCTCTTCCTCACCCTGTTTCCCCATCCCTGCCCCAGATCCTTTATCTAGCTGGTCCTTGTTTCCCACTCCAGGTCCTGATCCGATCCCCAGTCTTACCTCTTGACCTTTTCCCTCTCAGCCAATTCCCTTGTCCAATCTTCTCCCTCTATGACTCCTTCTCTCAGTCTCTGTCCTCACTGCCTCCAAATCTCAGTCTCATTCCTCAGGCAGTTCCTGGCTCCCAGTTGTACTCCTCCCACACCATCAGCTGCCAGTCTCAATCAGTCCTATTTAGTGTGGGATGGAGCATGCTCAGTTGTTCTGTTGGTATGGTGTTTGTACATCTTGATCAAGCACAGTACAAATGAGGGGATATAGCATACTCAGTGCAGATGGACTCTTTAGGGAATTTAGCTGAGAATCTCCAACAAGTCTGTACCGACTATGAACAAACAGATTTTTCAAAGTCTTTTAAATTGGTCAAATTTGGGCAGATTTTTATGGGAATAGCAAAAGGCACATCATTGTCACAAAGACTGCCCTCTGCCAAAAATTAAGTGTCTAATTCAAAGCAAGCAGTAGAGCTTCTCTGCCAAATGACTGAATAATTTTTAACATGGCAAAACAACATATTTTCCCCTAAACCTCATTCTTGGAAATAGATGAAATGATTCCACTAAAACTTTGAAATAAATTCAGCCTGAGGCAGACACTCTGCACAGAAAATTTCTGCCTAAATAGTTAAAGTTTGGCTAAGTAGTAAGCAACAGAAAGCAGAGTCTTATAATGGGAAGGGTCAGGCAACCTTGATAATAGGCAGCTTTTTCAGATCTGCATAATGGAAGGAGAGCACATTCTAGCTGCTAAAACTCACAAATCAATTCTCTCTAGTGCTAAGGCATCCTAAAGAAGCTTCAAAGACAACAGAAACAGGCCTCTGAGGATACATCCTGTGCAGGACTAGTATTTGGGCTATACACTGTCCATACACCATGGCTATTCTTGATTACTATGAGTGGTAAGCAGCACATAAATTGGAACAACCGTGAGTCTGCTTTAACCTCAGCAGGCCCTCTGCTTTCCCAGATCACTGAAACTCCACAGGTAGTTTAAAACCAGCTGATCTTGCTCCTGATACACAATGGAGAAACTGAGACTTGAGTCCATGGGCTGTAATCTGGCTCTCATTTACTCCATGGAAAGCTGACCCCCGGGCTGCTATTCAGGAAATTTAAGTTTTGCCATTGACTTTGTGTCATTCTGAGCAAGACACAAAAATCTCTGTGCTTCAGTTTCAGCACATGTTGATGATACTTAGCTCCCTTGTGATTTGTTCTGAGGCTTATTTCATTAATTATTTATGAAAACTTTGACATTTTAAACTGGGAGGTGCAATGGAAAAGTGAGGTATTTTTATTCTATGAATATATGGAGGATTTCCATTTTCTGTACTGACAATCCCACCTCTTCCGCCAAATCTAAGTTCCACTCAAAAACACATTAGGTCATGCTGGTACACTGACATGACAGCAATTGAACTATATGAGCCTGTCATTTGTAAGACTAGACTTTATTCACTGAGGCTCGTATGTATCTTTAAGCTGAATATGGCTCATCACATTTTGTAGTGTTTTAACCTCTTTTCAGAAATTCCACAGGATTTTGATGGTTTAGTTCCATCATGTTGGAATATCTGTGAGCCTCCGTATCAGCTTTATCAGTCAGTATATTGGCAAGTACTAGGTAGGCTTTGCTTCTGAGATCCCTTCTATCCTTCTTTAAGTAAATGCAGTCTGAGTTTGAGAGCAAATGAGACACTGATGCAGTTAGCTGGCAAAAAACCAAACCAAAACAAAAAACCCATATATAGTACAGCATTAGCTCTTAAACTGTCTACAGACGTCAGAGGAAGTGAAATGTTAGAGAAATATATTTGTTTGCAGCATTGCTTGATTCCTGTTTCAAGGAATGAATTGAAGTCATACCCCCCATGAGGTCCACACATCCATCATAGAGAGGATACTGGAGTCTACAGAACGTCATCAACCACCACTGCCTCCTTCCCTGGTTTCCTCTGGTGGCCAAGAACATTACAGCTAAAGTAGACTTGAAAAGAAGGATGGGCTGATTTTCATGGAGACAAGAATGTTTTAGATGGCAGAGGACTCGGTGCCAAATCCAGCCCTACATGAGTTTCAGCTCTGAATCATCCCATCACAAAGTGGGAGAAGCTCGCTCAGTTGTGAAGAAAGGCACTCTGAGCCTTCCTAACTTGGGGATGTCCCAAGTCCTGCTAGGAAATCCCATGGGCCGCAGATATCTAGTGTATTGATCAATCTCTGGGCGTAGTGTCCCTCGAGACAGAATGAGTTTCTGAAGGAGCATGCTTCCTGTGTTTCCCCAACCATGCCTGCATCAATAACCTGCTTCAGGGTTTGATAGCATGCAGTGTTATTCTGCACAGGATAATGGGGTGAAGATCAGCTTTTTCTTCCATGGAGAAATCTTTACTTATTTGATGAAGGATAATGATGGGGAGTGACTCCCTCCAGTCGTGCCCCTTCAAAACCCAAACATGACACCCAGCAAAAGAAAGATGCAAAGACTGTGAGTAGAAAGCTCATGAGCCCAATCTGAAAATTTAGTCATTTTTCTGAGTTCGGCTTTTTTTTGTTTTCCTGTCTTTGTGTGTTATCTGGCCCATTAAACCTGGCAACAGACAGTCCAGTAACAGTAACACCCATTAAAAGGGCTTATAATCAAAATGGACTAACTACAGTACTTAGCTGACTGTAAGGATGTAATGAATACAAGAAAACCTGTACTACCGAAATATTTTGCAATTGTACATATATGTTCCATTTTTAAGTCCCAGCTGTAGAAGAAATAGCTGGGACAACACTATTAGAAGACCCAGCATATAGCAGCAGAGGTGTAGCCAGCCCCTGTATTCTGAGTTGGCCCCTGAGTCAGCAGGGTGGGCTCTGGCCAAGGGCAATTTCTGGTCATGTGACCAGAAACTGCTGGAGATGCTCCAGCTGCTAGTTAACAAATGGAGCTGGAGTGTCAGGACTCCAGCTACACTTTTTACTTAGCAAGTGAAGCTGTGAGAGGAAGAGGGAGGGGAGAGACAGTGAGGTGAGGGCTGCCCACCACAGTGCCCAGCAGTGGTGTGAACTTCGCCGCTGGGCATTGTGTTGGGTGGGCCGCATCGCCAAGTGGGTGGGCCTGGCCCACCAGTGGCTATGCCTCTGTTTAACAATATTAAAATTTTTAAATGCCTTTATAAAGGGCTTTAGCTGCTCTCTGATTAGATCAAGATGTTTCCAAATATATGTGCAGTGATCCAGTTAATAGAACACTAGAATGGTTTCTGTTCCAAGCTTTCCCACTGGACTTCTTTGTGACTTTAGGCAAATTGCTTTCCCTCTAATTCTTTGCCTTCATTTCGTCTTGAGTATTTAGCCTATAAATTCAATGGGACAGGGACTCTCTTCCTGAGCATATATATATAATAGTACTTGGGAAAATGGGGCCCCAATCTCAGTTGGCACATTTAGATGCTATCACAATATAAATAATATACTTACAATAGATGTAAATAATGTACAAATGGAGTCATGCTTAGGGTCTTAATGCTTCTTCATCAGCCAGATTTGTATTTTGTTCATCACTAAAGGTTTGTCTCTTTTTGCAATGGTACAACTTAGGAGTTGCTCTGCTTAAATTAATGGAATTATGCAGGTCTGTAATCATGACAAGTGAGATGAAAGATGGGCCTGATGTGTAATTTTTAAAAGGCTATTTTATAAAATACAGTTTACCAAGATAAAGTAAAATAAAAATTCTGCACCTCACAAAATTAATGTAATCTAATTTTAAAAGTTTATTGGAGTCTCTTTTTTAAATTTTTAAAATTTCTTTATTTTTCCTTCCTCCTATCCTTACTCAGACTCACCTCACATTGACTGAGAGGGAGTTTTCTTTTATTAGGTCAGCCTTCAGTGCACGGACACTGTGGTGAGAGAAATTATAGTAAGATCTAAGATACTAGTACATAAGCCATCATGTCTTCTTTCTCTTACTTCTTTTCTACCTTCCTTCAAGTCTTGTACTTCTCTTTTTTCTAATCATTTAGGCTATGTCTACACTTCAGAAAGTTTGAATTTATTAGTTCGAACTAATAAGTTTGAGGTTAGTTCAAATTAAACTCGAAATTAATAATTTGAATTAACAACATGGACTAGTTTGAATTAATATTAGTTTGAATTTGTCTACTTTGTTAATTCAAACTAACTTTCTTTAGTTCAAATTTATTATGTTCCAACTAAGGGTTAGTGCTAGTCTCTACTGTACTTAGTTCAAACTAACAATTGAGCTAAGCACTTAGTTTGAACTAACCAGCAGTAGTTACTAATTTGAACTAAGCTTTCATTAGTTCGAATTAAGGAATTTCTTAGTTAGAACTAATGGAAGACTAGTGTACACAGGGGCTAAATTCATTCAGATTAAGCCTCCTTAATTCAAACTAACTTGCCAGTGTAGACATAGTGTTACAGTTCTTGAGTGAACAGCCCAACTACTGCTCTATTGCCTGAGACTCAGATTTAGATTCAAATGTTAGTACTTTTTACACTTTTACTCATTGCTATGAGGTTAGGGCCTTTTGACATGGAGGTAGCTTCAAAGACTGAGGAAAAGTAAATTGACATTTGTGGGTTCATAACTAAATTACATCTTTAGCTTTTTAAAGCAGATAAGCAATGATCTAAATACCTTAAAATGAATATATTAGGTGTCCTAACAGCACCATTATACTAGCAAGGGAAGACAGCATGGGGGGAGGATTTTTCCTCCTGCTTTACATTCAACAGAAGAGTAGGATTGCAACCCAATTCTCAAAAAGGTTCTAGATCCCATTTACACAGGCTAGCAATCAAAACTTCCAAAGGGGCATAGTCAATTACCTTGGATATTTTACACATCTCTTTTAATCTCAGAATGAATGTTGCTGTGTCCAACACAATTCAGAGGTACCCAGAATTTTTCATAGTAATAGATTACTCTTTAGACTGGGCAGTCTTCCCATCACCCACTTCATGATAACCTGGACCACCACCCATCACTTTCATGAACAATTAACATGCTCATGGCCAGTATAGCAATTACTTGCCCAGCAAATCTATACTAGGAAAGCGTATGTGCAGTTTTGCCTGTTGTTCATATTACGAACATTTTGTCCTTTTTCAAAAAATATTACTCATGCTGTCTGCTTTTGCTTCTTGCTGCTTCCCCACTATCCAGATGATATTTTTCTCATACCTGGAATCAATGAAGCAGCCTGCATCATGTGACTAATCAGGTCCCTGTGGAGCAACAGAATGTGGGAAGATCTGCATGTCACATCTTTCAAAAGGATTGGACACATTGCACCAAATATGTTTCCCCGGGATGCCCAGATTTATCTACCTCTAAGCCAACAGAATGGCTATGTCCACACATAGCTTTTAATTCGAAACAAGTCGTTGTTTTGATTTAAAAGTTGTCATGGCCAAACGATATTTAATTATTTCAAAATGATGAGCCCCAACATTTCAAAATAATGAATCTTATTTCAAAATAGTAAAACCTAGGCTGAAATCTAAATAGCTGTTATTTCTAAATGGTTGTTTCAAAATAACGCCATTTGGATGTGTTATTTAGAAATAACAATTATTTTCAATTAACACTTTTGCCCTTCTCCTTCCCAGAGTGCCTTCCTTTTTCTATATATTGGATGGGGGCATTGCCCAGGGAAGGGGCCATGTTGCCACACCTCCCGTGGTGCCCCTCTCATGATTCGAAATAGCAAGTCCTGTGTCGGGACTTGCTATTTCGATTTGAGGTTTTTGCTTATTTTGATTTAAGTTAATTAGAAAAATGATTTTATTTCAAATTAGTTTATTTTGAATTAACTTACTTTGAAATAAGCTTCTACGTGTGGACATAGCCAATGTCTGTCATCCCCACTAGATGATGGCAGATGGGGGCATTTTATATCCTGAGTCGCCATCTTGGCTTTCTGTTTGACTTTAGAAATAAAGCCTGGGTTTGGTATTCATTTTTGACCTGTTTACTTGGAAAATTTGATCTGTAAACTCAGATCCAGTCCCATATTGAAGATTCTGATTGAGGAGCAACTGTAATGAAAGATTCAAAGGGCTAGCCATGTTAGTTTAGTTCAGCAAAACAAACAAGTTTTGTGGCACTTTTAAAGGCCAACAAATTGATTTATCACATGAGCTTTCATGGGATTTGTTATTCTTTAATGAAATTATTAGACTTTAAAAGTGTTACAAGACTCCTTGTTTGTTTTGTAATGAAAGATGATTCTCTTTCCTGAAAACATATATTTTAAGTCTAAGCACAGTAATAAATGAAAAGCTGTATGTTTGACAGTCATGCTGAATGTAACCCAAATGATATACTGATACAGTACATATGTGCAGCATATTGCAAAATCATTATTCTGTTTACGAAATTATTTAAATTGGTTTTGTCCCATATAAATCAAAATTCTGATTCTAGTGTAACAAAGGATAGAGGACAAGGTCCAGAGGGGTAGCCATGTTAGCTTGTGTACAGCAAAAACAATGAGACTCTTGTGGCACCTTAAAGACTAACAAATATCTCTGAGCACAAGTTTTTATAGGCTGCAGCCTATTTCATCTGATACATGAGCTCATGCATGAGTGAAAACTTATGCCCAAAGAAATTTGTTAGTCTTTAAGGCTATGTCTACATCGACCTGCTTAGTTTAGACTTGCTTCGTCCAAACTAAGCAGTTCGGAGTTAGTTCAAACTAACTTTTTAGTTCAAACTAGCTGTGCTTTTTTTTTTTTTTTAGTTAAAACTAACCTTTTAGCTCAAACTAAAAAAAGCATGGCTAGTTCGAACTAAAAGTTAGTTTGAACTAAAAACTGCAGTTAGTTTGAACTAACTGCTTAGTTTGAACTTATTTAGTTTGAACTAGCATGACTACATCATTTTTGAAATTTTTTTAGTTCGAACTAGGCTAAACCTAGTATAGACTTCGAGCAAATTAGTCCAGATTAAGCCTCCTTAATCAAGAGTTATTTGCTAGTGTAGACAGCCTAAGATGCCACAGGACTCTCACTTTTAATGGGAAGAGGAGTCTTCAGTATTAACTTAATCAATTGCTTGATGGGGAATTAGTATTTTAGAGAGTGAAGGAATTCAGGGAAATATTTTCCATTAACACCCCCCTCCAAAAAAAAAAAAAAAACCCAACCAAAAACCAAACCCAAGTCACAACATGCTGACTCCACCATTAAAATTTGTGAAAATATTTAAGTCCATTGGTTTCCTACATTAGAGGTTTGCAAAGCAATCTGCTGAAAAGCCAAGTATCTTCACAGTTCAAATGTCACTTGAGTTTTTAAATTTGTACTGTATTACATCTATTTTGGTATAAAAAATATTCTGTTTGTTAGGATGGGCTGCCACAAGGCAGCACAGCTCAAAAAGTATCAATATTTGGCTTAGCATGTCTTTTACAAACAAATCTCTGACATATACAAGTAATGCACTGAAACAATCCAATTATTAAGAATCCATGTAAATAAGTATTTTTTCACCATGTGAGACTGAATGATGACTTAAAAATCTGTAGAGAGAGGTGATCATCAGCTATGCATACTCACAGCACAAAATTAATATTTTCATCTCACATCCCTCCACTAACTCAACTGCTGCTTTCAGGATGCTTTGTGACATCACAAAGCCGCTGTTCTTTACTTCTCTGACTGCTTCTCTGACATTTATATTAAACCTTGACATTTTAATCTAATAAAAAAATGCTTTTCACCTCCTCGCAGTATAAACAGAGAACCTCTATATAATGGGCATCTGTGGAATATGGAATTAATCCCACTAGTGCGGAAAACCTTCATAACTCTCTGCGGCTTCATCACTCTTTGAATTATGAAGTCTTCCTCTCACTTGTGGGATAAAGTCCAAATCCCACAGAAGCTTATTATGTGTCCACTATTTATTAGAACTTCATCATTTAAAACAAAACACTTAGGAAAGACACTATGAAACTTCTGAAATCAAAGAGGTTTCAGTCCCAGAGATATTTGTTGTATTTGAAGATTTTTCAAAGTAAAGAAGGAGTGGCATATTTTAGCCACCTCATAGCTACTTCAGCTTATTTTTCTTTTTAGCCCCCTGAAACTAATCCTAAAAGTTTTTTTTTTTAAAACCATCTCTCATGCTGTTTTTCTTTCTCTCTCATACTTTTATCTAAAGATGTTCAGAGGCAAGATTAGCCTGCAGCTAAGAGTCCAGATATTAGACAGGGACTTGAAAAATTTGGGTTCTGTTCCACTTCTGACAAAGTGGGATTTTCTCCCATGAAAGCTCATGCGATAAATAAATCTGTTAGTCTTTGAGTGCCACAAGACTCCTTGCTTTTTTTTGCTTTACTAGACTAACACGGCTGCCCCTTTGGAACATATACTTCCCGTGTGACCTCATTGAAATCACTGAACTGTTTCGTACCTCAGTTCCTTATCTGAAAAATGGATACACTAATGCCTCCTTGGTCTATCTTGTCTATACAGATTGTAAGCTTTCTGTGGCTTTTAAATATTTTTACTATGTGTTAGCACAATGTCTAGCACAACTGGGACGTTCTCTCAACAAGGGCTTTCAGGAATTGCTGCAATACAGTTGTTAAGTGTTGTACTGGCCAACAGGAGGGAATTTCACCCTTACATTCTCTTGCTTCTGTTTACCCTTTTATAACTTTGGTATAAAAAGGATCAAAAACACATAAACCCAGTCCAGCAGTGGTTCTCAAAGTGCCTTGAAATCCTTTGTGCTATATAAGTGCAAGTATTAATTGATATATCCAAAATGTATGGAAGTTTGATATATCCTGAATAAAATGTTTTTCTCATTTTTCCTACCAAAGAGACATAACAATTGTCACATATACAATGCTTGTTTTTAAAGCACGCTAGGAAAAACTAATTAATACTCACAACACCTTAGAGAAATAAGGAATTTTATTTTACAGATGGGGAAAATTAAGAACAGGATTTAAATGATTTGCTTATGGCAATATTGTATATCTGTGGCAGAGCTGGGACTAGACCCAACAATTCTGATCTAGTAGTCCTGAGCTCAAGCTATTTGTTCATGCTTCTGTGGTATGATGAATGTAGCAGATTTCAGGCATAAATTTAGAGAACAATGGTGAACGACACATTTGAGGTCACCTAGAAAGTAAGTAATGATATGATTAGAAAACTACTTACTTTCTCCCTGTGTTTGCATATCTAGTATTCTGGATGTTCCTAAATGTAACACAGACTAAAGCCCTCCAGATTCACTTCAATGGGCATCAGTATCAGATGTAGACCTAATGAATCTTAAAGGCTAGTTCATCAGGGACAAAGTTGTTTAGAAAACATCTGTCCAAAATCATCTATGAACTGAATCTTTTCTGAGATTTGGAAATGTTCAGAAGAGAGTTTTGCATGTCCAAGTACTCAGCTGCTCCAAGAATCATCCAAGAGTTAGTGGCATAGGACCACCAGACTTTCTCTTTACCTTGAATTTTCTTCTTGTAGCGAGGAGTCCATCTTTGTGTGGAACAGGAATGTCTGGTGCTACAAGAATACTGGTCCTAAGTAGGGCTCCTAGGTATGCCATATAGTAGGGTAGGAAAACATGAAAAGGTTAAGTTAGCATGGAAATGCTTCAGATAGACACTCAAATCTTACACACTTATCTGAACTTTAATTCTGCTGTGATTCATTCATATATTCTACCTGCATCTTCTTCCCAAGACCAAGCAAAAAACACATGATTTGAATTTATTAAGAGAGACAGGTGAAAGGGAGGCAAAAGAATAAACAGCCATAATAACTGCTAACTATCTCTGTGTAACCTGTTGGGTACCTCTGTTCTTTCACTGTTTTTCTGGAATATGCACAGGTATAGTGTTTAGGATGGTCCTTTATTATAAGAATCCCTGAGATTTAAATCAGGAAAAGTGTCACTGTTATTGCAACTCATATGAGACATGTTTTTCTCCTTACCTTTAGCTGCTCAATGGCAATAATTAACAAGAAACAGTCCTTTTGTTCTGCCTGTCACTGAATTATAGTCACTGGGCAGATTTTAAATGGTGTTAATTTATATAGCTCTACTGAAGGTTGAGGCTGTGCCTCACAATGTTTGATCCTGAAAAGTGCTGAGCCCACACCTGCAAATTCCTTCAAAATGGGAGCAGGTACTCAGCACCACACCTCACTAAGTTCATAGTTTTTAACTTGTTTGCTGAGTAATTATGTTTCTGATTACATGAGAAGTGATTTCCAACCACTGTAATGAACATTATCATTGATTACATATAATCATGATTTTGGTATGGCAAATTAGTTATACATAAAAATCCAGAACAAAGTAATACAGATTTGTGTTCAAATTTAGGCATGAAATAATAATTGATGTAATCTGTAAGCAAAGAACAGTTCTATGGTAGAAACATTCACCTGTACTTTGAGCTACTTTGTCAATATCAAGAAATTTCCAAGGATTAGGAAAGCCAAAGAGTTGTACATAACTTGAAAGACAAATTATAAACACTCACTTTTAAAAATTGAGCAAGTTGTCTCTCTTTTTGCTGCTGTACACATGCAAAAATATATCAATCCAATCTTAAAACTCAAAGATCAAGAGAGGCAAGGAAAACATAGACTGCAGAAGCAACAGGAAGTGAAAAGGTGGAGAGTCTGAAGCAAGAATGTAAATCATGTTTTTTATGAGTGGCCACCCGGACGACAGAGTGCAGAAGCAGGGCTGAGTTGTTGTGAGAAATAACAACAAGAGTGCACATGTAATAATACAAACTGCCTAAAACAGAGGGGAAGAACATCTTAGAGCAGGTCTTAATGTTCAGGAGGCCAGTTGCTTACACTCCATCTCTTTCCCTTTTGTAACTTTTTCTTTACAAGCTTGGTTTTGCTAGTGATGATCCAAAAAACCAACCTCTTGAACAATAAACATGAATGACCATGGTGGTCCTGTCAGCTTTGTATCTTTGTAAAATAACCAGTGATCCACAACACTTTCTGGAAGTGATTTCACAGGCTTTTCACCCCATCGTCTCACTGTCAGGCTGGAAAGAAAAAAAATCCACTACTACCACTGAACATTATCCATTTTCCCCGTACTGAAAATTCCTAACTGTAAAGAGTTCTAATGAGGAATCCACTGAATCAAAAGCAATCTCACTGCTGCAGAAGTAACAAATCAAATACTATGCTTACAAACTCTTACATTTTGAAGAGAACACTTCTAAACGATTAAATATTTATGCATGGCAAGTACTTGAAACTTTGATGATTTATTCAAACTTTATAACTTATAGTAAAGTATACATTTTTGTGAATAGTGGCATGAATGTTAAAAAAAAAAAAAAACCACCTCTTTTTCTATCTGTAGGGCTTCCAAGATTTTGGATGAAAAAATGCATCTGTTTTTCTGTATGTTTGCTTTTTTTATAGTCTTCATAAATCCAGCAAACTTCTATTTGGACCACTAGCCTCTTTCAATAGAAGCATGTTTTCACTGGGATTTCCAGATTCATAATTATTCCTCTCATTTCTCTGCTGTGAGAAGACAAGCTGGTATTTCATTACTTTGGGGAAGTTAATAATATGGTAGGCAAAACATCAGGAAAAATTATAATGAATGAAGCTATACAAATTGTAGGGAAACACATGCTACTGTTATAAAATGTTCCCATCATAAATCCTTGAAATATCACTATATTCAGAAGTGAATAACTTTTAAATGCATAAACACTCAATTAATTAAAGGCAATATACTATATAGGCTTGAACTAGTATGACAGAGAAAAGAAAGATTCAAATAATGATATTCAGTATTATGGTGCAGTCAGTCTTCCACAGCTTTCCTGGGAGATCTGAGAATAACAACTCCCAAAATAGCTTTACCTTCTTTACTATAAAAATGAAACTCTCAGACTAGGCCTTTGGATTTTATATTACTGATTCACATTTAATACTATGCAAATAAGGCACAAAAGAGTGCTGTCCACTTTTTTTCCTCAGTGTGTGTCATACTGCATCTTGACTAAATCATGTGATTACAAAAAGCCATGTCTACACTGGCAAATTAGTCTGGACTAAGGAGGCTTAGTCCGGATTAATTTAGCCTATGGCCACACTAGGCTATCCCTAGTTTGAACTAAGAAATTTCTTAGTTCAAACTAGGGAAAACTTAGTTTGAACTAATAAGCACCTGCGCTTAGTCTGGACTTAGGTGCCTAATTTGAACTTTTGTTCAGAATAGGTGCAATGTAGACCAAGACTAAGGTTTAGTTCAAACTTAAAAAGTTTGAACTAAGCCAGTTATTTTGAACTAACCACACATTCTAGTTTGAACTAGAATGCATGGTTAGTTTGAACTAATAGGCTCGCAGCTAGTTTGAACTAACCTGAGGTTAGTTTGAACTAACCATGATCATCTTAGTTCAGACTAAGAAGTCTGAACTAATTTGGGCAGATGTAGATATAGCTAAAGTGTCTTGAGTGATATTTTCTCCATTATAAGTCCTTACTGATTTGTATTTTTCTTTTCTATCTCAACAATTTTTAAAGATTACTGCATTTAAAATATGAATTTATTAAACATTTAGTTTCTTCACAATTCCTTCACTCACACTGATTCAGGCCCACATGCATCCAAATATATCTATTCATGAATGCATGCTTTTGGTATGCAGTATATGGATTTTCTCTGGCTCATTTAAATATCTAATATCGAGGGACTTCTGTATATCTAAATGGCAGAGTTCTTCATGTTTTGACCAGTTTTGTATTACATTGAGGAAAAAAAAGATCACTTCTAGTGATGAAACAAACTTAATTCATATTAGATACATTATGGAGTGGGGGGAATAAATGTTCCCAGACTAGTTCTCTTTCCTTCCAAAGACTTCCAAAATATCAAACCGACCTTCACTACATGGGGTCCTTGGAAATTCCGAGTTCTTATGTAGCTCCAAGAAGTACACAGATTCACTTTTTTCCTAGTTCATTTCCATGATTTGTTAATTTTCAGATTTAATGAGAAGGAAGCAGAATTTCTGTAAATTGAGAAAAAAACAGTTAATGACTGCCAGGTAGGTTTGTCCTTTTACTTCATGTAAGTCTGATGCTAATCGTTTCAAGTGCCTACCAGGTAATGTGACTATGAGAAGTATTTTGAGTTGTGTCTTTCTGAAGGTTTTATATGATGGAACAGTTCAAGTGACACTTTATATGCTGTTCAGACCTATTGGCTCAGCCGTCTTTGGTGTCCAAATTTACCTTAATTGGTCCACATACCCCTTTTCTGATGCCACCATTAACTTGTTAGGTTTAAGCATCCCTGAACATCTCCATCCATCAGGGTGTCATTCTGCGATTACATATACACTTGCACTGAGTAGTTCAAAGTATCTCTTCTTATTGCCTTGGTGCGAGGCTTACTGCATACCATGTACCTTCAAGGTCTTTTCCGACTCTTACTGCAGCTGTAGCTTACTTCTTGCCAGTTTCTGTGAGGTCAGATTGCCTTAGCCTGACTATTGTCATTTTATCTAGTTATCCAACACAAGCATACTGTTTTGGGTTGGTTCACTAGGCCTTATGCCCCAGTCTGAACATTTCTACTTATCTTTTCTATTTTAACAGTTTATTTTGTCCTACACTAGTTTCTACATCACCGGATGATATCCAGTGGTGTGTGCTAGGGTGTTCTTGAGTGAAGTTAAAACATTTTATTAACAAATTCTTAAATCAGGATTTTCTAATTTTCAAATATTTTTCTCTTAGAACTGCATTGTTCTAATAAGATTTTTAGAAATAATTTATCTGTCTTTAGCCATAATCCTATCTAAATTAAATTAAATTATCTTGACTGGGCATATTGTGGTCAAATGTGACATCGTATGTCATAAAATGCAAGTTGCTAAATCTGTGCCTGGTGTACTTTACTTTGTATTTTATCATTAGAAATGATTGTATACTTTTCATAGAAACACTGTAGATAGTGATAGATCTAGTTTGAGAATCCCTCCCTCATTCACCTTTGTACAAAATTTAGATTCCTTATCAAAAAATTGAAAACATTGTAAAAGAAAACTGAAAATTTGTCAAGGCCCCCAAACCAAAAAATTTGCATTGAAAAACTGCTGTTCCCACCCCAAAGTTGGATTTTTCATTAACATTTGGAGATTTGGTTTTCTAATAACTATCCCTCTTCCCGTTTCTAAGGAAACCAGACATCTTCCACAATAAATAAATAGTTGAAAACTCAATTTGCTTTTTTAAAAATGTTTCTTTCAGTAGGGATTTAGGCTTTTGGTCACTTTTTCACATTACCCAACATTGTAGAGCAGTAGCTATAATAGCAATGTCAACAGTTAAATAAAAACATTGTAGATACATGCCTAGCATTTAGGCAAATAGTGGTTATACAGGAGGGTTCCTTTCAATAAAGAAAAATAGATAACAGGACACACATGGACACCAAGGGTGAAATGGTGACTCGTGGAAGTAAATGGTCAAATTTCCATTGAGTTCAGTGGGTCAGGATTTTACACTGGTAACTGCCTCTGTGCTTTCCCCATGCAATCTGCAAGTATAATTTACGGATAACATTTGGTGGCCCTTGTTGTCATCCCCAAAGAGAAAACAACAAGAAAATTAATGTAAATTAAACCAAAAGGATTTGTCTACACAGCACGTTAGAGCCAGCATCCTAGTCCAGTGTCAACAGACTTAGGCTAATGTGGCTCATTTCAGTGCTCTGTAAATTCCCTTTTCTGGCTCCCCAAACTATCTTGTAAAATGGGCCCAAATCAAAAGTCCGTTACACCATTTAAGAATATATTTTGGGAAATTTTCAATCCAAACTGGATTTTTTTTCCCTAAAAGATATTTGCTAGTTCAAACAGGAAATATCTGGGGAAATTCCTAGGCCTGTATTACATGGGATGTCAGGCTAGATGATTACAGTGGTCTCTTCTGACCTTAAGAGTCTATGAATAAAGCTAGATCTGGATTCGAATATTACAGTTTCTGGATTATGGGCTGAAGCAGCATCTTGGCAATAAACCCTCATAAAAAAAGGCTGTTACAAACCCAGATCCAGGAAAAACGTTGTGTTTCTGGTAACATGGCTATCCCTTTTAAAATTGACAAGATACAAGGCACTAATTACAGTCATTTATAATAGGCATCCTAACAATAGCAGTAACAAAAGACAGATTCCTGCATGAAGATTCCTATGTAGGGCTTTTAATTAGTCAGAAATATGTATGAATTTTTAAAATATGGAGAAGGTAAAAGAATTCTTTTGCCACCAAATGAGGCTCCATGGGCCAAATCTTCAGCTGTATACAGGGACAGCTCCATTTACTTCACTAGAACCGTTGACTTCTATGGCACAACCTAATTTTCTCCATTTCAGACTCTGTCCTTCCAAGTTTATCTTCCCCTTAGAGAAGGTTCGTTTTGTACACGTGATGATGCATTGTGATTTAGCACATCTGTTAAGGCATGTGAAGTCACAGCACTAAACTCCACAGGAAAATCATCATTTGCCAGAACCACTGAGTACTGTAAATTACTGATGACAGAATATCAACAGTTTGGTCATGCTGGATTGACATTTTCCTTCTTTGGGTTTCTCATCTTTCAGTCAAATTCTTGAAAACAGATTTTGGCTGTTATATGTGGGCATTCAGGGCCTCATTTTCCAGAGGGACTCAGATAGTAAGTTGATGAGTATGATAGAGATGCATATGTAATTAAAATTGCTGAAACCCAGGAACACAATTAAAAAATGGATTCATTGTTGTGCCTGTAATGTGGATATGTGATAACTATGATAATGGACATAAATCAGTTATCTGCATGCACAAAACTCAGCCAAATGTCTAACTGGCTACTTGCACACTAATTCATTAGTGTCAGATAAAGGACACACAGTCAGAAATGAAAATGATACATTTTATAAATCAATTCAAGAAGCTAAAAAGCAAAAATAAATGAAGTGGAATTCCTACAAGAAAACCATGACATAATAGGAATTTCTGAAACATGAAGGCATGACTAAAATCCATGGAGTAATGTAATAGCTAACTTTAAATTGTAGGAAGGCCGGAATAGTTTATAGGAGTAAGAACAACACTATCCTTCAATTATTGCACAAAATCTAATAAGATAACATTTTAATGCAGAGAAGACCAGTCACTGAAGGAGAGAAATCCCAAATTATAAGAATATGAACAGGCCTATAGTACTGGCCACCAGATCATGAGAAAATATTGAGGACATCTGGTCAGGAATTGCCCATCAGTGTTTTTTCCAGAATGAAGTGTTTCAACATTTTTAGGTCTAAATTTTTTGGATCTTCTTGTTTAATAAAAAAAAGTTTCAATATTTTAACTTTTCAATTCAATTTGGAATGAAATGGTGCATTGATTTATTGATGGAAATTCTGGTTTTTAATCAGCTTTAATGTTGAGTGTACAGTGTTGAAGGGCGTAAAACAGGTTACTCAGTCCAATAAAATTATAAAAATGGGACACTTCAGCTAACTGTAAAAACTCATCTTTTGCAGGATGATGTTTAGAGAAAAACTTCTTACCTTCTTAAACTATTTCTTCCTGTAGAAGTAAGCTCTATAATGCACAAGAGGAGAAGTTATTCTTAGCTCTACATAACGTATGAGTTGTTTCAAGAAGTAGCTATTGCTGAACCACTAATTAATAGTAACCACAATATAAAATAAGTTCAACACCCTAAATGGAGTTATTGTACCAAACACAGCATTGTGACACTAAACTTTTGATAGAGAGATTTAAAAAAAAAAAAGAAGTTAGTTAGACCCTGAAGTAAAAAGTGAGGAAATTAAAATCCTTAGACTCAGCATGAAGGCTGCATTGGCATCTCATAAGAGTCATGGGAAGGCATGAATGCACCTAAACAAAACAGAAAATAGGAAGGCAATTAAAAGTCAATATACCTGGATGGTAAAGCAGTTATTCAAGTCAAACTGGTAACCTCCAGTAAATGGTAATCCAGCATAATTGAAGCTAATAGGAAGAATCATCGGTTATGGCAGTTAAAATGGAAATTAGGATAGGTATTGTGAAGGGCATGTAAGCATAGCCAAACATACAAAAATAAGCACAAATCCCATAAAAATGTTCAGGTGAATTAGAAGCAACAAACCTGTAAAAGGCCATCTAGAAAGACACTAGAAAAAATCATTAAATGATCAATTTGCAAGCACCTAGAGAACAACAGGGTTATGAGAAACATGTAGCATAAATTTATCGAGAAATAACCATGTTGAGCAGTCCTAATTTCCTCCTTTGAAAAGTTTCTTGCCTAATAAATAGGGAAAGCAGTCTAGATCAAACTACTCTGAAAATTTGTGCACAACTTGTTGAAAGAATAGGTATTGATGGTTTGCTGTCAAACAGGTAGGTTCCAATAAAAGTCAGTCCTGGGTCTGGTACTATTCAATATTTTTATTAATAATTCTGATAACAAAGTGGAGAGTTTGCTTATTAAATTTGTGGATAACACTAAGCTGGGACGGATTGCAAGCAATTTGGAGTACTGTTTTACAAAATCTTCACAAATTGGGGAAGTGGTCTGAATTCAGCAAGATAAAATTCAATAAAGATAAGTGCAAAGTACTTCATATGGGAAAGAAAATCAAATGTACAAGTATAAAATGGGAAATTATTGGCTAAGTGATAGAACTGTTGGAAAGGATCTTCAGGGTATACTGGATCTTTAATGAAATATAAGTCAACAATGCTATGTAGGTATGAAAAGGCTAATACATTCTGGGGTACTTTCCAAGGAAAGTGGTAGATAAGTGGGAGGTAATTTCCCTTTCTACTTGTTACTGGTGAGTCCTTACTCGGAGTACCAGTTCTGAGCTACATGCATTAGTAAAGATTTGGATAAACTACAGAGTCCGCAGAAGAGCAATGAAAAAAGATTTAGAGAATATCTGGACATGTTTAGTCTTGTGAAAAGAGATTGATGGGGGGGACCTTGTAAGAGACTTCATATATGTGAATGGCTGTTATATGAAGGTTGGTGACCAATTTGTTTTCCACGTTCACTGAAGATAGAACGAGATGTAATTGTCTTAGTTGGCAGTAAGAAAGATTTAGATTAACATTAGGAAAAGCTTCCTAAACCATCGGGTACTTCAGATCTGGAATAGACTTCCAAGGGAGGTTGTTGAATACTCATCACTGCAGGGTTTTCGGTTTTTTTTTTTTTTTCTCAAGGCAAGGATAGTCTAGGTTTATATGGTCCTGCCTCTGTGCAGAGGGGACAGTCCTCTAACCATTCCTTTCATCCATAGGTTTCTATGACTCTAAGGCTATGTCTACACTGGCAAATTAGTCCAGATATAAGGAGGCTTTATCTGGACTAATTTGGTCCCTGTCTAGACTAGGCTATGCCTATTTGAAACTAAAAAAATTTTTAGTTTGAACTAAGCAAAGCTTAGTTTGAACTTTAGTTCGAACTAGTACATCATGATGTAGCCATGCTGGTTTGAACTAAATAAGTTCAAACTAAGCAGTTAGATTGAACTAGCCATGTTTTTTAATTTGAAATAACTAACTAAGCAAGTCCAAACTAAGCTTTCAGATGTAGATATAGCTTTACTTTTTCATCTACAGTATCTGATCATTTTTACTATAAGCTCTTCAACGCAGGAATTGTTTTCATGTGTGCCTGTGCAGGACCTTGCACAATGAGAGCCCTTTGCTGGAGCCTCTAGATGCTACTGTAACATAAATATTGAAAATCCCCTAAAATATCTATATTAGTTTTGATTTTCTCATCTAAGAGCTCATACCTAGTGGTGCTAGAAAGGCAACTGCATTATCCTTTTGAACAAGATTATTCAATGGTAGAATCTTTTTCTGGTACAAATGAATCCTGATAGCGATGTCATGTTTGTGAGGAAGGAAAGAAAATTTTTCTTAGTGGGTTCTTTTAAAAAATGGCAGCTGTTTTTAATTCCTGGAGTGTGGGGGTGGCTTGTTAAACACAATCCCCATGGAGGTGGATTAATGCTTGTGGGGCGGTTAAAGGTGCAAGATGGATGGAATTTATCACCTCTTTACAATTTAGCACATAGAGAGTAATGCCACATGTGGTGTATGTTTCCAATAAATGATGACATGGTTTGGTACAAAGAGTTTATGACCAACATGATTTGGAATGAGGGCATTGCTCACAGAACACCAAGATATGAGTGAATTATGCAAATCATCCAAGAGGAACGCAAACCAAGCCTTGTCACACCACAGATTGGTATATCACCTTTAAGACATCATTTTACCAGTAAATGAATCTAGAAATGATGCACCAATCTTTTAGGCTATGTCGACACTAGCAAATTAGTCTGGATTAAGGAGGCTTAATCTGGACTAATTTGCTCCCTGTCAACTAGGCTTTGCCTAGTTCGAACTAAAACATTTTTTTTTAGCTCAAACTAAGCAAAGCTTAGTTTGAATGTTTAGTTTGAACTAACTGCTTAGTTTGAACTAGCATGATGTAGTCATGCTACTTTGAACTATGTAAATTTGAACTAAGCACTTAGTTCGAACTAGGGGCTTTTTTTAGTTCAAACTAACCTTTAGTTCAAACTTGCCACACTTTTTTTAGTTTGAACTAAAAAGTTAGTTGAACTAAAAAAAGTGTGGCTAGTTCAAACTAAAAAGTTAGTTCGAATTAACCTGGCACTGCTTAGTTCAGACTAAGCAAGTCCAAACTAAGCGTTTAGGTGTAGATGTAGCCAAAGAGCCCATCTTAATTAACTTCATTACATTGGATACCAAGTGAAGCAATAAAGCATAGCTTTATTATTATTGTAGCTGCACACTTGTCATAGGTATGTAGTAGAATGAGTTGGACAGGGAAACAGTAATGATAAAATGCCTGATTACATATATTGACTGACGATTTCCTAGTATGGTGGTGCTTTCCCCCAAGCCATTGGCATAATCTGGCCCTGATGTAAATTTAACTGTTTTATGGATAAACACCCTTGTACATAAATGATGCTCATACTACAGAAACAGCACGAGCTCCTTAACTGCTTCATCTTTTGCTTTTTGTTTGGAAGGGAGAAAGGGGTGTGGTCGGGATGTATCTTCATCGTGCTCATCATTGCCTGTGGCTTTTGGCCCATTGCAAACTGGACTATGTCAAAACAGTTTTCTAACAACACCCAGCCATATATAGAAGTTGCAGCGGGGTCAGGATAGTGCAGAGCCCCCTTTTCTGCAGATTTCCTTTGGCTTGTGCTTTGCACAATGAAGCCACACCCCAAGCTCTGGCCGAGGAAATCTAAATTTTACCAATTTCCAAATAATATTCAGTAATAGATGTTCAGGCATCATTATGTTAAAATATTTTTCCTTTTTTAAGGACAAAATGTTTGTAAATACATCTTTTTTGTTTCATGCTTACATGGCTTTGTTTTCATCAAGTCATTAAATAAGTGATGACTTACTGCACTGCCTTTTAAATGTAGTCACAAACCACAATCACTTACAGGAAATGGAATGTTTACTTGAGTTTATTATACAAGGGTCTGGATATGAGCTGTGGGATTTTTACACCTCATAGCAACAGTATTACAATTTATTTACATCTTCATGTTGGCAGCTGCACAAACTCCTATGAAATAGGACAATCACACCTTAGGGAACAGTAATTATAGGCAAAGGTATAAATAGCCTAAAGAAGTGCAAGCGTTTGGCACTTAAGTAGAAGAGAATAGAAACTATTTTGGCAAATCTTCAAAAGTATAGTCTCTTGTTCATTATGAGGGCATGAACTAATTAAACTTAATTTGTCAGAATAGACTTGGTGAATAAATTCAAGCCAATTCTGGCACAGACATATTCCAAACCCATGAAGAGCAAAGTTGTTTTAGTGATGTCAGAATTTGGAAGTTCTAAGCATGATATCACTTTTGACAGAATTAATGTAGAATTAATACCATATGTATAAGCACTAATAGGTATTGAATTGAACACCCAGTGATAAGTCTATGTCGGTTTCCAAAGTAACAGTCTGTTTTTTTTCTTTCATAGCTCTTACATTAATTTGGTATCAGAAGGCAAATTTAAAATACATTTCAACACTTTTACAAAAAAGAGTTTGTTTTACATCTCTAGCTCCATTGCTAAATCTGCTTTGATAAACAAAGCAATTAAATGTCAGTTTTCCATTTTTCCTAGTAACAAAATTAGTGTTGTAACAGAAGAATTTTAATGCAATTGTAAACTTACAATAAACTGTTGGCATTTGGTAGCTAGCAATTCTTTCTAGCAAGAGAATTTCACTGAGGGATATGTTCTCCATTTATAAAGTATTTGTCTTTTATGCAATGAATCTGAGGTCAGAAAAAAAGCTCTGCATTTATCAGTATACTAGCTACCAGTTACAGTAGGCATGTATGTGCTACCCCTTTCCTAGTATTTTGACTTCCTTGCACCTCTGTCTCTTCCCAGTTCTGCCAGATTAAATATCATATCTTTTGTTCAACAGGCTTCCATTGTCCTTAGGGGCTTCATCTTCAACTTATTTTCCTCCCGAGAAGCTGGCTAAAAAAATTTATGTGAAATATATCATTCAAAACGTAGTCTTCAGGGATAAGAGAAAGTTCTTTCTATAGCAAAACACATGGATCTTGGTAAGTCTCTAATCATTGGTGTGTTTGTGTGTGTGTAGGTGCTTGGAATGGCAAGGCCTGTATTAGTATGCTAAATATTCAGAGCGAAGGCTTGTCTACACTGAAATCCCTGCATCTATCTCCACTGATCAATGCAGCAGCATTGAGTGAGTGATCAGGGGATTCCCACTCAATTGATGTTCTCCATTTGATGAAGTAACTCCACCCCGCAAAAAAGAGTAATGCTGAGTCGAACAGAGAGCATTTCCTAACTGCACAGCCCATAGAAGACACTGCAGTAAGGGAGGGTAAGTAAGTTGATGGGAGATACCCAAACAACATGCTGTGCAGAATATGTATCTCCAATCGAGCCAGCACAGCGATGTAGACTAGGCCCTAGAGTCATAACTCTATAGTGTATCCTGTGTAACGGGTGGTATATAGTTACATTGCCCAGGAGCAGTGCTACAGAGATTGTATTGTGGTTGAGCTGCAAAGTCATAGAGTTCAAAGAGTGAAGGGACTACCAGATATTTAGTTTAATCTCCTGTACATTACAAGCCACCGATGCCACCCAGCACTTTCACACTAACCCTGGCAATTGAAATAGACCAAAATATTACAGCTTACAGGAGACTAAACTATTATGTGGCAGAGGCACATAGTCAGAAGGGAATCATAGTTATCCCCTCACTCCCTCATTACTTTGGGGGGTGAGGGATAAGCTACTTCCCTTCTTTACTGTACACGAGGTCCAATATTCCATGGAACAGTTTACTGTACACCTGATCCCACCATTCTGCTTCTGCCATTTCTTCACCAATTTGTTCAGAGGTATGAGTAGCCCTTGCTGTTCTCACCATGGCCAGAGTCACAGTCTGAAGAGGGACAAAAAGGGGAGTAAGAGGCGCTTATTCTATCTTAACCCCCTGCCTGGGCAAGTAATAGCTGTGGCAATCTAATCTAAAGTGATCTATCTTTCTCTGTAAAACAAGCAAGGAGTCTTGTGGCACTTAAAGACTAACCGATTTATTTATCATGTGAACTTTCATGGGAGAAAATCCTGCTTTGTCAGATGCTTTGAAGATGGGGGAACTTACCAGAATGGGAGGAAAATAAATGCAGGGAAGTGTAAGTCATGGGATCAGGTCACACTGTAACAGCAAATCAAAGCAGTAGTTTAGGTTCAAACACTGGGGAACAGCATATAGAGGAAGATGAGGTCAAATCACCTGTTGTAATGAGAAAAAAATCCAAAGTCCTTATTTAGCTCTGAAGAGACACAGTTAAGTTTGCAAATGAATTACAATTCCACAGTTTCTCTTTGAAGCCTTGAGCTGTTATTCATCTGTCTGAGCACAGTAATTAGTAAATCATCAATGGAGTGATCAGGAAGATTTAAGTGTCCACCTACTGTTTTCTGAGTATTGTGATTTCTGATGTCAAATTTGTACCCATTTATTCTTTTGCACAGAGACTGTCTTGTTTGTCCAATATATAAGGCAGAGGGGCATTTCTGGCACATCATAGCATAAATGACATTGGTGGATGAGCAGGTGAATAAGCCTTTGATGGAATAGTTGGTTTTATTAGGTCCTGTAATAGTGTCCTTTGTACAGATGTAGGGTAGGTCTAGAGGCTGGGCACTTCTTGTGCTTAACTGCTGAAAAGGGGGGCAACTAATCTACATGGGTTTTGTATTTGCATGAGCACAATTAAGTATTAGCATAGTCTCACTGTGTGGGTGCAGGGCATGATGGGAAATTGTATATGGGCTGATTTAATCACAAATCTGTCAATATCTGTAAGCTTGCTGAAGAGGAAAATGAAATACTGTCTAGTTTATTGTATGCCACAGTTTTGATAGTATAAACTCTGTTTAGTCTATTTGATAGAAAAGTCACCATCACCAACAAGGAACTGAAAAGAGTAAGTGACCCTGTGTTTTCAGTCTGGTAAAGGTAGAGAAGGTGGTAGGGGTAGCAAAGTTCTGATAAAAAACTATGCCTGAGGCACTGCCTCACCCCTGACTGCCCCACTGTTAAAAGACAGACTTGAACTGGTTCCTTGTGGAGCCTCCCTTTGTTATTTTGGTCAGAGGAGCTGTCTGTGGTGTTCTGAAGTCAGGAGCTGAAATCACTGAGAGTTGAAACCCTCTCTTTGGACCTGGAATCAGTGAAGACTGAGACCCTCTCTATGGAGCTGGAATCACTGTAGAGTGACCAGCTGGTGGAGAGTTGGTGGAGCCAGCGGATAGTGTGAGCAGTCAGTGGAGGACAGGACAGTATGAGTGACCAGTGGGCAGAGCCGGCGGACAGCGGGCATGAGGGACATTCTCTACATACACAGGGGTGGAGTGAGTGCTGTACTGGGTTTTGTGAAAATCCTGTTCTGCACTGATTCTCCAGATCAGTGCTGGTTTTGACATTGTGTTTATACATTCATTTATGCTGCTATTAAAAGTCCTGTACATTACACTCAGACTCATGCTTGCGAGTGGGGAAGCATTACCCCTTTGGGGTGCCCTGGGAATAATGCATGATTTCCCAGAAGACTGGGTGGGAACTTGAGCTGGTTGGTGCTATAGCATTATGTGGAAAACCCTAGATATAGAACCTGGCCCTTGCTCTGCCATCTTGCCCTGGCAGAAGGGTTACACAGATATGTGGGCAAAATTGGCAGTGTGGTTTGTGGCAGGGATATTGGTGGGTTACCAGTGTAACCATCCTTCCTTGATTTGGGCTGCTCACATACATTCAGCTACAGGTATCTACGTGCCACAGTGCACGGTAATCCAGAAAACCTGTTAGCCCTAGCCTGCCAGGTCAGGTTCAGTGGCCAAAACCCGCTCCGTGCTGTGACCGTAGCTAGATATGTGACCTTCACCCTGACCCTCCCAGTCCCTTCTTTTTGCCAACTCTGGTTAGTGGGGATGGTGGGAGGGACCTGAATGTATGTGAGCAGACCGTCTCAAAAAAGATGGTTACATTGATAACCCACCATTCTTCTTCGAGCGCTGCTCACATCGTTCAGTTACAGGTGACTGCTAGCCATACCCAGGATGGTGGGTGGAGTTACAACTTATCCACACAGAGTACAGCCCTGTCCAACTGAGTGTCCTCTCTGACTTGTTGGATGATAGCGTAGTGCATCGTGAAAGTATTCACCGATGACCACATGTCTGCCCTGCAGATCTCCTGGGCCCAGACCTTACCTAGGAGGGGTGTACCTGACTTCTTGTAGCAGTCTCTAATACAGTTTACTATCCATTTGGAAATGCACCGCGATGCTGCCAGTTGTCCCCTCTTTCTCTCTGCAATGGAGCAAAAGAGCTGGGAGGACTTGTGGAACGGACGTGTGTGCTCGATGTACGTCAAGAGCGCTCACCTAACGTCCAATGTATGCACTTCCTCTGGTTCTTGGTGACCTGACAGTCTGGGAAGAACACTGGTAAACAAATGTCCTGGTTCAGGTGGAATGGCAAAACCACTTTAGGAAGAAAGGTAGGCTGCGGGCACAGCAGCACCTTATCTGCAAAGAACCTTGTATATGGTGGCTTGGAAGAAAGGGCTCTTAACTCTGAAACCTGCCTTGGCTGATGGTATTGTCACCAGAAAGGCTACCTTCCACGATAAGACTGGGAAGGTGCAAGAGTCCAGGGGTTCTTACAGGGGCTCCATCAGACACTGGAGCACCAGGTTTAAGTCCCATTGGAGAGTGGGAGGCCTGAGTTGTGGGTATATTCTATCAGTACCCTTCAGGAACTGAGATGTGGTAGGGTGGGAGAAGACTGAGAAGACTTCTACTTTACTATTAAGGGCTGATATCGCCGCTAGGTGGACCCACAGAAAGGAAGTAGATAAGCCCTTATCCTTAAGGGTTAGGAGGTAGTCCAGAACTGAATGGTTGGGGCTAACTCTGGCACCAGCCCCTTGTTTCTGGCCCATTGAGAGAAGAGCTTCCATTTGTATGAGTAGGTAGCCCTGGTCAAGGGCCTTCTTCTAGCCACTACTATTTCCCTAACTGTTACAGCAAAGCCTCTCAGAGTCATTTAACCATGCAGTTGCCAAGCAGTCAGGTGAAGCAACCTCGGGTTCAGGTGTCATAGCCTGCCCAAGTTCTGCATCAGGAGGTCCCCCGTGGGCGGAGGGTGAACTGGGGCATCTATTGACAAGTCCCTCAGAATCGGAAACCAGTGTTGTCTGGGCCAGTTCGGAGCTATCAGGACCATGTTCACTCTGTCCCTTTTTATTTTCAGAAGTACCCTATAAATCAGCAGAATTGGGGGAAAGGCGTACATCGGTGGCCCCCCTCCCCCAAGAGACTAGGAAGGCATCTGAGATTGAGCCCTTCTCCTGACCTCTGATTGAACAGAAGAATTGACATTTCCTGTTCTGGTGAGTAGCAAACAGGTCTATTTGTGGTGGGTCTCACTGGTCTATTAAGTGGGACAGCACCTCCTTCTGCAGCAACTATTTGTGATACAATCAAAAAGTTCTGCTCAGCGAGTCTGCCGCATTGTTTTCAAAGCCCAGCAGGTGGGCTTCTATTGGGGTGAAATCGGGTGCTACGGTGAACTCCCAGAGGCTGGTTGCTTCTGCACATAGAGTCGGTGAATGGACTCCCCGCATCAGTTCATGTAGAACATGGCCTCTGTGTTGTCTCTAAGAACTTGGACTGTTTTCCCCTTCACTAGGTCTAGGAACACATTGCATGCTAACCAAATGGCTCGGAGCTCCTTTACATTTATGTGGAGCAACCTGTTCCTGGGGTTCCATGTTCCCTGGGTCGAGAAATTCCATGTGATATGCACCCCCCCCATCCTGTGTCTGAGGCATCTGTTATCAGGATCACTGTGGGGGTTGTGGTCTTGAAAGGGATCCCCCCCCCTTTGAAAAGAGAGGATCCTGCCATATCTCGAGAGATTCTAGAACCTTGTGGGGGATAGATAGTACCTTGTTCAAGGGGTGCCTCTGGGGATGGAAGACCGAGGCTACTCATAGCTGGAACGGTCTCATCCTCAATCTAGCTGTTCTGATAACTGCGGCTGAAGCCGCTGTGTGTCCCAGCAACTGTAAGCATTATTTGCCTATGGTTAATTGGGGCCCTTTCAAGTTTCAAATGATGGAACACATGGATTGAAACCTTGAATGGGGTAGAGAGGCTCTGCCCCTTTTGGAGTCCAGTGGAGCCCCGAGAAACTCTGTTGTGCGGATTGGGCTTGGCTTTGACTTTTCTTGATTTATGCAAAGACCCAAGTGGTTGCACAGACTCTTTCCCAGGGTGATGCTGTGAGGAACCTCGTGTTTGGATATGCCCTTTATCAGCCAGTCGTCAAGGTACAGGTATATCTTTATCCTCCTCCTTCTCAGATAGGCCATCACAGCCACCATGCACTTTGTGAACACTCTGGGTGCTAATGCTAGCCCAAATGGGAGGGATGTGAACTGGAAGTGTTCTCTCCCCACCATGAACCTGAGGAACCTTCTGTGTGTTGGCCTTATTGCTATGTGGAAATAAATGTCTTTTAAGTTGAGGGCTGCAAAAAGTCCCCTAGATCTAAGGCAGGGATGATATGTGAGAGGGACACCATTCAGAACTTTATTCTTCTTAGATGTCTGTTTAGGCCCCTAGGTCCAGTATGGGACTTAGGTTTCCATTTGGTATGGGAACTGGGAAGTATCTGGAGTAGAACCCCTTCCCCCATTGACTCCTTGGGACCTTTTCTATGGCCCCTATGAAGAGTAGTTTTTTGCATTTTTTTGTAACAGAAGGTCTAGTTCTGGGTTCCTGAGATGTGGATGAGGTGCCAGTTTCCTGTCCTGGGGTAAAGTTCTGAACTGGATTGAGTAACTTTTGGATATCATGTCCAGTATCCAATGGTCAGTGGTGATTTGGCCCATTGAGGCAGGAAGCGGGCCAACCGTGTGCAAAAGTGCAGGCATTGAATGGCAGGGTAGGGGCCCTCTGGCTGATTGTCAAAAATGCTGTTTTTGGGCAGCAGACCTGGAGCTGCTGTTATGCTTCCAGTGAGCTTGGGCTGAGGATTGAGGCTTTGGGCCCTTGCTCAAGTGACTCCTTTCCTTTTCCAGGACCCCATATGGATGCTGTGACTGCTGTTAGGGTCTTTGGGGGGACCCTTGTGTGTAGGTCTGTTGCTACAGCTGCTGAGGCTGCTGTTGAGTTAACTGAGGTCCGAATTAATGCCTGGATTCTGGGGGCATGTACATACCCAGAGATTTTAAGGTGGTCCTAGAGTCCTTCATCCGATGCAGCTTAGAGTCTGTGGACTCGGCAAACACGGTTGGGCCCTCAAAGGGGAGGTCTTGAATAGTTTGCTGCATCTGTTGAGACAAACAGAAGCTCTGTAACCAGGCAGCCCGGCACATGGACACTGAAGAGGCCATATTATGGGAAGCAGTGTCAGATGAGTCCCAACATGCCATAAGCATGTCATGGGCAATGAGAAGCCCTTCCTCAACCAAGGTTTCAAAGTCCCTATTGTGTTCTCTAGGGATCACATCCCAAAATCTTTCTAGCGCTCCCCAGATGTTAAAAGCATACCTTCCCATCAGGGCGTGGTGGTTTGCTATGTGAAGCTGGAGGGCCGAGGTGGAGTAAACCTTTCTACCGAAAAGGTCAGACTTCTTCTCCTCCTTGTTCTTAGGAGTAGAGCTAGGCTGGCTCTGTCTCTCCCTCTGATTAACTGCATCTAGCACAAGGGACTTGGGTGCTGGGTAGTTAAAAAGGAAAGAGAACTTGTCTGTGGGGACATGGTATCTCTGGTCTGCAACCTTGGATACTGCAGAAATAGAGGAGGGTTTTGCCACTGCGCCCTTACAATGGAAAATAACCCCTCATGCAGAGGCACTGAGATTTTTGCCGGTGGGGCAGCTTCCTCCAAGTCAAAGGGGGTGGGGGGTTGGACTGTTCTTGGACAATCCCCAAGTCCAGATTTAAGTTTGCTGCCATGCATCAAAGGAGGTGCTGTTGGGCACGAAGATCATCCCTATATGCCAAGGGCCTTTGATAAGTGGCTTTGTCTAGTGATGAAGAAGAAGGAATGCATGATGTACAGTGCTGTGCTGTGCTGGAGATGGGTTCGTCATCCAAAGAGC
This sequence comes from Podocnemis expansa, assembly GCA_007922195.1. Taxonomy (NCBI): domain Eukaryota; kingdom Metazoa; phylum Chordata; order Testudines; family Podocnemididae; genus Podocnemis; species Podocnemis expansa. The sequence continues at coordinate 32,165,154 of ML681996.1, forward strand.
TGAGAGATCAAGGAGATGATGGTGCTGAGTGTTGTGACAATGTTGGCTTGCCCTCCGAGTGATAGTTAAGCCAGCCACTGGGGATTGTGGGGTGGAAGCACGGGAAGTTCTAATGTGACAACTAGCCTTATAAAAGCTCCCTTCACTTTGGGATCCACTCTGCAGTCTGCTTTGTGTCCTGCCCCATGCTGACTGGGTCAGTGGAGGCGATGGCACCATCACCAGATGATCCCTGGTCCTGAGGGATGAGACACTTTGGTGGAGAGGCACTGGGGATCTCTTCTGGTGCCGCTTATCCGTAGGTTCCTCCCTTATAATGGCTAGTACTGGGGATGCAGTGGATCTGCAGTGCTGTCGCTCATTGTCCAATGCTGCCAAGGAGGTTGAGGATGATCTTGCTCTTCTTGAGCCCTGTGAGCATGGTACTGAGTGTTCGTGTACCAAGACTGGAAATGGGGGGGTAAACATTCAATGAGCCCCCCTCTGGCCTCGGGGTGGCAGAAGGCACTTCCGGTACCAGAGAGGCTGATAATGGTGCTGAGGCTGGTGGCGCCTCCACCGTTGAGGACCATTTTTTAGATGAAAGGGCCAGTTTACCTCTGGACTGTACTGCCCTGTGTGGCACTGGGGGTGTCAGCTCCAATAACAACTTTGCTACTGTGAAGGCCTCCAGCGTCTAGGGTATAGGTACTGACTCCCTTCCCTGAGGCGGGGTGGACAGAGGAGAAGGCACGGCACTGTGGTGGTGCCAAATCAGATGCCAATTGTGGCTTTTTAGCAATAGCTGGAGAGTGGTGCCGGGTCTTCTCCAGTGCCAAACTGGCATGCTGTACCAGCAGGTTCTTGGATTTGGCAGGTGCAACTAAAGCTGGTAGCAGCACCTGATCCTGGACAAGATTTTGGAGCCTTCATTCTCTGGCCTTGCAGGTTCTTTTCTTGAAGGACTTGCATATGGGGCAATTGTCCACAAGGTGAGACTCACCCAGACAGGAAAGGCACCTATTATGGGGGTCATCCATCGGGAATGCCTTGCAGCAAGCTGTGTGGGGTTTAACACCCAGCATATTTAATTGCATAAAAATAAGAAACCTAGGAAAAGACAGGCACTTGCGAAAGCAAGGATGGGCTGTTCCAGTACCATCACTGAAGGTGGATAGAAAGAACTGGGAGGGTCAGGCTCAGGGTCACATATATAGCTGTGGTTGCGGCATGAAGGGGATGTTGGTTGCTGACCCTGACCTTACAGGCTAGGGCTAAAAAGTCTTCCGGATTACCGTGTGCTGCGGCACGTAAACACCTGTAACTGAATGATGTGAGCAGTGCTCGAAGAAGTAGTACGTTTTCTAATGGTTCTGTTGTTAGGTCTGTAGTTGCTGGTGAGTATCTGTTTAAGGTTGGGGGTGATGGGAGGGCTGTCTGTAAGTGAGGAGAGGTCTGTTTCCCACGGCTTGAGAGAGTGAGGGATTGTCCTGTAGAATAGGCTGTAGATCTCTTTCTTTGTGTAAATGAGTGCCAGTATAAATGGTCATCATATATGTGGTTATCCTTCTGCAATAGCTAATCTTTATCAGACTTGCAGCTGTATTTTTATTTGTCATTGGTTATAAAATGATTATGGCAAGTTCTGGACAGATTTTTTTTATGGCTTTAAAGGAAGAATTATTATAAATAAATAGATTAAATATTAAAGGATTCAATTGCCACTTTGATTTCTTCTACCCAAATGATTAAAAAGCAAACCCGAAGCAGGGATTATTTTCCATGATACATCTCTCAACTTTGTTTGACACCATTCTTAGTTCTGTAGCTTTAATATGCAGTACAAATAATTATCGTAGAGATGGATCAGTGTTCATTGCACCTGCACCTGCTTTGGATTCCACCCCCTTTGTTTTCATACTACTCCTCCAGGTTTTGTAATAAATTCATAATATGTTCCAGGCTATCTTTTCATCCTATAGCCATAACAGAAGTCCATATGGGAGGTTTCACAAAATGTATTATATATGCAGAAAGCCTTTATTGGTTAAGTAAGAAAAACAAACTATCTTTACCAGGAAATCAGAGCATCAAAGAGAGGAGGAGGAAGATTTCATTATACAGTAGCTGCACATTTGTTGCATCCAGTTGAAGGATTTCATCTTATTTTAATTTTAAAGATTTTTTTAGGCTATAATTTGTAAGTATAACAGACAAAGACAGTGGGGAAGGAGTGTGGATTTTATATTTCAACAAAATGAACAGATGATTTATTTCTATAGTCTGTCTGACACTGTGATTTCCATAAGGAATTTAATTTGAAGTATTACTAAATGTGATGCCTGAAAAGTTTCTGCTTTAGTTTACATAGTTTATTAATCTAATGTTCATCTCAAATAGTGCAGACACTCCAACTTCAAGTTATACAGATAGATTTTCAAATATTCTCTGCCTTGGTGAATATTCTAAAAATTGTTTGGCATTTTTCATAGGCTGATTTGCATTAAAATCATTATGAACTATGTTAAATCACAGTACAGTCATTCTTAATATTATTTACAATCTCTCTATCTAAAATTAATTACAGAAAAATTAGTTCTTGGGATTGTCCATCATTCTTCATAACTATTTTCTTTATTGAGCTGATCTCTCTCTCTCTCTCTCTCTGCCTCCGCCTCCGCCTCCTTCTGCTTTTCTCTCAAAGTATTCCTGAATCATTCTTCAGATGGAATAATTCAGGGGTCTCAAACTCAAATCACCACAAGGGCCACATGAGGACTAGTGAACGGCTGCATGAGGACTAGTGTGTTAGCCTGAGGGCTGCACCACTAAAACCTTTTCATACAATGATATTGCAAATATTGGCAACAACAGTGTTGCTGCGGACGGCAGAAAATAGCTTTAGGGGCTGCGTGTTTGAGACCCGTGGAATAATTTGTAGGAAGACTTTTGTCAAGAAATAGGTTTTATGTTTTGCTCTAAATGTGGCAAGATTTTGGCTCATTCTACCATTTTGTGGAATGTAATTGTTTTCTGTCTATGTCTACACTGATGGTGACAAAATCACTGCTTTTAGCCTGGCATTCCGAGAGTGCTTAGCAGCAAATATTAACTCGCTGCTTTGCTCCCAGAAGTCAGCATTGGAAGTCTGGCCCCCAGGAGATGGAGGGGAAAGCTGATTTGTGGTCAGCTTCCTAAGTGTGTCCCGGTGGCTTAGAAAGTCACTGGTACATACACAACGCATTCTATGTGTCTTGTGTAAATGCTGGTCAACTGCCACCGAAAAGTGCCCTACGTGTACACTAGGGCTTAGCGTGACTAGGAGAGAGAACAACCCTGACCTGATATAAGGTTTATCTTGTGTTGTCTCAACATCAGAGTCTTTTGGTGAATTCCTTTTCCCATTGGACTCCGTGGCCAAACACCATTGACTTCAGTATGACCAGCATTTCAGCCTTTGTGTCTGCTTTCTGGGATCATGTAGACAGGAGTCTCTGAGATAGCCAAGTCCAAGCCCACGGCAATGTGTTAAGACGAGGACCTTAAAGTGGATCCAGTATTTGAAAGGAAGCCAGTGCATCTACATTATTTTATGATGCATAAGAACCATTGTTGCATATAAAGATTTGGAGGTTCTGCTAAAAATCTACAAATGCTGATGCCAGTTTTATTGAATGACTTTAAATGAAATAGAGTTTAATTATATGGAAACATATGTTTTAGCTGCTTGAAATACTTCATGATGCTCATAGGCTCTAAGGTCAGAAGGGAACAATATGATCATCTAGTCTGACCTCCTGCACAATGCAGGGCCACAAAACCACACCCACCCAGTCCAGCAATAAGCCTCTAACCTATGACTGAGTTATTGAAGTCCTCAAATCATGATTTAAAGATTTTAAAGTACAGAGAATCCACTAAAGCTGGGACATCTTTCTTTTAAAGGAAGATTATTTAGTCTTTTTGAGGCTTCCTTTATTAATATGGACAGGTTGATGCTGGAGAATGCTGAACCAGTTGCAGCTGTCTTGTGATAATCACATTCTCATGGGTACTGCAGTGTAGTAGGCTGGTATGGAGATGAACATGTGATTCACAATGGTGGGTCTATATCTAACAGGAAAGAGTACAGGCTTATTACTAGCTGGTGCTGTCATAGATCCCTTCTGACTATTGCTACTTTGCTACCAAATTTAGCTCAACTGACTTGAACCACGTTTATTCTGAAATAAGAGTGTGTGCACAAAGGCTTGGCTTGAAATAACTTTTGCTCAGTTTTAAAATCTAATTAAGCTGGTGCAAGTTTGTGTGTAAAACAATCCTCAATGGAAGCTTTTATTCTTGCATTGAGACACAGACATTCTAACTAGCATTGTAATTATAATAATTGTACTGTAATTTTCCCCACAGGTTTAGTAAGTACAAGAAAATCAGGGATTTTTTTTGTGTATTATATTTCAAATAGGTTTCACTCAATCTTTACTCAGATTTTCATGGACTGTTTTGCTTTCAGTTCTTCGCTCTCTAGGGTCATACTGCCCTTTGAGTTACACTAGTGACTCTCCTGCATATCAGCTACTTGACCTGTAATGAAGGAATTATGACACACCATGGGACATAATTTAAAATGTCTGTGCTCAAGTAAAACTGTTCAATTCTACATTTGAGCACATTGATAGGTTAGGTACCTAAATATCTGCTTTAGGTTCCTGAATACTGATGTCAGCCTTTGAATGTGGAGTTGAGTATCTTAATTTGGTGCTTGTATTTGAAAATCAGATCTGTCGAGTTCATACACAAGCAAAAAAGAAGGTTGCTACTACTGGGTCTTATCCAACTTTCACTGAAATCAGCTGGAGATTAGCCAGAGACGCTCAATAGTAAAGAAACAAGGCCTGGTCTGAATATGTAATAATGCAATTCTCATAATGAAAATTAGGATTAGGTGCTACCCCTACATAATATAACTAACAGTTAATCCAAGATTTCACTTTCTTGGGAAATAAAATATTTTTCCTGGCCTGCTGTCTTTTCGTTACACACTTTTTTACAATGCTCATGTATTTTAGGTTTTAAGCAGGACTATCTTTTTATAGTATATTTGATGTGTTTTGTTTTAAGTGGGTATGTCTACACAGCACTTTTATTTTGAAATAACACAGGTTATTTTGAAATAAAAGATATTTGGTCCACATGACGTTTTCTTATTTCGAAAGGACGGATCCCATACTTTCGAAATAAGAACTGTTGTTTCGAAACAGGTTAAAACCCCAATTGTTTCAAAACGGCTGTTATTTTGAAATGGTTATTTTGAAATAAGGCCATTCGGACATGTTGTTTTGAAACAACACCATTGTTTTGAAACAACTGTTTCGAAACAACATGTCCAAATGGCTTTATTTTGAAATAACTCATTTTGAAATCCTTATTTCGAAATAATGACGTGTGTGTAGACATAGCCATGTGTTTAAGACACTTGTAGAATTTGAGAGGCACCAATAGAAAAAAGTCTACACAAAATAAATAAAATGAATATGCACCGTACATTTTCTTTTTTTACGTCAACCTCTCCTCATTAATAAAAGAAACCTTGAAGAAGTCACACAACCTTCTTCTGACCCCTAAAAGAAAGCTATTCCAGCTTGGTAAAACAAATAAATGAAACAACTAAAACTAAACAACTCTTTATGTAATAAATAAATTGTACTTCACTTAAAACTTTACATTGAAACTGGAATCAATGTTTGTAGATTTTTATTTGAACCTCTAAACCTTTTGATATGTAGAAATGATTATTAGGCATTGTACAACAAAGTAGGCCCAATCACATCCTCTTTATGTGGCAACCAGTTTGAAACCCAGGAAATGTTATAAGGTGTGCTTCATAGACTTCCTTCAGATCTTTCTGTCAGGAGGTTTATAAGAGTGGAAAGTACCCTTTCAATTCTCAATTGGGTGACAGGTGGAAAAGAGGATGAGAAGAAGGAGCTTGGATTGGAAGGAAGGAAGTCTGGTCAGGAACAGGGAAGTGAGGGACTGAAAAAGATTCTCTCTTCATATCTGGAAGGAGCTAATGTCTGTCCGTGGCTGGTCAGCCTACTGGAAAACAACTGACTTTGTGGCATTTTCTGCTTTTTGTGTTCTTGGGATGGACACTGATCCATGTGTGCATGATCATGATTTCACCTCTAGCACCGAGTGCTTTGTGGTGGAATCTGTACCATTGGCTAAGAATATTTGCACTGTCTATTCCTTTTCTTCCATTGCGGTTTTTATAATTGATTTCCTCAAGGATTTTTGCAGACCCTTGATTGGTCTCTTAGCTTTTTGTCCTTTCTGAGTTCTGTGCCAACTTCACTGCATTCTCTAGGGTCAGCTCTAATTTTGATTGCACCTTCTTTGGTAAATCCTTATCAGCGATTCCAATTATGATTCTATCCCTAAAACTATCCTTTTGGGAGTTACAAAATTACAGTGTTTCTCTTTACTCTGTCAAGCTTTTAATGGACTGGGTGGAGAGTACGTATGATTTAGGAATAGCAGAACACCTAAATGAATCCTTTGCTTTAATTTTTAATAAGGCTAATGAAGAGGTGCAGTGGTGGGATGGTTAATGGGAACAAGGACATGGAAGTAGAAATGACTGCATCTGAATTGGAAGTCAAATTCAAAACACTTAATGGGTCCAAATCAGGGGGCCTGGATAATCTCATCTGAGAATATTAAAGGAACCTAGCACATAAAATTGCAAGCCCAATAACAAAACTTTTAAATGAATTCCTAAACTCAGAGGTCATACCTTATGATTGTATAACTGCAAATATAGTACATATATTTAAGGAAGGAAAAGAAAGTGATCTGGGAAACTACAGGCCAAGTAGTTTGACCTCAAATATATGCAAGTTCTGAGAATAAATTTTGAAAGAGAGGATAGTAAAAGATATAATGGTAAATAGTAATTGGGATCAAATAAAGTTTGCTTTTACAAAAGGTGGATCATGCTAAACCACCCTGTTTTCTTGCTTTTGGAAGATATCTAATTTTCCAGACAAAGGAAATGTAGTAGAACTCATCAAAGCATTTCCCACATGAGAAAGTATTAGTTAAATTGCAGAAGATTGAGAGAAAAATGAAAATCAAAAGATGGGTGAATAATGGCTTGAAGGGAAGACTACAGGGGGTCATATTGAAAGGTGAATTATCAGGCTGGAGGGAGGTTACTACTAGAGTTACTCAGGGATCAGTCATGGGACAAATCTTATTTAACATTTTCATTAATTATCTTGGCACAAAAAAGGGAGCATGCTAGTAAAATAAACAAATGACACAGATTTGGAAGGGACTGCCAATCTGGAGGAGAACTGGAATATCATACAAGAAGATTTGGATAATTTGCAAACCGGAATAATAGAAATGGGATGCAATTTAATAGTGTGAAGTGCAAGGTCATGCACTGAGGGACTAACAACAAGAGTTTTTTCTATAAGCTGGTGACTTACTAGTCAGAAGGAAAAGAGAATAACAAAGAACTGAAGAAGCAGATGTTAGTCTAGTTCAGTAAAACAAGCAAGTAGTGGCATTTAAAGACTAACAAATTTATTTATTGCATGAGCTTTCATGGGAGAAAATTCCACTTCATCGGATGCTTTGAAGATGGAGGAACTTACAGAATGAGAGAATATAAATACAGGGAAGTATAAGTCAGAGGAACTGGTCACACTGTGACAAAATCAAAACAGTTGTAAAGATTAAAATACTGGGGAACAGCATACAAAGGAAGATGAGGTCAAATCACCTGTTGTGATGAGAGAAAAATCCAATGTCCTTATGAAGCCTGAAGCAATGCAATTGAATTTGCAAATAAATTCGATCTCAGCAGCTTCTTTTTGAAGCCTCGATCTGGTACTCATCTGTTTGAGCACTGAACTTAGCAAATTGTCAATAGAGTGATCAGGAAGTTTGAAATGCTGACCCACTGGTTTTAGAATCAACATTCTAAAGTAACAACTTCCACTCAGCTGGAGAGAGAATACCACATGGATGCTTAGTAGCCCAACATTTACTTTTATGCACACAAAAACTCTATATTTATTTGTAATATTTCTAAATAACTGTGAACTCCAAAGCTATTAGGTAGTACACCGACCAATGTTTCTTTCTCTGCAGGTTTACAAAGTGGCTACTATACTATACTATACTATACTATACTATACTATACTATACTATACTATACTATACTATACTATACTATACTATAGTACAGCCTGTGGTTCTCAACCACTGTGTCAAGAGACATAACTGTGTCACCACACAATGCAAAGTGTGTCACAGCAAGGTGGGGAAATGGCTGGATTCAGTCTGTGAGGGGAGGGGCTGGTGTGTCCTGTAGGGTTTCAGCATATCACCAAGTGTGTTACAACCTGCAAAAGGTTGAGAACCACTATACTATACTATACTATACTATACTATACTATACTATACTATACTATAGTGGTTCTCAACCACTATGTTGGGACATGTTAATGTGTCACCACACAATCATGTGTGTGTCATGGGGAGGTGGCTGGATTTGGCCTGGGGGGAGTGGATTGGTCTGTCCCATAGGTTCATAACACACTGTTAAGTTTGTCACTAGCACCAAAAGGTTGAGAGCCACTTCTCTGCTCTACTCTACTCTACTCAACTCTGCTCTATAATTACTTCTCTACTGTAGTTCACATATATCAACACATTCTTTCCCCTCTCAGCTTTCAGAGATGATTTCTCAATCTACGGGGTGACCCAAAATGGAGTGTGTGTCACTTGTATTTCTTCAGAATTTGAAAGATTTGTAGTGTTCTCAGTTTTTAACCAAATGCTTATGTTTCTCTAAACAAATGTCTGATCAGTCTTTACAGTTACATAATGGTTAAAGTATAATTTGACAGGCACTGGACTCCTCCTAAATTTCCAGGCCCCCTTCACACACATCTGGACCACCTTCACCTACCCCAGCTACTGCTCCCCAAATGCCTACCCTCCACCCCAGCTACTGTCCACAAATGTCTGCCTCCATCCCAGCTACTGCCTCCAAAATGCCTGCCCCATCAGATCCCTCTTTCCCCATGTCCTGCTCAGCCACAATCCCCATTCCCCAAGTTCTCTGCTCTGATGTCCCCACTCCAGCGCTCCTAACACCCCACCCCCAGCTCCCCCATCTTCACTCCATCTACCTTCAACCACCCCCATCCCCTCCACACCTCTCCAGCCCACCATCTTTACCCCTTCTTCCCCCCCTCCCCCCTCCCCCCACACTGAGCCGCCTGCAGAGAGGCTGTCCGTGGAGCACTCACTTACCTCCAGCAGTTCACGGACTCTCAAGGGCTGGGAAAGAGTTGGGGGAGAATCACCCCTTACTCCTCCTCCAGCCTGCGCTCTGAGTCTTCTGCCTCAAGAGCAGCATGTAGATGTTCAGGGAGGCCAGCTGGAACTTCACAGTAGTTTGTATCTAAAATGTTGCTGTTACTGAGACCCAACCTGACAGCAACTACCACCCATAGTCTTCCTCTGAGACTATAGAGCTCTTGCTAGTTCCCATGTTTATAATAGCCTCCGCTCTTAAACTATGCTTGGCTCAGTTTTCTAGGTGCAATGCACAGAAAATTGTCTGTCTGTAATGGTGGCTTGTATGTTCAGCTTCAGCTGCATATTCTGACTGGATATTCTGAAGTGGATCCTGGATGTAGACATAAAAAAATGCAAGAACCATAGCCCTAGTTTGGTCAGGCCATTTACCCTTATGGCATGGTAAAATGAAATTACAACCATGAGCTACCCTCAGGAACTCCTGCAGTCTGCCAAATTCTAAAATAATACTTACAGAAAACTGTATTCTCCTCTAAGTTGGACTGCTGCCATGAGCTCTGCATGGAGCTACCCTTAAATCCATTTAGAAACTCAACTTAATGCAGAATGTGGCAGGTTGTTTGTTATGTGGAGTATTTTGCCGTGACATTACTGCTCAATAATCTGCACTGTTTCTTTCTGGATAAAGTTTAAAATGTTGATTTTGACTTAGAGTATATAGCCCTAAATGGCCTGGGAAAAGTTTACCTGAGAGACTATGGCATACCACAAATCTTCCAATGTATATGTGTATAGTCCTCAGTTACTTCTCTGTTATGCTTTCCTTATGCTTGGGTATTTGGAAATGTGTTGTTTTGATAATTTATTTAATTTAGTTCTTGCTTGTTTTCCTTCCCCCTCAGTTTCTTTTATACTTGTTTCTACTCATCCCTTACTTTTCTTTCATGTGTTTCTTCACCACTGTTCAAAGGGTGATGAACATATAGTGTGGATTTAATTTTTTCTTTTTCTGTTTAAACCCTTGAAATGTGGATTTCTTTACTTTCGTCAGTTTAAACTAGACCCTTAAGATTACTTTGGCAGAGTTTCATGGTTTCAGAGTGTAGGTTTTTCTGTTTTGTTTAAGAATGTATCACAAGCATCTTTTTTTTTTTAACAACTTCAAGCATGTAGTTAAAAAAAAAATAGAGATGACTAATAAGTATTTAGCAAGTAATGATGGCTTAGCAATATTTACCACTCTGATTTAGCCTCTCTGGCTCCATTACTTAGGATATTTTCCTGAATTAAATTTGCCTCAGTTCTACAGCCAGCAGCTGTCCACAGGAGAAGCAAAATATCCTGAATCCTCCAGAAATAATGATTTCATATGTCTAATAGGGTCCTTTAAATGTACAATCAAAAAGGTCTCTTGTGCCCCCTAGCATAAAGTATGTCACCTGAAGAGACTTTGTAGCAAACAGAAAAATAGTGGTTTTGGTTTACTCTGTCTTTATCTTGATCAGTTTTCACCAAACAAAGGTGGTGGGTGCATCTTATTCCCATAGGCAGATTTAAGTGGAGCCAAATTGGTCCTGTTAGATCAAGGATGCCAATAAAAAAGGCTATGTCTACACTTGCAAGTTAGTTCAAATTAAGGACACTTAATTTGAAGTGATTTAGTCCCTGTCTACACTAGGCTATCATTCGTTCAAATTAAGGAATTCCTTAATTCAAACGAATGAAAGCTTAGTTTGAACTAGTAAAACCTGCCCTTTAGGTCGAACTAAGCCCTTAATTCAAAGTCGGTAGACTGGGGACGTTTAAGTCCACTTTGTAAGTTCAAACTAAGGGCAGTTAGTTTGAATTAACAAAGTGTCTTAAGTCAAATTAACTGTAATTCAGCTTAGTTGTCATTGTTAATTTGAACTAATAAGTTTGAATGTAGTTTGAACTACATTCAAACTTATTAATTCAAATTAACAAATTTGAGCTAAGTTTGGAAAGCGTAGACATAGTCAAAGAGACAGAGTTTGCTTGTTGGCATATATGATTTATTGTTAATTATCTTTTTATTGCTGAGTGTATTATCTTGCTAACACCTGTTCTAAATGGTTTAAAGAACCAACAACATGCCCATTTAAATAACTTTTCTCAAACAAGCAAGCTATCCCAATATGCATACTCTGAAATCAAAGGGCAAATCACCTCTCCTGACATGATGTAATTATGTCATGTATGAATTTGACCTGATCCAGGAACACTTTCTACTATTGTGAAATTTTAGTAGTAGTATTAACATTTCATCTTCATACTACTGGCAGAAAACTTATTAAATACTTTTAGAATATGTATCTTTAATATCATTTTAATTTACACTGATGTATTTACCAAAATCTTGCCAGTGTTGTTTGTGGATTCTCAAATATTATTTTATATTGAACAGAAGCTTTGTTAAGCAGAGGAAAATAATATCTAAATATCCCAACACACCTTTTAAATTAAAAAAAAAAAACAACAAAAAATCCTATGCTTTACAGCCAAAAATATGATTCTTCTAAATCTGTAATACTTCAGGAAGGAATATCTAGTATACATAGTGGTAATCTGAAATATTGGTGATTTCAGAAAGTTTTCAGAAATCTTCTATACAAAAAATGTATAACTAATTTTCAGATATGCTTTCTTGAGAGTTAAATGGCTCAATTGATTATGCCACTGTTGGTTTAAGATACTATTTTGATTTGTACTAAGAACTATAATTTAAATTCCACTCTATGTAAAAGTATGACAAAACTTATTGCCACCAGAACGTAGCATAAATTTCACATCCTATGTATCCTTATCCTGAACTGCAGGTCCTCAACTATGCTGGACTGAAACAAAAAAAATTAATTCTAAAATAAATACTGGTATTATATTAGACTTTTAAAAACTCATTTTTAAGGGGTCAACAAATTGTGGCCATATCAAAAGCCCACTGAAGTCAAGAAGTCAATGGAAGGTCTTCCATTGATTTCAACAGAGGCTTTTGAGTGAGGCTCCTGGTGAGTAAATCTCCAATGGCTTATTAGGCTGGACTGACCTACACAGTTTCAGTTCAAAGATTTGGAAATGTAATCATAAATAAATAAATAAATAAATAAAATAACCCTGTGCACAATACAGATGCTACAAAGGATGTAACTTTTTTTTAAATCTTCCCAGATCATTAGTAACAGGAAATATGATTTTCATTTGTGAAAGTCCTATGAGTTCTTAGTGAATTATTTTGCAACGGCTATTCAGTAAATGATCCATTCTACATCCTCACTGGACAAGGTTGTGCTACAACCATACAAAGACAATCTGAAGGGATTTTTGTAGTCTTTTGAAAACCTGTAACTACTAGCTTTAACAGAATCTGGTGCTTTAGTTTTTAATAGCTGTAGAGGAAAGTTAACAGTTCAAAGTTACAGCTGCAACATAGCCTAGAACATTTGTAGCAAAAGTATCAGATGTTGATGATGTTGAGCATGACCATGTAACTTTGATTTTGGTTTAAACTCATAAAACATGAATTTCCTGATTTTTCTAGTCCCACTATACCTAATAATATGGAAACTGTTTCATGTTCTGACCTTCATTAGGGTAGTAAAATTCAGCAGTGAAACCTTATAAATTTATTTTTAGGGAAAAATAACTATTTTTCCAAAAAATTATTACTTTTAATTTGTAATGGTTATTTTTTCCTGAAGTAAAAATTCATCACATATTTGAGTACACTCCTGGTTATGTTTAGGGATTGTGAGAGTATAGGGAAATGATAAACAAACATTTAATAAATTCTACAGAGATTTCTGTTTTCACTCACTTTTCATCTCAATTTGCTTTTTTTTTTTTGTGAAAATGAAGTTGTTTGTATAAAATGCTTACAAAATGTTTCATTTCAAAACAATTTTTTTATGTTAGAAGAACAGACTTGTGTATGTAATCAGACAGTATTTAGTCACAGAGGAAGATTTTACCAACTGGGGAACATACGAATTACTCCACTGGATCAGAATAATGGTTCATCATCTTTCTTAGTATCTTGTCTCTGAAAGTAACCAATACCACTGTTTGAGAGGAACATATAATTATTGCCGTAATAGACAGCAATGAAATAAACTGCCCACAGGCAAACTTCTTTCTAACCTTTGTAACATAATGGTGAGGTTTATATTAGAACTGATCAAAATATGCTTTTCTTTTCCCAAAGACAATTAAAACTTTTTGTCAAAAAAAAAAAAAGATTGCTGAAAGCTTCCATAAACTTATCTATCTATCTATCTGGATGGGGTAGGAGAGTTACTTATTGATGGAAAAAATAAAAAAAGATTTTGAGGAAAACAGATGCTTTATATTAAAATTTATGTTTAGTTAAATTCCTAATTTCTGTCAGAGGTACTTCAATAATTTTTTTTTTTTACTTGTTCTGGCTTATAGCTTCAGAAAACTTAGGTGTGATTAAAAATACTTATAACTGTGGATAGCCATATCTGTACATTGTCATAACTTTTTTTTAATCCTGGTAAGTTATTGGCCTCAGTCAAATTTTGTGGCAATTGTGGGTTGTGTGACAACATATTTTGTCTCATCAATTTTTATTGCATGTCCTGTTATATTTGTATTATGAGAGATGATGAATTGAAGTGTTTTCTCTATACCCTTTATTAGCTTTTGTATTTTTTATGAAATCTCCCCTTGTATTTGTCTGTTTAAGTCCTATTTTTCTTTCCACTTGTGGAAGTTTTTCCATGTTATACTTATTCTTTATATCCTTCTCTGAATCTTCATTGAAATATTTCACAAAATCCAGGCCAAAGCCCTGACAGAGTTTATGCCAAGGATCAGACCATGACCTTCCCAGTGCCACACATGTTCATATCATAACTACACTGTTGATGACTATTACTGAAGTCAGTAGTGGTGGGTGGAGACCACTAATTTAATCAGTGCAATTGGAAAAGACATGAAGTCTTTGTGTTTATGGGATAAAAATGGGACACAACACAATATTTTTTTAAAAAGTCACATTCAAATAACAAATAAGTATGTGTCTCCTGTTCACTTTTTGCAAGTGAGACTTTACCAATTCACAAATTCAGTAGGTTATTCCAATCTGCATTCACCTGGTAATGCCAGACCTGGAAAGATACTATAACATAACCCAGTATATATTTCTCAAGAAGAAATAATGGCAAACAACCTAATATCCTCCTCTGAGGAGATTTCTGGTCTAATGTATTGGGGAGCAGTAGACATGATATGTCTTGATTTTCACAAGGGTTTTTACACTGTCTCACATAACAGTCTTACAAGCAAAATAGGGACATAGTGTCTAGATGAAATTACTCTAAAATTGGAGGACAACTTATTGAAAGAATAGATGTCAATGGTTTGCTGTCAAACTGGGCAGTGTATCTGATGGGTTCCCACATCAGTCAGACTCGGGTATGGTCCTATTCAATATTTGCATTAATAATCTGGATAACAGAGTGGAGAGTATGCTTGTCAAATTTTCATATGACACACACAGATCTTGCAAGCACTCATGATGATAGGGTTAGAATTCAGAATGCCCTTGACAAGTATAGAGAATTGATCTGAATTCAATACCATGAAAGTGAATGAAGATGAATGCAAAATACTTAGGAAGAAAAGATCAAATGTACAGCTACAAAATGGGGAATAATTTGGCTAACTGGTAGTATTGCTGTAAAGGATCCTAGTATATAATAGACTGAATATAAGTCAACAACTGTGGTTGTGAAAAAGGCTAACATCATTCTAGCATTTAATAACAAATGTTGTAGTAAAGAGATAGGGAGTAATTGTCACACTTTACTCATCATCAGTTAGAACTAAGCTGGAGTACTGTGTGCAGCTCTGGGTACCAGAACCTTATGAAAGATGTGGAAAAATTGGAGAGAGGCTAGAAGAGAACAAGAAAGATGATAAAAAACTGACCTATGAGGAAAGGTTAAAATAAATGGACGAGCTTAGTCTTGAGGAAAGAGACTGAGAGAGGACCTGAAAAGAGTCTCCAAATATGTTAAGGGCTGTTATAAAGAGCATTGTTATCAATATTTCTCTATAGTCATTTAAGGTAGGACAAGAAATAATGTGTTTTGTCTCCAGCAAAGGTGATTTAAGTTAGATATTGGAAAAGCCTTGCAAACTATAAGGGTAGTTAAGGTCTGTAGTAGACTTCCCAGTGAAGTTACTGAATTCCTATTGTTGAAGGTTTTTAAGAAAAGGTTTGACAAGCACTTGTCAGGCATGGTCCAGGTCTACTTGTTCCTGCCACAGCACAGGCACCAGGATTTCATGACTTCTTGAGGTCTCTTCCAGTCCTACATTTCAATGACATTATGGTTATGCATGTTGTCCAGCAAAAATGGGATTAAGAGCAATAATGAGAGCCTCTCATATCACTAAATCATATTCCTGCAGTCGTGACAAAATAAACAGTCTTCAGTAGCTAAAGAGCATCTAAGCCACTTTTCCTCCCTGAAGTATCCCTCATACTTCCTGAACACTAGAGCTGGTTGGCAATTTTTTGTTGAAATGAAATCGGAAAAATGAAAGAGAAGAATTTGTGAATTATTTTTCTCTTTTTTGGACAGCTCCAATTAAATGACGTATAGATTCTATTCGGAAACGTGCAAGATGGTCATTTGTAAGTACAATAAGGACTGCAAGTTATGTTTTCCCATAAAGGATACTTTATGTTGTTTTAACAAACCATTTTTTTACATTGAAGAAATCTGAAAAAACCCAGCTTAATCATAGCTTTCAGAATTGATAGCAAAAGGAATTTACACTTCCCTGCATTTATTTTTCTCCCATTCATCTGTTTTGCTACATCTTGAAGCAATTGATGAAGTGGGATTAGTGCTTCTAGGCTATGTCTACACAGGCAAGTTAGTTCAAATTAAGGAAGCTTAATTCGAGCTAACTTTTTACCTGTCTACATCAGGCTTTCACTAGTTTGAACTAAGGAATTCCTTAGTTTGAATTAGTAACTACTACCAGTTAGTTTGAACTATGTGCTTAGTCTGAGTGTTAGTTTGAGCTAAGTAGAGTGGAGACTAGGACTAACCCTCAAACTTAATAAATTCAAACTAAGGGCAGTCAGTTAGAATTAACAAAGTGGACAAATCCGAACTACTGTGAGTTTGAATTAGTCCACATCGTTAATTTGAATGAATACATTTGTGGTTAGTTTGAATGTTTCTGTTGTTAGGTCTGTAGGTTCTGAGGTATCTTGTTCTCTCAGAGTCATATGCCTAAAAGGAGAGAAGTGGTGACAATTGTATCTCAGCATGAAGGACATAAGCATGGCCATACTGGGTCAGACAATGGACCATCTATCCCAATATCCTGTCTTCTGACATTAGTCAATGGCGGGTTCTTCAGAAGGAATGAACAGAACAGGTAATCGTTAGGTGATACAGCCCCTGTCAGAGAAAACAGAGGGCTAGGAAGTTTACACTGACAAAATTTTCATTCCTTAGTATCAGAATAGTAATTCTGACTAGAGCAGTATATGTTCTGTCATTATTGTTACAATTCCAAAATATTAATTGTGTTGTTTTCCTCAGATACTGTAGATAACCTGAGAGAGAAAGCAAGAAAGCGTGTTTCATTTTTATATACCCTGCTAACCTCAGCTACTTTACACATCCATGAAAATACAAATTCTCAAGCTATGTTGTTTATTATAAAGGAGAAAAGTCCTAATTAATTGTTCATTATAAAGCAGCCGACGTATTCCATTACACTACACTCACTGAGGTCAAGTCACATGATTTTGATGTTAACAAATTTTAAAGCTGCAATGAACAAAAATGTTTTTAGAGCTGTGATAGCATTTGCTCCCAGGATAAAAGCATAACAGTAAAACAATGCCCTTTGCTATAGGTGTGATAGCAAGACAATAGTGTCATGGGATTTTCTCCCATGAAAGTTCATGTGATAAACACATTTGTTAGTCTTTAAGTGCCGCAGGACTCCTTGGCTATGTCTATCTTAGAGGGCTTTATTAAGTTGACTTAAGAAAGTCTACTTAAAGTCTACCTAGTGAGTCCACGCTTCTCTTAAGTTGAGTTAACCAAGTTGGTTAAGTTGATTTAAGAAAGTGTCTTAATAAGATGGCCACATTGCATGAAGTTGACTGGAAGAGTGAGAGTTATTAAGTTGACTTAAATGATAAATGTGGCCAGGGCTTTGTTTAAGTCGACTTAGGCCTCCTTAAATTGACTTAAGCCCCTAGCATAGACATACCCCTTGTTTGTTTTTCCATAATTAAAGTTGAAGTGTTTGTACATTATAAACCCCTGTTTAAGTCACCATATAACTTTAGCTTGGAAAATTGATTTGAATTGAATCCAGTTCATATTTATTCTACAGGCAAAAAATAGTGGTTCTGCAAAGTTTGGATAGAATTTATTGAATGGTCTAAGCTACAAGTCATTAACTAATTACCTTGATTTGAAATGTTGGCTTTGTTTCACATTTCTTTATTATTTGTACTGAAGTACGACCTAAGAGCTACAGTCTTGCTTTTTTTGCTTTGCTAGACTAACACAGCTGCCCCTTTGGAACTAGTCATTGACTGGAAAGCTTTTGTGCTAGGTTCTGTACAAATAGAGTATTTGTTTAGGATTCCTTTTATATAGCACAACACTATAAATGTTACATTGTAATTGTGGAAAAGATTTCATGATGGCCTATTGCTACATTTATTTGAATTAATTCCTTAAATTTATGAGGGGTTTCTTGATCATTTAAGTGTGCGATTCTTGATCCTTTAAGTGTGTCATTAAATGCTCTATTTGGAACTGTTATGCATATCTGCAGTCTCAAGTATAATTTTTCTAATTTGAATACCACATATTTGTTTTTTCCACCCTTGAAGCTATCTTTGTAGAAGTTGTCGATATAAATATTCATGCTTATTTCATTAACAATATTTGCCCATTTTACCACAAATGAATTTTCAAAGAAATCAGATAGTGTGCGGTCAACATTTGTAAATACTACCACTGTACTTTTTCAGTAGAAAAATTTAATCTGCTAGTGGGATCCAATTGGATTGGGATCAATGTTAGATGAAATTGCCCATTATGTAGAAATTTTATGTGAAATAAACTGTTTGACCATAGTTTGTGGATGTATGCACAAGGCTCAATTCATTTGGGGAGGACTATGTTCTTATCATCCATCAGCCACAGTGAAATTCTCTCTGTAAGTTCCTTGTAGATTGGATTTAATATAAACTTACTGAGCTGAATACCATTATTATTAAAATAATTTGAAACAATCATTTGCATATTTCTCAGACTGTCATTCTGGGATGTTGGTCAGATTTTTTATGAGTACAAACCTGACAATTGTTTCTTATCCAAATATGCTCATTTCAGTGGAAATGCTTCTTTCAACCATCTGAAATATTTTGGGTGAGTCTGATATTGCTCTAACACAATAAAAAAGCAATTTCTGAACAATAAACTAAATCAGAGCAGACTACCTTAAAAACAGAATATTGAGCACTAAAACCCTAGTAAAAGTTACTTTACATTTATTGTGGTATTTCCTTTTTCACGCATATAGTACTTGACAAATATGGTGGTAAAAGTAATTATATTACTGCAATGATAATATATGTTAATAAAATTTTAATATCATAGGAAAGTAGTACTAGAGGGGACTTCAAGAGTCATTTAGTCCAGTGGTTCCCAACTTTTTCAGTAACATGGCACACTTCAATGAGATGCACAATTTCATGGCATACCCACTTTTTTCAGATGAATTGATTGCTCATAAATGTTATGTTTACTTACCTTTACTATGGTTATGGACTTACTAGAGTGATTTGCAGCATAGTGCACATAACAAGCTAAAGGAGGATCAAATATATTAGTTTCAGCTCCACTGGAAAAAAAATACATATCATCTCAATTTTGCCCTTTGGCCCTCTGTATTTAGAATGTTCACATTTTAGAATCGAAAGACTGATATCTTGCTTTTAATTTGATGATTAATTTTCATGAGTTCTATGATTTGTAATTTTGCTTGGACAGAATATTCTTTACAATGAAACAATGTTTGTTTTACATTGATTTTCATTACAGTTGTACAAAATTTCACTGCACACTTGGACAGTTCCCATGGCACTATAGTGTTCCATGGCCTGATCTAGTCTGGCTCCCTGGACTGAGCCAGGGCCAAGGATACCTCCTAAACCATCCCTTATGGGTGTTTTAAGAACCTCAAATGACGGAAATTCCATAACCTGCCTTACTAACCCATTCCAGTACTTAATTATCCTTATAAGTAGCAAGTATTTTGTAATATCTAACCTATATGTCACTTGGTGCAGATTAGACTTATTACTCCTTGCCCCTATGTTCAGTGGACATGCAAAACAATTAATCACAGTCATCTTTATGACAGCCTTTAATGCATTTGAAGACAGCTATCTGCTCCCCTTTGGTCTTCTTTTCTAAAGACTGAACATGCCCAGTTTTTTTTTTAACATTTCCTCATAGATCAGGGTTTTTCTTTCCCTCTCAGCTGCATCATATTATTGACTCTTGTCCAATTTGTGATTCACTATAACTCTCAGATCCTTTTCAGAAATAATACTACCTAGCGAGTTATTCCCCATTGTCCTTCCTAAGCATAATAATTTCCCCTTGTCTTTATTGAATTTTATCTTGTTGGTTTCAGAACAATTCTCTAATTGATCTAGATAATTTTGAATTGTAAGTCTGTCCTCTAAAGGGCTTACAACCCCTTCCAGCTGTGTGTCATCTGTAAATTTTGTAAGTATTCTCTCCACTTAATTTTCTAAGCCATTAATTAAAATATTGAATAGGATTGGGCCCAGGACAGACTCCCGCACGAGCCCACCAGACAATCCCTCCCATACGACAGCGAAGCATTGAAAGCTACTCCTTGAATATGTTTTTTTCAAACAGTTGTGTACCTGTCTTATAATAATACCATCTGGATCCCATTTACCTTGTTTGCTTATGAGAATGTCATGTGGGACTGTGTCAAAAGCCTTATATAAAATCAAGATATATTATGTCTATGTTTTTTTCTTATCTACTAGACCAGTAGTCTGGGCAAAGAAAGAAATTAGGTTCATTTGGCATAAATCCATGTTGGCTATTACCTATTCTTGAAGTGCTTACAAATTGTTTAATAATTTGCTCTGGTATCTTTCCAGAGATTGACTTTAGGGTGATTATGGTTTATAATTTTCTGGGTCCTCTTTATTCCCCCTTTTAAAGTAATAGAATATAAATCCAGACCCAAATATGTATTTGACTATTACCATAACTTATTTAATGGTTTTGGAAAAATGTATAGCAAGTATTGTGATGGTTATGTGGCCTGCATTTCCCTGTCTCAGACGATCAGGCTAGGGAGATGAATCACTATGACAATTTAGAATAGATTTTCTGAAGGCCCAGCTTCCCTGTTTGTTCTTGTCATTGAAATACGGGCTCTGTTTTGAGCCACAGTTCAAATTCAGGCACAACAAAGCAGGCAAAATCACAACTACTTTGAAAATTAGATGCAAATTTTTAATAGGCAGAGCAGTAACACTCAGGAACAGCTACATTTGATGCGATAAATTCTCCATTAGTTGGAATTGTAGCTGGATTGGGACCAGATTCTCAAAGCTGATTATGGCCTCTTAATACTACGCAAGCATCATAATGGGGCCATATCTTACCACAAATGCCCATCAGAGAATCCTCTTAGCATAGGGGAACTCCCCTGCTGGTGTATCTGTGCTACTGCTGTGCTCTGTGCTTCTGTCTCTAAGGTATGTCTACACAGCACTTTTATTTCAAAATAACACTGGTTATTTTGAAATAAAAGATATTTGGTCCACATGACGTTTTCTTATTTCAGAAGGACAGATCTCGTCCTTTCAAAATAAGAACTGCTGTTTCAAAACAGGTTAAACCCCGATTGTTTCGAAACGGCTGTTATTTCTAAATAGTTATTTCAAAATAAGGCTGTTTGGACATGTTGTTTCAAAACAACACCATTGTTTCGAAACAACATGTCCAAATGGCTTTATTTCGAAATAACCATTTTGAAATAACAGCCGTTTCAATAGCAGGCTTTCCCTTAATTTGAATTAACATTTTGTTAATTTGAATTAACTTATTTCAAAATAAGGACTTTATTTTGAAATAACTCATTTCAAAATCCTTATTTCAAAATAATGATGTGCGTGTAGACATAGCCTAAGTGGAGAGCACGTTGGAGTTCACTACTGTGCTGCTCCAATTCTCTTAGTTTCTCACTCACTTGCCTTGGATTTAGGGCTTGACTGTTTGCATGCATTGAAGTCCTTGGAAATGCTCTCTGACTTCAGTAGTGCAGAATCAGTAATTTCGTGACTTACCATCGGGATTTGTCTTACAACCATTACCTTTGTACATACTAGCATTGAATTAAAGAGACACTCAGCCTGGTAAGAGCTGCAGGTCAGGTCCAATGTCGCAGGGTCAGGTCCAAGACACTGTGAATGAAGTTCTCTGACAAATCCATTGCAGATTAATGGAAACAGCATTAAATTATCAAGATGAAAAAATGTCAGTAATTCAGGTTTTATGTTACTATGCCAACATGATTATTTTCTGCTCATTTGTATATGGAGACAAATTTTTAATGTCCAGACAAGATGAAGCAATGTCAGTGTGAATGTTACCCTCCCCATGAGAAAGAAAATATCAAAAATAATTAGCTAATAAGGCTGAAATATCAGTCAACAACTCGAAAGAAAATATTGAAATAAGCCTGACACAGCCACCTAAACACATCCCACTGATCCTGAGAGCGGCACATATTTTCCTCTGTTAAAGGATGTCACAACACTGGGCAATGTTACATACTTAACAGTACCTCTAAAATTACCCTACAAACTGTCTGCAGAATATATATCACATATAACTTGTACTTGAACATTGTTGTACTGATCTCAAGGATCAAAAATGTTATAAATTCTTTCACTGTCCAGAATAAAAACAGTGATACTTAGGTTTATGATTTTATTCTAAAGAAGCTTGATTTACAGTTTGTGAACAGGGGGACTGAAAACAGGGGAGTTTGAGAGGGAGTTTGGGGAGGAGTTTGGTGAGGCCACGATTCTGAAGAGGAGCCGCACTGCTTGCATCAGCACCCCTTCTGTCTCCTCCAACTGTGCCTATAGCCAGACAGACATTCTGACCATGGATATCTCTACCCAGATCCTGGTGTGGAGCTGCAGGGACTGTGGCCTGCATTTCCCTGTCTCAGACGATCAGGCTGGGGAGATGAATCAATGTGACAAGTGTCTTCTAGTGGAATCTCTTAGGAGGCAGGTGGGAGAGTTATAGGAGGAGGTGTCTAGGCTCAGGAGTATCCATGCCCTGGAGAAATTCCTTGATAACATCCATGAGGAGACATGCAAGGAGGAGGATACTATCCAGGTACCAAAGACTACTGCCACACCACTGGAGAAGGATGGGATCCCTATGGCAGAGGGAGGACACTGGCAGCTGGTTACCTCTGGCAGCAGACAGTGCTCCACCCCTGCTCACATCCCACCCTCCATTGTGGTGAAGAAGCATTACACAGCACTAGAGACGATGGCTGAGGTGGAAGAGGAGATGCCATGCGCCCCCAAGGCTGGGAGGATCACATCCACCACAGCTAGGAGGAAATGTAGGGTTGTGGTGGTTGGGGACTCACTTCTGAGGAGGACGGAGGCACCCCTCTCTCGCCCTGACAAGGCTTCTCGGGAGGTATGTTGCCTGCCAGGTGCCCACATCCGAGACATTATGGAGGGATTGTCGAGAATCATCTGCCCCTATGACTACTACCCCATGCTTCTCATCCATGTGGGAACCAATGATACTGTGAGAGGTGATCCTCGGCAGATCAAAGGTGACCACAGGGCCCTGGAAGCATGGGTGGTGTTCTCCTAAATCCTTCTGGTCAAGGGTAGGGGCCTGAGCAGAGACAGATGCATCCTGGAGGTGAACGCCTGACTGTGAAGATGGTATCATCTGGAGGCTTTTGGCTTCCTCAACTATGGGGCGCTGTTCCAGGAAGAAGGACTGCTAGGTAGAGATGGACTCCACCTGTTCAGGAAGGGGAAGAGCATATTTGGACACAGACTGGCTGACATAGTCATAAAGGCTTTAAACTAGGTTTGAAGGGGGAAGGAGACCAAAGCCCACAGGTAAGTGACAATGTGGGAGACCTGGGGGAAGGGATGGAACTGGGGGGGGGGTGCTGGGATTGTAACACCAGGGATAAAAGAGAAGGTAGTTGGAACATGGGGGGTGGGAATCAAATAATTGTCTTAGATGTTCTAATGAAGCCCTAATACCTGAGGCAACTGGGGGAGGACAACGCCGAGAAAAAAATGCAAGGAGGTAGATGCAATAGAATTGAAAATTGACACAGGAAAGTAGGGCAAGCAACCGGGTATCTTAGGTGCCTGTACACAAATGAAAGGAGCCTGGGAAACAAGCAGGAAGAATTGGTAATACTGGCACAGACAAGGAACCATGATATAATTGGAATAACTGAGATGTGGTGGGATAGTTTGCATGACTGGAGCTCTGCCATAGGTAGGTATAAATTGTTCAGGAAGGACAGGCAGGGAAGAAGAGGGGGAGGAGCAGCGCTATATGTAAAAGAGCTCCATGACTGCTCAGAGCTCCATTATGGAAGTGGAAACAAGGCAGTTGAAAGTCTATGGGTTAAGTTTAGAGCAGAGGGCAACAAGGGGCATGTCATGGTGAGTGTCTGCTATAGACCTCCAGACCAGAAGAAGGAGGTGGATGAGGCATTCTATGGACAACTGGCAGAAATTTCTAGATCATAACCCTAGTTCTCATGGGGGACTTCAATTACACTGACATCTGCTGGGAGGCCAAGACAGCAGTGCACAGGCAATCCAGGAAGTTTTTGGAGAGTGTTGAGGACAAATTCCTGGTACAAATGCTGGAGGAATCAACTAGGGGCCTTGCACCTCTCAACCTGCTGCTTATAAACAGAGGAGAATTGATTGGGGATGTAGAAGTGAATGGCAACCTGGGCAGCAGCAGTGACCATGAGATAATAGAGTCTAAGATGCTGATTAACAAAGAAAGGAAAATAGCAAAACACAGACCCTGGAATTCAGAATAGCAAATTTTGGTTCCCTCAGGGAACTGATGGCTAGGATCCTTGGGAGGCTGAGTGGAAGGGGAAAGGCATCCAAGAGAGCTGGCTGCATTTTAAAGAAACCTTGCTAAGGGCACAGGAAGATACCATTCCGATGAGCAGAAAGAATAGAAAATGTGGAAGGTGCCCAGTGTGGCTTAACAGAGATCTCTGCACTGAGCTAAAGCATAAAAAGAAAGCTCACAGGAAGAAGAAGCTTGGACAGATGCCTAAGGAGGCATTTAAAGATATTGCTCTGGACTGCAGGGATAAAA
This sequence comes from Podocnemis expansa, assembly GCA_007922195.1. Taxonomy (NCBI): domain Eukaryota; kingdom Metazoa; phylum Chordata; order Testudines; family Podocnemididae; genus Podocnemis; species Podocnemis expansa. Next base: position 32,189,984 of record ML681996.1, read on the forward strand.
TCAGAAAGGCCAAAGGACAATTGGAGTTGCGGCTAGCAAGGGATGTGAAGGATAACAGGAATGGGTTCTACAAGTAAGTCAATAACAAGAAGAGGATCAGAGATGGTGTAGGTCCCTTACTGAATGGGGCAGGTGTCCTCATGATGGAGGATGAGAAAAAAGCTGAAGTGCCCAATGCTTTTTTTACTTCAGTTTTCACAGGCAGGGCCAGCTCCCAGCCCATTACACTGGGTGTGGCAGATTGGAGAGAAGAAGAGAGGCCCTTGGTGACGGAAGGTCAGGTTAGGGACTACTTAAAGAAGTTGGATGTGCACAAGTCCATTGGGCTGGATGAACTGCATCCGAGGGTACTGAGGGAGTTGGCTGATGAAATAGCAGTACCACTAGTTCTTATCTTTGAAAATTCATGGCGAACGGGGGAGGTGCCAGAGGACTGGAAAAAAGCAAACATAGTACCTATCTTCAAGAAAGGCAAAAAGGAGGATCCAGGGAATTACAGACCTGTCAGCTTCACCTCAATCCCTGGAAAAATCATGAAGCAGGTTCTTGAAGAATCCATCCTGAAATACTTGGAGGAAAATAGAGTGATCAGGAACAGTCAGCATGGATTCGCCAAGGGTAAATTGTGCCTGACCAACCTCATCACTTTCTATGATGAGATGACTGGATTTGTGGATGTGGGAAGAGCTGTTGAGGTGATATACCTCGAGTTCAGAAAGGCTTTTGATAGAGTTTCCCACAGCATTCTCAGCAGCAAGTTAAGGAAGTATGGGTTCGATGTGTGGACTGTGAGGTGAATAGAGAACTGGCTAGATCAACGGTTTCAGCATGTAGGAATCAATGGCTCCATGTCTAGTTGGCAACCAATAACAAGTGGTGTCCCCTAGGGGTCAGTCCTGGGGCCAGTTCTGTTCAACATTTTCATTATTGATCTGGATGATGGAATAGATTGCACAATCCATAAGTTTGCAGATGACATCAAGCTGGGGGAAATGGTAGACACGCTGGAGGGCAGTAACAGGATTCACAGAGACCTTGACGAATTGGAACAGTGGCCCAAAAGAAATCTCATGAGTTTCAACAAGGACAAGTGCAAAGTCCTGCACTTGGGACAGAAAAACCCCATGCACTGCTACAGGGAGCGATCAGCTAAGTAGCAGCACTGTAGAAAAAGACCTGGGGGTCCTGGTGGATGGGAAGCTGGATATGAGTCAGCAGTGTGCTCTTGCTGCCAAAAAGGCCAATGGCATACTGAGCTGCATCAGAAGAAGTGTTGCGAGCAGATCAAGGGATGTGATTATTCCTCTTTATTTGGCACTGGTGGGGCTGTGTCTGGAGTACTGTGTCCAGTTTTGGGCTCCCCACTACAAAAGGGACGTGGACAAATTAGAAAGAATCCAGCAGAGGCCAACAAAAACGATCAAGGGGCTGGAGCACAAGACCTATGAAGAAAGGCTGAAGGAACTAGGCTTATTTATCCTGCAGAAGAGAAGACTGAAGGGGCATTTGATAGCAACCTTCAACTACTTGAAGGGATGCTCCAAGGTGGACAGAGCTTGGCTGTTCTCAGTAGTAACAGAGGTCAGAACAAGGAGCAATGGTTTCAAGTTACAGCTGGGGAGGTCGAGGCTGGATATGAGGAAAATCTTTCTTACTAGGCAAGTGGTGAAGCACTGGAATGGGCTACCTAAGGAGGTGGTGGAATCTCCATTTTTGGAGATGTTTAAGACCCAACTGGACAAAAGCCTGGCTGGGATAATTTAGTGAGAGTGGTCCTGCTTTTTGGTAGGGGGTTGGATTAGATGACTTCATGAGGTCCCTTCCAACCCTATGATTCTATGATATTTGGGTCAAGTCTACACTGATGTTGGCAAATTTGGCAAATTCTGTGAAGACAATGTTAATAAATCTGGAGGTCCATTCTGTAAATCCACACCCTCAAGAAGAGTAGTGTTGAGATGAAGGGAAGGCATTTCCCTTTGACACAGCACAATGGAGACACCACGGTTATGTTTACACTCTAGGCTCTGTTAAGTCAACCTAACAAGGTTGACATTAAGTTGACTTCAAGTTGAACTTGTTAAGTTGACTTAGAGAGTCCATACTGAAGACTTTTCGACTGCCAGTGTCCAGACCAGCAGGTGCTAGATCAATGGAGGTGATGCGGGAACAGGCCTGCAGGCCAGTTAGGGCGACTTAAGGGCTTTCCCCATCTACATTGGCTTAAGCTGACTTAATAAGGTCAACTTAAGCATTAAGCTGACCCAAAGAGGTGGCGTTAATAAGTTGACTTAAGGAAGTGCTTAACTCGACTTATTAAAAGCCAGGTGTGGTTGCAGAAGTCTGTAGGTTGACTTAACCTTCTTTAAGTCGACCTAAGGCTCCAGTGTAGATGTACCCCATGGTAGATATGCGTCAAAAAGTCAAAAGGAAATACACAACTTATTTTATGTAGCTTGCGTATGTCCCTTTGTCTGCTGCCAGAAATTTTGGTAATTGTGGACCAAGCCTTGTTTTCAACCAAAGACATTCATTCTAAAGTTGAAAGTTTATTATCATACAAAGAAAGAATAAAAAAATTGATCAATCATTTACATTGAAACTAGAATTCACTGATTATGCAAACCAAACAATTAAAACCTATTAAAGTCTGTTTTCTTTTGCAAGCAAAATATCAGTCTGTTTTGTTTATGCAATCTTTCTTTCCTGAAAAAGAAAGGGAAATTTTTTTACTGAGTGCTAATCTGTGGGATGGGTAATCACTTCCTTTTTTAGCAGATAGAAGCAAGATGGAGGAAAAACAGGATAGAAAAGGTAGGGGAAATACAGCCTTTGTTGATGGTTTTGAAATATTAGATAGCTGGTCAATGAAGAATAGATGCTTTACTAGCAGGTCAACCTCAATACCTTTGGTTTGGACCCTGGTTCACATTCTGGTCGGGGTTGACACCTGGTTGTGTCTTTTCTCCTTGGATGGGACAGGATTGTGGTCATCTCATTTCATTATGCTGATGTAGTGTAGTTGATTTCAGCCATCTTTGCGTACTACTGGTTCTAAGCTGCTCCAGGAGCTGAAGAGGCCCCATGTAATTTAGAGACTCCCTTATGCTCTTCTACAAACTGCTGCCCTGCCTGGAATCGCCAAAGCCTCCCTCTAGACACTTTTCTAGTCTCAGCGTTATAGGAACAAGTTTTCTGCTCTGTCTTGTGAGGAGTCCTCAAGAAGCAGCTTTGAGGTTTCTTTCACAGTCCCTGTACCAGAAAAACCCTTCCCCATTTGGAAATGGGGCTTCATGCCACTGTATACAGCATAAAGAGACTAGATTGACTGAAAAATCTCACTACAGGTATTTAAGTGGGCTAGTAAAACAAGTTGATTCCTTTAATAGACTCTAAATATAAAATATAGTCAATTCCAGTTAGCACCCTCCTTAGCATTTGTCACTATTCTGAGGTTTTTCTAAAGAAATAAAATTATCCCCACTTTACTCTCTCTACAGCCACAATCTAGATTAGTTATGCGTTTTTATTTGGAAAATTCTGTCACATGTAATTCAGTGCCAATGTTTTTTGTGCTAATAGACATATTTTGAATATATTTTTCATTAATTAATCAAAAATGCTTAGACAGGGTGGCTGGGTGTCATTTACTTCACAGAACAGTACCACTCCTTTTGATGGCAATTATAGTGTCCAGATGTGAAGTTGTGGAAAAATATAGTATTTTCCACATCAGCATCTGGCTTCTTGGCAAATTCTGCAGACAGTTGTACTGGCAGTTTAGAGGTTGCCGTTTGGCTTTGATATGGTTAGATTACAGATAAACGTTCTGGACTCCTTCCATCTCTGTTCTTTGCCCCATCCTTATTAAACAGCTATTCTGCTTTCATATTCATTTGCTGTTACAGTATGACCTGTTCCCATGACTTATACTTCCTTGCATTTATTTCCTCCCATTCGTAAGTTCTCCCATCTTAAAAGCATCTGACAAAGTGGGATTTTTTCCCCATGAAAACTCATGCAGTAAATAAATTTGTTTGTCTTTAAGAGCCACAGGACTCTAATTTTGTTTTACTGGAATAATACTTTGAGGATAATACATGAACTGATGTAGCTGTCATTTTGAAAAATAAAGAAATGATTTAAGAAAAGAGAGTGAATAGTTAACAACACAGCATTTGGAGTGAAAGTGTTTTGGGAAAAGAATTATTGCTGCCATTCTGAACAAAAATGGGCTGTTTTCTCAAAGAAGTGGTCTGTAAATAATCAATTGTCAATAACTTGTGTAGGCAGAAACACAATCATTTGAATAGGACACCTTTGTTAAAATCCCTAAAAGAAACTATAAAAGAAATGTGTATTTTCCCCAGGAAATACGAAGTGAATACGGCATAGGGACAATTCCTCTGTTTTTCCTGCAGTCTTCAAGGACAAGTTGTAAAAGGAAGTGTTATTTTAAGTAATAATCCACTGCTCCCCAAAGAGGGCAGAAAAATGTTCATTTTGTCTTTCAGAACTTTAGGAAAACCTGGTGCCAGCCAAAAAGCAACCCAAAATGCCATAGATCAACTGTTGTGACAAAGATTGTGTTTTGTGGTTTTTTTGTTTTGTTTTTTCCATTGTTGTGTATTGTGGTAAAAAAGAAAATAGTGTGGCAGGCAGAAAAGAATGAGTAAACATGTTATCTGTATTTATAGACACATCTTGTATTGGGCAAGGTAATGAAGATATAAAGGGTAATTTGGTTCATGGGGTATAAAAAGAGAAGGAATCCTAGAAATTAATGTCCATGTACTGATTGATTTTGCTAATAAGGTTTTGTGAGAAATACCTCATGGCACATCCTGGGAACCTATGGAAACTTCAGCAAAGTACAAGAAGCAGAAGCCAGGCTAAAGAAAACAATTGAGGGGTTTGTAAGCTGAGAAGTTTTAGTGAAGTAGATAAGCTTCAATAATGCCACTCTCTGGCCACTCCTTAAGAGCAAAAGCTGGACTTGCAGGCTTGTGCTGGATTTTTGCCCCCTTAATTGGGTGACCCTACTAATCGCTCTGTTGTGGCATATGGTGATGCTTCCAGTGTAGGACGGGCCCTATGGTTTTCATTGCTCTCTTTTTACACTGGGACAGCTATTACAGATTTACTTTTACCTTTCAGAGGAAGCAGTTGTGTTCTGCCAGACTTCCCATGGGCTGGAACAATGCTCCTATAAACTATCATGTGCACCTACTTGTGAGGTGGGGATGTCTCAAAAAAAAAAAGTGATATCTTATCTTACAATGAGTGCAGGAAAGAGAATCTAAACATATTAAACAGGGTGTTCCAAAAAAAAAAAAATCAGAAAACTGAGTTTAAGTTAAGTCCAAAGAAAGCCTGGCTGTTCTCCCAACAAGTAATTTTTGCAGTGATTTGGGGAAACACGGTGCATTCTCCCGACCAACAGAGAGTGGAGCTGAAATTTCACTAAGCAATTTTCAGAGAAGTTAACCCCACTGCATAAGCTGAAAAAGGAAGCAGGGCAAAACAATTTGTGCTGAGGCTGGCAATTAAAAAAGCGGAAGGGAGAAAAAAAGAAACTCAAAAACTAAAGAGGTCTCAGTAAAAGTTAATGCCTCCTGCTATATCAGGAAAGGGGAGGTTTGTTTTGCTTTGTGGTTTGGATTATTAACCATGTAAATGTTGGAAGTCCTTGGAGATGATGCACACCTGTGTGCTTCTTTTGCTGGCATGGGTGTTGTGATCCTGCTCCTCCAGTGGCATAAATTCAAAACCTGTTGTGCCCAAAGCATTGAGAAACTTTCCGTGAATAACTTTGGCTTGAAAAGCAAATGATGCAGTAAAAATCGAGGTTAACCCCAGTACTCAGAAATGTCTGGAGCAATGCTTCCATGCCTCTTGAGAGTACTTAAATGTCAATGGTGCGAAAGTGACTGCACCTATGACCTACCTCCAGATGCTGCAATGAAGGGCCATCTGCTGGTGGAAAATAATAATAATAATAATGATAAAAGGAACATCAGTACAGGGCTTTGGATCTGTAAGTAGGTGAGAAATGCTAGTTCAAATTTTAGTTCTTTTTCCATCTGTAAACCTCCTTGTGTTCATTTATGGACTGATACAGCTAAGCGGACAGGACCAGGAAAAAAACAATTAACTTTAGGCTGAAATATTCCACTTTAACTCCACACACTAGGCAGAAAAGTTTGAAGGAGGCAAGACTATAGGGAAGGGAATGGTAGTTTTTCTTGCCATACATTTTGAAGGCTATGGACTCTTAAAAATATTACAAAAAGGATGTAGTGGGAGCAGTTGTGTGGTGTGATGTGGGGGGTGTTAGTCATTAACAGCATTAATGAGAAAGCCATAAAAAACAAGATGAATTGTCTGGGCAAACACATCAAGGATTTGGAGACACCTTCTAAAGTTTCTTCTGACCAGTTCAATTCTATACAAGTTTGTGTTGTACAACATCTACAGCAGGGGTTTCAGACATGTGGCCCACGGGCTGCATGAGACTCCTAAAGCTATTTCCTGCAGCCTGCAACAACGTTATTATTACCTATATTTGCAATATTGTTGTATGAAAAGGTTTCAGTGGTGCAGCCCTCAGGCTAACATACATGTCCTCATGTGGCTCTCTACTAGTCCTCATGCGGCACTTGTGGTGGTTTGAGTTTGAGACCCCTGATCTACAGGAATGAAAAATGTTCTAAGAAAAGGACTTCTGGCTCATGAGAGCTATAGGTGCCTTGCAGGCCACTGTTTCCTTTCATCTGGCTTGTATGTAATTACAGGGATGAATTAATGTGGTTAAAAAAAAGATAGGTGACAGAATAAGTGATTCTACTTACTCAAGTTTCCACTCTCATTGGAGATTAAAACATCATTTGCGAAAACAGCACCTAAACAAGAAGAATTACAGGTCTGGTGGAGAATGATGAATTTCACCTATAACAGGGAATCGTAGGAAATAGCTTTTGTTCTGTTAAGGTCAGAAGTAGAAGGAAAGTAGGTTTCCTCTATTATGGCTTTAGGCCTTAATGTCAGCCAGACTATAATGTAATCTATGGATCATAAAATGTGGGTGGTGAATGATGCTCAAAAATAAAAAAAACCAGTGGATTTGGAAGCATGTATAGAAGAGCTAGGGACAGAGTATAAATGCAATAACATGCCACCCAGCCCTGAGAAGAATGTTTAAAAAAAACACTGGGAAGGTGTCATTGTGCAATTAACCTTTCTGGAAATTAATTTGTGATTGTGTATTTAGGTGACAATTGTGTATGCCTCAGAAGCTGGTGCCTAATATTCCTATCAACAAGGTATATCAGATCGAGCATGACCCCAAGAAAAATAAATATTTTTGTTATGTTATTATTCAAGATTGTGATTTTAATTTTCAAGTGCCTAAACTTAAATATAATGAGTTAAAAGTAAAATATACCTTGTATTCTACTGCAAATTCTATATTCTTTGCCGTTAACTGTTGTAAAACTGTTGCTTGTACACCCTGATCTGCAGAAACATTTGCAAGTTGCTTGGAAAGGGCACATAGAGTCATGATCATTGTACATCGTGCAGCTGGTGAAGTTACTTAGATACTAGTCAGGGTGGCTAAGAACCTTTTCATTGGTGTTGCAAACTATTATTAGAATTGTCCCCATTACAAGAGGTTTTCTTTTTTAGCATCAAGACATGTCAAACCTGGTGCAAATTTGGCAGCTACATTTCCCCTGACATTTGAGCAGATGACGCTTGCCCTCAGATGAGGAATATGTAAAACCTGCTGCCATCTAGTCATCATCCACCTACTCTGGTGTATTGCAATTAGTGTCATCAAGATGCTCATTTGCCCAGTCTCAGCTGAGAGCCTTGAGTGTTAGATCACAGCTTCGGGACAAACAAGACTCTTTATGGGGTGACTGCAGTTCCGCTAAGGTTCTCTTATACAAAAAGGGAGTGGCTTTCAATGAGGGGACTGAACAGGTGTCAACCAAACAGGTGTCAAAATCATTGTCAATTATTGGTATGGACTCTCAATTATTCTGTTTACTGCTTTTAGCCATTTTCAGGCATTTGTGGGAACTTAGCATAACTTGCCAAACCAGGAGCAGGACTTAGCAGGGGGAGGGTAGACAGTGAATACATGAAGGGAACCTGGCTCTAAGCATTCTCTCCAAATATGCTGGGATGAATGGCTGTGAAAAACAGGAAGGTTGGATATATTTTATAATTGTGGGTATAGGGAAAGATAGTTAATAGATTAAAAGTTTGATTACTTAACAATTTTTTTTTTAGGTGACATTCCATTGTAACTCCTGCTTTTGCGCAATGACTGATTTGTTTCATTGGCAATGTAAGATTCTTTTGATTGACATGCTGCTGTAACTTTTGGGGTATAAGAGCAAGGTGAGAAGTCTGAGTCAGATGGATTGCTTCATTAAAAAGATCTCCAGGTGCAGATGGGAAAACTGACCATCCTGAAATCTGTAACTGATTCTCCTGATGACTGACTCAAATTTGTGAGGTAACTATCAAGTTTTGGGGTACTTTTACCACCTATTGTATTTGTATGTGCTCAAGACTAATAAGCAGAGACAATCTGGTAAAACAAACATGGAGTCCTGTGGCTCTTTTAAAGAGTAACATATTTATTTATCCAGTAAAAGCATTCCAGTGGGAGTTGCTGGAGACAAGAAAAAAAAGAGTAAAACTTCAACATTAAGAGCACTTGGTTTTGACTTGTTTGAGCCAGCCATATAGCAGGCAGAGGTATTTCATTTCCTTTGTTTTATTTCCTCATACTGACTCTCAGGCTATGTCTCCACTAGCCAAAGCTAGTTCAAATTTGTTAGTTCGAACTAAGAAGTTCGAGGTTAGTTCGAGTTAACCTCGAGCTAGTTTGAACTAACCTCACGCTTATAAATTTGAATTAACAAGGTGTTCTTGTTTGAACTAATGCTTAGTTTGAACTAGAACATGTTTTTAGTTCAAACTAATCACTTTAGTTCAAATTTATTATGTTTGAACTAAACATTAGTTCAAATGCACATCACACTTAGTTTGACCCAAGTGCTGCTACCAACTAGTTCAAACAAAGCGTTCCTTAGTTTGAACTAAGAAATTTCTTAGTTTGAACTAAGGAAAGCCAAGTGTGACCATTGGCTAAATTAGTCTGGATTAAACCTCCCTAATCTTGACTAATTTGCCAGTGTAGACATAGCCTCAGAGACTAAAAGTTACTTGACCAAGAAATCCTAGCTAAAAGGTAGCATTTGTTATAAATACTAACATATAACAAAAAATATTACCTCGTCCATCTATAATATCCTGGGACTGACACAGCTATAATAACACTGCTTAAGGAGTCAAATGCTTATTCAGTTATCTGAACTGTCTGAGACACTTAATTGTTCAGATTAAGATGTTTTAAAAGCACATCTTTAAACACAGCATGAACAGTCCCAAGGTAGCTGGAGATCACATGAAAGCCAGCCTGGCTTCTTGGTGTTTCTAGTCAGGCTGGAAATATGAGAGAGCAGCCTTTCCCATATTATTTCAGCGCTTTCAGTTCTGACTTAGCCCAGGAGTGAAAAGTGCAGAGGCACATAAAAATGAAAAATAAAGGGGAGATTTTTAAAAAAATGTAATCTTAAAGTTTAGAATTGATAGTTATCTAAGTTCCAGAAACAGGCAGTGGTTCAGGCAATTCTTATTGTACTTTTTTTTTTTTTTTTTTTAAATCTTGATTTTCACCTCTATCTATTAAACTATGAAGAGAACTAGAAGAGGGTGCAACTACCTTTATATGAAGAATTCTGGAAATAAGATGCATATGTTAACTAATGACAAACAGTCTTATTAGCATATCTGCGTATGTGCAGCAGATGCATTGATCCTATTACTTACACTTCTCTGCATATATTTTCCTCCTGTTCTGTAAGTTCCCCAGCTGCAAAGTGTCTGAGATAGTGGGATTTTCTCCAGTGAAAGCTTGTGATAAATTTATAACTCTTCAAAAGCATCACTAGACTTCTTGTTTGTTTTGCTGAACTAGATTAACACACCTATCACTTGTTGTTGAGGCCACCAGTGAGATTCGACAGAGAAAATAAAGTGTGAACAGACAAAATAATGCAAAATTTTCAAAGGTGTCTTCTCTTTTCTGCTTTTGGGTTCTCCTACAGTACACATTGCAGGTTCTCTTAAGACACATGGGATCAGATCACAAGTCATGGTGCCTCATACTGTTACAGCTGCCACATGAAATCTCAATCTAAAGGATCGTAGAAAGGAAACAGACAACATCATCAGCATCAGCCTGTGGATTTCAGTCAGAAGGAAGCCAATAGGTTCTATAGACCATTAAAAGGAACCCATGGAATTTAGGAGGATAATATCCTTTGTTTCTTGTATTTTGAACACTGCTATTAGTATGGTGTGGAGAACCTAATTAGGCTTTTCACATATCTAGATTCCAGTTTCTGCTAACGTATAGTGCTATACCAAAAAGAGGCACCGAGGAGAGCACCCCCCCCCCGAATAAAAAGAAAAGCCTACCAGGATCTTATGCAGGGGGACATGGCAATATGCCACATTTATTGTAAATAAGTAAGGATAGCAAAAAGCAGACACACACACGCACACATACAAGAAGTTCTGCAACCTGGTACGATATAATTACCAGTCTTTTCATGTGTTGCTTGAGCCAACCTAGTGGCTAACTAGGCTGGGCACAAGGAGGGAGCCAGGCCTCTGTCGGTCGTGATCCGATGCTCCAAGATGACAGTTGCAGAATGAGGCCCAAAGTTTTCATGTTCTTACCCATCTTTTATACTTGCTGGCCTTCATGGAAGTCTATGGGATTTTCTGTGTCATGTTGCAGCAGGGTTCCTGTGAGATCATTGGTCACCAGTCACTTGCAGACTTGATTGTATTTTATTCTTTTCTTTCTGGGGTGGCTCCTTTTGTTTGCTTTAATCAGAGATGTCTGCATTGTTCAGCCAGTTAGATGGTACTTGTGCTTCATCAAGACAGGCTGGCAGTTGAGACTGGCCCCTTCACGCACACACCCTTCATTCACACACCTTGTTCGCACATTTAAATGAATTTACACAGCATACACCTAAACCAGGTTTCATCAAGTATACAAAATGGAGCACAATGTTTAAGCAAGAGTTCCAAACTGACAATATGGAGTCTTGTTGGACATTGGTTATAATATCTATTACACAGGGTTACAGAATTATTTTACTTAATGACACTACAGGACATATACACAACATTAACTTACATATACTTTAAAGGTGAATGTAATTCATTATCTGTCTGTCCCCCTACATTATCTGTCTGTGCCCCACATATAGAAGATACAGTAAAGCAGCTCCCTTAACTCGGTCATAAGATTTGATTGATAGTTATCAGCATCAAGGGAAATTTAGTGCCTTGGATGTTGACACGTTCCAAATAGGTAGCTGTGCTAGTCTAGTTCAGCAAAACAAACAAGCAGTCTAGTGGCATTTTTAAAGACTAATAAAATTATTTATCGCATGAGCTTTCTTAGGATAAAATCCCGCTACGTCAGACACTCTGAAGATGCGAAACTTACAGAATGGGAGGAAAATATGTGCAAGCAAGTGTAAGTGATACGATCAGGTCAGACTGTTACAGCAAATCAATGTAGTAGTTTAGATTCAAACGCTGGGGAGCAGCGTATAGAGGAAGATGAGGTCAAATCACCTTACATATTGGACAAACAGGACATTCTCAGCACAAAAGAAGAAACGGACACAAATTTGACAACGTTAAAAAACCAGTAGGTGAGCACTTCGATGTTCTTGATCACTCCATTGATGATTTGCTAATGGTGTACTCAAACAAATGAATAACAACTCAAGGCATCAAAGCAAAAATGTAGAATTAGAATTCATATGCAAATTTGACAGTGTTGTTTCAGAGATAAATAAGGACTTTGGATTTTTTTTGTCATTACAACAAGTGATTTGACCTCATCTTCCTCTATATGATGTTCCCCAGTGTTTGAATCTAAACTATTGCATTGATTTGTTGTAGCAGTCTGACCTGATCCTATGACTTACACTTCCTTGCATTTATTTTCCTTCCATTCTGTAAGGTTCCCCATCTTCAAAGCATCTAATGAAGTGGGATATCTTCCCATGAAAGCTCATGCAATAAATAAATTTGTTAGTCTTTAAAAGTGCCACAGGACTCCTTGTCTGTTGTAAGGAAAATTTAGAAAGTGCTGAAGCTCATAGTCTGCTCAATCCCTACAGCTTATAGCGATAGTTTATATAATTCCAGATGTAATTTTTGCTCATAAGCCTTCCCCCCTTTTTATGTCATTTCTTTAGTAGAAGATTTTCCAGTCTTATCTTTTTTCTTGTATTTACTGCCTTTCTCTATCTTCCTGATTATCTCCTTTACAAATATTCTTTTCCTTATTTGCTTGTTGCCTCTCCCATTGATATTACTTACTATTCCTTTTTAAACTCTGTTGTTTAACTATTTAGTCTATCAAAGGATATACTTTGTATGAAAGATACTATAAAATTAATTTGTACTGTATGTTCTGTTATTGTTTTTCTCCACGTCTTCTGCCTATTCTTCCTCTTTTCCCTTCTCATCTTCCCCCCATTAGATTTCATTCTATCTCCTTGTGTGTTTTTTTATTTTTACAGTTCTATTTGTCATTCCCACTACTTTATTTGTTGCTATTGTCAATTCATGTTCATTAAATTGAAACATCTTTCCATTCCTATTATGGCTGGTTGTGACCCTCAGTAGAATGCAAAGTAGTGAATGAAATTACAAAACTGCTTTTGATTTATTATTCTGCTGCCAATGCTATCTTATGATGAGGATTCTACAACTGCCCAGCTTACTTTACCAAGGAAAACCAAAGATGCTTCACCACTCAGCACCTTACTTATCATAAGGTGAACCTTCCATTTCCTTGACATTAGCTTGTGGACCATAGACAGGAACAGCCCATTCACTCTGCTGAGGTTTTCTCTGGAGTCAATATGAGCTGCTTCACTGTTAACTGTGTGACATAACAAACTGTTGTGCCTTAGCTGACATTTCCAGAGATCATGGGTTGGCAAAAGTCCATTATAATTACTTTTGATTTAATTATTTTTTCCAGTGCAGCAACACTGCACGTTGCAGTTGAAGGAACAGGAGGAAGTATGAAAACGATGGTGCCAGGTTCCTTGCTGTGCAAATGTTTCAGTACTCTTCAGGATTTACCACTGCTGCCTGGAAACCCCTGAACTGAAACTCCAGGTATAAATTCCCTCTGAATTGTGGGTGTTCAGATCTGGATCCAAACTTTGTAGTTTGGGCCTGTGTTTGTAATGGAATGAAGTTGAACAGCAAAATTGAAGAGCCCCAAATTTTTGGTTTTTAATTGAGTCTGGACACCAACCTTTTGGCTTGGGCTAAAATCTATTCCTGCCAAAAGTAGATTCAGATTGATTGAATCATAGGGTTGGAAGGGACCTCATGAGATCATCAAGTCCAACCCCCTGGGATTTGAACCCAGGATAAATGCACATCTCCTGGAAGGAGGTTTGAACCACCTAGTCTCTTTATGCAAGATTGTGGCCTGTGGAGGTGTAGCCCCTTAGTTGCCCAGGCTTTGAGTACATCCAAGCAGAGCACAGTGTCTCTAAACAGCAACATCAGATCTAGGCAGGGAGGTCTCCTTTTGCAGCTGCTGCTATGGAGGTGTCACTGGGGGCAAGTGCTAGTAAATATGCTGTGATTACATCATCAAAATACACCTCCCATTTGAACTCTCAGGATGAACAGCCTATTACTGCCTGCTATTCTGAAACAGGTGGATCTGCGGGGAGATGGAAAGGGTGGGAGGCGGGGCGCACAGCAGACCAAAGGAGAGAACCTATGTTAGCCTCATTTGTCTGTGGGTACCAAGGGACCCAGGGAGTGTGAAAAGTAGAGAAAAAGTGGGCCCTGATTAATAATAGAAGCGGAAGAAAAGCAGTAAGGGAGTCAGAGGTCAGATGATGGAACAAGCATGCTGGAGACCAGGGAGCAGGAGCAAAACACAAGCTTTTAGAGGTGCAGTGAAAGAGCTAGACTGGGGGAAAGTACTTTGTTTCTATTTCTGATAGATACAGCTGCTCTTTTCTTGTCCCAAGCTTTGTAGGTCTTAGTGGTGGCTTTTATTTCCTTGCAGTTATTGCATATTCCCAGCGGAAACCTGGAACAATACACAGTTAATTCTCAAGCCTGCAGTTTTTTTGCAATTGTAATTCTGAAGCAGAAACCCAGTCTCTTTCTTCATATATTTAACCCTTTACTAGGCCAGAAACTTTACAACACTACAGTAAGCTAATAACTCTGAGGCAAAAGCAGATTCCTTCCCTCCACAACCAAATCACCAAATAGACTGTGAGTGAGAACAAACAGGGAATAAGTATTTTAAGAAGGAGAGAAGAGAGCTACCAGTCACGTGCAGAGCTCACTGTCTAAAAATGTACATCAATTAAAGATTGTATGTGACAAACAAATGCACATGTACCTGTCTATATGTACAAATACAAATGTACATCCATTAAAAATTGTATGTAACAATCAAATATTTAGAATTAAGAGCTTGGCCCTGTAAGTGGAAAGTATATGGAGATGTAACAAAATCTATAGAACTAAAATTAATTAGTATCAGACTGTTCTATTACATTGGGGTTTTAATGGATCATTTTATTTACTTATTTCAAAGGATACATATATTTTTAGGAAGGGCCAGATATTCAGAGAGGTTTACTGATTTTAAGGTAGCAGGGACCACTATGATCATCCTGCGTAAGGAACCTAAGCTATATATTTAAAAGAGGTAATTGTATGCATAGTTTGAGAGTTTGGCAGGGTTAATAAAAAAAAAAAAGGATTAGATATTTATGTGGATAAACATGAATTACCAAAGTTCTAATCATGAGGATTAAAAAAAAATCAAGTGGTTTTGGGCATAAGTCAATTTCCAACTAATGGAGATTAAGAAGAAGTATTCCTGCATGGCCGCTACCTGCCTTTTGCTAGGTTCTTGTATCTTTCTCTGAGAGACCTGACAGGGATCATTGGTCTGTTCCAGTGTGACAGTTTTTATGATCCCGTGTTTCTAATCTGCAATTTTCTATTGTTAATTCTACAGTTATTGTGTACATACAATTTAGGTGCATCTTGAAATTTAACCCATTAGCTGTCACTTTTGCAATGCACTTTGAGATCCACTAAGCTAAAAGAAAGTATTTTAATTTATTATTTTTATTATTGTATCAAATTAAGAAGCAACACAAAGAGTGTCATTATATTTTGTACTTTTATTTGAGTCTACAGTTTTTCCTTTATGGTTTCATGAACATAAATGGACTAAGCAAGCTTTGGACATATTAAGATCTCCCATTTCCTTTCCTGCCCAAGTGCTGCCTACTATAATAGTATGGGCTAAAATATGAATTTTTTATTGCTGATCCAAATGAATCAGAAAGTAAAAACATACAAATATAGATTTGTTTTTCAATATTACCTGTGTCTATTTTATAGTCCAATGAAAATTTTAGTTGACATGCTGCTGAATGAAAGTGGCACTGTACAGTATGTTTATTCAAATATTTTACTTGTGAAATGTAATAAAAATAACAATTTAAACAGATCAGCATTACTCAAATACAAAACCTATTAGGAACACTGATGTAATTCAAAATAAAATTGTCGACCATTATCAGATGTAGGAAAACCACATAAGCATATATAATAAAAGATTTCAAATTCCAATAGGTTCGGTATAATAGGTCTTTTTTTTGTCAAAGATGAAAATAAATATTATTAATTTTATGAATAAATACATTTTCTTAAATGATTTAGAAAGCTCTGTTTATTCATATATAGACAGTGTTTAGAATATGTAGTAGCCAGTATGTCTGCAGATATATTTATGTTGGACTGTTTGGATTGGCTTCACCTCTGTAATAATTTATAACAGTTTCAATGTAAACCTGCCATTGAGCGGGTCATAAAGGTCCTGCATTTTAACCATCATAATTTCAGATAAACCCACAAAAACTATTTCTTGCAGGAAAGCTCTCGTTAATCCTTGAATACATTTGGGATGGAATTTGTTTTTTTATTTAGGTGATTTTAAAGACCAATAAAGCCTGCATTTTAACTATGTTTGATATTCCAATGCTGGTGATAATTTAAAAAATATTTTTTCTTGTTTTGTTTTACAGCAGTAACTCTTCACTGGGGCCTATTAATACACAAATTCTACCCTTTAATTGATTTCAAATCTTGCTCATAGAGAAAGCTACTGTTCAGTTTTAAATAATTTATTATACACTTGAAATGCTACTATAAATACATGGTTTTTTTTCCCAGAAGAAATGAAGACAGACCAATACCATTTGTTGTGCAGTTGAGAGATGTTCCTTGAAGATCTGGATTCTGGTAGTGTGTGTGTCATCCATTTAGGAAAGTTGATTTTAATAGCTAACCTTTTCTTTTGGAAATGAAATGCCCTGAATACAAGTGTGCTGAGTGAGGTGCAAGTTTGATTTTGTTTTAAAGAAACTTTATTCTAATCACCACAAATTAAAATAACAACAAAAACTTTTCTTTTCTTTTCTTTTCTTTTCTTTTCTTTTCTTTTCTTTTCTTTTCTTTTC